>OW388303.1:26535823-27187769 GCA_936450465.1 Gibbula magus
TTTTTTATTTCTTCATGGACTGTCTATTACATTGCAATAAGTGGCATGGATGTTCTAAATCATAAATGTATTCAAATATAAAGCCACAGAATTACAAAAATTCGAAAAATATGCATTACTTCTCGCACAAGTGTTAACTATTGTAATTCTAGTATTAGGCTTCAAAATTATCAACGATTTAGTGTTATGCATTTTGCATGAAATAATAACTTCTGACAGTTAGCCATGGTGTGTAAAACTGGCTGAGCATCTTGGGAAGAAACGAGTCGTATCACACTCCTCTTTAAGAAATTGAAAGCCACTGGATGAATGATTGTTTAGCTCGTGATAATGGTGAATTCGCGTGCCGGAGAGCGAAGTGTTATAAAACCTGGCCTAGAAGGTAGTGGTGAGGGGGAGGTGGATGGGGAGGGGCGCGGTGTGTGGTTTGGGGAAAGTAATATTCAATCATTCCCTCAGCACTTGGTCAGTATTCACATAGGTTCAAAATAAGGATCACATTTATGCATTCATACAATCTACAAGTATGTAAGTGGTTGGGTGGGGTTGGTCAGGGTGGTGTGCTTTTCCTCTACATCTTTACGATAAAGTATGAAATTTTAAGTTCGCTTTACCGAATTGAGAGGAAATGACACTGTCAATATTTTCCCGTGTAAAGCTAACTCAAAGTATTTTGATTAAATCGCAACATACCTTTCTACATACATACATACTTTTAGGTGGTGTAACTCACAACAATCCTTTGAATTAGATAAGAACAACCCTTAACAGCAAGTTAAAAATTAGCGTATGTGTCTAATGTATACTCCATACCAACCTTTACTATTTAAAATGGGCTATGTTCAATGTCAATGCATCAACCTGATTATATCTTTTCTCAATGGCTTTACCTTACGTTAAGTCTTTGACTGACGTTTTGCAATTGGTAATGGAAGTCCCCATTTTCCACCACATACTCGCATGCCTGACCCACAGATAACCAACTGGCATTTTAAAGCCAGGGCCTAGATTTTCGAAGGTCTCTTAGCGCTAAGACAATTTCAAGTACCATACATTAACATTGGCTTACGACTATCCTAGTGCCTAGAGATCTTCGAAAGTCTAGGCCCTGCTCCGCAGAATATTCTTCCATTTGAATGCCTTCGTTGAACGTTACGTTGAACAATATAGAATTTAAACAATCATCTAAAAATAATGGGAAACACATTTAACATGATTGCGTCTTTCTTTGCAACGTGTTTAAATATGCCACCTATTGCAATAAACAATTATACATTGGATTAATCAATAGTCGAAGCGTCCTTAAGTCGCTATCATATTAATTACATTTGGTAGGCCATTCCTTCGAGGACTGCAAAAAATATACGTTGGCGAAATTGAATTACTCGTTAATAAGTGAATTGCCATTGATTACCAGGAATTACACCAAGGAACCACAATCTGTCAACTCAGCATCGCGGGAGGATTCTTGAAGTGTACGTTAGAGTGTAATTAAACTAATTCCGGTGAAGTAAAAGTGTATAGAAATGTCATCGTGAAACGGCGCATACCATAATGTATATATGGTATCACATGAAAAATACATTACAAGTGAATAAGTAATCCTGCGCGTGAATTAGTAATCCTGCGCGTGAATTGACAATAAGGGCAATGCCTAAAATCATAATAATAAAAAATATTAAGAAAAACATTGGAACATTAATTAATTGTTGATTAAGTGCTAAATTAACAACCAACTTTTCATGTTCACGTTTCAGGTATGTTATTAACATTCACTGGTCTAGGCAAATTTTTTGCCAATTATTCATAGTTTTCAAAGCATAAACACATTCACCAATGCATTTCAACAGTGATTATCTCAGTGCTAAGAGATCTTCGATAAATGTGGGTCAATTTAGTCCTCCCTACGAGCTTTAACTTGTTACTTGCCGTAAGGGGAATATGACATATAAGCGGGAATGGAATATAGTCTTCACATAGTCTTTAACGCTACAGGCCTGGCTTTGAAACCCCCCACGCCCCGGTAACGTATATAGCTATACTTACATTGTATTGTCAGACTATTCTAACCGGCCGTGAAATTACAATGGTGTGGAAAGCTGTAATTGTAGGGAAGACCTTACCACCTCTGCACCTCTTAAAGGACAGCCAAAACCTTTGAAATCAACACGCAACTATTAATAGAACAGACCTTATTACATGATTGACATAGCTTCACGGCTGGCTTAATTACTGAGTTCGAATCCTGACTAATGCTAGGCTTTAAGGACCGGCTATTTTCAGAAGTAAATAGTGGTATGTGAAAAAGATTTAACGCTTATGATTTTCTCTTTCAGAGTTAAAGGTCCTGGCCGGTTGCAAAAGGAGATCTCGACGCTAAGTTTCGTTTTCTGGAATACCTGCCAACAGACACGACTTCTGGCATCACCATTCCACCAGACTCTGGACTGAAAGTATTACAGTGCTACTGACGCTTTGTTGATGTAATGCAATCAAGCCTCCTGTTAATCTGCGAGCTCAAAGCAGCCATCCCACAACAAGAGGCAAAGTTACCTAGTGCGAGAAACAGTTGGTATGTGGGATAGTTAACAGGCGTGAATCCAGGCGTTCTAGAATAACCCGATTTTCTACCGGCTTACAAATTGTTAATCTGTGTTACTACTGACAAAACATGGATTAGCGTGAATACCTTCGTTAGGGTAATGATGCGGGTATACCTGTTGATGCCTGAACTCTGTGTAAGTAAGGCCGATCTTCTTGGCGGTAATTATCACGAATTTGTTCGCTGAAAACTGAGACGGGTGAACTCTTGTTCGTACGGAGCGTTCTTTTAGCATATTGGAAGTTGTGATTTCTGCCGTGAAGAATAAATTGTTTGGAGACCGGTGCTGTCAGCGTGAGGGGCCTCGCACTTCCACTGTGGTCACAACGATACTGATGGCTCAAGACTCGCAGTTATTGAACAGAGAACGTTGCTATCGATTCACGGAGTCTCCGCCAAGCCCACGTTAGAAGGGGTAGCGGCGGGCGTTGAGGGAACACATTGGCTGCAAGGGACGAAGGACACGGTCCTCAGCCGTCCTCTACCCTCGCGGGAACTGCGTGGTAACCTGTGGAAAGTGAAATACATAAGTGCTAGTTTTAATCTGTGATATTACCTCCTACTGGGAATCATGTCTTCGGCGGTGAGAATCTGTGAAACCACGTGTTGATACTATTGGATATTGTGTGAAGTGAGTCCAGTCTGTCCCGCGGTGGCAGTGTATGAGTGTGTGTGCCAATGGAAATTTTGGATTATATCCGCCGCGCCGGTGAGAGGGTTTCTTGACTGATATGGCTTCTGTTTTCACCGACTCTACCACCGGGTTTCTTAGCACCGACGACAATCTCAACCAAACGACGACACTGGCTTCACAGTCGACGACGGTAGGCCCGCCGGATCCTGAATCGAGGTATGAAGTTTGGCAACAGGTTGTCATAACGATTGTTCTTGGGGCGATGATAATTGGAACGGTGATAGGCAATTCCCTTGTGTGTATTGCAGTGGGAATCGTCAAACGCCTTCAGAGTCCCTCGAACTTGCTGATAGTGTCTCTGGCAGTTGCTGATCTCCTCGTGGCAATGCTTGTCATGCCCTTTTCGCTTTACTTTGAAATACGGACCAAGTGGAGACTAGGAGTTTCTGTGTGCGATATGTGGACATCACTGGACGTGCTTCTGTGTACTGCTTCAATACTCAACCTGTGCATGATAAGCGTGGATCGGTACTTTGTGATAACTAAACCTTTTCAATACGCCATGAAACGGACGCCAAAACGCATGGGGCTTATGATCGCCGTCGTATGGGTCGCATCAGCCCTTATTTCAATACCTCCAATTTTTGGATGGAAGGCTGAACGACCTGAGACGGAGTGTTTTATAAGTAACGATTTAGGATATCAGATTTATGCAACTCTTGGTGCCTTTTACTTGCCGTTAGCTGTGATGATTGTTGTCTATTATAAAATCTGGCGGGTGTCGTCTCGAATAGCTAAGGCGGAGCAGCGGTCACATATCGGGAGTATGGATAGAACCCCCGAGCTGCAAGTGTCAAGACCCTCGAGGGACAGCGGGGATAGCCATGTGCTGCCGAATGGCTCAATCAAAGACAACAACCTGCTGTCGTCTGAGGACGACGCCACGAGGGAAAACCTCCTCAAGAAAAACAACTCCCTTAAACGTCGGCGGTTTACGTTACGGTCAATTTTACCCAAAAACCCTCGAGTGTCCTCATCAAATGAGCGCAAAGCCACAAAGACGCTAGGGATAATCATGGGCTGTTTTACGGCATGCTGGCTGCCTTTTTTCATACTGGCAGTGGTGCGAGCAGTGTGCGAAAGGGCTTATGGTGGCGATTTCTACATCCCTCCTTGGATTGGGTCGGTGTTAACCTGGCTCGGTTACGTTAACTCCTTCTTAAATCCTGTAATTTATGCTCGTTTCAATCGAGACTTTCGGACACCGTTCAAGGAGATATTGTGTTTCCGGTGCAAGGGGATTAATGTGCGGATGAGGTCCGAGAGTTATATTGACCAGTACGGGCCGGACCACGCGGTCCGAAACAGCCTCCGGCCCCCGGCGGAAACAATGGTCAGATATAACA
This sequence comes from Gibbula magus, assembly GCA_936450465.1. Taxonomy (NCBI): domain Eukaryota; kingdom Metazoa; phylum Mollusca; class Gastropoda; order Trochida; family Trochidae; genus Gibbula; species Gibbula magus. The sequence goes on from OW388303.1 coordinate 26,540,466, forward strand.
GTGACGGTCAAACCTTGGTTCAGATCGGGAATGGATCTACCAGCAACCAAGGCGAAGCCACGATATAGGATTAAACATGATATTGACTGTGTGAGATTTCCAAAATAAACGTGTGTCCACGTTGAAAATGTGATATATAATATCACGTGACGTCATGCAAGTGATGACGTCACGGGGGATGTACAGCAAAACATGGATGACTCTGTTGTTCCTGACTACACGCTGATCAAGGTTGATCTCGAAGCTTGTTGGTTACTCTAAGCGTGTTGTTCACTGTATAGATCGAAGTGATGGATGTAAGCGCTGAAGACACCCTCTTCCAACGCGCTATGGATTATCGTATTTCACTTGCCAAAGGGTTACGAATCCTTCTAAAGGTTTGCCTCTTGTTTTTCTCCTATTCCAGGAACGAAAGTGTCAGTTAACCGGTCGGGGCACGTGCTGCACACGTTTCGTCAAATTGCAGACAAGTCAAGGTTAAGTTGGCTGTTGCACGTGAATTACATGTAAAACATGATTTCTGAGATGATAGACTTTCTCCGAATCGATTTCACTACCAGTGAACGTACTTTCAGTTCAATAGTCAGACTTCTTTTTTAAAAAAACGACCTCTTGGTGTCTGCCTCTGTTTAGACAAACCATTCTCTATTAAATCTTAACGAAAGAAAGGCAGGTATATATGCGATACGTATACTGTTTCCTAAACTGTGATATGAGCTTCGATGCCAACAAATCTTAGTAGATGTGTATACTCAACTTGTAAAGTTACATAAGAAGATATATGAGGTTTTAAGTCAACTTCACTTCAATTGTAAAGATTCTCTTGTCAAGTGAATCCTATTGTCCATATTACTGTCCCACAAACTTAAGAAAACCCTACAATTATAACTATCCTAGTTACAGGGCCTCTATATGTATGAGGGGACCCTAAATCAGGATCGTTATAATTGTAAGCCTTTCTAAGTTTGTCAGGATCTGGATCGTTATGTTGTTAATATTAGTCCAAAACTGTTCAAGCTGTTATTGTCACGTAGACAGACGTAACGTGAATAGACGATCGTTGTTCCCCCCACCCCCACCCGACCGGTCATGTTACCCCCGCCCCCTCCGTTGACCTTTGACCCCAGATCTTCCAGTAACCAATTTTGCTGCTGACCACAATTTCTCTTCGAGAGTTTCCCAGTCTGCAATAAATGTGATATTTAAGTTGAAATACTAACTTTGTACAGTTATATCATTTCAAAACTAGTGTTTGCTGCTTGTTGATTAAATTAAGTTTAGAATTTTACCGTCGTGCTGTTTACTGGCAAAGAGACATATTCGTTTCATTTTGAAGATCATGAACGCTCAAAATTATTTCATTGTGTTTGTAATGACGATGACGTCAATTTGATGATGTACAATGTATGCCATGTGTATCGTGACCCATACTTCATGATGTTGATCGTTAGTAGTAGACAGCGACTATTGTTAATTGCCGTGAAGTTGTATTGGATATGAATACAAGTTATGCTTGAAATAAGAGCTTCTGAAATCATTGAATTGAAACCTTACAAACGGCTGTGCCAAATGCCCCATTGTTCAAGTACCATGTTGTGCATAGTCTGCGGTATGAATTCCCTTATAGTAAATTCTTCCTCATCAGATGTCAAATCATTATGTATTACTGAAGTGATGACCCTCTATGTGAATTTCTGTTTCGTTGCACAAAACAATCTTAACACTAAGGTTAACCTTAGCGTTATCTTTTAACTTTGCACTAAGGCTTCTTTAGTGAATTAAAGTCACCTAAGAGTTTTGTGGAACGGGAGACAGGCGGTCGCTGCACAAAATAACCTTAAAACTAAGGTTAACCTTAGCGCCATCTTTCAACTTTGCACTAAGACTTTCTTAGTGATTTACGGTCATATTAGAGTTCGGTGCAACGGGACACAAATCATAAACGAGTTAATATGCGATTATGTCAGACAGATAGAAGAAAGAAAAACTCTTCGTCATTTGTTCCTATGAAATACAGGATTAAGTACTTTTTGAAATTGACAAATATTTAATTGTTACAAGTTACAGTTACAAGAGGACGTGACGTCAGTGCATACTAGCCCTTTTTCTCTTAGAAAAAAAACATTTCCTTAGAAAATCTATGTACAATACTTTCATTTGGAAAGATTAGTTTCATTTTTAAGGTATTTTTATGAATTTCTTTTATGTTTTTAAAGATTAATTGTCGATATGTAAGTTGTTTAATTAAGCTGTTATTTCTGAGAAAATGAGAAATTACAATACGTCAATGCCAATCATGTCGGTGGATATATAACTGTCAATGCAATTTTGTATTTGATATTGAATACTTTCATCAGGTTGAGCTATTAAGTACTTCCATTTTAGATTTCTCAATTATCTATTAATCTCATTTGGAAAGGAATATTTAGTAACGTTTTAGGCAATCATTAAGTATCATACCAAAGAGTCCTATGCATTTGTACGGTATTTACATTTAATTAGATCGTAATATGAAAAGTGAATCTAATAGAAAACCATTGCTTAAGGGATTGTATTTACTCGTCTTTCAAATCAGAATAGAAGAGAAAAACTTACGTTACAAAAATGCGTACGACCTAAGAGACACGGATTGACATTTAACTCGCTATGGAATAAATGAAGTAAAATGAACACCTTCAATAAAATATAATCTGCATTTGAACAATTCTAATGGATAAATATGTTCTACAGTTCATTTGATTTCAAAATTAAAATGTTAATTTATAAACAAGAATTATCAAGTAACTTATTATGGGTAAATAAGAAAACAGAATAGACTCTGCTGATGGTATTTGAGTATTTTGGGTAGAAAAGGACAATGAGAGAAAAACTGTCTTTTTGCGGTCCTTTTATTGACGCTTCTAATATTAATGTCTTTTCCTACATCTAGTGTTAAAAAGTTTTTAAGAAGTTCGGAGAAGAAATTTTTTGTCTAGGTAATCGTTCTTCAAATTTCAAAATCAAAATATTATTTCGACAGAGAAAAAACACAGGTTATGAAAATTATATCTGAATTTTAAATAAAAAAAGAGATTATGTCATGTGATGGGTCTTCCACTTTGAAACTATTTTACATATATTATGAAGTTAATGCGGGCGAAGTCGATTTATAAGATACTTATTATTTATTTATTACTCATAGTTGAAATTCTCAATGTTATATAAGGGTATATAGAATCGTTAATTGTTAAATGGTTGACTGTTATCAACACTGATTATGTGTTTTGATTTTAGCGACGAAGAATGTCATTTACATTTTAAATTACCCGATACGAACATGCATGGTCAACACATGACCGATAAGTTACACTTTAAAAAAGTCTTCATTGTTTCCTTTATATTTATTTCAAATATTTGTTTAAGACTCAAGCGGGGTGTTAGTTTTACAATGTCTTAACAATGTCTGCCTAATAACCGTTACCTTTGAGGCAAGAGTTGTCGATCTTCTCAACCTTGACCCTCACCTTGACCTTGACAACTGTCTCTTTCTTGACAGAGTAGTCCATGTGAATATTTACCTTTGAACTTTAACCTCATCGACTTTTCTAACCTTAAAACTCATAGAAAAGAAATCTTACAATCTAATTGTAATCATGTCTTTTGCATCGAACCATATTATCACTTGCTTTTTTTATTTCATTTTGTTGCTGATGCTTACCGTTCATGTTCAATTGGCCAATTTGGTCCGTGTTCATGAAGTGGTGAAAGCAGATGGATTAGAAAGGTCTGTTATGTTATAGAAGAGTACGAACTTGTTTTTAAGTCTATTTTGATAACAGAAATATTTTTGTTTCACGTTTGTTATTCTGTTTCAAGTTTATACATGAATATATTATTTAACAAACAAAATGAGCTTTGTTGTGTCTTTATTTATTTGAATGTTTTGGTTTATGTGCCATGCTGGTTTGCTTACAAGTCTACAATGCGATACACAACTTAATGACGATTTCTATTAGATTTTAAAAGATTAATTGATACTGAAGGGCGGTGAAGTCAGCTGTATAATAATTAATACATAAAATGGTTACTTATGTTATTTTTTCTTTTTATGTTCATTGAGAACATTCCAACACGTCCCTTTTCTCTTATGATTATAACATAATTATAATTCAAAGACCCTTTGCGTTTTTGCATCAATATCATATCTCATTTATGAATTTACAAAACGAAATGTCTATAGTTATTGTAATAGTACAGCAACTGTTTCAAAAGGATGATAAAGTTATATTTGAAATTAAGAAACTGATGATTATGATCATGAATAAGCAGCACGATAGTTATCACCTATTACATAAACTACATAAACATAAATCACTTAATAAAATTTCAGTGTCAATAAACTTTCGAGAAAAATCCAAAATAATAGAAAATTATTCACAAGAAGAAGGCAAAGATTTGGAGTTGCAATACCTTATGGCAATAAACGTGATATTTGTTGTAATTATATACTGTACGCTATCATATGTGATAACATTGCAACTTCGTTGATCTTGTTATTCTTCTTACAAATTATAAGGTATGGGTGTTCCTTATTATAAGGCATGAGCCGTTTAAAAGTAAGGCTGTTGGAGCACCAGTGAATATTTTAATTACAACATCTACATACGTCCGTATTTCTTCTATTGTTATATGAATTTATCGTTTAAAAAATACAATTATATTTAACTCTAATAAAAAATGAATGTAAAATGACAAACGTCAATGACTGTGAAGTAAGAATGCTAAAGAATGTTAGAAATAAATGTCGGCTTAGGGTGACCAATATAAACGATTCGAAGGAGTTAAGGGTCATCATGTGCTAAGGGTGACATAGATAACAGATGCTAAGGACGTTAAGGGTCATTATATGGTAAGTGTAACAAATATAACATATAATAAGAATCTTAAGGATCTTCATTTTCTAAGGTTGATAAAATTAATAAAACATATGCTAATGATGTTAATAATCTTCATTTACTAAGATTGATAAATATAACATATGCTTTTAAAGACGATCAAGATCTTCAAATTCTAAGGTTGATAAACAGGACATATGCTAAGGACATTTCCATGATATGCTAATGTGACAAGTGTAAAATTTACTAAGGATTTCAGACATAACACATGTTAATGGGTTAATTTTTATATAATTTGAATAACATATATTATATACATATATCAAAGCAACATGTATACATTGTTATAGTATGTTCCTGTTTAAAACAATATATATATAAATTACAGAGTAAAATATCGTTACTGGTGAGATGTTTATGTCCCGAAAAAAATAGAGGGTATAGGAATATTTACCAGCATGCTTTACATTGTTGATTATGTTCCTCTTATTTGTGTTTTCGTAGTCTATTAATTTCGCAACTTTTAGTATTTTCTTTTCATTTGACTCAATGGTTCAGCCCCGCGCAATAAAATGCGACAAGACATTATGTGCAGTGTGATTCGAACCAAGAAACCGACTTACAGACATTAGCGCGACGTTTTTCGATCGGGGCTAATCGGATACCCGGCTGCCCTCATGGGTTCGAATCCTTTTTATGTGATATCACATCTTATACCTCCATCACACATTGTATTTGCCTAAACTGACCAACAGTATAAAGAATAACATTACACAGTAATCATTGAACATATGAATGTATTATTCCATGCATTGACAACTTGTTTCTATTTTTTTTAAATTAAGTTTAATAAAAGGGTACATTGCTGTAACCAAGAGTGCATATATCTGAATCTATAAGAAGTTTAAATAACGTGATTACATCATAACTGTCTAAAAGTTCAATATATTTAAAAAATTATTTTAGTTTTGATAGGCAATATAGAAAATAATAAAAACCCTTTCTTCTCTGCAGGTGAGACAGCAAAGAAACAATGGTTTTATTATTTATGGTATATTTATTAATGTAATTATGATCAAGATCATAACGATAATCATAATAAATGGGTTAAATTCAATCTGAACAATTCGGTTAAAGTTTACATGACTATATTTTTTACTTATTTTGTGCTATAAACATGTAACAGGTAATTTTGCAGTAAATCGTATCGTTCCTTGTTACCGATATCCATAATCGTTACCTTTATGGAGGTAAAAGCGGAACGTAAAATCTATTATTACTGATTGTCCTTATATAAAGCTTTTACATCATGAACAAGCGTCCTTAGTTAAAATATGAATTCTACAAGTACAATGAAATATTGCACAACATTTAAAATATTATTTGCGATATTTCATTATAACTTAAATCATTAAGACAGTATGTACATAGTACTAAGAGATTTTAATATTTTATACTCGTGCGATAACTCCGGTGTGGGTTTTACACTAAAATAGCAACGTGACAATGGATAACACACAGTTTCTTTTATTAAATATATGAACATAAAATCAGAAGTGAATAATGCTAAGGATAAAACGACATTGTAATGGGTCCTCTAATCCCTGTAAATCAAATTAATTGCAATTGATTGAAGCGATAACTTATTTCTTAAAAAGTCAACCCTTTTCATATTTGTGAGATCAAACAAATTGTCATGTAACGTCACCTATGTAATGATTTGTCACTTATTTTTCATGTTTGTCCGAAATGTCACATGTTCATGTCAGACTCGCAATTTGCTCTGGTCTAACCTAGTGTATCACGTGCCATGGTAAACAGTCATCAGCGGTTAGCTTAGATAATGAACAATTAATATTAATGACATTTTGCTCAACCTATGACACATTCGCTCGCGTAGCCTCATTACGATCAAACCATACCCGATCCAATGTTGATAGGTCATAGAGATAAACGAACGGTCAATGTTAAAGGAATAAATAATGTTCTCCACACGCAATATTACAATGTAAGATGTGAACCATCATGTGTCTATAACGATAAAAAGATCGTCATTGTTTTAATGATAAGAATATTATTGATTCATTTGTATGTATTATTTGCTTGTATCACATTTTGTGATTTTTCAATGCTCTTATCCAACCCTGCCGACGACCACAACACGATATTTTACTTTTAAGTAGAAGGTAAAGTTCCAAATCAGTTCCAGGAAAGTTATTTGGAAATTACGTCCAGTCCTTCTAGTAGGGAGTAATATATATGTGCCACCATTAAGTATGTTTGAATAATAAAATCTCAGCAATTTGCAATCATTTGCAGACGAGGTGTCTAAACTTCGAAATAGTTTACATAAATGCTTTTTAAAAAAATCTCAAGTAGGCTATCCATCTTCAAAGAAAAATATATAAAACTGCCAATATACTTAGCAAACATGATATTTACCACTAAATCTAATAAACAAGTATCATTTAAGAGAAACATGAAAGCGTCTCCATGATATGTTCACATGAACGATTATCATCACACACCAGTGGTCCTTATTGGATTTTCCCCCCAAAAAAATATTAAAAGGCCATTTTCCGTGAATACACATTTCCAGAAATCTTTTTAAAATGTCCTCCAAAGCAAACACATTAAGAGCTGACATTCATAAACACTCTACCGTATAAGGATGGGCTAAATCTCCAGTAATGATTCCACGTCATAAGCAATGCTGGAGTAAAAGCTTTAGGTTTGCGTGCCTTGGCTAAATGAAGCATAGGAACCCTTAGGAAGCAATGACAATTGAAGCAAACAATCCCGTTATCGTAATGAAGGTTCTCTTCCTTCTTAGGCACTCGTTTGTCAGTTGTACACGACTTGGATGAATTCGATCCATAGGTACTAAAACCTCGATGGTAATTAAGGCATAAAAGCGACGGATTCCTCTTAAACCCGTAACTGTCCGCTAACTTCTCATGTGATCTATTCAAACGCTGCTTTCCCTCTTCAACGCAAGGTTTATTGTTGCGGAATTCTCAAGCATCTCTTTATAGCAAGATAATGGCGACTATATCGTCCTGCAATAAAGCCTCTTGCAGGATGGAGACGTGTTTAAGAGACTAAATTTCTGGAAACTGATTTTGAAAGATTTACAACATTTATAGAAAAACATTTGCTTTTTTATTATTTCTTTTTGGGGAAATTAACATTCTTTGTACACCTTGAGGCTTCTGTAATTTGCCATTTTATTTGAAAGATTCCAATAACCTTACCGGTTCAATACCCCATATAGTGTAAAGTATAATGTGTATGCGGTCATTTCTATAACAAGAAGAAGTACATTGAAATGATATAGATTAATACGTTAAGCTTTTTTTAGAAATACGCGACATTATCAATACAATAAATTGTGAAGGATTATTAGTTGAATTGGATTTTTTAAATATAGAATTCTGATTTTAAATAGTTTGGGTATTTTACATGAAGATTAATTTTGTATTAACTGGTTATCCATATATTTATTACCAACTCAACATTAAATCTCAATTTGCAATAAATTCGAATATGAAATATAACATAGAATATTTTACAAAATCCTCATTTGAATACCAGTGTCAGTCGATCGATAGCTTTGTATTTATCCCGGCCTCTTTAATACCGCCAATATCCGGTCATTCTTCATATCTCGCGAGAATTACTACTCATCTCACGATCGAGCCTCGTTTTGGCGAGAAACTTGATGGCTGGTTTATCGATTACGTACTCATATCATGACTTTGCTTCCATCATAGAAATAAGGACCCGAGAAATACGAACGAAGACTGTATCATTAATATCCGATGAAAACAAAAACTTATTCGACATTGACATGTGGAGGCAAATATTATATTTCTTTTGTTTGACATGTGATATAAATACGACTTTATTTCTTTTTATATCAGGTAATTAAACCAAACATTCTGTTTTAGATATTATCTGATTTATAATATATATATATATATATATATATATATATATATATATATATATATATATATATATATATATATATATATATATATATATATATATACTGATTTATATTATGTTTAGATGTGATGAAAATGAAAACCTTATTTGGTCATAATGCTGATTTTATTTTAAAAAACAGACTATCATTGAGTGTAGTGGTGACCCTTTGCTGTTGGCATAATATAATTTTGTGAAACGAATACAGCTTTTCAGGAAAATCATGTTTTATTTGAGAAATCGAAACAAATGTTTTTTATTCATTACTGGCATTGCATGAACCTTATCTGTTGACAAGAAGCAGAGTTTTTTTTACCTGTTCTCATTAAAACCACGACTCTAGGATTCACTTCTTAAATTTTTGAGGAAGTAGGTATTATGTTAGTTGAAATCCTCATCCCTTATTAGAAACACATGTCATTTAGATAGGATTTAGGAAGGTAGAGTTATTTCATATGTAACCATGTTATATTTGCTCACTATCTAAATGGCATGTATTTCTAATGGATTCTGCCTTGGGAGCTGCGCCATTTTGCGCCTATCAGAGTGGTACTGAATGTAAAATTAGCTTAACTACCGATTGTTGAACATCGATTTTGGTCGAGGCGAATTGGTCGTGTCGTAAGCTGTTGGTACGGTCAGTGCTGACAATAGGTGTCTTACTCTGAGGGTGTGGGTACTCATCCCTCATGTTATCCAAAGTAATTTTTTAATTTTAATTTAAAGTTTCTGCTCTGAAAGTGTTATTAAATTGAATTTACTAAATGTTCATGGGGATATACCTTGATTATAGTAAAATATATACGAAAAACATACAGGAAATACTTTTCCAAATATGTCAAGTGTATTATATTAACATAAGGAGCAAATATTGAATTATGCAGCTGAATACAAATTAGTTTAACATTACGTAAGTAAGTATATGCTTTTCTGTATAGACATATACAATCCAAACAACTTTGAAATTGACGATTCACACAATGTATGAGATTGTTTCGTTTATTGTTCGGTAAATAACTACTATTGGTTTACAACCAAGAGACTGATTACACAACTAGGCTCATTTGTTATTAGCAGAGTAGATACTATATGTCGTACTCCAGTTCGGAGGCAATGTTTACCCTAAGTGCTATAAGGACGTAAACCTCGTTTAAATCAAATTATCTGATTCGAAACTCGAAATTCTTTGGTCCGGTTGCACAAAACAACTTTAAACTTAAGTTAGGCTTATTGCAAACAATGATCAACGGACCCGGGGTGCGGTTCCAAGAATAATCTTAGTGATTGATCAAACTTACGTACTTAGTGAAATAGCATATACTGAAATGTCCTCAACCAAGGTTCAAAACTGACCAACGGGACCCTAGATGCTATTCCACTTAGTACTTTAATCCTTGTTTAGAATACTGATAGTACTAAGATTCCTTACTGAAACTGCACCCAATGTTATAGAAGATAAAAAAAGCAAATGAGTAACGACGAATCATTGTAATTCGATTTAAAGAGGCCTTGCCATATTACATTAGACTTCCACTGTTATCCATTCATGAATATTCATTACTCCCATGTGACCCTCTCATTGGCTGTTTATGTGTCACATGACTTGGAGTGTCTTGTTGACGTGACGTTCACAATCGTTGATTGTATGTGTTAATGTGATTGAAGATTTATTTTGTAGCAAGCTTTTGTACAAAAGCCAAAACGTTGCTGATAAATAAATTATAAAACAGTTGACGCTCGATGTTTTCTTTGTTCAGGGTGACACGTCCATCATTCAAGATTCAAGATTCAAGCAGATGACTTAAGTGTGGTGTTTGACAAATTAACAAAACATCTTGCTCTGCACAACAGAGGTATAATCAATAAAGACGTGTTAGTGTTAGTTAGACTCCGATGGCCATATGAAGGTGGCGTTTCAGAGGGGAATCAATTTTCAGCATTGGTGTTGTTCTTTAAGATACTCAAGATGATGCTCAAGACATTTCTTCTAAGTAGCCTCTGTTACAAGTGGAGAGATTTATTGGAGAATCCTGATCGGGTGCACTCAACGTTAATTGTGCAATAACCTAGGTTGTGTCAAACTAAGCTTTGGTTGGTCCCGTAACCGATGTGAAGGTTGAAGTTCCATGATCTGCGCTATGAAGTCAGTCGGATATGATTTTTCATAGAAAGGTAGAGTTCGCTAGGGATTGTTTTCTATAAACTAGAAATATGGTCTGTTATCACCAACTTAGTTGTCTCTAGTTGACCCTGATAACCTTGGGGAGAGACAACCAAGCACATGTCTTGACTGGACTACTTTTATTCCCAGAATGCTACATCGGGTATGAATACATCAAAAGATGACTTCCTGTATTCACTCATGAAAACATTGTACACTTAAGGGAGGGACCTCAGATGAATAAAGTCTATGTATAATCATGATTATGACATGGTCCATTTGTAACAAAGACGATATGACTTGAGTAACGTCTTTGGGGAGAAAAATTAAAGCATTTGACAAACTCAAAAAGCAAATATCACAGAATACATTCAAGATGCTAATCTATGTGCACAAGGCCCTTCACAGAATACCTTACTGAACTACTGTCATGGTATAAGCCAACACGACCTCTCAGATCAGCCTCTGCAAAACAGGTAGCAGTGCCCGCTACACTGACAGCAAAGTTATGGCGATAGAACCTTTACCAAAGCAGGACCTGTGCTGTAGAACCAGTTTACTGAAAACTATATATCACTCCATTTAAAAAAGAACTAAATACAGTTCTTTTTAACATTCATATGACTAAGTGCCTTAGAGCATATCTTGGATTTAGGCGCTATACACATTCTAACATTTATATTATAATTAATTATTGATGGTATTCAAATCAAATCACAAAGCTTATTTCCAATACGTTATGGACGTACATCACTCTGGTCGAACTCACACTTACACCACTTACTGCTGGGTGAACAGAGATACATTAAATAAAAAAAGTCACTTGCCCAGGGAATCACAATGCATTACACAACTCATGGCTCAGTGTGGGTCAAGGCATCCTCGAACTGTCAGTGTATCAAGCAATGAATAGGGAGACCAACCCATGCGCCGTGCCGCGCCCATTGTTTCTAAACTTCACTTATAGGACCCGTGCCCCTACAAGTGATTTGTAACGTTTATTTGATTGATTTCTGAATCAGTTTTGCTGTATGGGGTTTGGAACCGATCATTCCGATGTGGATTCGAACGCCGCACAACTGTCGTTCGTTGATACTTAAAAGATACGAACTGTGTCGTTGGCAAGTTCACTAAATGCGATCTCACACATAATTGATTAAGTAATTATTAAACTGTTCAACTTTCAAGTGGCTTCACCATTTCTTTCAGTAACCTGGAGCTGGCATATTAACATGTGGATTCGGATCACATTCAAGTTTATTTTTCTGATAAACGATGAAAGTGGCATATAGCAAAATTTTAAAATGAACACTGTCGCAGAATAGATTGAACATTACTTCATTCAGAAGTTAAAGCTTTATGGCACGGTAAACAAGTCAGCGATTACTTTGAAACCTCTCTTGAACATGGCCCTGCTGTCCGAGGAATTTGGCATGCCATCTAATGAATCACGTACTGAATAAATGATCATTTTATTAGCGCTTCAATCATAACCATCGTCGTTCTTCACGGTATTATTTTTCACATATAGACCTTACTCGTGATTTTCAAAGCAAATTAATAACATCAAATTAAAAAAATCGAATTTCTACAAACATAATACAAGTTAAATTAGATGACAAGTCTTTGACAAAATATGAATGAAAATGTGCATATGCGTAATGAATATACAAGTAAGATGCGATTCATTCATATACCAATTCTATTCCCACAATTATGAATTCTAAAAATGTGATCATGCTATTGACTTGGTGGATTCATTATTGAACTCATGGGAAAAAGAAAGTATATCAAACACAAGTCAAACACAAAATATTTCTGCCGGATAAACTTGTTTGTGATGAGAATATATCTCGTTAAGACATATACACACTTTCATTCATGATACTTAATATTTTATATCTGTTCAAGCACACATGGGGTGTTGAACTTGCTATTTCAAACGTTATTTTTGGGACAAAATTCTGGGTTTTTCAGCTAAAATTTTATGAAATATGGAAATTATGTTAGTACAAGATGGTATCGACATAATGTACTTCCTTTGACTTTAAATCAATGACACATCGTTGCTGTAGGACGTCAAAAAACATGTCTGAAAGCCATATTTCACTCCCCCATCTCGCCTCGACGATTTTTAAAAAGCCGTGTTTTTCAGAATTGTGAACAGATAATGTTTCAAAATTTACACACAACGTTAGTTTGCTTTTAGAGACAGGGTGTAACTATGTTTCAATCTTGTTCATCACTCGTTGATTACAATATCTTGCGTTGTTGTACCTATACTTTCTTTTGCCCGTGAGTTTATATGGTATAGATAATAACTCTATATTTTCCTATGACCATTACAATGTTACTACGGAAATTCGTTAACTGATAAACTGTTAAACAGATTAACTGATTCAGTCACAGCATTGCAGCTCGTGTATTCTTAACATGGGCCAAAACCAGTAAACTTTGTTTTCAGAAGAGTAAGAATATCTCATATCATAAAACTGTTATCACTTAGCATGCAATTTACATATCAAATTTGTGAAATATGTATAAATCTTCAGCTTTGTTTATATTCTCATATTGAGTCTCTCCTAAGCTACCCCTAGTGGCTCACAACGTCATTTTAAAAATATGGTTTGATATACAAATTGAAACCTGCATAAAGGGCGTATCTCTTTGGTTGGACTGTCATGTCCTGAGCGCAAAGCAAATAAGCAAACTATCATCATCATCATCATCATCATCATCATATATTCTAAAAAATCCTCCATCGGTGGTACATGATATACATAAATTATATAATAATTACCAAAATGGCAAGGATGTACACAGGAATATGCAAATCATCAATAAAATACATACATCAATTTTCTAAACGAAATTGTTTGAGGTGAGGATTTGATTTAATTTTTAGTTTTAAGCTTTGTAAAGACGATTTTTATGTATATAGCTAGACGTAAGAAGGTTCGCCATCTTTATGGTATTCGGCCATTGTTGGAAATGATTTGCTATGAGAATTAACTAATTTAGAACGTCGTTTGGTACATATGATACGGCAGGGAATCGAACCTCTGTCTCTCTGCTGACACACTCTACCAACTGTGCTACATCCATGTCACTTCCTGATTCAGTATCTGTAATGGAGACACTCAGAGTTAGATCGTTGATTATGATTGGACCGACGCAGTAATAAACCACTTATTACTACTGAGCGATAATTTCTCCAGAAAGGTTTAGAGCACTCATCTGTTCAGTAAGGCACCACTTACAACCACTTAGCAAAGACATTTAACCAGATTGGTGAAGTCTCTTATCCCCCAGACACTCACAATTTACCCATAAATGGAGGTGTGGAGTATTTGCTGAGCGTCATGAATCATTATAACCGTTCCTTGTGATAGTCAACCCTACATGTAAACCGAGCGGCAAAAGAAACGCTACACGTTTTCGATGATAAATTTAATTTAAAAGTTGCTGCCGGAAAAATGTTTGAATGCCTACGATAAGCATGTGTTGTGTAGAGAAGTACTCACAATTTCATTCATCAAGGTATGATACTGATATTATTACAATGTAGTTTGTTCAAACATACATGTACTACTTAATTCGCTTTTTCATAACGGCTTTTGGACATACATGTACATGTACATGTAATGTTTAGCATTTAAGTTAAATGTTAATGAAATAAGAACATTATGTCAATAAAAGATGTTATCGAAATAATGTACGTTCTTGGACTTTTATTCGATGACGCATCGTTGCTGTTGGATGTCATAACACAGGCGAAAGCCAACTTTCACTCCCCAATCTCACCTGGTTAAGGGTATTAGGGCGATTTATTAAAGGCGTTTTTCAGAAACAGGAACAGATTATATTTCAATGTTTTTAATTACTTGACTTGGAACAATGATTTGGTCATGTTTCAGTCGTTTTTATCTCCCGTGTGTAAACATATCAGGCTATTTTATGGTTGCGTTTCTTTTGCCGCTCAGTTTAAGTCCGTAGATTTATTTGCACCTTCATCGATATAAAGTTATTTGTTTTTATACGATTTTACAAAACCTTCGGAATATGCAATTTAACATTATGTCATGTCAGCAATTTTGACGTTTTTTTTCTCAATAGCGTCTTTATCACAAACATATTTAGTTGGGGTTTGCTTACATATAAGTATTACGTTTCAGTGATAATTATCATTTTAATAGTAAAATATCTTCTATATTTGTTCGAATTCTTTATTTTGCCTTATCGTTTATCAGATTGAGACAAACATTTGCTTACAAATTATTTTTTTTAAATGCTTTAATCATCTGACATTTTACAGAAGGATAAACCGCTCAAATAAATGTTTAGTTTCAAAAGTGTGAAACAGTGTCAAATCGTCTAACCATACCATGTACTAGATTCCAAATTAATTAAGTCCCTCTATCCTTGTCATCCTAATTACTACCCACAACTCAGGCATTTTCTCAATCGAGTGATTCCTCTGTTATCTGAGGTTATTTCCATTCACACATCATGAAACTTTTGGGTAAAAGACCGAGTTTGTTTGAGTTATATAAAAGCTGGGAACAATACGTGTTACAAATGACAACATTCACACAGCTGCCTACCGAAAGTTTGTTCATCTACTTGTGAATATTTGTGGAAATATCATGTAAATTGATGTTCATTGTAACGTTAATAAATTTACATCATAAACAATGACAATGAACCACCATATGTCCATGAATAAAACAAACATTCTCAAAGGTATTCTGTGATCATTACGGCGGTGATGCATTTTTATCACATTTGGCATAATGAAAAACACAGAAGGGGTCAAGTATTCAAACTTCAAATTTCATTAATTTTCGAATAAACGTTCATATTGACTAAATGAGAACAAATTCATCAAAATACATCGAATGAGTATAAGAGGAAATATATGATATATGTTTAACCCTTTTTATCACTTACTGAATATTTCACAGACGAAAACAAAAACTGTAGTTTGAAAAGATTGACCCCTGGTCATTTCAAAGAGTTGCCAAACTGTAACTGTTTACTGAAAGATATACAATCATAAAACACTCAACGGTCTTTGTATAATACAAACATGCAAAATGATCGGTCTAATTATCGCGTTCATACGATGCTTCAAAGACATGACATATTACATGATATTTGCCCTAAAATACACTAAAAAGTATGTGAACAAACTTTTGGCACGCAGTTGTACAATCATCTAAACCATCTTGTTACAAGACAATAGTGTTTTATGTGTCTTAAGACAGATATACAAAAAACTGAAAATACCAAATGTAACTATGCGTACAAACCAGATAACCACAACTCTCTATCGTGTTCTCTGTCAATCTCTATATTCTTGAAAGACTAAATAGTTTATTTACAAATCATTCTCGGAGAGAATTAAATCAGCAATGACCCAGCTTCCCTATGGTGATTGCTAGGCAATCATGTATTGGTATATTGAAATCCCTTTTCCTGTCTACGGTCAATCTCCAGACAAACCGTGCTTGATACTGGGATCTGGAACAATTTGCTGGACAGAATAGGCACTATAAATGCAGATATAAAGTCTCATGAAGACGGAGATACAATAATCCAATTGCAGACTTTAAAGCCTTCACGAGGATAGAAGAATATATTGCATACAAGCCCTATATAATATCGTAATATGTCATCATTTCTTAAATAAATCCCGGAATATCGTCCTGCATAAATAGTAAATATTCCGATATTTCAATAACGCAGACAGTATGTTCATCATCGTACTTTAATAATAGTTAATATTAAACATTAACTCATAATTTCGCCTGGGGAGTTCAGTAACTCGTAAGAACGCTATGGTCCCTTGGTCTTCAATGGACTCAGAGTTTTATAAGCTCTTGAAGTTTCAAAGGATTGATTTTGATTATGAAAATTCATAACACTTAACAAAGTATATAAGTAATAGATAAATAACAAGGAACAAAGGTAATACAGACGTTTTAAGACAAGTTTTTCTTCTTAAAGAATGGTGTGGCACGGTATATTTGAGACCACACTACAGGTATATGTAATACATTATATAATTCATGTACACATTCTTGTACGAGTTCACTGCAACCCGCACCCTCAGAATCAGGCACCATTCGCCAGCACTGACTGTACCAACATCTTATTCATTCGACCACCCTGACTTCCTTAAGTGGTCAATAAAAAAGGATACATAATGACAAATAGATGTGTATCTTTTCACACTTTTTCTATCCAAAGGCTACATTCGTAAAAGTAATAACTAGATGATATACTCGTATATATTATATCATATGTTGTAGTCAATGTTGTCAGAATACAGAACCACTGTATGATTTACTATGTAAATATATATGTTTATCAAACATAACTAATTTAATGATAAATAATAAGACTTTTACAATATTGAAACCAATATCATTTATTGTTGATACTTTACCAGGTATAAGTAGCAGTGTAATATCACTTTAGACATTAATTATGAATTACATGTAATACATCAGTAATTTTCTCGGAGTATCAACAATGCTTTGTACAACAAAGTTGTTATTTAAATGAAAGTGATTAAGAGAAAGATCAAAAAAACTGTTTTCATTGAATTAGCTTGTTTAAATCAATGATGTTTCAATCTTGATACGACGACTTGAAGAGGAAACACATGAAGCTACAAAAGATGTTTTTAGTAATACTATCAACTTCCAAATGCAAGGCATAACTCTTGGCAGTCTCCTTTACTGGCTTATTTAGGCCTTGCAGTATTTCCTTAATATCTCTGTGCTTGGAAATCCGGACCCGCTATGTATTTCAGGTGTAGCGATCCACTATCTTGGCACAACAAACCGAGGGAAATATTGCAAGGCTTAAATCAGCCAGTAATTGAGACTGGCAAGAGTTATGCCTTGCGTTTGGAAGTTGTAATACTATAAACTTCATAACCTCAAAGGAAACATTCATGCCTCGATAGAGTGATCGAGTGACTTCTTGTTTCATACCGCTCGAGCAGTATTAGTCAAATATCATTTTCCTAATTTATAAATAATATATAATTGCAAAAAAAACCTAAATGAAAATGACACAAATGCCGAAACTAAACAGAACCATTCTGTCAAAAATGTATTGGATTCCTGTTAAATATATATAGAATATTCTCATAATTAACACATGTACTACACAGATTCAAATATCTACAAATTTCTACTGCAATCTTTGAATGGCGTTACACAGATCACCAGACACTCGAAGCATCCATTTCCTACTGAACAGAAATGTCACCTTGCCTTGCCCACAAATCAGATAAGTTCAACTCAATCTTTCGTGTTCTCCGTGGTGCACTATCGTCGGGACAGAAATCAGGTTATTTGCAAATCATCCTCAGAAAATTAAATCAGCAAACGACACAGTTCGTCGTGTGTTCTTCATACTGATCGTTAAGCAATCATGTCTGGTATCTGAAAATCCATTTTCCTTTCGCTGACCAACTCTCAGACTAAACTGGGTTTATACAATCAACGCTAGAGATCTGGAGCAAATTGCTGGACAGATTGGGTACTATAAATGCAGATTTAACGTCTCAATCACCATACAAGAATCCTATTGCACTCAAAACCTATAACACAAATATATGCCGTGAATCAGTAAACCTTCATTTATGATCCAGGAGATTGTTCGGCGTGAATAGTAAATTCTCTCAGCAATCGATAGCATGGGCAGTTTGTTTTCATCATGGTACATGTCCGTGAATACTTGTAAATGATATATTCTAATATACCCCGATTTGTAAAACGCATCCTTTGCAAATCTCACTTAAAAGGAGGGTTCCTTCGGGGTATTTGTTGAAAACGTATTTATAGGAATTCCTGTTTATACATATACAGTATATTATGTTATGGGGACATTCCAAAATCCAGTTGAAACATATCCGTGAGGGTACCATTGTGGCGATTATATATTTTACAGTTTGACATATAAACTGCCAGGGAAAAGAAACTACACACCTCATTTGGTTTCGATTAATTCAATATTTAAAGAAAATCAGATGCATTTGACTATGGCACGATACAATAATATTTATCTGCAGTAGTTTGAATGACTTAATTGGTGACTGTTTTCTTTTTTAACTAACATAACAGTAGTAGACAGATGTAAGAAATGAAAATAACACCAACATGAACTCTACCATGTTTAAAATGATGTAAATTTGTGCAGACTCAGGCACATTTATTTATTTTCACATATTATATGTCGATGAACAGTTGTTTTTTAAAAAAAACTTTTTGAAGAAAATTTAAAATTTCATTTTTATTTATAAAAATACAACAATATGCAGAAGCATTATTTGACTGCTGACTCAACACCTGTACTTTCCAGTTTTAGATTATGACATCGAAAACTTGTGATATGTGCAATTGAAAATCATACATATGATAAAATCAACAGAAGTGGTAACTTTCTTTTTCCTGGCAGTTTACTTGTACACATTTAGGTATAAATAAAAACAATGAAAAGTCATTCATCGGCGCGACAAGTGTGGAAAACGTCGCTACGGCATAACAGGACATTGCTAAGTCTAATAATAAGTAATTTTGTCATTTGAGAGTACAGACAGCAAGATGGTTGGTCATTCAAACATTGTACCATAATTAAAACTGAGTGTTTATGTGTCGCACCATCAGTCAGGTCCCTTGAACTACCTTCGAGCGGCCATTTTAAGGTGAAATGGACACGCATTGATTCACCAAACCATGGACAATCGTCTTGGAACTCTTTGTATTATTTGAGGGGTATTATTCAGCCATTGGTAACACTTATATACCTTTTTTCGAGAGCATTTATATTTCAGTAAGAATTGCGTGCTACAGGCATAGGTTTATGTTTCTTTGAAAACTTAAATGGTAACATACCCTTTTAACTACAAGCAAACGTTTCATTAGGTCTTTGAAGGGCATAAGAGTTAACCATAATAACAGGAATATTCCATTTAATGAAGATTGAGTGTATACTCCGAAACGTCGTGTATTTTCACATTAAAGAAGTTGTTATCCAGGAAATCGTCCTGTTCAAATGTTTCATTAATATGGAAATTTGACATATTGAAAAGGAATTAGTAAAATACAGAATAATGTTGATAGAATTAGATTCGACTTGGTAGTTTTAATGGTCAGCCATGATGTGGACATACCTGAAATGGAAACTGTTCCACCCCCTAGCTGACACTGTTAAGACTAAACAATAGCTGCAGCGTCATAAAGGAGATAACTGTACACTTGATTGCATTTAATCAGTGTTTATAACGCCAGAAGTAATTCCATCAACTCTTTGATAGGTTTCCACGACCGTCATTTTAGATTAAAGCTATGGATCCGTATGTCACAGTTATGTGCCAAATAATTCAAGTAGTTCATCCTCAAACTGAAACCTAAGTGAAATACAATTATTTATTGTATGACAAGCGATGAAATACTTGGATTTATCAGTGAAATAAACTGTCCATCAAGCTACAGTGAAAATATATTATATTTTCACTGTGACCAGTGACTGATATAATATATTACTACTCAAAGGTTTAAGTTCATGAGGTTGACGTCATGAAACAATGGTCTCACGTAACGAATTCTCTTATGGCGTCATATTGTTACTGTGGTGACGGGCTGTTCTTAGCGGTCGCTCAACAAGAAAATAACCCTATAGTGGCGTAATTCCTAATAAATACCATGTTTATCTCATCTCGTGAGGTAGAAAGGTGATATATTTTCACTCGTGGCTGCACGACCAATGAAAATGTTACCTTTCTAACTCACTCGATTAGACAGATATCCTCTATTTTACGGTGGATCATTTCTTTTTTAAATATATATAGGTTAAAATAAGATAAATAGGCTTGGTCTGGATAAAAGCAACAAAGTCACAATCTTTGTTGTGAACAACGGTATTTCCCTCATTTATCCACCATCCATCATTTCACTTACAAATGCTTTATTTTAAAATTACAGAACATAACTTGATTGATTGATGTGATCAGTACTGAGTGTTCTTAGAGATATCAAATGTTCATGACTGAAATTGGGCATATGTCTTAAAGATAATAGAACCTCTCAGTTTTGTTCGATCTTAATTCGTTTATTCATATAGACAATACATTCAAGTAAACAAATCACTAACTGTTATTTCGAAGCGTCACCTACTTAGCCAGATATCGCGGTTCAAAGTGAGTAAATTTGGCCTGCTCATTATCTCATTCTTCAAACAGTTTTCCGCGGCCCCTCAGTGTAGCATAACCTTCGTTAGCGATGTGACGTCATATACAGGAGTTGCTACAATGAAATCCTTAGGCGATTCGTCGATTTTCGTCGATGATTCGTTTAAAACACAAACACATCTTTTGACATTGTAAGTTTCCGATAGAATGGGTATTTGTGCGTCTGTAGGAAGTAAGTTCGGAGTTTTTGAAGGATTTTTCGATATTCAGTTGCTGGTTTTAGTTGGGTTCTTTTACCAATCGAGCGGAGCGTTGGGTTATTTCGTAGGCTACAATATGCTTTGAAATGAATTATTTCAATTGTAAACGTCATTATTATTTATTTTTTATGTGCTTGATTTTAAGTTTCAAGAGGCCTGTATAGTTTGAGGTCTACTGAGTCAATATTTCTCATGGTGAATTTTTATTCATAATAGAATAAATTGCATTATAACTTAGAAATTTTCATCATTGTTACTGGTTAACAGTTTAAAGAGGAAAAAAATCGAGCTATCGTTAAATTTATAATATTGTACATTTACAATTACTTTCATTGAGGCAGTTATTTTATTCAGTGTAATGCAAATGAAGAGAAATGTGGCGGATGAAAATGTCAAAAGATTTTAAAGCCTACAATGATGTATCTATGATAAGGAATCATGAATAATTTCGAATCGAAATGAAAATGGCGTTTTCTTTTTCGGTACACATTTTCTTTCAGATTCTGTTCCATCAATATCATGTTATTTGGGTAACATCGATGAAATGTTAATGTAGAATGCTGAAAATCTAGCTTTTCATTTCTATATTAATTCTTTATTGTTCAGAAGTACTAGTTAGCCATGTTATCAACACTCACTAATTGCGCTTAATGCATTAACACCTTAGCTTTGATGTCAGATATCGGTCAGGGCGATGGTCACTGGACCGGTTCAATTATATAAGAGGTGGCGCGTCAAGATATTGCCAACGTCCTGTCATATGACGTAACTGGTGTCGTTAGTTTAAAAAAGATACACATATAGGCGACATTCAGTCTGGACATAGTGAGCCAATCAAAATTAGGAATGTTATATTCAGCCAACGAAATTTAAGAATATCATGTTCTGTTGTTTCGTCTGTGATAGCAGCCAGTCATTCACTATTATGTATGATGCACACCGATGTACATGGATTAGCAATCATATGGTGACAACAGGTTAGTTATTTAAATCAATAAGGACATCGTAAAGTGTTGTTTACATGAGAACTAGTTAGAAAATCATCACAATGTAGTGCAATAATTGATATGTATTTCTTTTCATTTTTTAAAAATGATATAGATATATACGTCGCATAAGTCTCTTTTCTCGTTGAGTAGGATTAACATGAATTCTCGTTTGTTTGCCGATACAATTTTGTATAATTGTGGAAACACATTGTTTAATGAATTTTTTTTTTTAATCAAAATACTTTGAGATAGTATCATACATATGTGCTGTTATTTTATTTCAACTGTTAAATAATGAAATAGATAAACGTGAGAGTAACGAGATATGTATCCCGATCATTTGGTACATTCGCTTGTTCTTCATTCAAATCTTTGTTATCGCTTGACTTACGTTGTTCAAAGCGAGATCTCATTGCTAGAATAAGAGTCTGACATAACGGAAATGGTCAGTGATGGACATTCACGCAGTAACTCTATAGAACTGACAATTCAAAATGACACAAAGAAAAGACAATGGCGGTAGATTTACGCTGAAATATCCACTCGGCATTACCGGAGAATAAACAATCTAAACACATGTGTACAACAACCAAAGTTGATTAACGACTGAACAGAATATGCCGACATTGTGTCTAATAGCTTTGATCACGTTTAGGCTGTTTTGACAAGTGAGATCAGTGAAAAATACGTTACGGCTATACGAGTGTATAATGTAAACAATAACATAAGCCAGCTACTCGTTGAGCAGGACTCCTGAGTAACACGTCACACCTCTGCTAGCAGCTGATTGGCTAATGAAATGTTTGGCGGCTGTAAGAATGAAGTATTCTTTAAAAACGTTTTTTTCTAATATTTAGGGTTGGATTTGTAATCCAATACTTTTGTATCGATATTCTTTACTGTTGTCAGAATCATTTCCGCGAAGTCTACCCCCTGAGGTTAGCATATCTTTAACGAGATATATCCTCTTCACAAACATTCAAAATCGACTTTCTCCGGCAGAAATATTTTGTGACTCTGTTGAAAGGAAGTTATACATTCCTTTTCCTCTGAGTGTGTGTTTATAGCAACCCCCAATAAGTTATAATCAGTGCAGATCATGAATCGGAAGAAGAAAATTCCGATTTCAATTTGGTAATCCGTTTCCACTCTAACATACTCTCAGACTTTTACTCAAAATGGACTTCCGCCTATCGCCAGAGGAAATGGTATATTTATATATACAAAGTATACAATGTAAGCATTCTTATTCTTATTGAAATACCAGGATATTCACATTTTCTCTTAATCTTGTAAGGTAACCATGTATCTCTGTGGAACATGTAAATCAAAATCTAGTTTGGAAATACCTTGGATTTTTATATATCCTAATAACATAAAACATGCCCAACTTTTGTTTTGATATTCATGATATGAGACTAGAACGCATAACAGAACACTGAATTAACTATAAATCGTTGAAAAATATTTCTATAATTCTTTCCCCTTTTCGTAATTAAAAACCATAACTTAATTATTTTATATATATTTTAACCGAAGTTGTCAATGTACAAATGTCATGCATCATAGTATGTCAAACATCACCTAATTTCAATCAGGATAGTATTACCTTAACTTCTGGTTGATCCATATGCTTCTGGACATCAGTGTCCTTAATGATAAATCACGTTTAAAAAGTTTCTGTAAATAAAGAATATCTCTACATGCCTTAAAAATCCAATGTTTTAGGAAAGATAACAAAACCCTGAAAAATTTAACATGTTAATACTGTTCTTCAGGCCAAACTGAAGATGAATATCATATTCTGTTAATCTGTGAAACCTTTTCCGAATGCAGGAATACGTTTTTAATAAACATGTCTGTATGTCTGTCTTATAAAGAAATAAGCCCTGGGTATATTGTATTGATACATGGAATAATGTTACGTTTTTTTGCACTTTGAAAATGTACTGCACTAATGTATGCACATTCTCTTCCCACAGAGGTTACTCCCGTCAGTCCTATAACCTATGTTCTAAATGGCCTGAATTATTAGGACCCAGCAACATTCAATAGCGGGGGAAAAGGGAACCGTGTACTGTATCCCTGCCTCTTAACCAATGACAAATCATCTTTAAGCGGCCTGTCAGCCGAGTGACTTCAAAGATCTAGGCATTTGCCTCTTAAGGGCTTTCCTAATTAGCATATGTCCTTCAAATATATATATATGATGTAAATAACACAGATGAATTATGTTTGCTATTTGTCACTGGTGTGGTCTTCTTGGCCACCTCTGTGGAGAGAGAATAATGTATGCAAGAATAATCACAATATTATTCCACACTGGAACAATATCATGTTACCCGTATCAGAACGAACACTGCTATAGTATTTTGGTGGTGATTTTCAGGTGAACACAGTCCAAGAGACTGAAGAAAAAGCTTCAGTTACACTATCGGGAAGTAGACATGATAGAATTCAGTGATAGAAAAACAATTTGTTTTTACATTTTAAATCATTGGGTTTTAATTGTATACTCACGTACAAGAGAAATGTCTCCATATTTTTAACACATCAGAGTATATTACCTTCATTTCTATGTCTGTAAAAAAGACGTGGGATGCGGAAATCCCTTTTTTTAAATGATATTTGGCCAGAATGTTTGGCATTTAAGCTGAAAAATTATAAAATGAAATTTAATTCTTGAAAGATGATGTCGACATAAATAGCCTTCTTTGACTTACATTTTTACGCATCATTACTGTAGGACGTCATAAATCAAGCAAACAAACCTTTGTGACTCTCCTATCTCGTCTAGTTAAGGAGATTCCAAAACTACGATTTCTTAAAACAGAAATATCAAGAGAAACTGTTCACAAAATTCAGTTGTATTTTAGTTGGCTTCTGAAAACATGATGAAACTCCATTTCAGTCGTATGATCGCTCGTGTATGGTGACGGTTCTTTTGCACGTGAGTTTATTATAATTATCGATTCATCGCTTTCAAAGTTTGCAGAAATACATTCTCGTCTCATCACATATTTCATGCTAGCATGACTTTATCATAAGCAGGAAAGCAGACGAGTGTTAACAAATTTCATTACCAAATGTGATAAAACTTAGCGTTAACCAGTAGTTCCGAAGTGGCAAATTAATTGCCTAAACTTTCTAAGATACTTAACGTCATTGGGGACTGACATTTTCGCACAATAATCACATTATTAGTGATAACGAAATCGGTCAGTCATTAAATACTTAAAGGTGAGTGGTCACTTTAGAAACTGACCAAATTCTAGTTCAGGTCAGCTCGGTTCCTTCAAGTTTCACCGTGATAGTGGTCAAAGGATCAACAATGCCTTCTCGTCTAGCAAAATTCAAATCTAAAAGCATATACAAATTAACGACCATTCAAAATATTGTCATAAACAGGAAGGTCACATGTTGATCCCATCAAATACTTTATAAAGGTATTTATTGTTCAACCGTGGTGATATCATTCATAACATAACAATGAGTTGGTTACACATATGTGTGATAACATCTCGTGCAAACAATCCGATGACGTCACGTGTCAGGTGCGCATTGTGTTGATATTTTTCGTTGCTTGTATTGTCTGTTATATCAATTAATTTTTTTTAAATGAAATACCATTTCACCAAAAATTATTTTTGTTTTATGTTTGTTGGCGTATGACATGTGTAGACATCCAGCAATGAGCGATCTATTTTGTTTTGTCTAATTGATATTCATAGGGCATTTCCCCGATCAGCTGGTTGTTTTAACTATTTATTAAATCAACTATGGATACATTGGCTTGAGTGATAAATAAAATACAAAACTCATGTTAATGTGATACCAATTCTATTCATTCGCTGCATAAAAATGTTATCACATTACCATTCGTTTAGTATGCTATGTTGTTAATTTACGTTCGTGACATACATTTCATATGCTGCGTTTAGTGTAACAAGAGTCATCAGAAGATGACATATCCCACCGGTTCCACAAAAGTTTTAAAACACATCTTTGACAGATACTTGTGTATCTACTACCGTACTTCAGTTAGTGGGCATTACAGATGCTGAGTTTCAGGTATGTTAAGGGTTTTAGACTTCTGCTCCAGAAGCAGTCAAAATCAACAACAACCAACATCCCTCTCATGTTTCTATGGAAACAGAAAAAAATAATTTTTTCAGAAAATATCTGAAAATTTCAAACGGCACCACTTCAGTTAGTGGGTAATACACATACAACGTTTCAGGAAGATATGATGAACGGTTTTGGAGCTGTGCACCGGAAACGAACCTGTCTCTGAACAAAGTCCAACTTCAACATGTTTCTTTGGAAACGATCAAAAATAAAATTTTCAGAAATCTGAAAATATCAAAAGGCACCACTTGAGTTGGTGGGTAATACACATGGAAAGTTTCAGAAAGATATCATGAACGGTTTTCGAGTTCTGCTCCGGAAACGAAATGATTACGGATGGACGGACGGACAGACGGACCGGTGGAATAAAAATGTCGTTTACAAATGTTCAGAAAGATTGGAAGTGAGATGCAGTTGATTGATGACCTTGAGGATAATTCATCAATCTCGTTTTAAGGAAAGAACCTGGTCTGAATTTGAGATCAATTGAAAACAGATAATGACTCACCAGGTATCTCCCAAATGAATTCTTACAGCTTTCTAAAATGATGTATCATTAATTCTGCTTAGCAGGCAAATGAATATTCACTAGATCAATTTCATCGTATGAAATTGTTTTGTTCAATGTCAGGACGGATGTATTACCGGTGAATACAGACATGATCACATTATGTAAAAGGTCAAGTTCATTCTTTAAACAAAATCATGAACCTTTTCTTATGTTTTAATGGTTCCCAATGTATCTGATTTCAATGCATCGTATTTCTCTCTTCATATCTATTTTTCTCTATCACTCCATTCATATCAATATACAATCAGGCAATGATTCAGATATCCG
Organism: Gibbula magus; assembly: GCA_936450465.1. Taxonomy (NCBI): domain Eukaryota; kingdom Metazoa; phylum Mollusca; class Gastropoda; order Trochida; family Trochidae; genus Gibbula; species Gibbula magus. The sequence goes on from OW388303.1 coordinate 26,567,913, forward strand.
AAATTAGTTCTTTTTATCAAATGTAAAATCATGTCTTGTATTTCATGAGAAAACTGGTAGGAAAGCTAGGAAATCCAATTTAATTTCATTAATCGCTAATAGATGTAAATATTGAACTGTGAATAAAGATATGCAGCTCAATGTGTTGTTTCTGCCATTTGTGTCTGTCAATAAGTTTATATATGTAACTTTATATATAAAATAAATATTTCTGTTTCAAACATTATGATAAAATTAATAAAAACATAAGCATATGATATTACAGGATACTGACTTTTAAAATTCTTATAAAACCTTAAATTAAACGAATGTTTTGTTATAAGCCTGAGGTGGATACTTAATTCAAAACTTGAGTTAGCTCAGTGAAGAAATAGTATACGTATGTACCAAGTGAACACTTAATTGTCATGTTCTTGTTTGTTTGATGTGCACAAATATTGAAATAATCCCCATCCATCATCATATAACAAATGATAATATGAATCACAACCAACATACAATTGCAAACGTGCATTACTCCCTCGAATTGCACAAGTAACATCTCCAAAGCTCTGATTATGACCTTTGGTAAGGAAATCAATTTTTAAGTATTTTACTCTTGAAAAATACAGTTTGATTGAAATCTATCATGTTAGTTGCAGGTTTTACAGCAAGTCATCAATTAAATAGGTTACGGAATGTGTCATTCTATATTCAAACATTTTCACTTCATTGAACCTAGATAAATAATTTACTAATTTTGTTTTAGTTTAGCTGCAATAAGTCAGTGAATCTTAAATCCAAAGTGAGCCCAGATTATGAATCGGAAATGGAAAATTAAATTCTCATTTTCGTCATCCTTTCTCATAGCAAGGGATAAAGTCTCACTTTCTTCCTCAATCGATTTTTCCTGTCGCCAGGGGAGGTGTTCAATTTGGCTCCAAGAAACCTGAAATATGAAAAGAAAGAAATGTTACTCTCAAGGAAAAGCAAGTTTAGCCGCCTTAGTTCAATTTTTGTCATTGCTATGTATAATAAACTTGTAAAGTCGTCCAATTGATTTCCAAAATATGAATAAAATTGATTTTTACGCATATGGGTTCTTTTGAAAGATCACAATTTGGGTTATCTAAATCGTTGTTACAAATTGTAGAAAGGACAAATGAAACAAGCCAAAAAATGAGCGTGGCTCACTTATACCACCGATCGCGACTGTTAATGTTTGACATTTTTATTTTACTTATAGAGTAGAGGTGTCTGCAAAAGCTATGAAATCTAATTGCTAAGATTAAAGTGTTTGTGAAAAGGGTAGGACAAATATCTTCATGTAAAATAGGTGGTTTTGGAAAAGTAGGACTAAGAATAACTTGAAAAGGTATGGGTAACATAACACACTACTGCCATTACCACCGATTTCAGCTATATTTTGGAAATTAATTCATTATAATGATTCATTCGAGTGACGTGAAACATGGTACATGGAAGCACACCCCTGTTAGTACAGTGAGGGATATACAGCAATTTATAGCCGTAAGGAAAGAAAATTTAACTTTTTCCAAAATATAACCAGTGGAAATATAAAATAGTAAACTCAACAAGAACGCAGAAGTAGCTTTTGATGAAAGTAACATGAACAAGAAAATGATAAAGTCAACAAATGACAACACAGAAGCAACTTCATTAATTCTAGCTCAGAAAATGGCAAAGTTAAAAAAATACTGAAATTCGCCAAAAATTAAAAAATTCACCAATTCAATTTAAATTTTGCACTGCACCTCTCCTAGTGGTGAAGAAGATACATGTATGTGCCCAATTTGAAAAGGATGAGATGAATAGTTTTTCTGTAATCGATCGGACAAACAATGTCTAAGGACGGACGGACTGACGGACGGACGGAATCATTGATATTAATATATACCCCCAACCGTTGGTCGGGGGTATAATAAAAAAAACTAGCGACTTTCGCCGTCATTTTTCAAAGTTTTGAAAGGAAAAAAGGAATTAACTTTAGATTGTCCATGCTTGATGCATGATAATATCCGAAAACAAAACGTCGATCGAAATTACACATACACCTACAAACAACAGCAAATTACCCAGTATGCCTCATGTCTATCATTCCTCTCACCATCCAACTCTCAGACGAAAGTGGATTTATACATTTATTTGGCGATATTTAGGAAAATGCTGCGTAGATATTTGTGGCTTCATCATTGGTTCAATACACATTTACAAAAACGAATTTTCAAATCTGTACATTTAGTTACTTTTAGCTATCTGTTTTGCTGTCCAACATTTTATTTCAATTAGGATTAGTCGATATATTACGTTTACTTTTTAAAAATACAAAAACAATGAAATGTCAATGGTTACAGACAATAATAGACAATTAGTCTACATATAAAATTGCATGACAAAATTATCATATTGAACGAAGAAATCAGTGACAATTATATTGTAAACATTAAATGTGATTTAAAGAAAACTTTTCAAAAGTCACAAAAAGTATGAAGTACTTACTAGTAAGTTGTATTTATAATCAAATGACTCATTGGACACAGTCTATTTCATTGCTTGTTGAATATGACACTTTTAATAATGAGACATTTAACTTTAACATGAAACCTATTCAGTTTTGCTCTGTTTGATAGTCATCATTGAGGTTTATATTTAAAACGACGTTTCTTCGCTTATGACAGTAATAACAGTAGGTGCCACGTTGCGAAGGGATAACTTTACACCTGATTGAATTTAATCAGTGTTTATAACACCAGTAGTAATCCATGAAACGTTTATAACGTTTCTACGACCATACTTTTTATTGTAGAGCTGCGAGCTGTCTCTCATAAACCTAAATGGGTGGCTCTGATATTCATTTTATAGTTCTGTATATATGTTCAATGTAGGAGGTGAGACTTTTATAAATTGTCTGTCCTTTTTCTTTCACCTGTAACAGTTTGTTCCAGATAATTCAAGTAGTTTCTAAATTCACATTCCTCATTGTAAATAGAAGTGTGATTGCTCAATATTATTAATTTGTCATGTTTGAAATTATTTGACCTTCAGTGTTACTACGGAGAAGTACAAAAACAAATGTTTCATTATTTACTGTGAATAGCAACCAAAAGTTGACCATGTGTTTAAAACGAGAGAGAGAGAGAGAGAGAGAGAGAGAGAGAGAGAGAGAGAGAGAGAGAGAGAGAGAGAGAGAGAGAGAGAGAGAGAGAGAGAGAGAGAGAGAGAGAGAGAGAGAGAGAGAGAGCCTCATTTCCATTTGACAAATTATAAAGCTTTTTAACCAAATTGCAGTTAATAAGACGAATAAATCATGTCCTGATTAATGTCATATGTATGAACTAGCTGAAGAAGGTTTCCCTAAATATTCCCTATCATTCACTTCTGACCACGTTCGGTTCTGAAAGTCAGTAATCACCATATGTATTTAGATCCATGGCAACGTAAGTGGTGACTGACTTCCAGATGTCCTCAGGTCGTTTGATGAACAGATACACACTTTCACCCTGAGAACCTTCAGCATGTTCCTTGTCCTAGGTGTAATGCTAAGTTGTACTTCAATTGCAGCAACGTGAGGTGAGGTGAGTTGGGGTTTAACGCCGCTTTCAAGAGTATTTCACTTATGTCGTATTACAGCAGGGAGAAAGCCCGCAACGCCATGTGGCTATGCATTGCGGTGAAACCTGCGAGCAAAGGCTGGAACTAGCTAACCATGGGTGGAACTACTCTGAAATTCAGTGTAGCATTGTACCCAAACCTTAATGCGTGTAGAACAGTTCTCTACTGCAGACAAAGTTGCCGTGCCCCTGGCGGGATTCGAACCCTGGACCTCTTGATCCGAACGCGCTAACCACTGCGCTATCCCGCAGCAAAGTACTTACTTACTTAATCATCTTCGTTCCCAATGGAACATAAGGCTGCTACAAATGTCCTCCATTAGTCCCTGTCTTTTGCGAGTGCTTGTGCCTCAGCTAGTGTTGTATTCATCTGTTGCAGTTCTGAAGTTTCTGTTCTTCTCAATGTTGTTCTTGGGCTTCCTCGTTTCCTCCTTCTAGGTGGTGTCCACTTGAGGGCTGTTCTAGGAATGGAGTCTGGATCCACCCTGAAGACATGTCCAAGCCACATGTAACTCCTTGTCTTTATCTCCATCAATATTGAGACGGCTCCTGTCTTCTTGCAACTTCCAAACGCAAGGCATAACTCTTGCCAGTCTGCATTACTGGCTGATTTAACCCTTGCGGTATTTCCCTCGCTTTCTTGTGTCGAGGCAGTGAATAGCTGCACTGGAAATGCATAGCGGGCCTGGATTTCTAAACACAGATTTCTTAAGGAAATACTGCAAGGCCTAAATCAGCCAGTAATGGAGACTGGCAAGAGTTATGCCTTGCATTGGGAAGTTGGTCTTCTTGTAGAGGTCAGTGTTGAAGATCGTGTTCGGCCAGAAGATGTTAAACATCTTTCCCAAGCAAGTGTTGTAATCCCGATCTGTAACAAGAAATATCGTTACAGAAACTGCATCAACGTAGCTTTACCTAAATTATTTGCAGTAAGTTGTGGTTTTGTTTAAAATATTGTCTTGTCAGTAAACAACTGTTGTGAAATTAAAGCACAATTAATACGTTGTGACATCTTGAAGACCCAGTATGTCTTTTTCCATTATTATATATTTGTAAACATGTGCTCAAATCCATCGCAGGAAAAAAAGTATTTTGATACGGATAACTCATTTACAAGGTTTAATCAGAAATAGAGAACTAAAACTTTCATTTTCCTAATCCTTTCCCATTTCTAAGGATTTAGTATCACGTTCTTCATTCATCAAGTTCCTTCATTAATACCCCAATTTCGCGGTGTCTGCGGTGGCCACGGATCACAACGGTTCTCCATGGAAAGATTTCTACGGATCTAGGGATTTTCATAAGAATTTACATGGTTTTGAGGAAAAAATTTGTAAAACTTCTGCGGATTTTGAAGAGCCAAGAAGATGTTCAAAAGCAACCGCACGGTTTATTTTCGACCACGGAAACTGACGGTAGAACAACGGTTCATTACGGACTTAGAGGGAAGAATTTCGGTGTTACAAGGTAGAATTACGAACAATCGGGGTCGACTTACGATTTCTCACATTCCAGACAAACAGCGATTAGAACTTTAACTGATTTCAATATACCCAGGGCCAACAGAAACATTACCACTTAAAATACAATATATTTCAGTCAAGGGGCGATACATATACGACTCTAACAGAGTTACATCATGTCTTCAGAAGCCAACTAAATTATATTTAAAACTTAAATTTCAGATCATCATTTCTTGATATTTCTGATAAACAAACGTTTTAAGAAATTGTCGTTGTAAAACTCTCGAACTTGACGAGATAGGAGTGTCAACATTGGCTTTGTTTGTTTGGCTTGTTTTAAGACGCCCTATAGTAATGATGTGTCAACAAATTTAAGTCCATGAAGGTACGTTATGCCGACACACCATCGTATACTAACATAATTCCCATATTTACTAACATTTTACCTTAAATACCAAACATCATGTCCAGAATATCTTTTTGAAATAGCAATTTCACGACTTCCATCTCTGTGTGAAGAGATATTAAATATTAAGTATCATACTCTGATGAATGCAATTTGACTTTCGATATCTTTACAAAATATCCTCATCAAAGAAATTCAAAATCGACTATATATGGCAGACATATTTTGTGTTTGACCTTGTTGAACATATGGTATCGTTTTTATGCCCGAGTGTATATGAAATGTGATCTGGGGTAAATCTCAAATTCGACATCAATCTGTTCCTACTACCTTGTCTTGTCACCTTTGAAGTGGATATCTCCTACTCTGAAGTTTTAGATAAATCCATGAAGACCCATAATTAGTAATCATTATGATCAATATTTGGTAGCGGGCATATGTGCGTCCCTATCTTCTTGTCTATCATTATGACCACTATTTTGGAGTGGACAACGCCAGTGGAACTGACCCTTTCTTCCTCACTTGAAATGTAAACTCTTGACTGCTTTAGGAGCATCTCAGACTTGATATCTCGATCACTGCTCATTACACTCAATTTTACCTATTACTCTTATGAAGAAGACTACCTTCAAGGAGTAGTCTGGATGGCTTCCCCAATACTAGCCATGATGTCATTACTGACCAAAACAATTTCTATCAAGGTTCTTAAAGGAGCAGTAGCACGTTTTTTTCGCTCAAATAAGTAAATGAAATGTATTTGAAAAATATTGTCACCAATAGTAAAACACCCTCACCTCTTCAGGATATCAAGTAAAAAAGAGTGTACATGGTTCGGTAAAGCCACGGGAATCGTTTTTGTAATTCAATATAATAAAATGTGTTCACAATTAAATGGCTGCCATGCAATTTCTGCTTTATAAGCAACACTGTTATTAGCACTACGGATAATTGGTTTGTGAAATACGACATTTTACCCTCTAAAGTAAATATAAATAACATAAACAATCATTATAAATGGGAATTTAAACAAAATAAAATTTGCAAAAAAAACGTGCTACTGCCCATGTAAAGACCCCATAGAACGTGTTCAGCATATCATGTTTTATCAATCTTGTCATTTATTATCAATGTTCATACAATACATAGATACTTTAGAGGGTAAAATTTTACTCAACGACCTGATATGATGTATTCATTAAAAAAAACGGAAGAAAATGGTATAACGTATAAAGCGACAGGGGTGTGGAACTTTTCAGTGTGAGAGGATGATTTGGAGGCCTCATGAGAATTTGAGACTTCAGACAGCAAGATAGTTGACCATTCGGCTATTGTAACATATTTAAAACTCTGCTTTGAGTGTTTAGGTATCGCTACATCAGTCAAATCACTTGAACTATCTTCGATCGGCCATTTTAATGTGAACATATTAAACTGACCGCTCGATAGGAAATGGTCTCGTATGGTTTAACCGAATCATGTACCTGCTTTTAGAACTCTTTATATTGATTTAGGAATACATGTGTTAATAAGCCAGTGGTAACATTTATTCTTTTTTTGAGAGATCACTTTATTTCAGTAGCGCCTTTAACATTAACCATAATGTCATTACTGACCAAAACAATTTCAATCAATGTTGTTAATATACTTATCGAGTATTTACAAAGTATTTCCTGATATTTCGTCTATCGGAAGTCAAGCCCAATCCGATTTCAATCAAAACAAAATTCCTAACCCTCTCATACTGTCATACACTTTTAAAGGCCCAGTAGCACGTTTTTCGCTCAAATAAGTTGATGAAATGAATTTGAAAAATAATGTCACTTATAGTAAAATACCCTTCTCTCTTCGGGAAATCAAGTGGGAATCGTTTTTGTAATTCTAAATAATATAATGTATTCACATTAAAATGGCCGACATGCAATTTTTGCTTTATACGCAACACTGTTATTACCACTCCGGATAATCGGTTTATGCAATAAGATATTTTACCCTCTAACGTAAATAATATTAAAAATATTATACAAATTGGGAAATTTGAAAAAAAATAAATTTGAAAATAAACGTTACGTACAGCCCTATTATCCATTGATTCCCAATTGATTTGAGAACATCGATCCACCTTGAACAATTAGTAATGTCTTATGATTGATCAATGATGATTAAAAATAATGCACTATGCTCCACTGGTGTAATGTGAAATTAATACACTTTAGATACGATGTTCGTACCAATATACTTACCTAGATGGAATGTTTATACTACAGGTGTCATTTTATAAGGAAAAGGTAATTTATGATTTAAATGAATTCAAAAGAAAAATGTAATGTTGTTCATGTGATAAGATATCGCAATAAAAACTATGTTCATATGAAATACGTGACAAAAATATAACAGTGTCATATTTACTATACATAATGACATAATTCATCAATTTTCCTTCCCCCCGTACGTGAATTTTCCATTCTACATACAGCCACCGATTACCAAATACCAAATATAACTTGGACGATTTATTGAGAATAAGTTACATATAATTCCATTTACAATATGAGTGAGAAGACAAAATCTGGTACAATATTTATAGATTTTCAATGCTTTTGCTTAAAACAGTCGTTTTCTATGAATTATGAACATAAAATGTGCGTCAAGTTTAAAGTTTCTCATGTACACACACCGATCTTCCTAAAACGGTTTTGCTGACATTGCTTTATCCAAAGCAGGATACCAGACACGATTTAGCAAAAAACATTACCTGATTTCATACATGTAACCATTTATCATTTATCATATTATGGTTGTTAATGAATCGGTCAGTCAATGTAGACTCTAAAGTTAGCAGTCAATTTGGAAACTGGTCATCCCAACTCGAACAAGTTCACACAAGTTGTTTATGTACACACGCCGATCTTCACAAAAAGTTTTTGCTGACATTGCTTTATCCAGAGCAGGATGCCAGACGAGATTAAGCAAAAAACATTACCAGAGTCGATAAAGGTTACCATTTACCAATATTGACTTAATTCATTTGTGACTGCCATCGTTCTATAATAAAATATTATATAATCAGGTTATGGGGGATAATTAAATTGGTCAGTCATATGTAGACTGGCCATTTCATCACAAACCTTGCCTAAAAGGTCCAATGCTGTTCGGTCAGTTCACGTTTCAACGGGGCTGTAAATAATCTCTTACATAAAGATAAGCATGTAAGTGTTCAGGATTATGTAAAAGTAAATCATTGATAACAACAATTATCTAAAAACAGAAACATTTTAAAATGTTGATCTTCTAAAATGAATTTAAGAAAATTGTACTGACGATATCAGAAACGGCAGATGTCGCGAACATGATTCTGAACAGCGTTTGGCTTATAAAGGCGAAAAAAGGAACTTTCGACGTCTATTCCGAAGATCCTAAAGAGCTTATAAAAAAGAAATGTTAAAAGAAATTGAAATATCTGCTGAATTAGACGTCAATACTTTCTATAAAACTGTGCGAAAGCAAAGAGCAGTTGTAACAAACGTATCTACACTAGATTATGCAGGTGAGGTCGGTTCACCCCCCGAAGAAATATGTAAAATATTGAGAAAATACTATTCTGATTTAGCCCAACCACATGAATCAGAAACCTTTGATTCTGATTTAAAAAAACAACTATCTAAACTAGTTCGTGATATTGAAAGTACATGCAACATTGCAGATTGCGATGAAAATCTGGAAAGAAACTTTCTATTTCACTAGGTAAAGGATGTTGTTAAATCTCTCAGCAAAAACAAATCCCCTGGTCCTTACAAAATTACAAACGAGCATATCATATATGCAGGCGATGTATGCATTAATCACATATGTAAACTTTTCAATCATATGATTGAATCTCACTATATTCCCTATGAATATAAACATGGAATGGTAATATCAATATACAAAGGTAAAAATGATAAAAACGACCCACGGAACTACAGGGGAATCACGTTAACATCTTGCCTTGGCAAATTATTTGAAAAACCTTTGCTCAGACGAATCGAAACCAAATTACTTAAATCAAATCCCGAATTTCCTGAAAAGCTACAATTTGGATTTCGAAAAGAGCACGGAGCTTTAATGTCTGTTTTTACTCTTATGAAGAGCATTCAGTATTATACTCATAGAGATTCTCCTGTTTGTACAGCCTTCCTCGTAGCGTAGCGTGAGGTTTCAATTTAATATTTACTCGTTATCAATCCAGTATAACATGTCTCACACAGTAGGTTTATCTCCTTTCTACCATGACCGTTTTACCATGGGACTCTTTTTGTCGGATGCTGACAGTGCGTACAACGGCAGGGCGCGAGCTCCGAATTACGTTCGAAAAATCCTTTGTGACAACAGCAGCGATTTCGTACAAAAAAATATTGTTGTTATACACAAAGTTTTCCCCAACAAGTTCTCTTTAACCATTTAAAAAAATATAATATATGTGTCATTTATAACGGGAGTTTTAATTTTGTTTTCCCAACATTCGCGTTCACAAAATCAGGATTCGTTTTTCCTGAATTTCGCATTTTTTTAATAACCCTCATGGCTACGGTTTGCCAGCAGCTGTGAATGACGAGCTTGAGGACTTTATTAAAATGAAGTGTTCCAGGTGAGGAGGGTAACTGTCTCATTCGGGTAAGGAATGCACGTAGGTGTGCAGATGATATGACATATGTATTTTCTTATTTTGCATCAAAACGTTACGCTCGGTTTTCAGATCCGGCTGACCATTGCGTCATTGCGTTTGCTCTCCTACTTAACTGCATTAAGTGTCGCTATTTGGATATTTCTTGATACTGAAGTTTGTCTTGCTAATCTATCATTTAATGTAGCTCTAAAACACGCTATAGGAAAGATAGATTTGATTAGTATCAGTTATTTTGAATTCCACAAGTAGAGTTCACTAGTACTTTAGAATCGGCCGTTTGTTCGGATAGATTGTGACGTCACAAAGTAGATGCGACAATACGCGGTGAAGCGACGCTAAAATCAGAGGAGGTTCAATCCAGAATTGATCACGTTTGATTTTTCTGGAGAACCAATCAGAATCGAGTATCCAGCAATGTCATGGTAGAATTGGTATTAGGGGTAATGTTTGGAAATTACTACATCACTGTAATACCAATAGCCACCATGCATACAATGGCGAGAGGTCAGAAACCTTTTCAGTTAAACAAGGTGTTGAACAAGGTAGGATTATATCCGCTTAGTTCTTTCTAATTTTCATTAATGACCTAATTACGTCATTAAGACAATACAAATGTGGTATCAGAGTCTTTGGTATGGACGTTTGATATGTCTTGCTTGCTGATGACACTACACTCATAAGCAACACACGCCTCTAAATGGCGACTAACATATAACCAATCAAAAAGTAGTATTATCGTTTTTAGCAAAAGAAAAGGCTATGATGTACACTTTCAATGCCGAACTGGTGATATCCTACTTCCCTTAGCAGAATCTACTGTATTTGGAGGTGTGATGTTTACAAGTAACCTTTCTATAAAAACCAGAAGTGAAAAATATTGTCAGAAAGCAAGACAGAATGTCAACTCACTAAGATCCATAGGTGAAACATTCTTGCCTACATGCATTCACATGAGTTAAGATATGGCTCAGAATGATTCGTTAAACTAGTCTTTACGGCTGTGAATTATTATGAAATAGTAATGGCCAACATGCTGACTTATTTGAGCAAACACAGAGGTATTTTGTCCGACTTGTCCAAGGTCTTTATAAAAGATCATGTTCAATATCAACTATTGCAAATTTGGGTTTTATGGTCCTCTCTCTCTCTCTCTCTCTCTCTCTCTCTCTCTCTCTCTCTCTCTCTCTCTCTCTCTCTCTCTCTCTCTCTCTCTCTCTCTCTCTCTCTCTCTCTCTCTCTCTCTCTCTCTCTCTCTCTCTCTCTCTCTCTCTCTCTCTCTCTCTCTCTCTCTCTCTCTCTCTCTCTCTCTCTCTCTCTCTCTCTCTCTCTCTCTCTTTTATGGATATTCCAAAAACGGCACAGACGAAAATAGGGGCAGCAAACTACCGGGAGAAGGAAAGTATTCACCTCATTTGGTTTCGATTAATTCAATATTTCAAAGAAATCAGATGCTTTTGACTATGGCATGATACAATAATACTTATCTGCAGTAGTTTGAATGAATTAATTGGTGACTGTGGTTAACATGAAGTTAAAATATATTTGTTTAATGAAAATCGGGGTAAGACATGTTTAAAATGTTGTAAATGTGTGTACATTTATTAATTTTTACATAGAATATGTCAAATATGTCGATGAACAGTTGTATCTCATCAAAACTATTTTTGGCAGACATTCAAAATTTTAAATTTCATTTTGTTTTTAACAATTAAAAAACATGTAGAAGTATTTTTTGACTGCTGATTAAACACCTGTCCTTTTCAGTTTTAGGTTATGACATCGGAAACCTGAGATACTTGCAAATGAAAATCATACCTATGATAAAATCAACAGAAGTGAGTTCTTTCTTCTGCCTGGCAGTTTAAAATTTATTTTTACTTTCTTTTATGATGGTTCTCTCCAAGTTAATTTTATGAAGACATATTTCAATGGTTGGAGATAAATGTTTAATTCAAATACATAGTTGGATTACAAAGTTGACATATTGAATAGAACCATTGGTGACATTTTCATTACATTTCATACAAGAACATCCAGCGAGGTTCAACGCAATACAAAAAAGTTATTGTCATTTTATTATATGACATTTCTAACTGAATATGAAACGTTACAACAATGACATTTAACTTGAACATGAAAACCATTAAATTTTGAAAAGTATGATAGTCAGGAATGAGATTTCTTTTCTCTGACACAACAGTCATAACAGTAGGTGCCACGTTACAAAGGGACAACTTTATACTTGATTGAATTTAAACAGTGTTTATTACACCAGAAATAATTCACAAACTATTTAGAATGTTTTTACGACCAACCTTTTATTTTAGAACTGTGAATAGTCTCACATAAACATTAACTGGTGGTTCGGATAGTCATTTTATTATAGGGGCAAAGCTGTTTTCATTTGCAGAAGCTCAAAGTTTTCAATTACTTTAAGAAAGACTGTGAGCTACTGTATATGATAATGCCCTGAAACACAGCGTTACCCCAATTACAGGTAAAATGGATGGGATTTGTTCTTTAGTACCTGAATTCGAATACAACTTTTAATTACAGATGTACATGAACAAGACAGAAAAACCCGCACCGTGTTACCAGCGAGAATTACTTTGACGTCACAAGTGAAGAATGACGTCTTGGCCGCTTGCAGTTCACTGCTGATTCGAACCCAAACGGAATATCATGCGTTCATCGAGGAAATGAAAGCAGTCTATATCTAATGATTATCATACTTATGCATAGTCGGGTTTTATTATATAACCAATGGGTAAAATAATGAAAATCAACAAATCGTTACATATTCAGCAAGTTTAGGATGTACGCATACGACGGCTATCTAAATCTGACATCGAAGGTCTATAGGAGATGACTGGGAACGATATTCCTCTTTATTCTGTTTAAAACCCTTTAAAACTTGCAAAATTATGTTACTTCTTTTGAAAGAAAGACTTGTAAAACCTTTAAAAATGTTCGTCGTTAGGCTTATTCGATCGCCAAATTTGTTGAAATTTCAAGAGGGGATTCTAACGTGATGAACGAAGTGATAACGGCCCGTCAGCATTGAGAGGTCGGTTGTAATTTGCAGCTCGCTCATTACTGATAATATGAGGGCGTTTTCGTTATAATTCCATCCATTTTAGCTATAATGAACTAAGTCTATATATGTTGTATATACGAGGTGAGACTCTACAAAATGATCTGTATGTCTGTCATTATCTTCAACGGCTTCGTACGGGAGAATTCAAGTACTCTCGAAATAATTCATTATTATTCTATTTTTAAGTTAACGATTAAATTTTCTTTATAAAGTATCATAGTTACATTTTTCAATATAAAAACTTCAATCATGTTGGTAATATATTGAAATCGAGGTTATTGTGGAAAAAATTATTCTTTAACAATCTGAAAATTATAAAACATATTCTTGAAATACTTATGTTCTGTATAATGTCAAATGTATCTAATGATTTAAAAGGTTTCCCTAAAGATGACATATTATTCACTACTGACTAATTTTGATTATAAAGATAATAATCACCTTCAGTATCCATTGTCATATAACTACTGGCGTCTGATCGACCTTCAGATATAATAAAATCGTTTGATTTACAAATAAAAATGTACATCATTTCACCCTGAGGACCTTAAGCATGGTTGTTGACCATATAAAGCTAAAGTTATACAAGCTTCCGTTGCAGCAACGTAACTTTGCTAAGGCCGGATTAGATCAAAAAAAATCTGTGTTTATGGTAAAAAGAGTTAAAGAGTAAATAATGTGGTGACGCAAACTAAAGGAACATTTAAATGTCATGGCATCTTAAAGACTAAGTATGGTTCCTTCCATTACAACATACTGAGCAAAAAAGGTTTATTCCATTTGATTTTTTTGTTTATTTTGACATTAATTTTCGAAGTTTGAATTTTGCAATTTTAGCTCTATTCTAACCAACACTGCCTCAAGGTCGAATTTCAAAATGTCCTGCGTCACCAACAAACCAAAATAAACTCGCTTACCCCCTTGTTGATGATTGGCTAATGATTTGTTTGAGTATTAAATGCTCGAATTGGGCATACACGACAAGGAAGTTGATTTCAACCCAGTTTCAGATGATAAAAAATCTGCTATTCCGAAGCAATGTACATGTCAGTACATTTCTGATTAAAAACATTAAAATGCTAACTGTTGGTTCATTATTTTATCGCAATGACGTTCATCAGAATATTATTCGTGGTTTTCATGACACTCATTTTCAAAATAATGAAAAAATCAAATCGTCCATTATTTTTTTGGCTCAGTATATATTGGTGCATGTAAAAATGCACCTTAAAGGTACATCCATTGTGTTGTTGGGGGTCAAGTATGCCAAACGTTATAAATCGTCTTATTTCATCGAGAAGTACTAACTGTTACCGAAAACTACCATTTTGATGATATTCGACTTAGTATATTGACGATATGAAAGTAAAAGTATCGATTTCTGATCGAAAACCGGACAGTCCACCGTGTGTGGCGCGCGCCAATGAGTCAAACGTAATTTTGGAATCTTATTTAAACCAGACAAAATAACAAATTTGGGTTGATAGTGTTCAATAGGCCATATAACTACTGTGCATGTAAATAGGACGTGCACTTTCCGTTTCTGCACATGCATAATGATGTTACTCGATTTTAATTGGAAACTAGTAATTATGATATGTTTGGCGATTGGGGATGAATATGCAAGCTGAGTGAATTTGTTTGTATTGTAAACAGCACATATGGTGTTTTGGAACGTATTAAAGCTAAATAAAAATTTCGGAAACACAATGGCTGCACCTTCAATTCAGTGCAGCAAAGAATATTTTTTTTAGAAGAAATAACCTACAAGGTTTATTGTTAGCTGTACTGATGCAGTGCATCTTCAATTCAAAGTGAGCCCTGATTGTGAATCGGAAACAGAAAATTAAACTTCTCATGTTCGTAATCCTTTCCCATTTCGAGGGATTTAATCTTACTTTCTTCCTCCATTGACTTCCTCCTGTCGCCAGAGGAGGTGTTCAATTTGGCTCTAAGAAATCTGACATCTGAAAGAACGCAATTTTATTCTCAAGGAAATGCAAGTTGCCTTAGTTCACTATTTGTCATTGCTATGTATAATGAGCGTGTAAAGTCGTCTAAATTTTACTTCCGGCATCCAAACAAACTTTTTTGAATATTAAAGGTTACTATTTTCGGAAATGTAAATCCGAAATTGTTTAGGAATGAACTTTGAGAAATCTAAGAAGATGAACATTCTTTAAGGTAGCAGTCAAATGTCAACATATAGAATATAAGGATTTTTATTATTGTTAAGCTGAAGATATGTTTTTTAGATACATGTACCAATAAACTGATCATTTAGTTAACATAACATATGAGGCGAGATTTCATTGACAAATAATTTAAAATTGGTTTACGATGTTCACTTCTAGATATCACTTTTGATATTTACATGTAACCACAAATTTCATACCACACATATACACATTAAAACCACTGTGTCGTATATAACAGAGATTTCATCAAAGACATTTTGTCTGAAGAGTAATTGACGAACATCGATTTCAACTTATATATGATTTCAATCCATGCTCATCATTTGGGGAAAAGCTCTTAGTTTGCATGTACCTGTACTAATTCATTATTTAGTCACTGTTGAAGTGGACATTCTCCTACCCTGAAGGTTAACTTAAATTCATGAAGACTCATAATCATTTATCATTATTATCCCTGTGTCCCTGCTTTCTTGATTATCATTATTACGATTATTTGGAAGTGGATAGCACTAGAAAATCTGTCCCGTTCTTCGACATGTTAACCAGCTATGGAAATGCTCATTGGACGTCTTCCATTTTACTTCATTCTCTGGTCTCTCCTTAAGATGACCATCTCTCAACAAGTAGTGTGAAGGACCCCCAATTCAATTACCCACCATAATGTTATTATTGACCAACACAATTTCTATCAAGGTTGTTAATATACTCATGGAGTTTTCACTAAGTATTTCGTGAGATTTCATCTATCGAAAGTCAAGCACCATCCAAGTCTAAAAGTAAAGAAATTGTTTTTTATTTCAATCAATCGACATGTGCGGAGTAAATGTCTTTATCAAGGGAAAGTTGGATGTTGTTCATGAGAAAATTAAGCAGCTTGAAAACTGCATAGATAAATGTATGAACAACTAGTAATGTGGTATGATCGATCCCTGATGTTAAAATTAGCCCATCATAATTCTCTTATTTCGAAATATGTTATTACATATTATGTTATGCACCATGAAACTATTTTCATATAAAATACATAACAAGAGGATTGTCATATTCAATACACATATTGGCATAGTATATATATTATCCTTTCCTTTCGTATAATACGTATTTACAGTTTCCAAATTACCACTGGTTACCAAATTATGTGATATTTTCATGCGATATTAAGTCAACGAATTATTATGAATAGATATGGATAAATTCATTTAAAACATGAGTGGCTTGAACAACTTCTGATGGTTATATGATTTACGTATAGATATTCTATAGTATTCATTAAACATATTTGGTATTACATTTTAATTGATAAGGATATTCTTTATGCATTGATTTTTAAGTTTCTGGAAATGCACAGTCTTCACACACATAGTATTTACCAACCTTGTTTGTCCTAAGCAGGATATCAGACGTGATTTAGCAAAACGTATTACTGGGTTTATAAAGGTTACCATTTACCAATATCAACTTAATTCATTTGAGACTCCCATCGTTTGATAATAAAATATAAATAATCACGTTATGGTGGATAATTACATTGGCCAGTCAATGCAGACTGGTCATTCCAACATTAATCTTTATTAAAAGGTCTAGTGCTGTTCACTCACTTCATTATACAACGGTATTATCAATGTAGACTTTAAAGCAAGTGGTCAAATTGGAACAGATTCTTCCAACTCGAGACTTTAATCAAAGATCCAGTGCTAGTCAGTCACTTCAAGATCCAACGTTCTATTGGACAACAGGTCAACGGTGCCAAGCTGCCTAATATGTTATCAAATACGGAAAAACTTGTAGATATTAATGGTCATGTAAACCTGAAATTAGAAATGAGAGAACTAAGAAAGAGATAGTCACATGTGTAGATAGGAAATGCCTTGTTTTTACATTTTAAACGGAGACAGTGGAGATTATTCTAACAAGCGTTACAAGAAGATGTTCAGATTCCTTCTGTCTGAATGTGAGATAATTAGAAGCGCCCATAAAATACATTACATTACAGAGTGAGCCGCGATGACATGGCTGTAGTAAATCAAATACAATCGTCATGGTGATAGAAACTTGTTCCGCAATTTTAAAGCAAGAATGTATATTTTCCAAGATTGTTTATTATTATATTATTGTCAGATACCAGCAGTTGTCTGAACTTCTCATGAGATGGAAACTCCCAAAAATATTTTGGAATAAGATTTTTTCTGAGATCTTTGGAATATGAGCATTGTAAGATAAAGTGGAATTCAGTTTCTGTCACAGGATTGCAGTAAGATATTTTATTTTTGATTATTTGAATATGCTGATTTGATGCTATTTCATGACTTGCTATCTTAACATTGAATATATAACTGCAATTATTTGATTATGGCCGAAATTAAGAACACATACACACGTAATTTAGCATTACTTTAAATGATAATGATAAGAAATAAAACTTTTCTGTTTGGATGTCCAAGTCACAAATGGAAATAAAATGTTTCTAACAACACTTGTTTTGGATATAATGATGAGTGAATGGCTGCTTAGGGAGATTGAAATAAGTGTGAAAGGTACCATGCCAAAAAAAATAATTTTTTTTAGCAGAAGTGGGCCATATTCTACCCTGGCCCTACACTGCTAAACTACAATCATATGTAATCGATATCTCCTATATGATGTAATTCACATTTTCAAATGTATGTAAATGTGTATCTTTATTGTTGACGTATAAAAATTGTAATTATGACAGTAGAAGTAAAACGAATATGGTAACTTTTTCTAAGACATCAAAATATAGTCATGTATTGTGTAAATGTTTAATAGAAATAATACAAGTTCGGCAAACATAATCAAAATAAAAGTTACTTTGGTCAGGAAAGACAAACTGTTTATTTTAGTCACGTCAGCATCATGGCAATGTGTTGACATTTCAATTGTTATCAGCCTTATTAAAAGGTTAAGTACGTTTATGTTAAGAGGACATTATTCAAGGGGAACTAACAATCATACTACGATGGCCGTAGCTTTGATTAATTTTTCCCTCGGTTGGACAGAAACCTATTGATGCAAATAAATATAATATTTTATTCTTCTGAAAAGGTCAACACATCGGAAGAGCTGTATTATTACTCTGAAATTACTTTGGCATTTTCAGTATTACAGCATTTACTCACGACCATGAACAGACTTAATAACAAATTTCACGACACAGTAGTTTTGTGTTCCCTTATGAATACATGATATTGTCTCTGGGACATCAAACGTCATTTTTCAGTCTTTCTCATTTTGTAGGACAATAAAATGGAAACGAGATCAACGTTAAATATAACAAATGTCTATGTTTATTTGTGAAAAGGTCATCAAAATGTGCAATGATAAAATCTACCAATGTAATATGTAATGTTTGTGGTTCAGGTGCTCTTAATAAATACATTGTAAGCATTTTTGCAATCTTACATAATGGATGTTTATGGCCTCAAATTTAAACTTTATTTTTTTTAAATTACAATTAGAAATACACCATTTCGTTACCGGTCATCCTCGGTTACCCATGGTTTTATATATGCTCCGTTACTCTCCACTATATCACCCATGGGGAAACTCTATCAGAGAAATCTGTACTAAAATTACCCGCCCTTGGCCGGCGTGACGAAGTTAGTAAGAAAATGCTCAATAGGATAAGACGGAAATGGTCAAGGGAGATAACCGGTGACGGATGGCTAATAAAATGACCTCGCGTGCTTGGCAACGAAGTGATATGAATTGTCATTGGTTCGCAGGTCCAAGCTGCGTAGCAGTTTGATTGGCTCACGCCGGCCAAGGGCGGGTAATTTGAGTACAGATTCTTCTGATAAGGTTTCCCATGGGTGATACAGTGGAGAGTAACGGAGCACATATACAACCATGGGTAACCGAGGATGGTTACCGATAGAATCATTCACAAACTTGGTATATCAATATGTATTTTATGTGAAATTTGTGTCTAATTTTATGTATTTTTTTTATTCAAAACTGAAAATTACACTGGGTACTTTGTACGTGCATTTGCTGTCTACAACTTTTCTGAAAGTTTCTTTAAACATGTCTAAATCAACATTGCATCAGACCAAGAAACACAACAATTTCGTTTCATCTATGTCTCCAGACACTAAATGTTCTACTAACTAGAGTAAATGACAATCTATATGATCCGTGACTGTCAGTATTCGGGAACTACAGTTATAGCCATAGTGTTGCCCTTGAAGGGATAGGAGACCTACATTTGTATATCAATCTGAGAAAAATCACCACGTGAAGGGAAAGTGGCAACTTAGCAATGTAGTGAAATGAAATCTGAAATACGTCAATGACTCTTAATAGACCGATTGATTCGTGGGTGATTAGTCTCGTCACTCAAAAGAGATTAGCTAAAATATTGGGGAATGGGAGGAGATATGTTACAGTGTAAGAGAAATTCAACATGACGAAAGCGATATAGGAAAGTGGGAGGAGGCATGTTACAGTTTAAGAGAGATTCAACATGAATCAAGCAATATAGGAAGGGTGAGGAGGCATGCTACAGTTAAAGAGAATTCAAGATGACATTAGCAATATAGGGAGGTGTGATGTGGCATGTTACAGTGTAAGAGAAAATCAACATGACAGCGATATAGGGCAGTGGGAGGAGATATGGTACAGTTTAAGAGAAATACAACATGACACAAGCGATATAGAGCAGTGGGAGGTGGCATATTACAGTTTAAGAGAAATTCAACATAACATTAGATATATAGGGCAGTGGGAGGAGCCATGTTACAGTTTAAGCAAAATTCAATTTTTTTTTAAACTAGTGATTCATAATTATGTATATGATCAAAATTAATCTATCAGACAAGTATGCTATTGTTGAGGTCGACTCAGGTTCAGAGAAGTTCATTTCTATTTGAAATTGGTAAGTGAGCTCTCGAGATGACAAATCACCAACAAAGTGTCAGACGCGTCATCCCTTCCTTCATGTCTCCAGTAAGTCTACAAATTCACTACTGCCACTCACGATGCAATGCTGCCTCCACAGCAGCAACAGTCTGTGAATGAGGTGTTAATTCGACGTCCAATGATGCTCAGTATATGTTCCAAAGAATTCAAGTCTGGACTCATAGCAGGTCAGGTAGAGTTGGGTGAGGGGGTTGTTTTGAACATGAGCCTTCCCAGCACTGGAACCGTGAGACTGAGCGTTGTCAAGAACTTAAGGATGAGTTGTTAAAGCATGATTGTCAACATGCGGCACTTGGACCATCCTCGGTTACCCACGGTTTTCTATATGCTCCGTTACTCTCCACTATATTCCCCTGGGACACTCAGGGAAATCTGTACTCAAATTAACCATCCCTAGATAACGGAGGATGTAAACCCGTGGTAACCGAGGATGTAAATGGTCGTGCGCAATGATGTCTCAGATGCATTGCTAGCTATTTGGGATTTCCCCGTATCGTAACAAGATCAAGCTTACCGTCATGGGAAATGTATCCCTAGATACTACACCAAACAGAACTGAAGCCTTGAGGTTTCTTCGTTATTTATTTAGATGACGACAGATTAAGACAACAGTATATTCCATTGTCCTTGCTTGTTTTCTTCAAGCAATTCGTGTGCACAAAGACAAAGAACAGAAGTTATCAGTGTTTATTAACTATGCTTCTCAGGTACACAATTAAATTGACACAACTGAAAAACTTCCCTATCTTTTCATTTGTCATTTGTTTTGAAATACGAAGTTTTGCCACCTTGATTCATCACAAAGTAGTTGAAGAAGAGAATAGGTTGTTAATCAACCAACAGTCATAACACCAACAGTTATCACAAACAAACTGTATTCTTCCACAGTTTATTTATGGTCATTGTTTTATGGTGCTCAAATAACATGTCCAACTATAGAAATGACATCAAAACTTTTCAAACTTGTTCTTCTAACATTTGTCAATCAAATTTCCTTATTTTCGTTTTCTATTGTTAATCTGCTATAAAACATATACCTCTATAACTTGTTGAATTTCTTTCCTCATGAATAAAGCATATTTTGACGAAACACGCCTAATAACATATTTGAGAATAATAAACCTTCCTTATTGAGAAGTTTTATTGAAGTACCCCTGCAGGAAGTCAGACATGTTCAAGTATAATATATTCTAAACTATTGACTTGAAACATTTGTTCCATGCAAATGGATGAGCATTCGAATGCAATACTTTTTTAAAGTTTGTTGAAGTAGTTTCACAAGTTTCAAGAAATACTTTTCGCTAACCTTGCTTCATCCAAGAGAGCATTTCAGAATAGATTTAGTAAATTACATTAATGGATTTGATAAAGGTTACCATGACCAATATTTTGAATGGGCAAATGAATTGCTAATACATTCTAAGTAGCTCCCTTCAGAACTGCCATCTGTGGACAAGTATCACGTTACAGTTGATAATAGAATCGCTCGGTCAATGCTGATTTCAAGGTAAGTGTCCAATTTAGAAACTGGTCTGTCCAAGCCATATTGTTAAACATTCAAGGGCTTGTTGGTCACTTCAGGGTTCAACATGTTGTAGGCAAAATGTCAATGACGCCAAGTTGTCACATTAAGAAAAGCATGGACATATTCATGATTATATAAACTCATTATAATTTATAGGAAAGAAAACATGGCTCTTCCAAGACTGTTTAGAGTAAACTTGTACAAGAATGTATGTGTTCTTCATCTGCTTGGTTCCATCTAAACCTGATGCAAAATTTAGAAACAGAAGAAGGTAAACAAAAGCAGGTAAAGAGAAGCAGGTATGGGGAGAGAGATAAAATATATGAACATCTAAATATGAAAACGTTTACATGGAGACGTGAGGATTAAAGTTGATCAGTTTTATTGATAGTCAATGGATTAATTTTACCATCATGGGTCGATCATAATATAAGGCATTACTAATTGTTCATGCATTTATGCATGCACACCGTTTTCATGGTGTATATTTTCTTATGATTTACAACTTTCCTTTGATAAAGATATATACACAGGGGTATCAATGGATTATACTTTTTTAAAACTATATAACGAGTGAGATGGTAATTCTATTTTGATTGGTATTGGATAGGGGGTGGCTTCCTATAGATGAAGTCTCAGGAAATACTTTGTGAAACCTCCATAATAATTTGCAAAACCTTGTTTTGGTCATTATTGACATCACAATCAACGTAAAAAGAAACGTGACCATAAAAAATACAGGATATTTCTATGAACGATAGATAAATACAGGTACGACTGAAGAGGTTCAGAAACTGAAATCATTACAACACAGTTAATGACTCAGATGTATGAATGAACAATCATTCTAGTATATGGACCATGCTGGTGGGAATCTATTAAAATGCATGAAATATGAAATCAAGTTCACCATTGAGATGTTACAGGTCAGAATAATTTACTGTGGATGTCGAAACAATCACACATGACATGCCATTAGAAATTTAAAAAAATAAAATATTCATAAACGACTTCTAAATGAAAACATTTTTATCATCACCATTCTCTCCAGTCACAATGCACCAATTATTGTTTCTATCTACACATTAACCAATTTCCTTTCTGTGTCATTTTGCTGTAGTTTTCTGTGAATCAGGGTAATTTAATTAATCGTTATGAGCTCATTATTACCAGTGAAATCAAAATTAACACCCATGCGATTGTTATATTCGAGAAGTCAACTAGGTTTATACTAAACATGCAGACATTTATGCAGAAATTAAAAGAGGTTACTTAAATCCTTGATGAATAAAATCACTGTTTTCCTCTGAATTAGTCTCGTAAAAGCTATTGTATTTCTGTTTCAAACATTATTATATAATCGATATAACAACAGAAGCCGTTGAAAGTACAGGATATAGAATGTTATCTCTTCAATCAAAAGCTTATATTACATTGATCTGCCATTATCAGCCCGATATAGATATCAATTTGCAACTACAGAATCTTCGTTTAGTACTGAATATTATGATTAACAAACGTTTGTCATTTCTTAGCACATTAACATAAGATTAAGGTATAAGCTTAATGACCACGGATGGCGAAATAATAACTTCGTCTTGTCAAGCAGAGCAACAATAAACAGAAATCACAACAAACAAAAAAATTGAATAGAAAAAATGGCATCTTCAAAGTTTTGACAATGAACTTTGTTCACAAGGCATTAACGCATATTCTTCATGGATTCTCAAAGCTTGATTGGATTCTATCATGTACAAACTGGTTTTATAGCAATGTTAAAGCACGTTTTGTCGCTCAAATGAGTTGATCAAATTTATATGAAAACAATAATAAAAGGTAAATTTGAAAAAAAATATATAAAAATTTAAATCGTGCTACGGCCCCTTTAACAATCTAACACATAAGAGGATACACCACGCAGAACTTTTTCCAGATGTATCTTAAACATAATCACACATTTAATACTACCAAACAACAAACTACTTTATTCCAACAAATTTCCTGAAACAAAATTATCCGAAATTCCAGGAATGATCATTGTGATTACTTGTTTTAAAACATTTAGTCTTTATCTTCAGCTTCAAGGACATCTTGAGCATTCTGAAGTCCATGAGGACATGTACTCTACCAACCACGATCCATTATAGGATGTATTCAGAAATGTAATCAAGCATTCTACCATGAGATTACTTTTCGATTCTGATTGGTTGATTCATCAAATTTACAATGCATCATATAATGATTATACTACAGGTAACTATAAAGCAAGGTGATATTCAGTGTTAATGTTCTTGCATTTATATTTGTAATGTGTTTAGCTTAAGAACAGACCCAGAACAGAATATACAATATATGTTTCCGTATTCAGTTCTTGTCGTTTTTGTACAATTTGGGACTGGTGGTTGGTAACAGACTAAACTCTTAAACAGCAGAATACTGGCTTTACAGTAACCAGTCATCGATTGCCTTCATGCATGGTAAACTGTATCCGGTTATTAGAGAGGGCTCTATTGTGAATTGATGCGTTGTGAATTTGATAAATTGATGAATGACACGGTTGAGTGATAATTACGTGTTTTATATTTCATCATTTGGGAACGGTTCAATACTATTACCAGTCTCACGATGATATCATCCCGTTTTAAATCATAATAAATAAATAGAGAATCCAATCCGAGTTGTTCTGATATCAAATATATCGACACAAGTTACAATATTTTACTTAAAGTTTCATCAATGAGTGTTGATATATATGATATCATACGACACGAATATGGTATTCTATCTGTTATCCAAAATCATTATTCGTTAAATTTCAATAAAAAGGAGTTCTAATGCGATGATTTCATAGTATTTTGACGTCATCATATTCATGACTTCATAAAATCGTAATGTCATTACGATAATGTAAATGTCATGTAGTTGACGCTGACAGGGCATTGTGCAAAATGTACTGTCACAACGATATCACGGAGATATCGCTTGATTTTAGACAAGCGTATTTCCTATGGATCATAGTTGTGGAAGATAAAACAATATTCATGTGTACCACAAGAGTGCATATTCATTTCTTGTAATGAGGTTATACTCAATCTACTGTCATTAAATGTGACATTTCTGCACATCACAAAGGTACCACTTAATGTAATTTTACTGTACTACAAATGATGATGTTGGTGTCACTCACTTAACCTGCAGGGAAGGGACAATTTACCTGTTAATGGACTTCTTCTCCTAAGGACGAGCAATCAAAAATCGCAACAACTATCATTGCGTTTATTTGATAGTCAAGTCTGTCTGGAGACATAATTGAAACGACATCGGACCTGAAAATTTCCCTTTTCTATATATCTTGAGGCATAGGCGTGAACAGTGAAAGGAACTCTCACGAAAATTCGGATAGTACTTCATAGTGGTTCATACATGCGGCACCATCAACTAAATGGAGTAAAGTGTATATGTTGTTTGTGAACATGTAGTACTTGAACATTCACATTTATAGATTTTATGTTTGCTCGATATTAACAGGGGCATGTTATTTCATTTTGAGATCTGGTGCCATTTTGTCAAACACAAATGAGCAAGACTGCAAAAAAATTCATTTTGCAAGCCAACACTGTCAATATGATCGCGTTTGAAAGGAACACAAAACTTCTCTACCATGAGTTTTGATTAAGTCCGTTCATGTATGTAATTGCACTCTATGATAATGCTGTAATATAGAACATGACCAAAACATTAATTATACTTCTTCGCACTATTTGTCATAATATATTGGAATAATATAAATTTATTTGAATTGCATCAGTAGGTTTTTATCAAATCGAGGGAAGAATTAATCAAAGTTGTTCCAGCTTAGTACGGTTGTATATTGTTCTACTCAGTCATGTTATCATGAACTGCATACAACATAGAATCCTATTGCAGGTTACGAAATTTTAAAATGTCAGACTATGATTATGCTGTTGAAATGTCAGACATCCTTTAATACAACATTATATGATTATATTAAGAGACTACTATGACATTTGAAGAACAAGTTTTTAAGGGGTACTACCGTACAGTGACATAAACAATTTAATTATGATGACATTCTGTTATCTTGGTAATTGTTTTGATCGGTTTCAAGATCATATTCGCATACATAAACACGATTTTTGCTTATGATACAGATTACATGATAACATCATCATTAAACATTTGAGGGTGACATTTCATATACCAACATGGACATTTGTTATTTCATTTGCGGATCTGGTTCAATTTTGTCTTACAATAAGGGAGCAAGACTGTAAACATAGCAGTTGAGCCAATAGTGTAAATATCATTAAGTTATAACGGAACACAAAACTTTTCTTCCATAAATCTTGATTGAGTCCGTTCGTGTGTGAGGTGACGTTAAAGTAATACAAATCACAGTCAATGTTACTTCTTCGCAGTATTGACCTTATCTGTAAAATGAAGTAGTGCATTTGCATTTGCATTGCATCGGTAGGTTTGTTATTTAGGGAAGTGTTCATCAAAGTTATTCTAGCCTATTACTGTTGTATATTGTTCTTGATCAATGTTATGCTATTGCAGCTTATGAAATTTTAAAACGTCAGAATATGATAATGCCGTTGAAATGAATATATTGAAATACTATAGACCGGTCTCTAACTTGTCATTCATCTCGAAACTTGTTGAAAAGGCTGTGTCTACCCGTCTGTGCAAACATCTTGATGATCTTTCCCTGTACGACCCCTACCAATCGGCATATAGACCCCACCACAGCACCGAATCTGCTCTACTAAGAGTCCTGAATGACCTCCGTGATGGGGTTGACAGAGGTAATGTAGCACTGTTGGTCCTACTGGACCTCAGTGCTGCTTTCGATACCATCGACCATGACAGATTACTGTGCAGACTCCAGACAAGAATGGGTATATCTGGTACAGCACTACAGTGGTGTCAGTCATATCTCTGTGCAAGATCCCAAGCTATACTTGTTGATGGAACTACATCTGCTTCAACACCTCTCTATTGTGGAGTTCCGCAGGGCTCAGTGCTAGGGCCAATTTTATTCACCCTGTATGTAACTCCCGTTGGAGTAATAGCTGAAAATCACCATCTGCCGCGTTATTTGTATGCTGACGACTCTCAGCTCTCATCTATCTTCAAGGCGAATCCAACTGATGCAACACAATGAGTTAACAAAATGACAAACTGTTTCAACGCCATTAAGACATGGATGACTTGGACAAACTCAAGTTAAATGAGGAAAAGACTGAATGTATCCTTATCGGCCCAAAACAGAGGCGTTTGAAGACTAATGTTGACGTCATCACATTAGGTGGAAGTCAGATCCCGCTTAGTGAATCAGTGAAGGATCTTGGCGTGGTCCTCGATCAAGAACTATCGTTAGAGAAACATGTGGATCGTGTTTCCTCGATATGCTACCTGCAAATCAGGAACATCAGTCAAATTAGAAAGTTTTTGACAATGGATGCTGCTATCAAGTTGGTACTTTCAATGATAATGACACGGGTTGATTATTGTAACGTGTTACTAACTGGAGCACCAAAACATCTCATTTCAGAACTACAAAAAATACAGAACACTGCTGCAAGGATTGTGTCACGTTCTCCAAAACACAGTCATATTACTCCAGTGCTTCAAGATCTGCATTGGCTTCCGGTCCAGTATAGAATAACATTTAAAACCTTGTGCTTTGCCTATCAGTGCATGACAGGAACAGCTCCTACCTACATCCAGGACCTATTGAAGGTGTATGTGCCGAGAAGGACTCTTCGTTCTGGAGAGAAAGACCTCCTGTGTGTTCCTGCAGTGTCCACAAAGAGCTATGGAGAGAGGACATTTTCATATGCAGCCGCTGTTGCATGGAATAATCTTCCCCTTGAACTCAAAACAACTCCCTCCTTCTCACATTTTAAATCTCTTCTGAAAACACACCTTTTTAAACAAGCCTTTTTCTTATCTTCGCGCTTAGAGCATGTATTATGCATGGATTACAGCGCATAATAAGTGATCTATTATTATTATTATGATTAAATGTCAGACACTTTTTAATAAAACAATAATACATCATCCTTAAAACATATTATATATAACATACTACATATGGATATAGGATTGTAAACAATCTGTCATCAATCATTTATTCAATGTGATATAAATGAAATATTCTTGAAAACGGCACTAAACCCCTTTACTCCCCTTAATCTCAGCACACAGGATTACTTGTACTGAAGTTAAATAAAATGATATAAACTCACGGGAAAAAGAAAGTATAGGTACAACAACGCAAGATATTTTAATCAACGAGTGATGAACAAGATTGAAACATAATTACACCCTGTCTCTTAAAGCAAACTTACGGTGTATGTAAATTTTGAAAATATTATCTGGTCATAATTCTGAAAAACACGGCTTTTTAAAAATCGTCGTTATAGAATCTCCTTAACCAGGCGAGATAGGGGAGTGAAAATGGCTTTCAGACTTGTTTTGTGACGTCCTATAGAGACAATGCGTCATTTATTTAAAGTCAAAGGAAGTACATTATGTCGATACCATCTTGTACTAACATAATTTCCATATTTCATAAAATTTTACCTTAAATACCCAGAATTATTTCCCAATATACCTTTTGAAATAGCTATTTCAGCACCCCATGTGTGTTTGAACTGATATAAAATATTAAGTATCATACTCTTATGAATGAAATTGTGTATATCTCTTAACGAGATATATCCTCATCACAAACATTCAAAACCGAGTTTATCCGGCAGAAATAGTTTGTGTTTGACTCGTTTGACTTGAGATACGTGAGTTTAAATGTATAAAGAAACACTTGTAGCTTCACCTGTACATGTCAATATTAAATCATATCATCCTAATCATGATCATCACATCACCCTCATCGGGAGCAGTCTCGACCTCATCATACAGGGCAGCACATGCATGAACAAATGTATATTGAATTTAGAAGTCAGTAAAAATAAAGAACAACATTACAGGATTTAAAGGCAGCGGAAACAGCTTTGTTGGAATGCAAGCTCAATTTCAGTGAACTCAACAATGCATTAAGCTTTTTCCTAAGCAAAATTGTGTTACACAAGTTAACTAAGATAGAGGAGCTCAAAATTCGTCCTCTTAAAAGCATTGATTAAAATGAAACATAATCTAATTTGGTGCAATTTTCGAGCCAATTACCTCCAATCTGGCACGTAGCACGTGTGATGAGGATTTATCTTCCATTTATATTGAACTCTCCATGAATTAACTATAGAAAAGGTGCTGAGATGCAGAACGATACAGACACGCTCCAAGTGTCGTGAAAATTATACAAACGCTTTTATATCATTATATGATATTCATGCAGGCAATTACCATTGTCTTGGTGATACGACAATGTATACATTATAAATAACACCATTCATAGCTTAAATAAAACAACATTATTGCATTTTCATTCACCTGAATACTTCTCATAATTCATATTGTTCATTGCCTCTATGATTATCATCTGTGGATATGCAACGTGCAACTTATGTTAATTAATTAAATGTGCAAACCATAATGTTCATAAGAACAGCCAGTACTAAACTAAGTTACTTTAGTTGCACATTAATCATATATGTTGATCTGATATCCGCAAATCCATGTGACATAAGGTTCTGATCGAAGAGATAAAATTCTATATTATGTAATTTCAACAGCTTGTTTTGTAATATTGATTTTATCATATTGTTAGAAATAGAAGACGAACAGCTTTTATGCGTGACATTGACTAATCTTCAGGAAAACAACATTATTATTAAAAAATTCAATATCCTGTAATTTCAACAGCTTGTTTTGTAATATTGATTGTGTCATATTGTTAGAAATAGAAAACAGCTTTTACGAATAACATAGACTAATTTTCATGAAAATAACGTTAATTGTATTCCTTGTCGGATTTGGCACCTCTTTTACCTTAAAGGGGGACAAGTCTCACGAGTGTCATCCCAAATGGACCACCGCTAACGAGCCCGTTACGTAATTGATTTTATGGGTATACCGGTCACGTGAATCAAACTGGGCTTCTGCCGAGCGAGCTCGTCAATGTCTAAGCGGGGAATTTCCCCTTTTGACACGCGATCGCTGATTGGCTGTTTCATCCCACTGCACACCGACATGTACACCTTGTCCCGAGTTTTTTACGCTTCTGATGTCGTATTTGAAGAGTTAAAGAATTGTATTGATATTATTAGTACTGACAATATAACATCTTGAAAAGAAATTAATAGAAATATTTTCAACTCGAAATTATTTGACAGGTTGTTGATACAATATTTCGGAATTTACTTCTACATTAAAACTTCACATACGGGATTAAATGTAAATGTAATAACGCGTATATATTACTTAAACGGCATGTATTTCAAGATGATACATGGAAATGGGGATTGACAAACAGGGTTACAGGTACACACGCATTTATCATTGCTATACTGCATGTTATGTTCGTCCAGGATTGTGATTTCAACAAGTTTGTTACAATATTTCATAGAGAAAGTCATAGTTTACCAAGCTTCTGAATACCAACAAATAATAATATAATTTACATGCTACTAAATGGTTTCATAGAATGCATTAGAGAGGTAATATTACGACATCGATTTCCTGAAAAGATGTGTGCGTGTTTGGTGAAAATATCATGGTTACGACTCACATTTCATTCAACGTTTCTTTGTTGCTGTCACGTTTGATATCAATGACAAAGTATATCCAAAAGTGTAAGAACAAAAACATAAAAGGTTATTCTAATTCAAAATATTGTTTAGACCCCTATATGATGCAATGCAATGCAAACCATTTTCACTTGCAATATGAGTTTTATGAAATTTATTTCATGTATAAATACATGAACTGGATTGGTCAACAACTGAACAAGCTCACTGAATTTTACATGAAGATTGTTGCACTGTACACGCACACATATACATTATGATTATTGTGTTCATAAATGTATCATCATTTAAACATCATGTATAAATGTGGACCTTACGTGCATTGTTGTTTGGCATTTACAAAAGTCATCTAGACTTTTTTGCCAATTCATTTCTTCTTATTGAATAGAATACAATTAAACCACATTGTGATTATACACATTTATAGACAACGAACAAGATCGAATGAAATCACTTTTGTTACCAAACTTACTGTACATCTCGTAAATGAAAACGACACGGATCGGTAAATACGCTGATAGAATTTACTTGCCGCTCCAATACAAATGATCAGTTTAGCGTACCATATAGATGTTTCTTCAAGATCAAAGAGGGCAGAAGTGTTGTTACAGCAAATTAGTTTACGTAATTAAGCAGAACAAAGTCAAATAAGCTGAGTATAGGTGAGAAAAAGGGAGGAGCCTCGAGTGTAATTATTATGTTTTTACAGTTAACAAGTTTACTGGACCGGTTCTATTACACAACAAATGACATCTCGGTGACCATGTCAATAGACATGTTAATTGTCAAATGTTCGGTCTTGGTGACACAATGCTGATCATGACAACAAATACACATTAATGCGACATTCAGTCTAGATATTGTCAGCCAATCAAAGTTAGGAATATATATTCGACCAATGGAATTTAGGAATAGGATGATAGTTTTGTATTTTGTTTGCCAACAACAATTAGGCAACTTAGGGTGTTACGACGATGTGCATGGATTATCAAGCTCACATGTTCGTTATTCTAATTACACATTGTAGATTGCTATTCGCATGCGAAATATTTGCAAAATCATCACAATTAATTGTACTTTGGTTATATTTACAAAAATGATATAACTGGCCTGTACGTCGCGTGTATGTTTTCTCTATACTTTCATATATATAAGACGCTCGCATCCGGTTGAGTATCGCGCTTGTACGGCAAGTAGTGGCGAGTAGGCCTCTGCGCAATGAAAACACCGCTGAGTAGAGGGAGCGCTGATTGAGATTTCAGACTGGCTGTGAGCTAATTAATTAATGCCTTCCACAGCTAAACTCGCCGAAGTGTCTACCTTTAAAGTGATTGGATAATCCATTTAAACAGTGTCCGTCATATCATTCCTTTTTCTCTCATCATTTCCTTCCAGTTCTTTCACAGTTGAAATGACCTCATCAAGATGGTAGTACTAGTTTTTCTCTAAAGCACTTTTAGAATAGCCAAAAAATTTACTTTCCTATTATCAGTGAGACAATTTGTATATGATCCTTATAATATCATGTTTGTTTAAGTCTGATAACCCATAAGACACTTTAGCACCACTGAACCTTTGCCCACATGTACGTTGAAACATGAATTGGTCGAACAGCACATTTTAATAGAGGCTAGGGTTGGAATGACCAGTTTCTTAATTGACCACTTACCACAAGGTCTGCACTTGGCTGAATGATTCCATAATCAACCATAACGCGGTTCAGCAATTTATTTGTCCTTTCCAAAATATTGATAAATGGCAAACTTATTCAAACTAGAAATGTAAATAGTAAACTTCCTCTGGTATCCCGCTTATGTTATAGCAATGTGGGTGGAAATGCTCATCTGTTTATATAGATAACAAATGTTTCAAATCAATAGTTTTGAATACATAAACTATTTTGTCCAGGGAACCACCAAGGGTACTTCACAATAATTTCAACAATTAAGCTCAGTATTCGTACAATTATGTTTTGTAACACAGGACAAAAAGTTGTGGAATCCGCTTGACGGGTCCTTCCGGATTCTACAAGATTCTCCAGGATCCGCCAATATTTGGGAGAATCCGGCAATTGGATTCCACCACTATTTGTCCTGTGTAATAACACACTTTATTCATGAGAAAAATTAAGGGAACAAGAATATAGCTATATTCGACTATATGTAATTGTTATTTACAACCTTAATATAAAAATGAACAGGAGAGAACAGAAAAGATTGAAACAGTGAATTAATTAAAATCATGACAATCTCTGCGATTGACAAATGACAGAAGAACTATATTACTTGTTAGCGTCCTTAAACAACATTGATTCTATTTTGCAATAATATTTGAAATCAACAGCACCGATGAATGGCTTCAGTTCGCATTGTTTTTTGTTGTTGTTGTATTTTTCAACAAATGTGCGCTTGTGTTATTAAGTTGTGAAATATAAAGTCATCAAAATATTACATTAGTATCTATCATTGTTACTGTGTTTTAATCATATCAAGCAACAATAATTAAAACCATATATGTGTAAGAATGAATATCCTCTCGAATTTCGTTTCAACTAAAAAAAAACGAGAAAACCCTCCTTTTAATCATCCAATATGTAAAATGCTAACACTGGCATTATTATGAGCACCTACATGTATTAAAGTGCAGAGATTTCATATTGGTATATTTCATCATTGCACATTTTGATTAGTGGCACTCCACAAATAAATATGGACATGTTATATCTTAAGTTGGATTCGATTCTGTTGTATTGTCATACAAAGGTTGAAAAAAGGTAGGCCAAAGCGACAAAATCATGTATTTACACAAAACACAAAACTTCTGTGCTGTGAAATGGTTCCGTTCATGGTTGTGAGTAAATACTATGAGCTCGATGTAATACTGAAAACGCCAGAGACATATTCAGAGTAATACTGTAACTTTAACGATGTATTGACCTTTTCAGTAGAATGTAATATAACATTTAGTTACATCAGTATGTTTTTACCTTACCACGGGAAGAATTAATCAAAGCTATGGCTATCGTACTAGGAATTTTATTGTTCCTCTTAAATAAGGTTCTCATAAATACATTCACTCGACAGCTGGTAATATTTGAAATGTCAAAATATGTCACAAATGTTGACCTGTCTGGCACTTGGGGAAATTATGGCTATACAAATGGAAAATATAGAGCTTGGTAATTGAACTCATTTTGTATTTTACAGAAAATTGGAATATATTTATAATCCTTTAATGAGAGCTTTATTTACATTTCTGGTCAAATATTTTAATTACAATTTCGTGATGAAAACTGCCTATAACAACATACACATGATGTCAATGTTGCAAGATAATTACAAAATAATTAGTTTATATAGATTTGAATACGTGAATCATAATATTATTATATAGATGTAGGTAATATAGTTAGCATTATGCCAAGGAAAGGAAGGTTTCATTTGAGACACAAATTTCGCCATTGTTCTTTATTAGACATATTACCCTGCACAAGTTTCAAGATCCACTCATCATTTTCTCTGCAGCTGTTGTTTGAAAGATTTTATTTTCATCTGATACTACCAAATAAAATGTCCTTTTATCATCAGTTAATAGCATACATATACTTTGTTGTCTGGGGTACCGTCAGGGGTACTGCACAGGTATTTCAATAATTTAGTTCAGTATTCGGAAAAGGAAAAGGAAAGGAAGGTTTCACTTGAGACACACATTTTGCCATTGTTCTTTATTAAACATATTACCCTGCACAAGTTATTATTCTTAACAATGACACATTTCATAAACTGTCATACAACTTGGCACTACTGACCTCCTGTCCATAGGTACCTTTAAGTGACCGAACAGTAATACAACTTCTCATAATGTGTCCAGAGTTGGAATGACCAGTTTCTAAATTGACCATTTACCGTAAAGTCTTCCTGTTGTCTGACTGATTTCATTATCAATCATAATGTCATTATATATATATATTATATTATCTAACAATGGCAGGGTCAAATGAATTAAGTTAATATTGGTAAATGATCACCTTTATAAAATCTGATGGATTAATTTCACCATCGTTGATCAATCATAAAACATGACTAACTGTCAAGCATTTATGTATGAAAACTTTCTTTTGATTAAGATATATACTTAGCGGGTATCAATGGATTAAACTTTAAACAATTATTACAAAATGATTGAGTCAGTAATTTTAGATTGTACGTGAATGGTGCTTGCCTAGCGATAAATGAAATATCAGGAAATACTTTGTGAAAACTCTCTATGTAATATCAACAACCTTGATAGAAATTGTGTTGGTCAGTAATGACATTACGGTTGGTAATTAAATGGGGCAGACATTCAAACTACTTGTTGGGAAATGGTCCTCTTAAGGAGAGACCACGGAATGAGATAAAATGAAACGCTAATGGGCAGTGGTCAAGATGTCCTGTGAAATTCTCCTAAACCAGTCAAGGGTTTGTATTTCAAATATGGAAGAAAGGGACGGAAAGTCTAGTGCTCTCCACTTCCAAATAGTGGTAATGATGATAATCCAGAAGGTAGGAACACGGAGCTGTCCACTCCCAAATAGTGGTAATAATGATAATCAAGAAGGGCTCACAGAGATGTCCACTCCCAAATAGTGCTAATATTGATAATCAAGAAGGTAGGAACACAGAGCTGTCCACTCCCAAATAGTTGTAATGATGATAATCAAGAAGGGCTCACACATGTTCACTCGAAAATAGTGGTAATAATGATAATCACGAGGGTAGGAACACAGAGTTGTTCGCTACCAAAATAGATCATAACGATAATTGATGCTTAATTGTGATTTTTTAGAAACTTCATGTCCACTTAACTTCAACAGTGACAAGATAATGCATTGGAAACAGGCATATATCCACTCTGAGATTTTCCCATAATCATGATCACATTTCATATATTGAAATCAGTTAAAGAGGTAATCGCTGTGATTCTTCTGTAAATCAGCAATGACAATGTCATTTATGAAATCACTGTCACTGTCACTGTCACTGTCACTGTCACTGTCACTGTCATACTTTAGTTGTGTATATGCGTCGTATGAAGATTGTGGTTACATGTTATATGTAACATGTAAAATTTTCAATAGTGATTTAATAGTGATATAAAATGCATTGCCGAAAAAAATAAGATTTTTAAATTATTAAAGTTTCCTTTGATGCCTACAAAAAAGGATGTTCCTGAAATTTAAGGACAGATATTTCTGAAAATCATATCTCTAGCTTAACCATATTTAGATATACCTTCACAATCTACATGGTGACATTTGAGTGTTACTTTTAAGAGTCTTCATCTTCTTAGATTATTCAAAGTTCCAAAAATAGTAACCTTTCATAGAAACAAGAAAACAATTTTTTTTTCAGATGCAGGAAGTTTAATTTAGATGACTTTACACGCTTATTATACATAGCGATGACAAATAGCGAACTAAGGCTGCTAAACTTGTATTTCCGTGAGAATAAAATTGCTTTCTGTTCAGATTTCAGATTTTTTTAGAACCAAATTGAACACCTCCTCCTACAGGAGGAAGCCGATAGGGGAAGAATTGAGACCAAATCCGTCGAAATAGGAAAGGCTTAGGAAAATGGGAACTTAAATTTAATGTTTCCGATTCATGAATTTAAGATGCCCAGACTTGTTGAAGCTAATAATAAACTTGGTAAATGATTCATTCAAAGTAGGACCAATAGAGTGAAAACGTTTGGATATAACTGCCACCTTTCCAAAACAGTTGACCTGCTGTAAAACGTTAATGATGAATATCAATCAAACTTTAAAAAATGTACAAAACCATGAGTAAAACTTAAAAGAGAATACTTTTGAATTCCTCAGAGTGATAACCATTTGCTTTGGCTGTTATTTATACATGTATAATATTTGTTTTGCTATGTCAATAGATAGATGTAGCTACTATTTCATCATTAAACTTAAATCTAATATAAACAAACGAAATTGACAAATTACCAAAGTTTACAAGATTCTTACGAGTTATAATTATTCACCCAGCTAACTTCACAAGTTACGATTGAGGATACACGCCAGGCTTATACTGGTAAAATCGTGTAAGGTATAATATTCAATATCCTGAAACATCATCTGCTTGTGTTTTTATTGATTATTCAAAACATAAATCTTGAGCTATTGACAGAGACCAATTTGAGAAACAAAACATTGAGTTATTTTAGCGGCATATTGACGAATAGTTTTATGAAAAGGGAAGATTTTATTCCAGTCAAAATGTCATGAGTGCCCTTGTCTTTATTCACTGTTTTAACATTTAATAACAAAACATGACATTAATTACTTATATATAAAGCTTTCCTCCTAACATGGAAGAAGTGATGAAATATTTAACATAAAATAAATCATTGCAGATATCGAAGTCAATGTCTGTTTTTGTATTGTTATAAAATTTCAAGAACAGTACAATGTACATTCAGGAAATGTGAAGACAGAAGAAACAAATAAAATGCAATGAAATCAGAGACATTGGGAACGATTAAAGAATAAGAATAGGTTCATGAATGTGTTTTGAAGAGTTATCTTGACCTTTTACATAATGGCATCGAAGACCATTTCCTTTTCACCGGTAATAAATTCGTCGTGAAAAGAAAATCCAATTCCAAATGATGAAATGGATCTTATTGAATATCCATTTTCCAACTCAATATGGTCACAAACAGCAGGAGTGATGATACATCATTTCAGAAAGCTGTAAAAATCTATTTAAGATATATCTGGTCAGTCATTATCTGTTTTCAACTGACTTCCACTTCAGACCAAAAGAACAAACAAAGAACAAGGATGGTTACTAAAGTCATCAAATTCATCTTCCTGTCCATCTTTTTCTGGATATTCGTACACGAATTTGAATTTTCAAAAGCATAATATGAAGTGACTAGCATAAATGTACGCACAGGTGTGTCGTTATAAAGTAATTGATGGCATCAAAATTGGACCTTCCTGATCATAATAATATTTCTAAGATTACTGATTTGTTTTATATATTTGAAAACTTAATTGCTCAGCCTGCGCTGTAAGCACTCACATTTCGATTGTGCCCACTCACCTTATAGTATTTGAAGAATGACTTCATTCTGATTTCATGACTGATTTCATAATCACTAATAGCGTTATGTTTGTGCGAAAATGGCAGTCCAATATGACATTAAGCATCTTAGAAGTTTGGGCAATTAATTTGCCTTTTCCAAACTCCTCTAAGTTTTATCACATTTGGTAATGAATTTTGTTAACACTCGTCTGCTTTCCTGCTTAGAATAAAATCATGTTGGCATGAAATATGTGATGAGACGTGTGTATGTATTTCTGCAAACTTTGAAAGTGATGAATCGATAATACTAATACAACGAAAAAAAATGATTTAAAATGTATAATTTCAAATGGATATAAATGTATACCATCGAATTCATGTTTACTTCATGAGAGTCTTACTGGAGCTTTTTGTTCAGTAACTAGGACTGTGAACACCTTCAAATTGAAGCCGATGGAAAGGTAAATAATAAATAATAATAAATGCATATTTATATGGCGCCTTTTCCATACCCCTAGGCATGCTCAAAGCGCTACAGGATATTTACAAGAATATTTACAGTTCATTGTGATGAATTAGATGCAGGAAAGAGGTATGTTTTAAGTTTGGATTTAAAAATGTTAAGTGTTCCCGAGCTCTTAACGTCACGTGGCAGAGAGTTCCACAGCACAGATGCAGAGTGGGCGAACGAGCGGTATCCAAACGTCTTCAGTTTGTAAGGTGATTATGCAAGTGATTTTTCCTTTTTCCTAACATTCCTTTGTGGATTCCAAAACAATAAGTCAATAAAGTAAAACTTGATTGTCTTTTCATTTTAGTCCCAATATTCAGTAATGTGTTGGTCATTGCATTTTCTGTACCCATCATTAAAGCGATTGTGATTCACAGCAATCCTGACTTTTCAACTTTCTGTAACCTTTAAGACGTCGTGAAATCATCATTTATGATCCGAACACTTACACATATAAAAAAGAAACAATTTGATCACTCTAATTGTGAACATTTATGACACAAAAAGTGACTTGAACATTTGATAATAGAAATTGATAATTTAAATTATTGATGTATCAAAATGAAAACGATTACGAACATATGTATATATAGCCAAATATATATTTTTATTCGAGATCTAAACTGCGGATTTCTGAATTTATAGATGAAATCAATAACTACTTTATTACAAATAAATGAACTGACAATAAGGTTATATCTTGTGCTAGTTTTGTTTCACTTGGAACTTAATTATAACATTTGAACATTTTGACACAAGGAAGGCAGTATGAACTGTCATTTATTTCTATCGAAATACATTTAAAAAATAGTTTAAAACTCATTCTTAAAACGCCAAAAGCAAATGCAAATTTCATGAAAATCACATCGAACGTTGCGAGATAGGAATGTTACATTTGATGTGATTTTGGCAAATTGCACCAGAACACGCTGTTCAAAGAAGTTTTATATTAAACTCATGATCACGTGGTAAAACATTTCTTATCAATGTCGATCTGGTACAGGTTTAAAAGCTATCAGTGAATTAAAAACCATTTGGGCGAAAGCTCCATTCGCAGAAGAGCTTGAAAACCATTCCCAAAGGAGTGACATTTGAGCACTCTGTCTGGTACCCTGAAGCAAATTCATCTCTTCTCCCAGGTAATAATAGATTCTTACACGCTGAGTTCTCTTTGTGTGTGGGAAGACGAACCAAGCATGGACGAATTTCTTCCAAGAATTGATAACATGTTTAAAGAATAACCAAGAAGATAAGTTTTGTAAGCGGGAGGACAGAACTAACTGATTCGATTGCCTTTTAAATTATCCCCAGTAGTAGATCTCGGTTGTAATGGGTTACTTGAAGTGCATCCGACACTGCCATTGAAAGTTACACAGAATGGAAAGGAAATGATGCATTAATGTGAATAAGTTGAGACCTATTTTACATGTGCTAGGTTCGTTGATTTTGCATTGTAGCACATTTTCGTTTGCTAAGAAATCATCTTGGCCATATGTGTTTGAAAACAAGGAAAACGTACGAGCTCTTTTGGAGTTTCATATTACTTCGAATCAGTTTATTAATTTGCACATGGGTCTTGTCCGGTTTGAACCCATTTGGTTGAAGCAACCTGCTTTCTATTGTCAACACGGCAACTTTGTTTGCAGAAGAGAACTGTTCTACACGCAGTTAGGTTCCCTAATTCCAGCTGTTGCTCACATGTTTCACCCCAATGCATAGCCATAAAGCGTTACAGGTTTTATCCCTGCATTAATACCAGCAGCCGTAATATAAGTAAATTACTCTTGAAAGCGGTGTTAACCTCAACTCATCTCACCTCACACCACCTCACTTTCTTTTGTTAGCATATGTCGGTGTAGGAACTTGCATAATATAAAATCTGCCTTTTGCGATCCGTTCAGAAGATGTAATAAGTTCAGAAGATATAATACAATAACCGTACTTGCTTTTGATTTAGGAATCTAGAGTTGTGCTTCTCGTCATTGAAGCAACAATTACATCTACAATAGATGATTGTAACAAACCTACTCTGAGTTCTATCCATGGATTCCTGATTTATTGCCTTCAGCTCATAGCGTCCACGGTCTTATGGGAATAATCTAGTCAATGATGCAACAGAAATGCTTCTTCACACCCTGACATAATAACTATTTCCTAAATTCATCTCATATAATATTCCATTATATCTAATCAAATTCAACCTTAACTGCACTCATCTTCATTGCCATTAGTACTTTTGGTAGAATTCGAATGCCATTATAAAAGAGCAGTACCACTTTTTCCCCTGAAATAAGTCGATGAAATGTATTTAAAAAATAATGTCACCAATGGTTAAACACCCTTCTCGGAAAATCAAGTTTAGAATGAGTTTAAATGGTTCCACAAAGCCATGGGAATCGTTTTCGGCATTCGAAATAATAAAATGTTCACAATAAAATGGCCGCCATGCAATTTTTGCTTTATACAACACCATTATTAACACTACGGATAATTGGTTTGTTATAAGATGTTTTGCCATCTAAAGTAAATATAAATGACATAAATGGGAAATTTGAAAATAATAAATTTACAAAAACGTACTACTGAATTGTCATCAAACAAGTTGACAGAAAAAGTTAAAAAGCATCGGCTGATTGAAGAGCACATTCAAAACTTTTCGTCCAAATTTAAAGAAGCTGTAGGAGGTGTTTGCTTTTTTTAGTTAAAATGGTTTGTTTTCAGTTGGGAAATCAATTTGAAGAAGAAACCCAAGCAATTACTATTTAGGGGATTTAAAACACAAATAACGTCATTTGGAAAACGTTTGACTGATCATTTTGTAATTCTTTACCTTTTTGAAATCGATAGATATGACATACTCAGAACATTAAAGCAATTCTTTTTTCTTTCGAAAAATATTATGCAACAAAAGCCCTTAAGTGACAAGCAATTTTTCATACAGTTAATGTAACCTCATGTTCTTACAACACATGATATAGAAAAACCTAGTGCTATTTATCATTACAAATATTTCACTTAAACTGGTTAAAAAAAGGTATCATATCGTTCTCACTTCTAGTCATATGAATCTTATTAAAATGAATTATGTGCATATTTGAATAAAATATTTCATTCCAAAATCTAGTATGAATAGTGAACCCGTTAAAGACACTTATTTACCCAATAAACATGTCATTTATGTATACCATTGTTGTTCAAACGAGCAAATGATATGGTACATATATGGAATGATTAAGTAAGCAATTTATTATTATTGCAAATTATTTGATAAACGATGGTCAGTTGTTCAAGGATTCATCATCTTTCTTGATTAAGTTACTAACGTAAATTCTAAATTAAACGAAGCTCACGACGTCGAAGAGCTAAGGTGAATAAATGATGTCACCCATTGTACCTTTAATATATTTGACTAGGCAAAGATGTGCTAAGCTGACTACATTCTATTACTTTCTGAAGATTCTAAAATCCATCGACCTGAGCAGGTTAAGTGCAGAATGCAATCACTATCAGCCAGTTCTTCCTGGTCTAATGGACAGCTACATACCTGCTTGTACATAATCACTTTTGAGTAAGTTCATTATCAGGAACAGAAGCTAATAATGGAACAATTTTGAAATAACAAAGTTTAACATTGAAAGAATGACATTGAGTTTTCTTTTCGAATGTTCAATAAATTGCTTAAGTTTATGTCATTATCTCGAAAATATTAAGCAGTCCTTGCAAGAAACATTTTTTAATTGAAAGTAACAGTTTATTACTAATTCATCATGGTGACGGAAACATCAATTTGAATGACCAAATTTACCTAAATTGTCTTTATGCATCAAATCATTTCGCCAAAACGTAACTTCTCTATATACTTACTTTATTGTTGTTCATTCTAAAATGTCACACTCTTGTTCACACAGACACTAAATTTATTTTAATGTACAATAAATGTCTATTGTCACAATGTTTATTTAACCAAACATTGATGGTAATTACACACTCATAATTTTAAGTAAAACAATTTTTCGAATATTGTATAAAGTTGAATAAGAATGAATTCATGGAATACTGACATGCTTCGAAAGGGCAAGTATTTGGAATCCATTGGTTCAGACTCTATATTCCTAACCACTGCCGTGTTCTATTTAGGGACACTAAGTGTATTTCATGAACTTTTATTAAGATTTGATACATTTTAAAATATC
The DNA here is from genome assembly GCA_936450465.1 of Gibbula magus. Classification (NCBI taxonomy): domain Eukaryota; kingdom Metazoa; phylum Mollusca; class Gastropoda; order Trochida; family Trochidae; genus Gibbula; species Gibbula magus. The sequence continues at coordinate 26,610,331 of OW388303.1, forward strand.
AAATGTCCTGCTTTACATCCAAATCATCTCACTTGACTTGCATATGTATCCCCTAACGCCAAATATTTGACAATATCCACAATTAACAGATCGATTATCAACAATGACAACTGAGGTGATTACAAAATGTCAAATTAAATACTTTGGTTTTGATTTAGGATTTATCCATTTGCATCCCTGTAATAAAACACAAAACACTTGATAGGAGATTTGTTAATGGTTTCCTAAGGTCAATGTAGCTAAGTGACAGTCAGTCACGATTTATGTGGACAGATTGACAGGAAATAGTCAAACCATGTAATTTGAAAGTTGAATAGACTCGTTTCCATTTAGTAAGGGATACTATGGATTGGTTATCGATGAATAGCGAATCGATCTATCATGGCATAATGGGAGTTAAAAAATGTTACATTCCTTCAGTTATACCCTTCCATAATTCAAGTTTAAAATTTTAATTGTTATTCCACAAGAAAATACTGTTATTAGTTGCTAACTTAAAAATCACTTAACATCCATATCGGTCCTAAAGAGTAAAATAATTAGTATTATTGAAGGTAGTGTTGCCCCAAATAAAATCATGTTATATTTGTTCACTATCTAAATGTGATGTATTTTTAAAACGCTATGAAGTTACTCTAAAATCAGCGAGTCCCTTCAAACACAATGATAAAAGGATCAAAGCTCTGTTTCTTAGCGATGCTCATTAATACTCTAAACCTTTTAGCAGATCAAACGTTTGATTGAATTCCATCATGTGTAAAGTTGATTTCACGGGAAATCATTTCATCTCATCTTGTAAACGATGTGTCACTTTAAGAGCACGGTTTGTATCCACATGTGTTCACTTCATGGAGAAACTCCATCTTTACATTTTTACTTTATATTTGGTTGATGGTTTTATTAAGACATCAGGGTTATTACTGTGTAGAAATCTCATGAACAAAACTTCAAATAACATTGAAACATCCTTCTACATCATGACACCTGGGTAATATGGTTGAATAAAAACCGCTGAATACAAAACTGTTTCAAATGATTGATGTTTAAAAAAAAAGAATTTTCCCTCTATGCTGAAGCAGGTTCTTTTGTCTATCAAGAATCAGTGCAGGTGATAACAGATTCATATTATGTTATGACATCAGCTGTCAGTGCATGGCAGTATCACATTTTGCTTTCATTGGTGATAATTGGTTTTTAAGGTTCATTAAAACATTGATTACAGAAAAAAGGAAAACTGATATTATTATTCCTGCAAAACTATGTACAAGCAAGTACAAATTTAAGAATTTGCTTACTAAATGTACATTTATATTGAAAGACATAGTCTGTATATATACTTTTCAAGATGATAACAACTGTTTTCGGAAAATTGTATTTTGAAACATGATTTCGTTGGAAATATTTTCGGGAAGAAAGCTACCTGTTTTATATTTCTGCTTTGTGTAAATGTTTAAAGCTCACTTTGGAATCTGCTTGCTTTAGAAAATGATGAATAATGTTTTAGGTGTAAGTGTACCACAAGCATGCATATTCACGTTTGTAACAAAGTTATTCTCAATCAACTGTAATTAAATATGACATTTCTCCACATCACAAAATGTACCACTTTATGCAGTCTGACTGAAATCCAAGTGATGATTTAGGTGTCTGTCTTTTAACCTGCAGGGATTTGACGATGTGTCTGTTAATGGACTTCCCCATCTGACTGGCAGTCACAGATCAAAATAACTATCTTTTATTTGATAGTCCATTCTCTGACTTGACACATAATTGAAACGACATCGGATCTGATAATGTCCTTTCTCTAGAGTTACTGCACAATAGGCTTGAACTGTGGAAGAAACTCTCACAGAAATGTGGATAGTTGCGTGTTTCTATTTCGTACACGTGGCACCATCAAATAAATGTAGTAAAGTGTACATGATGTTTATAAAACAAATAAACAGTTGAAAAATATTGATTTAAAACACTCCCATTTATAGATTGTATTATTGCTCGATATCAACAGGAGCAAATGTTCATTCATTTTGAGATCTTAGCCATTTTGTCGTACAATAAATAGCAAGACTGCAAACATTGCAAGCCAAAATTGTTAATTTATTGGCAGATTTTAGGATCACATAACTTCTCTACCGTGAGTTATGATTATGTCCATTTGTGTATGTACTCTTTGACATTGCTGTAATACAGAACATGGCCAAAACATTAACGTTGCAACATTTGTCTTATTAGTAATATGAAATAGTATATTTGAATTGCATCAGTAGGTTTGTATCTCGAGGGAAGAATTAATCAAAGTTATTCCAGTTTAATACGGTTGAATATTGTTCCACTTAATCATGAACTGCTTTCAGCTTGCAGGCTATTGCAGCTGACGAAATTTTAAAATGTCAGAATATGATAATTCCGTTGAAATGTAAGACACCCTTTAATAAAACATTGTATGATTATTTCAAAAGAGACAACTTTTAAACTTGAAAAACAAAATTACGAGTACAACCGTAAAGAGACATAAACAATTTAATTACGATGATATCGTGTTGTCTTGTACAAGTAATTGTTTTAATTGGTTGCAAGATCACATTTGCATATATAAACACGATCATTGCTTCTGGTACTACAGACACGTGATGAATACGTCATCATTAAAACATATTATACATCAAAAACTACATATAGATATAGGTTTATAAACAATCTGCCATCAATCATTTATTCAATGTTGAGATAGCAACCAATGAGATAGCACCATCAAAGTAAGTCACAATCATATTTAAATATGTTTCAAAAGCAATAATATACACACAGTGTTAACTATAGATCTTTAACAACAGTCTAGTAATCTCAATATCAGAACATGTTAAATGTTAGTAAGTTTTTTCAGATTCAGGTTCATTCCAACATGAGGAAGTCGACCTTGCTTAATAGAGAGAGTTAAAGATCACAACTGCCATTATTATTATTTGATCAACGATCCATCTAAATATTAAGCCCATCTGCGTTCTACTTCAAATCAAGAGGTCCGGGGTTCGAATCTCGCCGTGGGCTCGCCAACTTTGTCTGCTGTAGAGAACTGTTCTACATGCAGTAAGCTTTGGATGTAATGCTCACTGAATTTCAGCGCAGTGCCTCAATGGTTCGCTAGTTCAAGGTGATGCTCGAAGGTTTCACGGCAATGCTTAACCATAATGGTCATGCTACCAGTCGTGATGTAAATGAAATATTCTTGAAAGAGGCATCAAACTTCCTAATCCCCTTAATCTCAGGACATAGTGTTAACTATAGACCTTAACCAACAATGTAGTAATCTCAGAACATGTTTAATTTTAGTAGCATTTTCAGATTAAGGTTCCTTTCTACATGAGGAAGCACATATTGTCTAAAATAACTGCCATTTTTATTTGATCCACGGTCCATCCAAATTTGAGGCCCTACTTCAGATCAAGGTGTCCGTGGTTCGAATCTCGGCAACTTTATCTGTTTCAGGGAACTGTTCTGCATGCAGTAAGTGGGTGTAATGCTTATTGAATTTCAGCTCAGTGCCGCCAATGGTTCCCAAATTCAAGATGCCCCTCGAAGGTTTTACTGCAATGCTTAACCATAATGGTAATACTACCAGTCGTGATGTTAATTACATATTCTTGAAAGTGGTGATTAAACCTTTAAATCCTGTTAATCTCAGGACTTGCACTTGAAGTTAAATAAAATAAAATAAATGTATAAAGAAACATGTGTAGGATCACCTGTACATGTCAACATTAAATCATATCATCCTAATCATGATCATCAAATCATCGGCAGCAGTCTCGACCTCATCATACAGGGCAGCACATGCATGAACAAATGTATATTGAATTTAGAAGTCAGTAAAAATAAAGAACAAAATTACAGGATTTAAAGGCAGCGGAAACAGCTTTGTTGGAATGCAAGCTCAATTTCAGTGAACTCCACAATGCATTAAGCTATTTCCTGAGCAAAATTGTGTTACACAAGTTAACTTGCTCCGAGATAGAGGAGCTCAAAATTCGTCCTCTTAAAAGCATTGATTAAATTGAAACATAATCTAATTCGGTGCAATTTTCTAGCCAATTACCTCCAATCTGGCACATAGCACGTGTGATGAGGATTTATCTTCCATTTATATTGAACTCTCCATGAATTAACTATAGTAAAGGTGCTGAGATGCAGAACGATACAGACACGCTCCAAGTGTCATGAAAATGATACAAACGCTTTTATATCATTATATGATATTCAAACAGGCATTTACCATTGTGTTGGTGATACGACAATTTATACATTATAAATAACACCATTCATAGCTTAAATAAAACAACATTATTGCATTTTCATTCACCTGAATACTTCTCATAATTGATATTGTTCATCGCCTCTATGATTATCATATGTGGATATACAACGTGCAACTTATGTTAATTAATTAAATGTGCAAAACATAATGTTCATATGAACAGGCAGTACTAAACTAAGTTACTTTAGTTGCACATTAATCATATATGTTGAGCTGATATCAGCAAATCCATGTGACATAAGGTTTTGATCGAAGAGATAAAATTCTATATTATGTAATTTCAACAGCTTGTTTTGTAATATTGATTGTATCATATTGTTAGAAATAGAAGACGAACAGCTTTTACGCATGACATTGACTAATTTTCAGGAAAATAACATTATTATTAAAAAATTCAATATCCTGTAATTTCAACAGCTTGTTTTGTAATATTGATTGTATCATAATGTTAGAAATAGAAAACAGCTTTTACGAATAACATAGACTAGTTTTCATGAAAATAACGTTAATTGTATTCCTTGTAGGATTTGGTACCTTTTTTACCTTAAAGTGACTGGATAATCCCCATTGTCTCGATTTAAACAGTGGCCGCCATATCATACCTTTTCTCTCATCATTTTCTTCCAGTTCTTTTACAGTTGAAATGACCTCATCAAGATGAATATCACGTTAATACCAATTTTTCTCTAAACCAATTTTAGAATAGCCAAAAAATTGACTTTTTTATTATCAGTGAGACAATTTGTATATGATCCTTATAATATCATGTTTTTCTTTACCTGATAACTATAAGACACTTTAGAACCCTGAACCTTTGCCCACAGGTACGTTGAAACATGAATTGGTCGAACAGCACTTGACATGTTAATAGAGGCCAGGGTTGGAATGACCAGTTTCTTAATTGACCACTTGCCACAAAGCCGCACTTGGCTGAATGATTCCATAATCAACCATAACGTGGTTCAACAATTGATTTGTCCTTTCCAAAATATTGATAAATGGCAAACTTATTCAAACTAACAATGTAAATAGTAAACTTCCTCTGGTATCCCGCTTATGTTATAGCAATGTGGGTGGAAATGTTCATCTGTTTATATAGATAACAAATGTTTCAAATCAATAGTTTTGAATACATAAACTATTTTGTCCAGGGATCCACCAGGGGTACAATACTTTCAACAATTAAGCTCAGTATTCGTACAATTATGTTTTGTAACACAGGACAAAAAGTTGTGGAATCCGCTTGCCGGATCCTTCCCGATTCTACAGGATTCTCAAGGATCCCCCAATATTTGGGAGAATCCTGAAGGATCCGGCAAATGGATTCCACCACTATTTGTCCTGTGTAATAACACACTTTATTCATGAGAAAAATTAAGGGAACAAGAATATAGCTATATTCGACTATATGTAATTGTTATTTACAACCTTAATATAAAAATGAACAGGAGAGAACAGAAAAGATTGAAATAGTGAATTAATTAAAATCATGACAATCTCTGCGATTGACAATTGACAGAAGAACTATATTACTTGTTAGCGTCCTTAAACAACATTGATTCTATTTTGCAATAATATTTGAAATCAACAGCACCGATGAATGGCTTCAGTTCGCATTGTTTTTTGTTGTTGTTGTATTTTTCAACAAATGTGCGCTTGTGTTATTAAGTTGTGAAATATAAAGTCATCAAAATATTACATTAGTATCTATCATTGTTACTGTGTTTTAATCATATCAAGCAACAATAATTAAAACCATATATGTGTAAGAATGAATATCCTCTCGAATTTCGTTTCAACTAAAAAAAACGATAAAACCCTCCTTTTAATCATCCAATATGTAAAATGCTAACACTGGCATTATTATGAGCACCTACATGTATTAAAGTGCAAAGATTTCATATTGGTATATTTCATCATTGCACACTTTGATGAGTGGCACTCCACAAATAAATATGGACATGTTATATCTTAAGTTTGATTCGATTCTGTTGTATTGTCAAAAGCTAAAGCGACACTATCATGTATTTACACAAAACACAAACCTTCTGTGCTGTGAAATGGTTCCGTTCATGGTTGTAAGTAAATGCTATGAGCTCGATGTAATACTGACAAGGCCAGAAACATATTCAGAGTAATACTTTAACTCCAACGATTTATTGACCTTTTCAGTAGAATATAATATAAAATTTAGTTGCATCAGTAGGTTTTTACCTAACCACGGGAAGAATTAATCAAAGCTATGTCTATCGTAGTAAGAATTCTATTGTTCCTCTTAAATAATGTTCCCATAAAATACATTCTCTTTACAGCTGGTAATATTTTAAATGTCAAAATATGTCACAAATGTTGACCTGTCTTGCACTTTGGGAAATTATGGCTATACAAATGGAAAATAGAGAGCTTGGTAATTGAACTCATTTTGTATTTTACAGAAAATTGGAATATATTTATAATCATATAAGGAGAGCTTTATTTACATTTTTGTTCAAACATTTTAATTACAATTTCGTGATGAAAACTGCCTATAACAACATAAACATGATGTAAATTTTGCAAGATAATTACAAAATAACTACTTTATATAGATTTGAATACGTAAATCATATTATATAGATGTAGGTAATATAGTTAGCCTTATGCCAAGGAAAGGAATCGATCGAAGGTTTCATTTGAGACACACATTTTGCCATTGTTCTCAATTTGACATATTACCCTGCACAAGTTTTAAGATCTTTCTTAACAGTGATCCACTCATCATTTTCTCTACAGTTGTTGTTTGAAACATTATATTTTCATCTGAGACTACCAAACAAAATGTCCTTTTGCCATCAGTTAAAAGCATACATATACTTTGATGTCTGGGGTACCTTCAGGAGTACTGCACAGGATTTTCAATAATCAAGTTCAGTATTCGGAAAAGGAAAGAGAAAGGAAGGTTTCACTTGAGACACACATTTTGCCATTGTTCTTTATTAGACATATTACCCTGCACAAGTTTCAGGATTATTCTTAACAGTGATCCACACATCCTTTTCTCTTCAGCAAGTGTTGTTTGAAACATTTTTTTTCATTTGTGACTTCCCACAAAATGTCCTTTTAACATCAGTTAATATTGATACAAATGCTTAGTATGTATATATTCTTGAATATGTCATAAAATAAGAGAGATTTCATATTTAGATATGCTTCAGATATCAACTCATATAACTAAGCAATTATTTGTTTTTTTTAATTACTTGAAATCCAAACAGGAAGAATCTGAACCGCTTCACCCTAAATGTTTTAGATAATCCTTATTGTCTCCATTTCAAATGGTTAATATTTGGCTGTTCTAATCTACACATATACCTTTCTCTCTCATATGTCTCCTTCTGTTTCGGTCACGTATATGTGTTTGATCAGCTTGGAATGGAACCTGTAATAAACTGCCAGGCCAAAAAAAGTACTCACCTCATATGTATGATTTTCAATTGCAAATATCTCAGGTTTTCGATGTCATAATCTAAAACTGAAAAGTTGAGGTTTTTAGTCTGCAGTCAAAGAATACTTCAACATTTTTTTAATTTAAAAATATTAAATTTAAATGTTTAAATTTCTTAAACGATTAGTGTTGATGATACACAACTGTTCATCGACATATAAGATTGATCTGATTTCTTTTAATATTGAATTAATCGAAACCAACTGAGGTGAGTACTTTATTTTGCCAGGCAGTTTATTGATGACACATTTCATACAACTTGGCACCACTGACCTCCTGTCCATAGGTACCTTTAAGTGAGCCCACATCACTACAACTTTTCATAATGTGTCCAGAGTTGAAATGACCAGTTTCTTAATTGACCATTTAGCGTAAAGTCTTCCTGTTGTCTGACTGATTTCATTATTAACCATAATGTCATTATATATATTATATTATCTAACAATGGCAGAGTCAAATGAATTAAGTTAATATTGGTAAATGATCACCTTTATCAAAACTGGTAATGTTGTTTGCTGTCTGGTATGCTGCTATGGATAAACCAATGTTAGCAAAACATATTTGTGAAGATGTGTGTGCGTGTGTGTGTACGAATCTTAAAACATGATGCATACCAGAATGCTCATCAAATTTCATATAATAATACTAATAATAGATTGCATTTGATAATGCGCCACATCCATCCAAATGAGTGCTCTGTGCGCGGTAGGTGTGAATACAGCTGTGGTATAGAGTTTTCTATTCAGAGTTTTGTTTGAAGAGATAGGTCTTGAGTTGAGTCTTGAATATAGAGAGGTTCTGACAGGACTTGATGTCAGAGGGCAGAGAGTTCCATTTAGTCGATGCAGAATAAGAGAAAGATCTTTTTCCAAAAGATGTTGAGTAGACACGTGGCACTGAAGAGAAGTTGGTGCTGTGAGCGAAGTGATCTGGATGGCTGATAAAACCAACTATTTTAATCATTAGTATTGAAGAATGAATTATGGATTAATTTTACCATCGTTGATCAATCATAAATCATAACTAACTGTCAAGCATTTATGTATTAAAACTTTCTTTTGATTAAGATATATACTAAACCGGGTATCAATGGATTAAACTTTAAACATATATTACAAAATAAGTAAGTAATTTTAGTTTGGACGTGGATGGTGTTTGCCTAGCCATAAATCAAATATCAGGAAATACTTTGTGAAAACTCTCTATGTAATATCAACAACCTTGATAGAAATTGTGTTGGTCAGTAATGACATTACGGTTGGGGCAGACATACAAACTACTTGTTGGGAGATGGTCGTCTTAAGGAGAGACCACGGAATGAGGTAAAATGAAACGCTAATGGGCAGTGGTCAAGATGTCCTGTGAAATTCTCCTAAACCAGTCAAGGGTTTGTATTTCAAGTATGGAAGCAAGGGACGGAAGGTCTAGTGCTGTCCACTTCCAAATAGTGGTAATAATGGTAATCACGAGGGTAGGAACACAGAGTTGTTCGCTACCAAAATAGATCATAACAATAATTGATGCTTAATTGTGATTTTCACTTAACTTCAACAGTGACAAGATAATGCATTGGAAACAGGTAGGTGTCCACTCTGCGATTTTCTCATAATGATGATCACATTTCATATATTGAAATCAGTTAAAGAGGTAATCGATGTGATTCTTCTTTAAATCAGCAACGACAATGTCATTCATGAAATCACTGTCAATGTCACTGTCACTTTAAATGTGTATATGTGTCGTATGAAGATTGCGGTTACATGTAAATATCAATATTGATATCTTAAAGTGGAAATGATATAAAATGCATTGCCGAATTTTTTTAAAACTTTTTTAGAGTATCCTTTGATTTCACCAAAAAAAGAATGTTACTGAATTGCTCAATGACATTTATATCTGAAAATCATACCTCTAGCTTAACCATATTTAAATATACCATCACAATCTATATGGTGACATTTGAGTGTTACTTTTAAGAGTGTTCATCTTCTTAGATTGTTCAAAGTACCAAAAATAGTAACCTTTCATAGAAACCAGAAAACATTTTTTTCAGATGCAGGAAGTTAAATTTAGATGACTTTACACGCTCATTATACATAGCGATGACAAATAGCGAACTAAGGCGACTAAACCTGTATTTCCGTGAGAATAAAAGTGCCTTCTGTTCAGAAGTCAGCTTAGAGCCAAAATGAACACCTCCTCCGGCGACAGGAGGAAGTCGATGGGGGAAGAAAGTGAGAAATCCCTCGAAATTGGAAAGTCTTAGGAAAATGGGAATTTTAATTATCTGTTTCCGATTCATAATCTGGGCTCAATTTGAATTTAAGATGCACTCACTTAATAAGGCCAACAATAAACCTGCTAAATGATTCCTTTGAGATAGGACCAATGAAGTGAAAACGTTTGGATATCACTGCCACCTTTCCACAACAGTTGACCTGCTGTAAAACGTACATGATGAATATCAATCAAACTTTATTTTAAAAAATTCAAAACCACGAATACAATTTACTAGAGTATACTTTTGCAGCTCCTAAGAGTGATAACCATTTATTTTGGCTGTTATTCATATAATATTTGTTTTTCTTTGTCGATAGATACATAGATGTAGTTACTATTTCATCATTAGTGGACATTAAACTTAAATATTAAGTAAACAAACGAAATTGACAAATTACCAATGTTCACAAGATCCTTACGGGTTATAATTATTCACCCAGCTAACTTACTAAGTTATTATTCAGCATACACGTCAGGCTTATACTGGTAAAATCGTGTAAGGTATAATATTCAATATCCTGAAATATCATCTGCTTGTGTTTTTATTGATTATTCGAAATATAAATCTTGAGCTAATGACAGAGACGAATTGCAGAAACAAAACATTGAGTTAATTCTTTTATCGGCATCTTGAAGAATAGTTTTATGAAAAGGGAAGTTCACCTTTTCTACCAGTCATAATGTCATGATTGCCGTTGTCTTTAGTTTGACAGTTTTAACATTTAATAACTAACATGACATTTACTTACATTTCATAGCTTTCCCCCTAAACTTTGAAGAAGTGATGTTTTATTTAACACGAAATAAATCATATATATCAAATATCTGAGTTATTGTGTGTTTTTGTAAAATTCCAAGAACAGTACTTTGAGGAAATGTGAAGACAGATGAGACAAATAAAATGCAATGAAGTCAGAGACATTGGGAATGATTAAATAATAAGAATAGATTCATGAATGTGTTTTGAAGAGTTATCTTGACTTTTACATAATGGCATCGAATATCATTTCCTATTCACCGGTAAAAGAAAATCCAATTCCAAATGATGAAACGTATCCTATTGAATATCCATTTTCCAGCTCAATATGGTCACAAAAAGCAGGAGTGATGATACATCATTTCAGAAAGCTGTAAGAATCTATTTCAGATATATCTGGTCAGTTATTATCTGTTTTCCACTGACCTCCACTTCAGACCAAAAGAACAAACTAAAAACAAGGATGGTTACAAAAACCATCAAATTCATCTTCCTGTCCATCTTTTTCTGGACATTCCTAAACGATTTTTTCTTTAAAAAGCATAATAAGAAGTGAATATAATCAATGTAAATACATGTTATGTCGTTATAACATAACTGATGAATACAAAATGTGACGTTCCTGTTCATTATAATATTTCTATGATCACTGATTTGTAATGTTATTTACATATTTGAAAACTTAAATGACGAGAAGGAACTGCTGACCCTGAACTGAAAGCACTCAAATTTGGCAAATTTCGAAAATTCCGACTCACCTTTCAGTATTTAATGACTGACCGATTTCATAATCACTAATAATGTTACTTTGTGCGAAGATGGCAGTCAAATATGACATTAAGCATCTTAGAAGTTTGGGCAATTAATTTGCTTTTTCCAAACTACGCTAAGTTTAATCACATTTGGTAATGAAATTTTTTATAACTTGTCTGGTTTCCTGCTAGGGATAAAGTCATGTTGGCATGAAATATGTGATAAGACGTGTGTGTGTATTTCTGCAAACTTTGAAAGTGATGAATCGATAATGCTTATACAACGAAAACAAAATGATTTAAAATGTATAATTTCAATGGATATTAATGTATTCCATGGAGTTCATGTTCACTTCTTGAGAGTCTCCTTGGAGCTTTTTGTTCAGTATCTAGGACTGTGTACACTTTCAAATTGAAGCCGATGGAAAGGTAAATAGCAGAGTGATGTGTTCGTTCTGCTTCTGGGATAAAATACACTGGTCTGGCTTGATGTAATGTTATGTTTATTCATGCATCATCAGTACAGTAAATCTCCAGTCGATGTTTCAACGCAATGCATGTCCACATATTTCACACTGTCCTTATTGTATAGGTTCTTTGAAAATTAAGTGTGCCTAACTCTAGATAATATTGTCTCAAAACTACTACAGTTATACCATGATAAGAAAATTCATTGTTTAAAAAGTCAGGTAATCATTTATAACGAATCACCAAGACATAAACAACTGCAAAGGGGAACCAGGGAAACCAGTGACCACGATAGTGTGATAAGTGATGATGAATGGTTGCAGCACGAAGACGTAATATAATAACAATATACTTATTTTAATGAATACCTGGGACAGGAACTGGATCATGTTTACAAATAAGAGTCCAAAAAAAGTATTTAAACATGTACGACAATACAGTTATGTACGCCACAAAGACTACTTGCTGCCATTTCCTTTATCAATATATCACACACAACAGATTTTACTTTTTAAGAATATGAATGAAAGGTATGTTAAGCAGTGTTACCTTGAATGAAATTGACTGTTGCTTGAGGTAGATGATGCAAAACCTATAATGATAAAGTATAATGGAAACTTCGGTTTAAATAAATGTGTAAGGTAAGGAAGTTATGGTTTGTATTTCCATTCACCAGTTATTCAAAGCTCCTCGTTATGTCTGCACCCTTCACGAAAGACCAGAGGAGTGTAACAAGTAGTGGTCAAGGTGTCCAGTCATAGAGTTTCCATAATTCGGGATAGGGTTTACAGCGCTTATGTTAATCAAGGGTAGAATGTTCCTGCTCTCGACATAAATAAACCATTTGCCGTTTCTGACTGTCCACTTCAAGTGACGAATTTGGAATTACTTGGGTTTTGGTGTCTACTCCTAATCAGTGGTTACAATGATTATCGAGATGGGTCTTCGTCCCTTTATTCGAACCTTCACGTTAGAATAAAGTCAACTGCAAAAGTGACCAGAGAAGGAGACTTGGTCAGTTTATGTAGTGGTCAAGATGTTAGCTGCAATTTTCCAAGAGTGCTCATTAGAATCTCACAAGAAGAATTTCTCTCATTCATCTCTGGAAATTATGTAGGGTCATAAATCTATGTTCGTAATAATCATTTATTTGCAATTCAATGATCATGATATGTATCTTTTCAAGATTCTATTCATCCAAGTAAAAATCATCTAGAAATAATAGTCCAATATTTAAAGTTAATTAATGGTTGTTCAAAAAACTCATTTTAAATAATTGTTAAATCATTTCAATCTCCTTCGTGTCTATATAGACCACTCTATAATGAATATTTGATAATATAGTAGGATAGTTTTCTCTTATGATTAAATTGGATTAACATTTTAATAAAAAAATAAAAGGTTTTACAAATTTGGACAAATGGTCAGTTCAACGAGCGGCCAAAACTGTTACTGTTGACTGAAATTAGATGATGGCATGGTTTAATCAATTGCCTGTCGGTTCCATTTTCGCTATGCTACGATGCCTCCAAGATGAAATGAATAACATTATACATTATACTTTTATACTAACATATGCAAGTAGTCAATCAATCAGTTTATTATTGTACGTAGGTCACATCCTCCACGCAGGCAGTCTGCGCACCTCGGACTTCCTCCTTCGTAGTGCTTACAGATCCCTGCTACTAGCCGTTCCCTCCGCCTGCTAAAATTTAGCAGAAACTTTAGCGGATACGAGAATGATCGGGTGCAATGTTGTCATTTTAAAAGTTCGTTTAAAAATATAAACAAATTCAAAATGTATCAACTTCAGTAAGCATAAGGTGAACAAATCTTCAAAACATTACAATTATAGTTGGTGTTATTTTGTAAAGCGTTTGTCGTCCGTTGCCGAGTAGTTCACCGGTTTGCTTGTCAACGGCGTACGTTGATTTTCAACAAAATTTGCGTGTGTAGAAAAACGATGATACATGGAAATATTACAAACGAAACTATTTATCTTATACATAGGTACTATTTTTCTTTACTTTAAACAACGAAAACAAATGATCCCATGAAAAACCCTCGACGTTGATTCAACGACAGTTTGTTAATTTCGGAAGTTTCATGTAAATATACATTCCTTAAAAAGTACGGTACAGCCGTCCCTGTCAATCGATACAGACGATATAAAGAATCCCACAACTAGTTAAAAAGTTAATGATGACAAAATTTTAAAAAAGTAATAATCGATGAGCAGATAGCTAATTGTGTGCTAGAAATAAAACCCTCCAAACATGCACCTTTTATTTAACTAAATGTAAATGTATTCTTTGTAGAATTGATTTCAGTAGAAATTTAGAAATATATAACATTAAGAATGGATGTTCACTGTGACCACGTGTATGTTTGTACATTGAACATCTGAACAAAATCCTCCTCTTATATTGACATGTAGTGAACGTTTTTTTACAGTTTATCCTGAATTTTGGGGTATACCATATCTGATAACATATCCCTATGTAAGTGATTTTTACTTTTTTCTAACATTCCTTTATGGATTCCAAAACAATACAGTCAATAAAGTAGAACTTAGATTGTCTTTTTAATTTTTGTCCCAATATTCAGTAATGTGTTGGTCATTGCATTTTTTGTCACAACATTAAAGCGATTGTGACCAAAGATCATTCACAACAACCCTGACTTTTCAACTTTCTGTAACCTTTAAGACGTCGTGAAATCATCATTTATGATCGGAACACTTACACATATACAAAAGAAACAATTTGATCACTCTAACTGTGAACATTTATGACACAACAAGTGACTTGAACATTTGATAATGGAAATTGATAATTTAAATTATTGATATATCAAAATGAAAACGATTACGAACATATTTATATATAGCCAAATATATATTTCTATTCGAGATCTAAACTGCGGATTTCTGAATTTATAGATGAAATCAATAACTACTTTATTACAAATAAATAAACTGACAATAAGGTTATATCTTTTCCTAGTTTTGTTTCACTTGGAACTTAATTATAACATTTGAACATATTGAGACAAGGAAGGCAGTATGAACTGTCATATATTTCTTCTAGGACTATCACTTTTCATCATTGCTATCGACATATATAAAAATAGTTACAAAATCATTCTTAAAACGCCAAAAGCAAATGCCAATTTAATGAAAATCACATCGAACGTTGCGAGACAGGAGTGTTCCATTCGATGAGATTTTGGCAAATTGCACCAGAACAAGCTGTTCAAAGAAATTTTATACTTAACTCATGGTCACTTTGTAAAACATTTCTTATCAATGTCGATGATGGTACAATGTCGATGGTTTAAAAACTATCAGTGAATTAAAAACCATTTTGGCGAAAGCTCCATTCGCAGAAGAGCTTGAAAATCATTCCCAGAGGATTGACAATTGAGCACTCTGTCTGGTACCCTGAAGCAAATCCATCTCTTCTCCCAGATAATAATAGAATCTTACACGCTGAGTTCTCTTTGTGTGTGGGAAGATGAACCAAGCATGGACAAATGTTTCCAAGAATTGATAACATGTTTAAAGAATAACCAAGAAGATAAGTTTTGTAAGCGGGAGGACAGAACTAACTGATTCGATTGCCTTTTAAATTATCCCCAGAAGTAGATCTCGGTTGTAATGGGTTACTTGAAGTGCATCCTACACTGCCATTGAAAGTTACACAGAATTGAAAGGAAATGATGCATTAATGTGAATAAGTTGAGACCTATTTTACATGTGCTAGGTTCGTTGATTTAGCATTGTAGCACATTTTCGTTTGCTAAGAAATCATCTTGGCAATATGTGTTTGAAAACAAGGAAAACGTTCGACCTCTTTTGGAGTTTGATATTATATCAGTTTATTAATATGCACATGGGCCTTGTCCTGTTTGAACTCATTTGGTTGAAGCAACCTGCTTTCTATTGTCATTGTTATTATAACTTTGTTTGCAGAAGAGAACTGTTCTACACGCACTAGGGTTCCCTTGTTCCAGCTGTTGCTCAAAGGTTTCATCCCAATGCATAGCCATACAGCGTTACAGGCTTTCTCCCTGCCATAATATCAGCAGCCGTAATATAAAGTAAAATACTCTTGAAAGCAGTGTTAACCCCAACTCACCTCACCTCACACCACCTCACCTTCCTATTGCTAGTATTTGTCGGTGTAGGAACTTGCATAATATAAAATCTGCCTTTTGTGCAGACGCTCAGTGGATGTTATACATGTAGAAGATATAATACAATAACCGTACTTGCTTTTAATTTAGGATTCTAGAGTTGTGCTTCTCGTCGTTGAAGCAACAATTTACATATACAATAGATAATGCAGACCTACTCCGAGTTCTATCCATGGATTCCTGATTTATTAGTTTCACCTCATAGCAACCACGGTTTTATGAGTATCATCTACCTAATAATACCAAGCTATGCAACAGACATGATTCTTAACATCATGACATACAACTCATTTCCTAAATTCATCTGATATAATATTTCATTATATTCAATCAAACTCAACCGGATTGAGTATCTTAACTGCACTCATCTTCATTGCCTCCATTCTCTCTTACTTTTGGTTGAATTGAAATACCATTTTTAAAAATGTTTGTTTTCAAACAAGTTGCCTGAAAAACTGAAAAATCATTGGTTGATTGAAGAGCACATAAAATAATTCTCGTCCTTAGAAGCTGTAGGAGGTGTTTGCTTTTTTGGGGTTGAAATGGTTTGTTTCATTCAGTTGGGAAATCAATTACAAGAAGAAACCCGAGCAATTACTGTTTGGGGAATTTAAAACACAAATAACGTTATTTGGAACGTGTTTGACTGATTACTTTCTAATGCTTTACCTTTCTGAAATCGTTAGACATCTTTTATCTCAGAAACACTATGAACTTTAAAGCAATTATGATTTTTTATCAAAAAAGTATTATGCTACATAAGCACTTAATTTGTAAGTAAGTTAGTATTTTTCACACAGTCAATGCAACCTTATGTACTTAGGACACATGATTACGAAAAACCTAGTATTATTTATCATTCCATAGTATTTCACTTAAACCAGTCTCTATTTTGCAGAATAATTCTATTGTTCTCACTATAAGTCATATGAAACTTAATGATGTGCACATTTGATTTACGTATTTTATTCCAAAATCTAGTATGAATAGTAAATCCTTCTAATGAAAATTTACACTGGTTGATTAGGCACACATAAAAAGGCGATTTATGTATAATTCTAGTTTCAAGAGGCAAATGATATGAGTACACAGATTGAGTGATACAGTATCTGTAAAGTATTTGATAAACAATGGTCAATTGTTCAAGGTTTGGCACCATCTTTTTACATTAAATTACTGACGTAACTTTTTAATTGAACAACGTTGAGAGCTGACATAACTAAATGATATTACCTTCTGAACGTTTAATAAATTCTACTAAGCAGAGGGATGCTAGATAGTCTACATTCTCTTACTTTCTGAGATTCTAAAGTCCATCGACCTGAGCAGGTTAAGTGCCGAGTTGACAGAGTAAATGTAATCACTATCAGCCAGTTCTTCCTGGTCTAATGGACAGCTACATACCTGCTCATGCATAATCACTTTTCAGTAATTTCCTTTACAGGAAATGCCATTACTGTCAAAAGAGCACCAGTCACATTTTTTTACACGTACACCGATGAAGATACGAAATGCTATCTTTATATGTCTCTCAATAATTTAACCAACTGATAAAAAAAGTTGGTGACATTTTGTTTTAAAATAATCACCGAAATAGCACATGCATTGCACTAACAGTTGTAAATTAATGTAAAATAAATATCTAAATGCACATTATGGAAACCAAAGGGATTACCTTTAACAAATACGGAGGAAGTTTGTTTACATTGGTACATTTACTTAAAGGTGTTAATCTCCCAGTGCATAATTAACATCGATGAAGGGCTATATGAAAATGACACTTAATACTTATGTTGCCACATATATGTCCATTGACTGTTTTAAGGGGAATATTCTTTGACTGACACGACACGATGCTTTTCACAAATCAAAGGATGATTTAGATACACCAAAAGGCAGTAACACCACACCATTTATCACGTGTTTTTACAGGTTGATGTAAGGATAATAGATGGATGCCACAAGCTAACACTGGAAGCAATTTGGATATACAAAGGTTTAATATGGAAAGATAGACATTGAATTTTCTTTTCAAATGCTCATTTAATTGCTTAAGTCAATGTCATTATAAATAATCGCGTAAATAATAATCAGCCCTTGCAAGTTACATTTCGTAATTGTAAGTAACAGTTTAAAGTCACATTCATCGTGACAACAATTACCTACATTGTATTTATGCATCAAATCTTGTCACCAAAAACGAACTTCTATGAACCTAAACCTTTATCATAACACAAGTGTCACATTGTCACAATTTATTTACACTGACACGAAATGTATCAATGGACAGTAATGGTCAATTGTCATATTGTCTATTTTATAAACATTGATGTTAATCATACAATCATAGTTTTAAGTAAAAAAAATCTGAATATTATATGAAGTTAAAGAATGAATACATGGAATACTGAGATGCTTCGAAATGGGTAAGGTATTTTAAAGATTATCGTTATTGCCTCGTGACAAATCTAGTTATGTTTGTATTTTATCATGTTCTTTTGAATCTCTAACTGTTATGATTGCTGAATTTAAACAAAATCCATTTTGCGATTCCAACTTATTGAAACAAAATGTTGGCTGTATGGGAGTCCATATTAAATCGAATTAAGGTTACAATATGAATCTGAAATATAAATTCTAGTTATCATTTTGGTAACTCCATATGAACCCAAATGGTTTAGCCTCTAGATATTCCTCACCACTGCAGTGTTCTTATTGGCTGTAAAAACTAACACTTGAAAAGTAAATAATCTTGTGTGCTTATTTTGAAGGATTTTTCTTCTTGTATCTCAAATATGACTACAATTATTAAAACAATTCATTCATGGCAATGTATATTTCATGTGATATTCTATAGCTTATATCATCTTATAAGGTTATATCTTTATTGGATATAATGAACGATTGAATTAATTAATGTGAATGTATGTAACGTTCATAGTACACAGTAGAAATGGCTTCTGAAGACGTGATGGATGTATCTCTGTTTCAATTGTATTTATTACATGTGGATTGAATTATCTTGTATTTTGTATGGTGACGTTTCTTTTGCGGTTGAGTGTAGCCATAAACAACAATGAAGGTAGAATTGATTTTAAATGCAGAATTTGTTTATATTATATTTCTGCTTAAATTTTCTTTAATATGTTTGCAAATATGATATGTTCTGTGTCTGTATACTGGAGGAGAATGGGAAACAGTCTCTGTTGAACTGGTGAATAGAAATGATCAATTGGGGTAAATTACACGATTAGGAAAACACTTTCTCCTTCCATTTGTAATGCAAAGTCTATTTCCGATAAACAAGGAAATTATCAATAATTACAAACTGAGGTGATTCGAAAATGTCAAATTAAATACTTTGGTTTTGATTTAGGCTTTATCCATTGGCATCCCTGTATTAAAACAGCACAAAACACTTGATCGAAGATTTGTAAATGGTTTCCTAAGGTCGATGTAGCTAAGTGACAGTCAGTTACGATGTTTGTGGACAGATTGACAGGAAATAGTCAAATTTGTAATTTGAAAGTTGAATAGACTCGTTTCCATTTAGTAATAGATACTGTTGATTGGTTATCGATGATTAGCGAATCGATGTATCATGGCATAATGAGAGTTACCAAATGTTACATTTATTATATTATATTATATATTATATTCATTCATATACCCTTCCATAATTCAAGTTTAAAATTGTAATTGTTATTCCACAAGAAAACCCCGTTCTTAGTCACTAACTGAAAAATCACTAAACATCCATATCAGTCCGATAGTAGTACAATAATTTGAATTATTGAAGGTAGTGTTGTCCCAAATAAAATCATGTTATATTCGTTCACTATCTAAATGTCATGTATTCCTAAAACGCTATGAAGTTACTCTAAAATCAGTGCCTCCCTTCAAACACAATGCTAAAAAGATCAAAGCTCTGTTTCTTAGCGATGCTCATTAATACTCTAAACTTTTAGCAGATCAAACGTTTGATTGAATTCTATCATGTGTAAAGTTGATTTCACAGGAAATCATTTGATCTCATCTTGTAAACGAAGTGTCACTTTAAGAGCACGGTTTGTATCCACATGTGTTCACTTCATGGAGAAACTCCATCTTTTACATTTTTACTTTATATTTGGTTGATGGTTTTATTTAGACATCAGGGTTATTACTGTGTAGAAAGCTCATGAACAAAACTTCAATAAAACTGAATTATCCTGCTACATCATGATACCTGTTATTTCCTCATGGGTAATTGTGTTAAATAAAAAACGCTGAATACAAAACTGTTTCAAATGATTGATGTTTTAAAAAAACGAATTTTCCCTCTATGCTGAAGCAGGTTATTTTGTCTATTAAGAACCAGTGCAGGTGATAACAAATTCAATATGGTTTTTGTTATCAGCTGTCAGTGCATGGCAGTTTCACATTGTGCCTTCATTGGTGATAATTTGTTTTTAGGGTCTATTAAAACATTGATTACAGAAAAATGGGAAACTGTCAAAACTGATATTATTATTCCCCCAAAACTATGTAAAAGCAAGTAAAAATTTAATAATTTGCTTACTCAATGTACATATATATGTTGAAAGACATGCAATGTAGTTTGTATATATAGTTTACAAGATGATAACAAATGTTTTCGGAAAATTTCGTTGGAAATATTTTCGGGATGAAAGCTAACTGTTTTATTTTTCTCCTATGTGTTAAGGTTTTAAGCTCCCTTTGGAAGCTGCTTGCTTTAGAAAATGATGAATCATGTTTTAGGTGTAAGTGTACCACAGGCATGCCTATTCACCTTTTTTTAACAAAGTTATTCTCATTCAACTGTAATTAAATATGACATTTCTCCATATCAAAAAGGTGCCACTGAATATAATCGGATTAGACTACAAGTGATGATTTAGGTGTCTGTCTTTTAACCTGCAGGGAATCGATGATGTGTCTGTTAATGGACTTCCCCATCTGACTGGCAGTAACAGATCATAATAACTATCTTTTATTTGGTAGTCCATTTTCTGTCTTGACACATTATTGAAACGACATCGGATCGGAAATGTGTCCTTTCTCAAGATGAGTTGCAGTATAGGCTGGAACAGTGGAAGAAACTCTCACAGAAATGTGAATAGTTTCGTGTCTCCTTTTTCCTACATGTGGCACCATCAAATAAATTTAGTAACGTGTACATGATGTTTATAAAACAAATAAACAGTTTTAAATATTGATTTAAAACAATCCCATTTATAGATTGTATTATTGCTCAATATTAAAACGGGCATATGTTATTTCATTATGAGATCTGGCGCCTTTTTGTCGTACAATAAATAGCAAGACTGCAAACATTGCAAGCCAACAGTGTCAATATAATGGCAGTTTTTAGGATCACAGAACTTCTCTGCCGTGAGTTATGATTATGTCCATTTGTGTAATTAATTGTACTCTGTGACAGTGCTGTAATAACTGTAATAACATGGCCAAAACATGAATTCTGCTTCTCGGCAATAATTTGTCTCATTAGTAATGTGGAATACTATATTTGAATTGCATCAGTAGGTTTGTATCTCGAGGGAAGAAGTAATCAAAGTTATTCTAGTTTAGTACGGTTGTATATTGTTCAACTTAATCAATGTTAGCATGAACTGCTTTCACCTAGCAGGCTATTGCAGCTGACGAAATTGAATAAAATGTCAGAATATGATAATTCTGTTGAAATGTAAGACCCTTCAATAAAACATTGTATGATTATTCCAAAAGAGACTATTAAAGTTGAAAAACAAAATTATGGGTACAACCTTAAAGAGACATAAACAATTTAATTACAATGATATCGTGTTGTCTTGTTGAATTGTTTTAATGGATTTCATGATCATATTTGCATCTATAAACACGATTATTGCTGCTGATACTACAGACACGTGATGAATACATCATTATAAAACATATTATACATCAAAAACTACATATGGATATAGGTTTATAAACAATCTGCCATCAATCATTTACTCAATGTTGAGATAGCAACCTTGAGAAAGCACCATCAAAGTAAATCACAATCATATTTGAATAATACCGAAAGCAACAATATATACACCTTGTCAACCATAGATCTTGAACGACAATGCAGTAATCTCAATATCAGAACATGTTTAATTTTAGAAAGATTTTTAGCTTTAGGTTCATTGCAACATGAGGAAGCCGACCTTGCTTAATAGAGACAGTTGAATATCACAACTGCCATTGTTATTTGATCAACGATCCATCTAAATATGAAGCCCATCTGCGTTCTAGTTCAAATCAAGAGGTCCGGGTTTCGAATCTCGCCATGGGCTCGCCAACTTTATCTACTGTAGAGAAGTTATCTACATGCAGTAAGCTTTGGGTGTAATGTTCACTGAATTTCAGCGCAGTGTCCCCCATGGTTTGCTAGTTCACTGCAACGCTTAATCATAATGGTAATGCTACCAGTCGTGATGTAAATGAAATATTTTTTAAAGCGGCGTCAAACTTCCTAATCCCCTAAATCTCAGGACGCGGGATTACTTGTACTGAAGTTAAAACAAATGAAATATATGTTTACAGAATCTCCCAATTTTCACGGTATGTAGGTTCCATGTCAACATTAACTCATGTCATCTTACTCATGATAATCACAACACCATCATCAACAGTAGTTTTGTCATCATCATCATCATCATCATCATCGTCACATCACTATCATCAGCAGTAGTCATCATCATACAGAAAAACACAACTATATATTGAATTTTAGAAGCCAGTAGAAATAGAGAACAAAATTACACGATTTAAAGGAAGTTGGAACGGCTTTATTGGAAGTGCAAGCTCAATTTCAGTGAAATCCATAACGCTTTAAAACAAGTTGCTATTACCTAAGCGAAAGTGTGTCACACAAGTTAACTTGTTTCGAGATAGGGGAGCTCAAAATTCGTCCTCTTAAAAGCATTGATTAAATTGAAACATAATCCAATCCGGTGCAATGTTCGAGCCAATTACCTCCAATCTGGCACACAGCACGTTTGATGAGGATTTATCTCCCTTTTATATTGAACTAACTCAAGTATAGATTACACGCTGATCTGCAGACCGAGACAGACACGTTCCAACTGTCGTGAAAATAATACATGATATGACATGACAAAATAATTATGACTTTCCTATTCAATGAAACTAAACTTTTGTGTTACAAAGACCTACAGGTGACACATCTTGACTGGGTGATAACTATTGATTGAGAATACACTTACTTGTACCTGGGGTAAAATTACCTTTAATATAAGCTCATAATCATAACCAAATGAATTTTAAAGATATATGTGAAGGATGTACTTAAGTCAAAACGTGTTTGAAAAAATGAATTTCTTGAAGGCATACAAAAGAACCATTTTCTATTAAAAATGTAAATCACATTTCGTTATTCCCTTACCTTCCACCTGATGAAGAAGTGAGTTTATACTCCGAAACATCGTGTATTTTCACATTAAAGAAGTTGTTATCCAGAAAATCTTCCTATTCTTCTGATCAATGTGTTTGCTTTAAATATAATATTCAAAATAATTAGAATAAATATAATACGTGCTGATATGCAGACCGAGACAGACACGTTCCAAATGTTGTGAAAATGATACAAACACTTTTGTTTCATTATATAATATTTATACAGGCATTTACCAGTGTGCCGTTGGTACGACCATTTATGCATTAAACTACACCATTCACACCTTAAATAAAACAACATCAATGTATTTTCAGTCACTTAAAACAGGTCAAAATACTTCCCATGATCGATTTTGTTCATCGCCTCTATGATTATCATATGTGGATATGCAACATACACCTTATGTTATTTAATCAAAATGTTCAAAACGTTAATAATTAATGTTCATCAGAACAACGAGTATTAAACTAAGTCACTTTAGTTGCACATTAATCATATATGTTGAGCTGATATCAGCAAATCCATGAAACATAAGTTGTTGATGGAAGAGATAAAATTCTATATCCTGTATTTTCAACAGCTTGTTTTGTAATATTGATTGTATTATAATGTTAGAAATAGAAAACGGACAGCTTTTATGCATGACATTGACTAATCTTCAGGAAATCAACATTATTATTAAAAAATTCAATATCCTGTAATTTCAAAAGCTTGTTTTGTAAAATTATTGTATCATAACGTTAGAAATAGAAAACGAACAGCTTTTACAAATAACATTGAATCATTTTTATGAAAATAACATTGATTCCATTCCTGGTAGGATTTGGAACCTCTTTTACCTTAATGTAACTGGATACTCCCCACTGACTCCATTGAAACAGTGTCCGTCATATCATACCTTTTTCTCTCATCATTTTCTTCCAGTTCTTTCACAGTTGAAATGACCTCATCGTCAGTACCAATATTTCTCTAAAGCAATTTTGTAACCGCCAAAAATTTGACTTTCCTAGTATCAGTGAGACAATTTATATATGATCCTTATAATATCATGTTTTTCTACTGCCTATAACAACATACGCACGATAAAAATAAGATAAAATAATTAATTTATATAGATTGGAATACGTGAATCATATTATATAGGTGTAGGTAGTATAGTTAGCATTAAGCCAAGGAAAGGAAGTTTTCATTTGAGAAATAAATTTCGCCATTGTTCTTTATTAGACATATTGCCCTGCACAAGTTTTAAGATCTTTCTTAACAGTGATCCACTCATCATTTTCTCTACAGTTGTTGTTTGAAACATTATATTTTCATCTGAGACTACCAAACAAAATGTCCTTTTGCCATCAGTTAAAAGCATACATATACTTTGATGTCTGGGGTACCTTCAGGAGTACTGCACAGGATTTTCAATAATCAAGTTCAGTATTCGGAAAAGGAAAAAGAAAGGAAGGTTTCACTTGAGACACACATTTTGCCATTGTTCTTTATTAGACATATTACCCTGCACAAGTTTCAGGATTATTCTTAACAGTGATCCACACATCATTTTCTCTTCATCAAGTGTTGTTTGAAACATTTTATTTTCATTTGTGACTACCCACAAAAATGTCCGTTTATCATCAGTTAATATTGATACAAATGCTTAGTATGTATATATTCTTAAATTTGTCATTAAATAACTCTGATCTGTGAGAAAATCAGTCATTTATTCCACGTTGAGAATTCATATTTTAGATATGCTTCAGATATCAACTCATACAACTGAGCAGTTATTTTTTTTTTAATTACTTGAAATTCAAACAGGAAGAATCTGAACCTCTTCACCCTAAATGTTTTAGATAATCCTTATTGTCTGCATTTCAAATGGTTAATATTTGGCTGTTC
Organism: Gibbula magus; assembly: GCA_936450465.1. Classification (NCBI taxonomy): domain Eukaryota; kingdom Metazoa; phylum Mollusca; class Gastropoda; order Trochida; family Trochidae; genus Gibbula; species Gibbula magus. Next base: position 26,635,918 of record OW388303.1, read on the forward strand.
TAATCTACACATATACCTTTCCCTCTCGTTTGTCTCCTTCTGTTTCGGACACGTATATGTGTTTGATCAGCTTGGAATGGAACCTGTAATAAACTGCCAGGCAAAAAAAGTACTCTCCTCGGTATATTTTATCATATTTATGATGTTCAATTGCAAATATGTCAGGTTTTTTATGTCATAATCTAAAACTGAAAAGTACAGGTGTTTAGTCAGCAGTCAAAGAATACTTCTACATTTTTTAATTTAAAAAAAAAATTAATTTAAATTTTAAATTTCTTAAAAGATTATTGTTGATGATACACGACCGTTCATCGACATAATAGATTGATCTGATTTCTTTTAAATATTGAATTAATCGAAACCAACTGAGGTGAGTACTTTATTTTGCCTGGCAGTTTCATAATGACACATTTCATAAATTATCATACAACTTGGTACCACTGACCTCCTGTACCTTTAAGTGACCCCACAGCACTATAACTTTTCATAATGTGTCCAGAGTTGGACTGACCAGTTTCTAAATTGACCATTTACCTTAAAGTCTTCCTGTTGTCTGCTTTCATTATCAACCATAACGTGATTATATATATTATATTATTTAACGATGGCAGGGTCAAATGAATTAAGTTAATATTGGTAAATGATCACCTTTATCAAATCTGGTAATGTTGTTTGCTGTCTGGTATGCTGCTATGGATAAACCAATGTTAGCAAAACATATTTGTGAAGATGTGTGTGCGTGTGTGTGTACGAATCTTAAAACATGATGCTTACCAGAATGCTCATCAAATTACATATAATAATACTAATAATAGATTGCATTTGATAATGCGCCACATCCACCCAAATGAGTGCTCTGTGCGCGGTAGGTGTGAATATAGCTGTGGTATAGAGTTTTCTATTCAGAGTTTTGTTTGAAGAGATAGGTTTTGAGTTGAGTCTTGAATATAGAGAGGTTCTGACAGGACTTGATGTCAGAGGGCAGAGAGTTCCATTTAGTCGATGCAGAATAAGAGAAAGATCTTTTTCCGAAAGATGTTGAGTAGACACGTGGCACTGAAGAGAAGTTGGTGCTGTGAGCGAAGTGATCTGGATGGCTGATAAAACTAACTATTTTAATCATTAGTATAAAAGAATGAATTATGGATTAATTTTACCATCGTTGATGTCAAGCATTTATGTATTAAAACTGTCTTTTGATTAAGATATATACTAAACCGGGTATCAATGAATTAAACTTTAAACATATATTACAAAATAAGTAAGTAATTTCAGATTGGACGTGGATGGTGTTTGCCTAGCGATAAATTAAATATCAGGAAATACTTTGTGAAAACTCTCTATGTAATATCAACAACCTTGATAGAAATTGTGTTGGTCAGTAATGACATTACGGTTGGGGCAGACATTCAAACTACTTGTTGGGAGATGGTCGTCTTAAGGAGAGACCACGGAATGAGGTAAAATGAAACGCTAATGGGCAGTGGTCAAGATGTCCTGTGAAATTCTCCTAAACCAGTCAAGGGTTTGTATTTCAAGTATGGAAGCAAGGGACGGAAGGTCTAGTGCTGTCCACTTACAAATAGTGGTAATAATGGTAATCACGAGGGTAGGAACACAGAGTTGTTCGCTACCAAAATAGATCATAACAATAATTGATGCTTTAGTTCAGGGGAGGAGAATGTCCACTTAACTTCAACAGTGACTAGATAATGCACTGGAAACAGGCAGGTGTCCACTCTGAGATTTTCTCATAATGATGATCACATTTCATATATTGAAATCAGTTAAAGAGGCAATCGATGTGATTCTTCTTTAAATCAGCAACGACAATGTCATTCATGAAATCACTGTCACTGTTACTGTCACTTTAAATGTGTATATGTGTCGTATGAAGATTGCGGCTACATGTAAATATCAATAGTGATATCTTAAAGTGGAAATGATATAAAATGCATTGCCGAATTTTTTTTACATTTTTAGAGTATCCTTTGATTTCACCAAAAAAAGAATGTTACTGAATTGCTCAAGGACATTTATATCTGAAAATCATACCTCTAGCTTAACCATATTTAAATATACCATCACAATCTATATGGTGACATTTGAGTGTTACTTTTAAGAGTGTTCATCTTCTTAGATTGTTCAAAGTACCAAAAATAGTAACCTTTCATAGAAACCAGAAAACATTTTTTTCAGATGCAGGAAGTTAAATTTAGATGACTTTACACGCTCATTATACATAGCGATGGCAAATAGCGAACTAAGGCGACTAAACCTGTATTTCCGTGAGAATAAAAGTGCCTTCTGTTCAGACGTCAGCTTAGAGCCAAAATGAACACCTCCTCCGGCGACAGGAGGAAGTCGATGGGGGAAGAAAGTGAGAAATCCCTCGAAATTGGAAAGTCTTAGGAAAATGGGAATTTTAATTATCTGTTTCCGATTCATAATCTGGGCTCAATTTGAATTTCAGATGCACTCACTTATTAAGGCCAACAATAAACCTGCTAAATGATTCCTTTGAGATAGGACCAATGAAGTGAAAACGTTTGGATATCACTGCCACCTTTCCAAAACAGTTGACCTGCTGTAAAACGTACATGATGAATATCAATCAAACTTTATTAAAAAAAATTCAAAACCACGAATAACATTTACTAGAGTATACTTTTACAGTTCCTCAGAGTGATAACCATTTATTTTGGCTGTTATTCATATAATATTTGTTTTTCTTTGTCGATAGATACATAGATGTAGTTACTAGTTCATCATTAGTGGACATTAAACTTAAATATAAAGTAAACAAACGAAATTGACAAATTACCAATGTTCACAAGATCCTTACAGGTTATAATTATTCACTCAACTAACTTACTAAGTTATTATTCAGCATACACGTCAGGCTTATACTGGTAAAATCGTGTAAGGTATAATATTCAATATCCTGAAATAGCATCTGCTTGTGTTTTTATTGATTATTCGAAATATAAATCTTGAGCTAATGACAGAGACGAATTGCAGAAACAAAACATTGAGTTAATTCTTTTATCGGCATCATGAAGAATAGTTTTATGAAAAGGGAAGTACACCTTTTCTACCAGTCATAATGTCATGAGTGCCGTTGTCTTTAGTTTGACAGTTTTAACATTTAATAACTAACATGACATTAACTTACATTTCATAGCTTTCCCCCTAAACTTTGAAGAAGTGATGTTATATTTAACACGAAATAAATCATATATATCAAATATCGGAGTCATTGTGTGTTTTTGTAAAATTCCAAGAACAGTACTTTGAGGAAATGTGAAGACAGATGAGACAAATAAAATGCAATGAAATCAGAGACATTGGGAATGATTAAATAATAAGAATAGATTCATGAATGTGTTTTGAAGAGTTATCTTGACCTTTCAACTCGTAATGGCATCGAATATCATTTCCTATTCACCGGTAAAAAAAATCCAATTCCAAATGATGAAACGTATCCTATTGAATATCCATTTTCCAACTCAATATGGTCACAAACAGCAGGAGTGATGATACATCATTTCAGAAAGCTGTAAGAATCTATTTCAGATATATCTGGTCAGTTATTATCTGTTTTCCACTGACCTCCACTTCAGACCAAAAGAACAAACAAAAAACAAGGATGGTTACAAAAACCATCAAATTCATCTTCCTGTCCATCTTTTTCTGAACATTCCTAAACGATTTTTTCTTTAAAAAGCATAATAAGAAGTGAATATAATCAATGTAAATACATGTTATGTCGTTATAACATAACTGATGATATCAAAATTTGACGTTCCTGTTCATTATAATATTTCTATGATCACTGATTTGTAATTTTATTTACATATTTGAAAACTTAAATGACGAGAAGGAACTGCTGACCCTGAACTGAAAGCACTCAAATTTGGCAAATTTCGAAAATTCCGACTCACCTTTCAGTATTTAATGACTGACCGATTTCATAATCACTAATAATGTTACTTTGTGCGAAGATGGCAGTCAAATATGACATTAAGCATCTTAGAAGTTTGGGCAATTAATTTGCTTTTTCCAAACTACGCTAAGTTTAATCACACTTGGTAATGAAATTTGTTATAACTTGTCTGGTTTCCTGCTAGGGATAAAGTCATGTTGGCATGAAATATGTGATAAGACGTGTGTGTGTATTTCTGCAAACTTTGAAAGTGATGAAGCGATAATGCTTATACAACGAAAACAAAATGATTTAAAATGTATAATTTCAATGGATATTAATTATTCCATGGAGTTCATGTTCACTTCTTGAGAGTCTCCTTGGAGCTTTTTGTTCAGTATCTAGGACTGTGTACACCTTCAAATTGAAGCCGTTGGAGAGGTAAATCTGCTTCTGGTATAAAATATACTGGTCTGGCTTGGTGTAATGTAATGTTTATTCATGCATACATCAGTAGAGTAAATCTCCAGTCGATGTTTTATTGTTTCAACACAATGCATGTCCACATATTTCACACTGTCCTTGTTGTATAGTTTCTTTGAAAATTAAGTATGCCTTACTTTAGATAATATTGTCTCAAAACTACTACAGTTATATCATGATAAGAAAAGTCATTGTTTAAGAAGTCAGGTAATCATTTATAATGATTCATCAAGACATAAACAACTGCAAAGGGGAACCAGGGAAACCAGTAACCACAATAGTGTGATAAGTGATGATGAACGAAGCAGCACGAAGACGTAATATAATAATAATAATAATAATTATAATAATAATAATAATAATAATAATAATAATAATAATAATAATTATTATAATAATAATAATAATAATAATAATAATAATAATAATAATACACTTATTTCAATGAATACCCGAGACAGGAACTGGATCATGTTTACAAATAAGAGTCCAAAATAAAGTATTTAAACATGTACGACGATACAGTTATGTACGCTACAAAGACTGCAGTACCCATGAAGTGTGTTTAGTGATGTTGTATGTTTGCAAAACGAAGATGTAATGTAATAATAATACTTATTACTCAACCGTGGTCAGATCGCTCAGTAGAGTACAATGAGTTCGTTACACACATATGTGATACCACCGCGTGCTGCCGCAACGTCATTGCGATTACAAAATAATTACTTGATATAGATTTGAATACGTGAATCATATTATATAGATGTAGGTAATATAGTTAGCATTATGCCAAGGAAAGGAATCGAAGGTTTCATTTGAGACACAAATTTCGCCATTGTTCTTAATTAGACATATTACCCTGCACAAGTTTTAAGATCTTTCTTAACAGTGATCCACTCATCATTTTCTCTACAGTTGTTGTTTGAAACATTATATTTTCATCTGAGACTACCAAACAAAATGTCCTTTTGCCATCAGTTAAAAGCATACATATACTTTGATGTCTGGGGTACCTTCAGGAGTACTGCACAGGATTTTCAATAATCAAGTTCAGTATTCGGAAAAGGAAAAAGAAAGGAAGGTTTCACTTGAGACACACATTTTGCCATTGTTCTTTATTAGACATATTACCCTGCACAAGTTTCAGGAATATTCTTAACAGTGATCCACACATCCTTTTCTCTTCAGCAAGTGTTGTTTGAAACATTTTTTTTCATTTGTGACTTCCCACAAAATGTCCTTTTAACATCAGTTAATATTGATACAAATGCTTAGTATGTATATATTCTTGAATATGTCATAAAATAAGAGAGTTTTCATATTTAGATATGCTTCAGATTACAACTCATATAACTAAGCAATTATTTGTATTTTTAATTACTTGAAATCCAAACAGGAAGAATCTGAACCGCTTCACCCTAAATGTTTTAGATAATCCTTATTGTCTCCATTTCAAATGGTTAATATTTGGCTGTTCTAATCTACACATATACCTTTCTCTCTCATATGTCTCCTTCTGTTTCGATCACGTATATGTGTTTGATCAGCTTGGAATGGAACCTGTAATAAACTGCCAGGACAAAAAAAGTACTCACCTCATATGTATGATTTTCAATTGCAAATATCTCAGGTTTTCGATGTCATAATCTAAAACTGAAAAGTAGAGGTTTTTTGTCTGCAGTCAAAGAATACTTCAACATTTTTTTAATTTAAAAAAATTAAATTTAAATTTTTAAATTTCTTAAAAGATTAGTGTTGATGATACACAACTGTTCATCGACATATAACATTGATCTGATTTCTTTTAAATATTGAAGTAATCGAAACCAACTGAGGTGAGTACTTTATTTTGCCTGGCAGTTTATTAATTAAACATTTCATAAACTATCATACAACTTGGCACCGCTGACCTCCTGTCCATAGGTACATTTAAGTGACCCCACAGCACTACAACTTTTCATAATGTGTCCAGAGTTGGACTGACCAGTTTCTAAATTGACCATTTACCTTAAAGTCTTCCTGTTGTCTGCTTTCATTATCAACCATAACATGATTATATATATTATATTATTTAACGATGGCAGGGTCAAATGAATTAAGTTAATATTGGTAAATGATCACCTTTATCAAATCTGGTAATGTTGTTTGCTGTCTGGTATGCTGTTATGGATAAACCAATGTTAGCAAAACATATTTGTGAAGATGTGTGTGCGTGTGTGTGTACGAATCTTAAAACATGATGCTTACCAGAATGCTCATCAAATTACATATAATAATACTAATAATATATTGCATTTGATAATGCGCCACATCTACCCAAATGAGTGCTCTGTGCGCGGTAGGTGTGAATATAGCTGTGGTATAGAGTTTTCTATTCAGAGTTTTGTTTGAAGAGATAGGTCTTGAGTTGAGTCTTGAATATAGAGAGGTTCTGACAGGACTTGATGTCAGAGGGCAGAGAGTTCCATTTAGTCGATGCAGAATAAGAGAAAGATCTTTTTCCAAAAGATGTTGAGTAGACACGTGGCACTGAAGAGAAGTTGGTGCTGCGAGCGAAGTGATCTGGATGGCTGATAAAACCAACTATTTTAATCATTAGTATAGAAGAATGAATTATGGATTAATTTTACCATCGTTGATCAATCATAAATCATAACTAACTGTCAAGCATTTATGTATTAAAACGTTCTTTTGATTAAGATATATACTAAACCGGGTATCAATGGATTAAACTTTAAACATATATTACAAAATAAGTAAGTAATTTTAGATTGGACGTGGATGGTGTTTGCCTAGCGATAAATTAAATATCAGGAAATACTTTGTGAAAACTCTCTATGTAATATCAACAACCTTGATAGAAATTGTGTTGGTCAGTAATGACATTACGGTTGGGGCAGACATTCAAACTACGTGTTGGGAGATGGTCGTCTTAAGGAGAGACCACGGAATGAGGTAAAATGAACGCTAATGGGCAGTGGTCAAGATGTCCTGTGAAATTCTCCTAAACCAGTCAAGGGTTTGTATTTCAAGTATGGGAGCAAGGGACGGAAGGTCTAGTGCTGTCCACTTCCAAATAGTGGCAATAATGGTAATCACGAGGGTAGGAACACAGAGTTGTTCGCTACCAAAATAGATCATAACAATAATTGATGCTTAATTGTGAATTTTTAAAAAGTTCAGGGGAGGAGAATGTCCACTTAACTTCAACAGTGACAAGATAATGCACTGGAAACAGGCAGGTGTCCACTCTGAGATTTTCTCATAATGATGATCACATTTCATATATTGAAATCAGTTAAAGAGGTAATCGATGTGATCAGCAACGACAATGTCATTCATGAAATCACTGTCACTGTCACTGTCACTTTAAATGTGTATATGTGTCGTATGAAGATTGCGGCTACATGTAAATATCAATAGTGATATCTTAAAGTGGAAATGATATAAAATGCATTGCATTTTTAAAGTATCCTTTGATTTCACCAAAAAAAGAATGTTACTGAATTGCTCAAGGACATTTATATCTGAAAATCATACCTCTAGCTTAACCATATTTAAATATACCATCACAATCTATATGGTGATATTTGAGTGTTACTTTTAAGAGTGTTCATCTTCTTAGATTGTTCAAAGTACCAAAAATACTAACCTTTCATAGAAACCAGAAAACATTTTTTTCAGATGCAGGAAGTTAAATTTAGATGACTTTACACGCTCATTATGCATAGCGATGACAAATAGCGAACTAAGGCGACTAAACCTGTATTTCCGTGAGAATAAAAGTGCCTTCTGTTCAGATGTCAGCTTAGAGCCAAATTGAACACCTCCTCCGGCGACAGGAGGAAGTCGATGGGGGAAGAAAGTGGGAAATCCCTCGAAATTGGAAAGTCTTAGGAAAATGGGAATTTTAATTTTCTGTTTCCGATTCATAATCTGGGCTCACTTTGAATTTAAGATGCACTCACTTATTAAGGCCAACAATAAACCTGCTGAATGATTCATTTGAGATAGGACCAATGAAGTGAAAACGTTTGGATATCACTGCCACCTTTCCAAAACAGTTGACCTGCTGTAAAACGTACATGATGAATATCAATCAAACTTTATTAAAACAAATTCAAAACCACGAATAAAAATTACAAGAGTTTACTTTTGCAGCTCCTCAGAGTGATAACCGTTTATTTTGGCTGTTATTCATATAATATTTGTTTTTCTTTGTCGATAGATACATAGATGTAGTTACTAGTTCATCATTAGTGGACATTAAACTTAAATATAAAGTAAACAAACGAAATTGACAAATTACCAATGTTCACAAGATCCTTACGGGTTATAATTATTCACCCAGCTAACTTACTAAGTTATTATTCAGCATACGTCAGGCTTATACTGGTAAAATCGTGTAAGGTATAATATTCAATATCCTGAAATATCATCTGCTTGTGTTTTTATTGATTATTCGAAATATAAATCTTGAGCTAATGATAGAGACGAATTGCAGAAACAAAACATTGAGTTAATTCTTTTATCGGCATCATGAAGAATAGTTTTATGAAAAGGGAAGTACACCTTTTCTACCAGTCATAATGTCATGAGTGCCGTTGTCTTTAGTTTGACAGTTTTAACATTTAATAACTAACATGACATTAACTTACATTTCATAGCTTTCCCCCTAAACTTTGAAAAAGTGATGTTTTATTTAACACGAAATAAATCATATATATCAAATATCGGAGTTATTGTGTGTTTTTGTAAAATTCCAAGAACAGTACTTAGAGGAAATGTGAAGACAGATGAGACAAATAAAATGCAATGAAATCGGAGACATTGGGAATGATTAAATAATATGAATAGATTCATGAATGTGTTTTGAAGAGTTATCTTGACTTTTACATAATGGCATCGAATATCATTTCCTATTCACCGGTAAAAGAAAATCCAATTCCAAATGATGAAACGTATCCTATTGAATATCCATTTTCCAACTCAATATGGTCACAAACAGTAGGAGAAATGATACATCATTTTAGAAAGCTGTAAGAATCTATTTCAGATATATCTGGTTAGTTATTATCTGTTTTCCACTGACCTCCACTTCAGACCAAAAGAACAAACAAAAAACAAGGATGGTTACAAAACCATCAAATTCATCTTCCTGTCCATCTTTTTCTGGACATTCCTAAACGATTTTTTCTTTAAAAAGCATAATAAGAAGTGAATATAATCAATGTAAATACATGTTATGTCGTTATAACATAACTGATGATATCAAAATTTGACGTTCCTGTTCATTATAATATTTCTATGATCACTGATTTGTAATTTTATTTACATATTTGAAAACTTAAATGACGAGAAGGAACTGCTGACCCTGAACTGAAAGCACTCAAATTTGGCAAATTTCGAAAATTCCGACTCACCTTTCAGTATTTAATGACTGGCCGATTTCATAATCACTAATAATCTTACTGTGTGCGAAGATGGCAGTCAAATATGACATTAAGCATCTTAGAAGTTTGGGCAATTATTTTGTTTTTACCAAACTAAGTTTAATCACATTTGGTAATGAAATTTGTTATAACTTGTCTGGTTTCCTGCTAGGGATAAAGTCATGTTGGCATGAAATATGTGATAAGACGTGTGTGTGTATTTCTGCAAACTTTGAAAGTGATGAATCGATAATGCTTATACAACGAAAACAAAATGATTTAAAATGTATAATTTCAATGGATATTAATGTATACCATAGAGTTCATGTTCACTTCTTGAGAGTCTCCTTGGAGCTTTTTGTTCAGTATCTAGGACTGTGTACACCTTCAAATTATAGCCGATGGAAAGGTAAATAGCAGAGTGATGTGTTCGTTCTGCTTCTGGTATAAAAACACTGGTCTGGCTTGATGTAATGTTATGTTTATTCATGCATACATCAGTACAGTAAATCTCCAGTCGATGTTTCAACACAATGCATGTCCACATATTTCACACTGTCCTTATTGTATAGTTTCTTTGAAAATTAAGTGTGCCTAACTTTAGATAATATTGTCTCAAAACTACTACAGTTATACCATGATAAGAAAATTCATTGTTTAAGAAGTCAGGTAATCATTTATAACGAATCACCAAGACATAAACAACTGCAAAGGGGAAGCAGGGAAACCAGTGACCACGATAGTGTGATAAGTGATGATGAATGGTTGCAGCACGAAGACGTAATATAATAACAATATACTTATTTTAATGAATACCTGGGACAGGAACTGGATCATGTTTACAAATAAGAGTCCAAAAAAAGTATTTAAACATGTACGACAATACAGTTATGTACGCCACAAAGACTGCTTGCTGCCATTTCCTTTATCAATATATCACACACAACAGATTTTACTTTTTAAGAATATGAATGAAAGGTATGTTAAGCAGTGTTACCTTGAATGAAATTGACTGTTGCTTGAGGTAGATGATGCAAAACCTATAATGATAAAGTATAATGGAAACTTCGGTTTAAATAAATGTGTAAGGTAAGGAAGTTATGGTTTGTATTTCCATTCACCAGTTATTCAAAGCTCCTCGTTATGTCTGCACCCTTCACGAAAGACCAGAGGAGTGTAACAAGTAGTGGTCAAGGTGTCCAGTCATAGAGTTTCCATAATTCGGGATAGGGTTTACAGCGCTTATGTTAATCAAGGGTAGAATGTTCATGCTCTCGACATAAATAAACCATTTGCCGTTTCTGACTGTCCACTTCAAGTGACGAATTTGGAATTACTTGGGTTTTGGTGTCTACTCCTAATCAGTGGTTACAATGATTATCGAGATGGGTCTTCGTCCCTTTATTCGAACCTTCACGTTAGAATAAAGTCAACTGCAAAAGTGACCAGAGAAGGAGACTTGGTCAGTTTATGTAGTGGTCAAGATGTTAGCTGCAATTTTCCAAGAGTGCTCATTAGAATCTCACAAGAAGAATTTCTCTCATTCATCTCTGGAAATTATGTAGGGTCATAAATCTATGTTCGTAATAATCATTTATTTGCAATTCAATGATCATGATATGTATCTTTTCAAGATTCTATTCATCCAAGTAAAAATCATCTAGAAATAATAGTCCAATATTTAAAGTTAATTAATGGTTGTTCAAAAAACTCATTTTAAATAATTGTTAAATCATTTCAATCTCCTTCGTGTCTATATAGACCACTCTATAATGAATATTTGATAATATAGTAGGATAGTTTTCTCTTATGATTAAATTGGATTAACATTTTAATAAAAAAAATAAAAAGTTTTACAAATTTGGACAAATGGTCAGTTCAACGAGCGGCCAAAACTGTTACTGTTGACTGAAATTAGATGATGGCATGGTTTAATCAATTGCCTGTCGGTTCCATTTTCGCTATGCTACGATGCCTCCAAGATGAAATGAATAACATTATACATTATACTTTTATACTAACATATGCAAGTAGTCAATCAATCAGTTTATTATTGTACGTATGTCACATCCTCCACGCAGGCAGTCTGCGCACCTCGGACTTCCTCCTTCGTAGTGCTTACAGATCCCTGCTACTAGCCGTTCCCTCCGCCTGCTAAAATTTAGCAGAAACTTTAGCGGATACGAGAATGATCGGGTGCAATGTTGTCATTTTAAAAGTTCGTTTAAAAATATAAACAAATTCAAAATGTATCAACTTCAGTAAGCATAAGGTGAACAAATCTTCAAAACATTACAATTATAGTTGGTGTTATTTTGTAAAGCGTTTGTCGTCCGTTGCCGAGTAGTTCACCGGTTTGCTTGTCAACGGCGTACGTTGATTTTCAACAAAATTTGCGTGTGTAGAAAAACGATGATACATGGAAATATTACAAACGAAACTATTTATCTTATACATAGGTACTATTTTTCTTTACTTTAAACAACGAAAACAAATGATCCCATGAAAAACCCTCGACGTTGATTCAACGACAGTTTGTTAATTTCGGAAGTTTCATGTAAATATACATTCCTTAAAAAGTACGGTACAGCCGTCCCTGTCAATCGATACAGACGATATAAAGAATCCCACAACTAGTTAAAAAGTTAATGATGACAAAATTTTAAAAAAGTAATAATCGATGAGCAGATAGCTAATTGTGTGCTAGAAATAAAACCCTCCAAACATGCACCTTTTATTTAACTAAATGTAAATGTATTCTTTGTAGAATTGATTTCAGTAGAAATTTAGAAATATATAACATTAAGAATGGATGTTCACTGTGACCACGTGTATGTTTGTACATTGAACATCTGAACAAAATCCTCTTCTTATATTGACATGTAGTGAACGTTTTTTTACAGTTTATCCTGAATTTTGGGGTATACCATATCTGATAACATATCCCTATGTAAGTGATTTTTACTTTTTTCTAACATTCCTTTATGGATTCCAAAACAATACAGTCAATAAAGTAGAACTTAGATTGTCTTTTTAATTTTTGTCCCAATATTCAGTAATGTGTTGGTCATTGCATTTTTTGTCACAACATTAAAGCGATTGTGACCAAAGATCATTCACAACAACCCTGACTTTTCAACTTTCTGTAACCTTTAAGACGTCGTGAAATCATCATTTATGATCGGAACACTTACACATATACAAAAGAAACAATTTGATCACTCTAACTGTGAACATTTATGACACAACAAGTGACTTGAACATTTGATAATGGAAATTGATAATTTAAATTATTGATATATCAAAATGAAAACGATTACGAACATATTTATATATAGCCAAATATATATTTCTATTCGAGATCTAAACTGCGGATTTCTGAATTTATAGATGAAATCAATAACTACTTTATTACAAATAAATAAACTGACAATAAGGTTATATCTTTTCCTAGTTTTGTTTCACTTGGAACTTAATTATAACATTTGAACATATTGAGACAAGGAAGGCAGTATGAACTGTCATATATTTCTTCTAGGACTATCACTTTTCATCATTGCTATCGACATATATAAAAATAGTTACAAAATCATTCTTAAAACGCCAAAAGCAAATGCCAATTTAATGAAAATCACATCGAACGTTGCGAGACAGGAGTGTTCCATTCGATGAGATTTTGGCAAATTGCACCAGAACAAGCTGTTCAAAGAAATTTCATACTTAACTCATGGTCACTTTGTAAAACATTTCTTATCAATGTCGATGATGGTACAATGTCGATGGTTTAAAAACTATCAGTGAATTAAAAACCATTTTGGCGAAAGCTCCATTCGCAGAAGAGCTTGAAAACCATTCCCAGAGGATTGACAATTGAGCACTCTGTCTGGTACCCTGAAGCAAATCCATCTCTTCTCCCAGATAATAATAGAATCTTACACGCTGAGTTCTCTTTGTGTGTGGGAAGATGAACGAAGCATGGACAAATGTTTCCAAGAATTGATAACATGTTTAAAGAATAACCAAGAAGATAAGTTTTGTAAGCGGGAGGACAGAACTAACTGATTCGATTGCCTTTTAAATTATCCCCAGAAGTAGATCTCGGTTGTAATGGGTTACTTGAAGTGCATCCTACACTGCCATTGAAAGTTACACAGAATTGAAAGGAAATGATGCATTAATGTGAATAAGTTGAGACCTATTTTACATGTGCTAGGTTCGTTGATTTAGCATTGTAGCACATTTTCGTTTGCTAAGAAATCATCTTGGCAATATGTGTTTGAAAACAAGGAAAACGTTCGACCTCTTTTGGAGTTTGATATTATATCAGTTTATTAATATGCACATGGGCCTTGTCCTGTTTGAACTCATTTGGTTGAAGCAACCTGCTTTCTATTGTCATTGTTATTATAACTTTGTTTGCAGAAGAGAACTGTTCTACACGCACTAGGGTTCCCTTGTTCCAGCTGTTGCTCAAAGGTTTCATCCCAATGCATAGCCATACAGCGTTACAGGCTTTCTCCCTGCCATAATACCAGAAGCCGTAATATAAAGTAAAATACTCTTGAAAGCAGTGTTAACCCCAACTCACCTCACCTCACACCACCTCACCTTCCTATTGCTAGTATTTGTCGGTGTAGGAACTTGCATAATATAAAATCTGCCTTTTGTGCAGACGCTCAGTGGATGTTATACATGTAGAAGATATAATACAATAACCGTACTTGCTTTTAATTTAGGATTCTAGAGTTGTGCTTCTCGTCGTTGAAGCAACAATTTACATATACAATAGATAATGCAGACCTACTCCGAGTTCTATCCATGGATTCCTGATTTATTAGTTTCACCTCATAGCAACCACGGTTTTATGAGTATCATCTACCTAATAATACCAAGCTATGCAACAGACATGATTCTTAACATCATGACATACAACTCATTTCCTAAATTCATCTGATATAATATTTCATTATATTCAATCAAACTCAACCGGATTGAGTATCTTAACTGCACTCATCTTCATTGCCTCCATTCTCTCTTACTTTTGGTTGAATTGAAATACCATTTTTAAAAATGTTTGTTTTCAAACAAGTTGCCTGAAAAACTGAAAGATCATTGGTTGATTGAAGAGCACATAAAATAATTCTCGTCCTTAGAAGCTGTAGGAGGTGTTTGCTTTTTTGGGGTTGAAATGGTTTGTTTCATTCAGTTGGGAAATCAATTACAAGAAGAAACCCGAGCAATTACTGTTTGGGGAATTTAAAACACAAATAACGTTATTTGGAACGTGTTTGACTGATTACTTTCTAATGCTTTACCTTTCTGAAATCGTTAGACATCTTTTATCTCAGAAACACTATGAACTTTAAAGCAATTATGATTTTTTATCAAAAAAGTATTATGCTACATAAGCACTTAATTTGTAAGTAAGTTAGTATTTTTCACACAGTCAATGCAACCTTATGTACTTAGGACACATGATTACGAAAAACCTAGTATTATTTATCATTCCATAGTATTTCACTTAAACCAGTCTCTATTTTGCAGAATAATTCTATTGTTCTCACTATAAGTCATATGAAACTTAATCACGCGAATGATGTGCACATTTGATTTACGTATTTTATTCCAAAATCTAGTATGAATAGTAAATCCTTCTAATGAAAATTTACACTGGTTGATTAGGCACACATAAAAAGGCGATTTATGTATAATTCTAGTTTCAAGAGGCAAATGATATGAGTACACAGATTGAGTGATACAGTATCTGTAAAGTATTTGATAAACAATGGTCAATTGTTCAAGGTTTGGCACCATCTTTTTACATTAAATTACTGACGTAACTTTTAAATTGAACAACGTTGAGAGCTGACATAACTAAATGATATTACCTTCTGAACGTTTAATAAATTCTACTAAGCAGAGGGATGCTAGATAGTCTACATTCTCTTACTTTCTGAGATTCTAAAGTCCATCGACCTGAGCAGGTTAAGTGCCGAGTTGACAGAGTAAATGTAATCACTATCAGCCAGTTCTTCCTGGTCTAATGGACAGCTACATACCTGCTCATGCATAATCACTTTTCAGTAATTTCCTTTACAGGAAATGCCATTACTGTCAAAAGAGCACCAGTCACATTTTTTTACACGTACACCGATGAAGAAACGAAATGCTATCTTTATATGTCTCTCAATAATTTAACCAACTGATAAAAAAAAGTTGGTGACGTTTTGATTTAAAATAATCACCGAAATAGCACATGCATTGCACTAACAGTTGTAAATTAATGTAAAATAAATATCTAAATGCACATTATGGAAACCAAAGGGATTACCTTTAACAAGTACGTAGGAAGTTTGTTTACATTGGTACATTTACTTAAAGGTGTTAATCTCCCAGTGCATAATTAACATCGATGAAGGGCTATATGAAAATGACACTTAATACTTATGTTGCCACATGTATGTCCATTGACTGTTTTAAGGGGAATATCCTTTGATGGACACGACACGATGCTTTTCACGAATCAAAGGAGGATTTAGATACATCAAAAGGCAGTAACACCACATGCAGTTAACAGGTGTGTTTACAGGTTGGTGTAAGGATATTAGATGGATGCCACAAGCTAACACTGGAAGCAATTTGGAAATACAAAGGTTTAATATGGGAAGATAGACATTGAATTTTCTTTTTAAATGCTCATTTAATTGCTTAAGTCAATGTCATTGTCGCGTAAATAATAATCAGCCCTTGCAAGTTACATTTCGTAATTGTAAGTAACAGTTTAAAGTCACATTCATCATGACAAATTTACCTACATTGTATTTATGCATCAAATCTTGTCACCAAAAACGAACTTCTATGAACATAAACCTTTACCATAACACAAGTGTCACATTGTCACAATTTATTTACACTGACACGAAATCAATGGACAGTAATGGTCAATTGTCATATTGTCTATTTTATAAACATTGATGTTAATCATACAATCATAGTTTTAAGTTAAAAAATCTGAATATTATATGAAGTTAAAGAATGAATACATGGAATACTGAGATGCTTCGAAATGGGTAAGGTATTTTAAAGATCATCGTTATTGCCTCGTGACAAATCTAGTTATGTTTGTATTTTATCATGTTCCTTTGAATCTCTAACTGTTATGATTGCTAAATTTAAACAAAATCCATTTTGCGATTCCAACTTATTGAAACAAAATGTTGGCTGTATGGGAGTCCATATTAAATCGAATTAAGGTTAGGTTATGAATTGGAAATATAAATTCTAGTTATTATTTTGGTAACTCCATATGAACCCAAATGGTTTAGCCTGTAGATATTCCTCACCACTGCAGTGTTCTTATTGGCTGTAAAAACTAACACTTGAAAAGTGAATAATCATGTCTTGTGTCCTTATTTTGAAGGATTTTTCTTCTTGCATCCCACATATGACTACAATTATTAAAACAATTATTTCATGGCAATGTATATTTCATGTGATATTCTATAGCGTATATCATCAGGTTATATCTTTATTGGATATAATGAATGATTTAATTAATTAATGTGAATGTGTGTAACTTTCATAGTACACAGTAGAAATAGCTTCTGAACACATGATGCATGTATCTCTGTTTCAGTCGTATTTATTACTTGTTGATTGAATTATCTGGTATTGTGTATGGTGACGTTTTTTTGCGGTTGAGTGTAGCCATAAACAACAATGAAGGTATAATTGATTTTAAATACAAAATTGTGTTTATATTATATTTCTGTTTAAATTTGCTTTAATATGTTTGCAAATCTGATATGTGTCTGTATAATGGAGCAGAATGGGAAATAGTCTCTGTTGAACAGGTGAATAGAAATGATCAATTGGGGAAAATTTCACTATTAGGAAAACACTTTCTCCTTCCCTTTGTAAAGCAAAGTCTATTTCCGATAAACAAGGAAATTATCAATAATTACAAACTGAGGTGATTAGAAAATGTCAAATTAAATACTTTGGTTTTGATTTAGGCTTTATCCATTTGCATCCCTGTATCAAAACAGCACAAAACACTTGATCGGAGATTTGTTAATGGTTTCCTAAGGTCGATGTAGCTAAGTGACAGTCAGTTACGATTTTTGTGGACAGATTGACAGGAAATAGTCAAATTTGTAATTTGAAAGTTGAATAGACTCGTTTCCATTTAGTTATAGATACTGTTGATTGGTTATCGATGAATAGCGAATCGATGTATCATGGCATAATGAGAGTTACCAAATGTTACATTCATTATATTATATTATATATTATATTCATTCATATACCCTTCCATAATTCAAGTTTAAAATTGTAATTGTTATTCCACAAGAAAACCCCGTTCTTAGTCGCTTACTGAAAAATCACTAAACATCCATATCAGTCCGATAGTAGTACAATAATTTGAATTATTGAAGGTAGTGTTGTCCCAAATAAAATCATCTTATATTCGTTCACTATCTAAATGTCATGTATTCATAAAATTCTATGAAGTTACTCTAAAATCAGTGCCTCCCTTCAAACACAATGCTAAAAAGATCAAAGCTCTGTTTCTTAGCGATGCTCATTAATACTCTAAACCTTTAAGCAGATCAAACGTTTGATTGAATTCTATCATGTGTAAAATTGATTTCACAGGAAATCATTTTATCTCATCTTGTAAACGAAGTGTCACTTTAAGAGCACAGTTTGTATCCACATGTGTTCACTTCATGGAGAAACTCCATCTTTACATTTTTACTTTATATTTGGTTGATGGTTTTATTTATACATCAGGGTTATTACTGTGTAGAAAGCTCATGAACAAAACTTCAATAAAACTGAATTATCCTGCTACATCATGACACCTGTTATTTCCTCATGGGTAATTGTGTTAAATAAAAAACGCTGAATACAAAACTATTTCAAATGATTGATGTCTTAAAAAAACGAATTTTCCCTCTATGCTGAAACAGGTTCTTTTGTCTATCAAGAACCAGTGCAGGTGATAACAAATTCAATATGGTTTTTGTTATCAGCTGTCAGTGCATGGCAGTTTCACATTGTGCCTTCATTGGTGATGATTTGTTTTTAGGGTCTATTAAAACATTGATTACAGAAAAATGGGAAATTGTCAAAACTGATATCATTATTCCCCAAAACTATGTAAAAGCAAGTACAAATTTAAGAATCTGCTTACGTAATGTACATATATATTGAAACACATAGTCTGTATATAAACTTTTCAAGATGATAACAAATGTTTTCGGAAAATTGTATTTTGATACATGATTTCGTTGGAAATATCTTCGGGAAGAGGCTACCTGTTTTATACTTCTCCTTTGAGTAGAGGTTCAAAGCTCATTTAAGAATCAGCTTGCTTGAGACAATGATGAATAATAGTTTTAGGTGTAAGAGTACCACAAGCATGCATATTCACCTTTTACCAAAGTTATTCTCAATCAACTGTAATTAAATATGACATTTCTCCACATCACAAAAGGTACCACTTTATGTAGTCTGACTGAAATCCAAGTGATGATTAAGGTGTCTGTCTTTTAACCTGCAGGGGTTTGACGATGTGTCTGTTAATGGACTTCCCCATCTGACTGGCAGTCACAGATCATAATAACTATCTTTTATTTGATAGTCCATTCTCTGACTTGACACATAATTGAAACGACATCGGATCTGATAATGTCCTTTCTCCAGATTTGTTGCAGAATAGGCTTGAACAGTGGAAGAAACTCTCACAGAAGTGTGGATAGTTGCGTGTTTCGTGTTTCGTACATGTAGCACCATCAAATAAATGTAGTAACGTGTACATGATGTTTATAAAACAAATAAACAGTTGAAAATATTTATTTAAAACAATCCAATTTATAGATTGTATTATTGCTCACTATTAAAACGGGCATATGTTATTTCATTATGAGATCTGGTGCCTTTTTGTCGTACAATAAATAGCAAGACTGCAAACATTGCAAGCCAACAATGTCAATATAATGGCAGTTTTTAGGATCACAGAACTTCTCTGCCGTGAGTTATGATTATGTCCATTTGTGTAGTTAATTGTACTCTGTGACAATGCTGTAATATAGAACATGGCCAAAACATGAATTCTGCTTCTCGGCAATAATTTGTCTCATTAGTAATGTGGAATACTATATTTGAATTGCATCAGTAGGTTTGTATCTCGAGGGAAGAAGTAATCAAAGTTATTCCAGTTTAGTACGAATGTATATTTTTCAACTTAATCAATGTTAGCATGAACTGCTTTCACCTCGCAGGCTATTGCAGCTGACGAAATTATAAAATGTCAGAATATGATAATTCTGTTGAAATGTAAGACCCTTTAATAAAACATGGTATGATTATTTCAAAAGAGACTATTAAATTTGAAAAACAAAATTATGGGTACAACCTTAAAGAGACATAAACAATTTAATTACACTGATATCGTGTTGTCTTGTTGAATTGTTTTAATGGATTTCTTGATCATATTTGCATCTATAAACACGATTATTGCTTCTGATACTACAGACACGTGATGAATACATCATCATTAAAACATATTATACATCAAAAACTACATATGGATATAGGTTTATAAACAATCTGCCATCAATCATTTATTCAATGTTGAGATAGCAACCTTGAGAAAGCACCATCAAAGTAAGTCAGAATCATATTTGAATAATACCGAAAGCAACAATATATACACCTTGTCAACCATAGATCTTAAACGACAATGCAGCAATCTGAATATCAGAACATGTTTAATTTTAATAAGATTTTTAGCTTTAGGTTCATTGCAACATTAGGAAGCCGACCTTGCTCAATAGAGATAATTAAATATCACAACTGCCATTGTTATTTGACCAACGATCTATCTAAATATGAAGCCCTTCTGCGTTCTACTTCAAATCAAGAGGTCCGGGTTTCGAATCTCCCCATGGGCTCGTAAACTTTTTCTGCTGTAGAGAACTTTTCTACATGCAGTAAGCTTTGGATTTAATGCTCACTGAATTTCAGTGCAGTGCTCCCATGGTTCGCTAGTTCAAGGTGACGCTCGAAGGTTTCACGGCAATGCTTAACCATAATGGTAATGCTACCAGTCGCGATGTAAATGAAATATTCTTGAAAGCGGCGTCAAACTTCCTAATCCCCTAAATCTCAGGACACACGATTACTTGTACTGAAGTTAAATGAAATGAAATACATGTTTACAGAATCTCCCAATTAACTCATGTCATCCTCATCACTGACAACACCATCATCAACAACAGTTTCGTCATCATCATCATCATCACAACACCATCATCAGCAGCGGTTTCATCGTCATCATCATACAGAAAAACACATCGCATGAACAACTATATATTGAATATTAGAAGCCAGAAGAAATAGAGAACAAAATTACATGATTTAAAGGAAGCTGGAACGGCTTTATTGGAAGTGCAAGCTCAATTTCAGTGAAATCCATAACGCTTTAAAACAAGTTGCTATTACCTAAGCAAAATTGTGTTACACAAGTTAACTTGCTTCGAGATAGAGGAGCTCAAAATTCGTCCTCTTAAAAGCATTGATTAAATTGAAACATAATCCAATCCAGTGCAATTTTCGAGCCAATTACCTCCAATCTGGCAAATAGTCCGTATGATGAGGATTTATCTCCCTTTTATATTGAACTAACTCAAGTATAGAATACGCGCTGATCTGCAGACCGAGACAGACACGTTCTAACTCTTTTGACTTTTATATCATTATATAATATATATATATATATATATATATATATATATATATATATATATATATATATATATATATAAACACACATATCGTCACCTGCGGGGTCCTTCATCTGAGACCATCTTGTGGGGCATTTTCGATGCCCCGTTATTTTTATATATATAGATGTATGTAGACCCCATTTGACTGTTTTCAATACATTTAGAGTAAGAATAGTATGGGAAGGATTTCGTTTTTTTCTGAACAAAAGTTCCAATAAAATGTCTGATAAAGTGACAGAATATACATATCTTTTAAGGTATGTAGGATAACAGTAATTTACATTAAATAGATACACAGCAAAAGTTTTAAATGTTTGAGGGGTTCATATATACAGTATAGATCTCATATGCATGGTGTTTATTTCGTTTTCTAAAACGAGAGCTACATCATAATGTTTGTTGAATTGACAAAGAGGTTCAGTCTAATGGCGCATACTTTGTAAAGTATTACGAATAACAGGCACTTACAGTACAAAGAAACACAGCAAAAGTTAATAACGTTTTAGGGGTTGTCATATACAATATAGACACCTTTGTATAGTGTTGATTTCGTTGTTATCTAAAACAAGAGCTCCAACATTACATTTGTTGAACTGATAAAGGGGGTCAATGATAAGGTGCATATCTTGTAAAGTATGTCGGATATAACCCATATTGAGTGTTTTTGAGTGGTTCTCATATACAATATAGACTCCATATGCATGGTCTGGATTTCGTTTTTCTTAAACGAGAGATCCAACATTAAATATTTTGTTGAACTGAAAAAGACGTTCAATCAAAAGGCGCATATCTTGTAAACGGCTCTTACAGTACATAGAAACACAGCAAAAGTTAATATAAGTATAATAATTTGTTGGGTGGTTCTCATATACACAAAAATGTACAAAAAAACCATATGCATGGTTCGGATTTCGTTTATTCTGAAACGAGAGATCCAGCATAACATTTGTTGAACTGAAAAAGACGTTCAAACTAAAGGCGCATATCTTGTAACAGGCTCTTACAGTACATAGAAACACAGCAAAAGTTAATAATGTTTTGGGTGAGAGATCCAACACAATGTTCAAGCTAATGGCAAGTTTTGCATATAAGAGCAGTTTGCAATAAATTGATACACAGCAAAAAAATAATAATGTTTTGAGAGATTCTTATATACAATATACAATAAAGGTGACCTTACGCAATCAGCTGAGTGACGCTGTATCACCAATCTTACCAAAATATTTGTGACGTCATAAATATTTGAACAGATCCAAGGAAGTTTAGTTTCACGACCTGTGACGTTGTAAATCTCATTTCTAAAGTTACATGTATAAAGTAAGAATGACATTGGCATATCTGGAATCGGCATATCTGAATGATTTCATATTGAAAGCTACGCATGCCCTCAGAGAACATCCACGCAGACCCACGAGATCACACTCTCATTCACGCTCTCCCCCACACGCTCACTCACAGTACACTCGAATGCAGCCACAGTGGTTCGATCACGAATGCGAACACGCAAAACTACATAAGTATGCATTACTGAATAGATTCAGGAAATCCTAATCTCAACGTGTTGTCACCTTTATTTAAAAGCAAAGAAAGACTTTAAATCACTTTGTGATAGGAAGAAATCAAACCATGAAAAACTTATTTTAGCTGAAATTGTAGACGCAGCGAAGAAGAAAAATCTTTAAAAGTGAAAATCTTAAAAAATATATTGCTTTTGTAGGGAAAGCACCTCGGAGAATGTATCCGTGGAATAATGTTTTAATTATTTCAAATCCCTTCTCGCAGAAGATAAGAATAGCACAGATAATCGTTTCATGGAGCATGTGGATAGTTACATAAGCAATCACAATTTTAATGATTGTGAGGATTGTGTCACTTCTGATGAATTTCTTGGTAATCTTATAACTGATGACGAGATACTATGTGCAGTGAAAGACTTGACATGTAGAAAATCCCCCGGAGCAGATGGGATCCCAGTCGAATGCAGCTCATTATTGCTCCCTTTTATGAGTAGTCTGTTTAATTGAGTTCTCTACACTGGTATCTTTCCAGACTCCTGGATGTTGGATTGATTGTTCCTCTTCATAAATCAGGTGCTAGGGACAATCCAAATAATTATAGAGGTATTGCATTGTTGAATACACTTAACAAAATATTTACTGCTATAATAGATAATCGTATTGAGGCCTGGGTATCAACTCGAGAACTTATATCAGAATATCAAACGAGTTTTCGAGAAGAATACAGTACTACTGATCATAAATAGCATTATCCATAAGTATCTGCGGAAGAAAAGGGGAACGTTTTACTGTATATTTGTTGACTTTAAGAAAGCGTTCGATTCCGTCAATAGATCCAAACTGTTTTAAGTCCTCCTACATTCAGGTAAACATGGCAAACTCAAAACGCCTATTACAGAATATGTACGCCAATGTGTGAGATCCCAAATGAGTGATATATTTGACACATATTGCCGGCGTTAGACAAGGTTGCATACTTTCACCAATTCTTTTCTTATTATATGTTGAAGAACTTGTTAAGGAATATTTGCGAATGATTCAAGAGATGTATTTATAAATGAAAATATCAGACATCTTTCAAAACTTTGTTTATGTAAAAGTTTATAATTGAATAATTATTAACTTTTTTCCCATTTTACAGCATGAAATGCAAACTCGTTTCCTTTATATAAATGCCCCATAAGTTACACCTCTATTTGCGGGGTCTTTTATACACATTTATAGACCCCAGAAGCATGGATAAGCAATGTGTTTATGTAAAAGTTTATATTTGAATAATAATCAACTTTTTTCCCCTTTTGGAGCATAGAATGCAAACTCACTTCCTATACATGTATCGAAATGCCCCATAACTTACACCTCTATTTACGGGGTCTTTTATACACACTTATATACCCCACAAGCATGGATAGGAACTTTGTTTATGTAAAAGTTTATATTTGAATAATAATCAACTTTTTGTCCCTTTTACAGCATGGAATGCAACCTCACTTCCTATACATGTATCGAAAAGCCCTATAACTTACTCCTCAATTTGCGGGGTCTTTTATACACATTTATATACCCCACAAGCATGGATAGCAAATTTGTTTATGTAAAAGTTTATTTATATTTGAATAATAATAAACTTTTTTCCCTTTTACAGCATGTAATGCAGCCTCACTTCCTATACATGTATCTAAATGCCCCATAACTTACTTCTCTATTTGCGGGGTCTTTTATACACACTTATATACCCCACAAGAATGGATAGGAACTTTGTTTATGTAAAAGTTTATATTTGAATAATATTAATCTGTTTTCCCCATTACATTACGATCTCTTCAGTTTAGTGTTGTCACTTGAGATTACTATAGATTGAATCTTAACAATGTTGCTAAAAGTGTTCATATTTATGATACAAGATTGTTATATCTTGTAAACAATATTAATGTAAAACCCTATCATAATATTTCATTCCTTTATCAAATATTGTGGGGTCTATACATATTGTATGACATAGAGATGAACTACTTACATTTAAAAGTTTCTTAACGAAATACTCTTTTTATTCCTGTAACATGAGATCAAGAGACATAACTGCTAATGGGGTTGTTTTGTGGCTAATTTAATTCCACATGCTTTTACAACAGACATGCAAACCCTACTTCTTTTATATAAATGCCTAACAACTTACAGGTAATTCATGGGGTCTTGTATACACATCTATAGACCCCACAAGTATGAATGGAAACTTTGTTTATGTAAAAGTTTATAATTGAATAATAATCAACTTTATTTCCTTTTACATCATGGAATGAAAACTCACTTCCTATATATAGATGCCCCATAACTTACACCTCTATTTGCGGGGTCTTTTATACACTTCTGTGTTTAATTTAATTCCACATAATTTTACAAGAAATGCAAAACCCACTTCTTTTATATAAATGCCCCACAAATTACAGGTATTTTTTGGGGTCTTGTATACCCATTTATAGACCCCACAAGTATGGATGGACAATTTGTTTATGTAAAAGTTTATAATTGAATAATAATCAACTTGTTTTCCTTTCTACTGCATGGAATCCAAACTCACTTCCTATATATAAATGCCCCATTACTTACACCTCTATTTGCGGGGTCTTTTATACACATTTGTGTTTAATTTAATTCCACAAGCTTTTACAAGAAATGAAAAACCCTCTTCTTTTATATAAATGCCCCACAATTTACAGGTATTTTGTGGGGTCTTGTATACAGATTTATAGAATCCACAAGTATGGATCGAAACTTTGTTTATGTAAAAGTTTATAATTGAATAATAATCAACTTTTTTTCCCTTTTACATCATTGATGCAAACTCGCTTCCTATATATAAATGCCCAATAACTTACACCTCTATTTGCGGGGTCTTTTATATACATTTGTGTTTAATTTAATTCCACATAATTTTACAAGAAATGCAAAACCCACTTCTTTTATATAAATGCCCCAAAAATTACAGGTATTTTGTGGGGTCTTGTATACAGATTTATAGAATCCACAAGTATGGATCGAAACTTTGTTTATGTAAAAGTTTATAATTGAATAATTATCAACTTTTTTTCCTTTCTACAGCATGGAATGCAAACTCGCTTCCTATATATAACTGCCCAATAACTTACACCTTTATTTGCGGGGTCTTTTATACACATCTGTGTTTAATTTAATTCCACATGATTTAACAACAAATGCAAAACTCACTTCTTTTATATTAATGCCCTACAACTTACAGGTATTTTGTGGGGTCTTCTTTACACATTTATAGACCCCACAAGTATGGATGGACAACTTGTTTATGTAAAAGTTTATAATTGAATAATAATCAACTTTTTTTCCGTTTACAAAATGGATTGCAAACTCGCTTCCTATATATAAATGCCCCATAACTTGCACCTCTATTTGCGGGGTCTTTTATACACATTTGTGTTTAATTTAATTCCACATAATTTTACAAGAAATGCAAAACCCACTTCTTTTATATAAATGCCCCATAAATTACAGGTATTTTGTGGGGTCTTGTATACCCATTTATAGACCCCACAAGTATGGATGGAAATTTTGTTTATGTAAAAGTTTATAATTGAATAATTATCATCTTTTTTTCCTTTCTACAGCATGGAATGCAAACTCGCTTCCTAAATATAAATGCCCCATAACTTACACCTCTATTTGCGGGGTCTTTTATACACATTTGTGTTTAATTTAATTCCACATGCTTTTACAAGAAATGCAAAACCCACTTCTTTTATATAAATGCCCCACAACTTACAGGTATTGTGTGGGGTCTTGTATACAGATTTATAGAATCCACAAGTATGGATCGAAACTTCGTTTATGTAAAAGTTTATAATTGAATAATAATCAATTTGTTTTTCTTTTTACAAAATGGATTGCAAACTCGCTTCCTATATGTAAATGCCCCATAACTTACACCTCTATTTGCGGGGTCTTTTATACACATTTGTGATTAATTTAATTCCACATGCCTTTACAACAGACATGCAAAACCCACTTCTTTTATATAAATAACCCACAACTTACAGGTATTTTGTGGGGTGGGGTCTTGTATACACATTTATAGACCCCACAAGCATGGATAGAAACTATGTGACGGAGTATAATATATTATGTTGGTAAACCCCACCCCACCACAATAGAAATTGAACCTGTTATTATTGGAATGTCATCTATAATTCTTATTTCAAACATTGTAGTCCAATTTTTATCAACCTGGCTTGTCTTTGGTCTCTGCTATCGAGTAATCTATTGCTTGTGGGGTATATAAGTTTTGTAAGAAACGAGGTCAATTTTAGCCAATCATGTGACAGGATTCCTTTCAGCCCGGATGGTCGACTATAGAATATGGATACCCCACAAGAAAGGTCTTAAACAGAAAATTTCCTGACATCATGTATTAGTATATATATATATATATATATATATATATATATATATATATATATATATATATATATATATATATATATATGAAAAAGTTGAGGAAGGTCTCACGTGAAGTAAATGTATATAAAAATAAAATACTTCAGACGACACTTGCTGTAGATATCATTTTAATGATGACTGACATTAAAATGATATCTACAGCAAGTGTCGTCTGAAGTATTTTATTTATATATATATATATATATATATATATATATATATATATATATATACACAGACATTTATCAGTGTGCTGGTGGTACGACCCTTTCATTCATTAAGCATACCATAGCTTAAATAAAACAACATTAATGTATTTTCAGTCACTTGAGACGTAGATCAAAATACTTCCCATAATCGATGTTGTTCATTGCCTGTTTGGAAATAAAGTCACCTAAAACAATAACAGACATACCATCAAAACGTATCTAAAAACAAGTTGCAAAAACCTTCTTCAATGTAAATTTTAGACGAATACTACTGTTGAAATCCCCTTCCTTTCAGTTAATCTTCGTTAAGTGACTCTATACCAAGTCCAAAACTATTGCTGTATTCTCAATCTTGTCATTTGTTTATTATTCATGAAAAATCAATCGTCGTTGAGAGCAGGATTTAATGAAATAACTGAAGAATGGGTTGATAATAAGTGCTGTAATAATTTCCTGCATGAAACGTTCATTAACGAGCATTTTATGAATAAATAAAGTACATATATTGCATTACAGATTGTTATAAACCCGTTTGCGAAATATCACGTGAGTAATACATGAGTTTATTATTTATGACAGTATTGTAAAACTATTTCGTAATATTAAAAAATGAAATGTTTTGGTGGGTAGTAGTGGTGGTGCTACGAAATCCTTTGCACGACTGTTTAGGTCCGAACTTTCGGTGTTTAAGGAAACTTTATATTTTGATAACAATTGGAAATTTTAAGTGAAATTTTGCTCTCGCCGTTTGGACACAAATACGAAAGTGTTATCCATAACATAACAGATTACTGGTGATCTTCTTATCAGAGAAATTTCAATCGTGAATTTATGCATTGTAAATGTGAGAAATTAACCAATCAGAAACTAGAAGCAATTTCATGGTAGAATGACTAAATACATTATTGCATACATGCTTTTTTTCAATAATTTTCGAATTTGCTGCCTTTATATCATCCGACATGTAAGATTGCAAAAGTGCTAATAATGTCATTATTATGATCCCCCAATAAAGCAGAAACAAATTTGAAATTGGCAGGCTTTATAATTGCATATTTTGATGAGTGATACTTTTACTAGTAAACATGGACATTTTACGTTGGACATTTCCATTTTCTTGTCATACATACATGAGAAAGACTGAACAAATGCCACTTTAAGTCACGAAGACAATATCATGTATTTATAAGGGAACACAAATCTACTGTCCCGTGAAATCTTGATTTGGTCCGTTCATGGTTGTGAATAAATGCTATTACCTTGCTGTAATACTGAAAATGTCAAAAACATTTTCAGAGTATTAATGGAAGTCTTCCGATGTGTTAACCTTTTCAGTGGAATAAAACATTATATCTAGTTGCTTCAGTAGGCTTTCATCTAACCGAGGGAAGAAGTAACCAAAGCTATGGCTCCCGTAGAAATATTTTACTGTTCCTCTTAAATAATGTTCCCATAAAATACATTCACTGGATATTTTAGTACAGCTGATAATATTTGAAATGTCAAAATATGTCACTGATGTTGACGTGTCTGGCACTTTAAGAAGTTACAGCTATAAACATGGAAAATAAAGAGTTTGGTTTTTGGGGTCCATAAAATCGATTGATTTTATTATGTTAATGGAACTTCTTTCATTTCTAAACTACAACGTCATATTGTTCTTTACAGAAAACTGGAATATATATATTTTTAGTCATTGAAGTATAGTTATATTTAAATGTTTGTTCAAATATTTTTAATTAGAATTTAGTGACACAGGATGTACATGTTGTAAGTTAATCATGAAATAATTAGTTTATGTTGATTTGAATATAGGATGAGCATATACATGTTGGTGATATAGTTTGCACAACGTCTACAGCAAGTGTTGTTTGAAACATTTTATATTCATTTGTGACTACCAAACAAAATGTCGTTTTATCATTAGTTAATATTAATACAAATGCTAAGTACGTATGTATTCTTAAATTTTGTCATCAAATCAGATAATTCTGATCTGTAAGAATATCAATCATTTATTCCACGTTGAGAATTTATAGTTGGATATGCTTCATTGATCAACTGCTTTACCTGAGCTGTTTTGTTTTTGTTGGTTTTTTAATTATTTGAAATTCAAACAGTGGGAACCTCTTCTCCCTCATAGCGCTCTAGATAATCCCCACTGTCTCCATTTAAAATGGTTAATATTTAATATTTAATATCTACACTAACATATTTCGCTCTAATTTTTCTCATTCTGTTTAGGTCTCGTATATGTGTTTGATCATCTTGGAATGGAACCTGTCATATTTATGATACATTTCTATTTCAATAACTATCAGACAACTTGGCACTCGTGATTCTTTGTCCACAGGTAACTTTAGGTGACCACATAGCAATACAACTTTTGATAAAGTTTAGAGTTTGAATGACCAGTTTCTAAATTGACCATTTACCGTAAAGGGCTGGAGCACGTTTATTTTCAAATTTTATTTTTTCAAATTTCCATTTTATAATGATTGTTTCTATCATGTTTATTTACTTCAGAAGGTAAAACATCTTATTACACAAACATATCGCCCATAGTGATGATATTAGTAATGCGTATGCAGCCATTTTAATCTGAACACCTTTTATTATTTCGAATGACAAAAACGATTCTCATGGCCTTATCGAACAATGTACATTCATTTTTTAACGTGATTTTCAGAAGAGAGAAAGGTGTTTTACTATTTCACATTTACATTTCATCGACCTATTTGAGCCACACATATATATATATATATATATATATATATATATATATAAATATATATATATATATATATATATATATATATATATATATATATATATAACATTAACGATGGCAGTGTCAGATAAATCGAGTCAATATTATACACTTAATTACTCACGGTGAGGTCATTATGTGAAATACAGGCACTCGAGACCTGACTCCCGAATAGGTCTGACGTGACCGAGACCGCAGGTTGAGGTTAGGTCAGACCACCGAGGGAGTCAGGTCCGAGAGTCCTTGTATTTCACATAATGACCTCACCATGAGTAATTAAGTGTTTTATTATACTAAAATTTTTGTTTTTCTTCTTCAGACTATAGTATGTATTTTCTTATTTGTCAAATCGAACCCATCAGCTGACGCCATCTTGAAAGCGAACGTCAAAACAAACAGTCACGTGACAAATCAAGTGACGAGTCAATATCTCAGGTCAGTGACAGAATTTTCTGTCACAAAACTGATCTCCTCACTGGAATCGGAGGTCAATGTAGAAATATATTTTTCGAGCACGTGGTGTGATCTGGCCAATGATATTCTTACAAATTTAATAGAGGTATAATAATGGTAAATGATCAACTTTCTCAACTCTGGTCATGTTATTTGCTAAATCTGTCTGGTATCATACCTTTGATAAAGTAATGTAAGCAAACAATATTTCTGAAGACGTGAGGGTGTAGTTTAAAAAACTTGTATCATAAAAGTTATGTATAACTATTCATAATAAATCGTCTACTTAAAAGGCGTTGTAGTACCTTTTTTGTATATTTTGTTTTCTCACATTTGCTATCTTTTATTAAAGTTTATACAATATTTTGTTATGTTTGAGGGTAAAATCTCATTACCTGACCCATTAAGCCGTATCCATGGAAAATGGTCATCCTTATTGAAGGAAAATGGTTCAACGTATAAAGCGATAGCGGTGTGGAACCCTTCAGTGTAAGAAGTAGATGTGTAGGTCTCATGCGAATTCGAGAGTTCAGATAGCAATGTTTCATTCCATTTTTTCATGGTACCATACTTAAAACACTACTTGTAGAGTGTTTAGGTATTGCTACATCAGTCAGATCACCTGAACCAACTTCGAGCGGCCGTTTTAAGGTGAACACCTTAAAATGACCACTCGTTGGGAAATGGACTGACATGGCTTAACCGAACAATGTACATTCATTTTAGAACTCTTTTTATTTATCAGGAGTATTATTTAGCCATTGGTAACATTATTTACCTTTTCGTGAGATCTCTGTATTTCAGTAAAAACGTGCTACAGCACCTTTAAAGGTATCACATAATTTGACAAACAGTAGTTATATGCAGAGTGGACGATCACGTTATACAGGAGGAAGGATAATGTATTTTATATACAATCGTTTTCGTCTTTCATATTCTTTTCATATGCATATCGAAATTTCCTTTGAATTGCATTAAAATCATTAATGATACTTCCTTATAAAAATAAATATATAGCTGCATTTCCTTTTAAATCCATTAAAATTATAAATGATATTTTCCTTATAAAATTACATGGATAGCTAGATGTCTATAAAATTCACCTGGTTATACACTACGAATGTCATACCCAAAGTGTACTAATTTCATATTAAACCAGGGGAGTATAATGGATTAATGTTACCATCATGGGTCGATCATAATACATAACGCATTGTCATGCATTTATGCATGCAGCCATTTTTCAAGGTGTATATTTTCTAATGAAAAATATTCAACTTTCCTTTGATAAAGATATACACTCAGCTGGTATCAATGGGTTAAATTTTAAACAATTATTACAAAATGATCGAGTAAGCAATTTTTTATTGGACTTAGATGGAGCTTGACTTCCGATAGATGAAATATCAGGAAATACTTTGTGAAAACTCCATAAGTATATTAACAATAACTTGATAGAAATTGTGTTGGTCAGTAATGACATTATGGTTGATAATTGAATAGGGCAGACATTCCAACTACTTATTGCGAGATTAAGGAGAGACCACGGAAAGAGGTAAAATGAAACGCTAATTGGCAGTGGTCATGTCAGTGTCCTGTGAAATTCTCCTAAACCCGTCAAGGGTCTGTATTTCAAGTATCGAAGAAAGGGACAGAACGGCTCGTGCTGTCCACTCCCACATCGTGGTCATAATGATAATCCAGAACGTAGGGACACGGAGTTGTCCACTGCCAAATAGTGGTAATAATGATACTTGAGGCTGAATTTCCCCAAACTTCAGATAGGAGAGTGTCCACTGCAACAGTGACAGGATAATGCATTAGGAACAGGCAGATCCCTAATCTGGCATTGTCTAATGATGGTGATCACAATTCATATATCGAAATCAGTTAAAGATGTAATCTCTCTGATTCTTCAGTAAATCAGCAGAGACAATGTTAAATCTCAAATCACTGTCATATACTTTTATGTGTATATGGGTCGTATGAAGACAGTGAATACAAGTGTAAAATGGAAATCATATAAAGTGTATCGCCCAAAAAACAAAAACAAATATCAGTATATATAACATTCAGTATTTTTCTTCAGTAAAATCTCCTTTGATGCCACCAAAATATAATGTTAATTAAATGTTCATGGACATTTACATTTTGAAAAATCACTGTCATATATTTGCAATGTGTATATGCGTCGTATGAAGATTGTGGTTAAATGTAAATACCAATAGTGATATCTAAAAGTGGAAATCATAGAAAGTGCATTGCCCAAAGCAAATATTTTTAGATGATTAAAATATCCTTTGAAGCCACCAAAAATAATGTTGATTAAATTCTGATGAACATTTATATATGTAAATCGTATCTCTAGCATAACCATATTTTAATATACCTTCAAAATTTATATGGTGACATTGGAGTGCTACTTTAAGAGTGTTTATCTTCTGAAATAGTTCAAAGTTCCAAAAATGATAACCATTCATAGAAACGAGAAAATCAATTCAGATGCCGGAAATTAAATTTACATGACTTTACACCTTCATTATACATAGCAATGACAAATAGTGAACTAAGGCGAGAAAACTTGTGTTTCTTTGAGAATAAAATTGCTTTCTGTTCAGATGTCAGGTTTCCTACAAATTTGAACACCTCCTTTGGCGACAGGAGCAAGTCGATGGTGGATGAAAGTGAGACTTAATTCGTCGAAATTGGCAAGGATCACGAAAATGAGAAGTTTAATGTTCTATTTCCGATTCACAATCTAGGCTCACTTTGAATTTAAAATTCACTGACTTATTGAAGCTGACCAATGGAGTAAAAACGTTTGGTTATAACTGTCACCTTCCCGAAACCTATTGAGTTGAGCTGCTATAAAATGTACAGTACAAAGAGTAAAACTAAGTAGAGTATAGTTTTGCAGTTGGTAACCATTTACTTTGGCTGTGATTTATATTATCATTTTGCTATGTATATAGATACATGTAGTTACTATTTAATCATTAATGGACGTTAAAGAAAAATATAATGTAAACATATTTTTTTTTAAATAATCAATGATGACAAGATCAATACATGTTATAATTATCATTTTATGTTATATTATTATTAGTTATTTACTGATTTAACAAAATACGTTTTGAAATGAGGATCCACGTCAGGCTTATAATGGCAAGTTCGTATCATTTAATATCCTGTAATATTAAGTCCTTGTGTCTTCATTCATTATTCAAACAATAAATCCTGAGATATTGACAGATACGAATTGCCGAAACAAAACATTGAGTTTATTCCTTTAGCAGAATGTAGATGAATAGTTATATGAAAGGGGAAGTTCGCCTTTCCAAATTGTTATAATGTAATGAGTGATATTTTCTTTATTCACAATTTTAACATTAAGTAACATTTCAAGACATTAACTTACATTTACAACTTGCCTTTTCATGGAAAGGAAGGTGTAATGTTACATTTAATATACATATACATGTAGTCAATGTCTGTTTTTGTATGGTTATGGTTTGTGTATGGTTATAAAATTCCATCAGCGAAAATGGGAGAGCAGTACGATGAGGAATGTGAAGACAAATAAAATGCATTGAAATCAGAGACGTTAGGAATAATTAAAGCATAAGAATAGCTTCATGAATGTGTTTTGAAGAATTAACTTGACCTTTTATATAATGCCAGAGGGAGTAATTTCCGCATTGACCGGTAATAAAACCGTCGTAAAAAGTAAATCCAATTCCAAATGCTGAAATGGATCCTATTGAATATCCATTACCCACTGAACTTGGTCACAAACATAGAATAAGTGTTGATACATCATTCAGAAAGATGTAAGGATCCATTTCGGACAAACGTGGTCAGTTATTATCTGTTTTCCACTGACCTACACTTCAGATCAAAAGAACCCTTTCCAAACACAGAAGGGTGGTTACCTGCAAAGTCATCAAATTCATCTTTTTCTGGGCATTTGTTAACGACATTTGTACTTTAAAAAATATTAATGATATGTATTGAGTAGCATAAATGTAAATACAGTTATGTCTTTGTAAAGTAATTGATAAGATCAAAATTTTACGCTCCTGTTCATAATAATATTTCGATGATTAATAATTTTTATTTGTTTTATATATTGGAAGCGTTAGTTGACGAAAAGCCATTGATGACCCTGTGACCACTTTCACGGTTAATTTGGAGAGAAAAGCATTAGAATTTCACCAATTTCGAAACTTAATGACTGGCCGATTTCAATATCACTAATAATGTTATTTTTGTGCAAAGATGCCATTTCAATGTGACATTAAGCATCTTAGAAGTTTGGGCAATTAATTTGCCTTTTCCAAACTCGCAAAGTTTGATCACATTTGGTAATGAAATTTGTTAACACTCGTCTTGTTTCCTGCTTTGGATAAAGTCATGTTGGCATGAAATATGTGATGAGACGTGTATATGTATTTCTGCAAACTTTGAAAGTGATGAATCAATAATGTTAAAGGGGCTGTAGCACTAGGTTTTTTCAAAGTTTATAGTTTATGTCATTCATATTTACTTTATACTTTATATTTTTATATTGTAAAACATCGTATTACCCAAACCAAATCCGTAGTGGTAATAACAGTGTTGCGTATGAAAGAAAAATTACATGGCGGCCATTTTAATGTAAACACATTTTATTATTAAGAATTACAAAAACGATTCCCATGGCTTAACTGAACCATGTACATGCCTTTTTTAACTTAATTTTCCGAAGAGAGAAGGGTGTTTTACTATTGGTGATATTATTTTTCAAATATCGCATCGACTTATTTGAGCGAAAAAAAAGCTACTCCACTTCATATACATGTATATAATATGAAATTCTGTCATGTCTATTTCTTGAGGGTCTCACTGGAGCTTTGTTCTAGGACTGTTTTCACTTTTAAAGATGAATATCAGAGTGATGTAATTAATTTAAATAACACATTTTTCTTTTGATTTTTTCTTTAGATGAGGTGACAACTTTGCTTTTTGTAGTGTAATGTAGTTTGTGTTGAGCAATTCTTTCCACTTTAGCATTACGTTTTAAGCGGAATGGGAAATACTTTTCAATTTCTTTCACTTTTAGAATACGATGTTCAACATGTTCAATACAAACACTACGACTGTTAGCATTACGTCATTGCAGTAATATTAAATGAGCTTATGCATGGTCTTGGGCATTACAAGCGACTACAAAATTCAACATCATTATATTTAGGTTTCTGAAGACTGCATGGCAGGAGTCTTTATTTTTAACAGCATTTTCAATTGCAGGAATAGTTTCATCCCTCTTTCAAAAATGAGGAAATAATTATAATTGCTGTAGGTGAAGCTAGTAAACACGTGTTTCACTAATTCCAATTGTTCCTGGAGATGATATTGTTTCAGATTCAGGTTACTGGGTGAGATAGTTTTAGATCTGACAACCAAAATGTGCTGCTTTATGAGTTCTACACTTGTTCCTGGAGATGATATTGTTTCAAATTCAGGTTACTGGGTGAGATAGTTTTAGATCTGACAACCAAAATGTGCTGCTTTATGAGTTCTACACTTGTTCCTGGAGATGATATTGTGTCAGATTCAGGTTACTGGGTGAGATCGTTCTAGATCTGACAACCAAAATTTGCTGCTTTATGAGTTCTACACTTGTTCCTGAAGATGATATTGTTTCAGATTCAGGTTACTGGGTGATATCGTTCTAGATCTGACAACCAAAATGTGCTGCTTTATGAGTTCTACACTTGTTCCTGGAGATGATATTGTTTCAGATTCAGGTTACTGGGTGAGATAGTTTTAGATCTGACAACCAAAATGTGCTGCTTTATGAGTTCTACACTTGTTCCTGGAGATGATATTGTGTCAGATTCAGGTTACTGGGTGAGATCGTTCTAGATCTGACAACCAAAATGTGCTGCTTTATGAGTTCTACACTTGTTCCTGAAGATGATATTGTTTCAGATTCAGGTTACTGGGTGATATCGTTCTAGATCTGACAACCAAAATGTGCTGCTTTATGAGTTCTACACTTGTTCCTGGAGATGATATTGTTTCAGATTCAGGTTACTGGGTGAGATAGTTTTAGATCTGACAACCAAAATGTGCTGCTTTATGAGTTCTACACTTGTTCCTGGAGATGATATTGTTTCAGATTCAGGTTACTGGTCGAGATAGTTCTAGATCTGACAACCAAAATTTGCTGCTTAATGCGTTCTACACTTGTTCCTGGAGATGATATTGTTTCAGATTCAGGTTACTGGGTGAGATAGTTTTAGATCTGACAACCAAAATGTGCTGCTTTATGCGTTCTACACATGTTCCTGGAGATGATATTGTTTCAGATTCAGGTTACTGGGTGAGATAGTTTTAGATCTGACAACCAAAATGTGCTGCTTTATGAGTTCTACACTTGTTCCTGGAGATGATATTGTTACAGATTCAGGTTACTGGGTGAGATAGTTTTAGATCTGACAACCAAAATGTGCTGCTTTATGAGTTCTACACTTGTTCCTGGAGATGATATTGTTTCAGATTCAGGTTACTGGGTGAGATAGTTTTAGATCTGACAACCAAAATGTGCTGCTTTATGAGTTCTACACTTGTTCCTGGAGATGATATTGTTTCAGATTCAGGTTACTGGGTGAGATAGTTTTAGATCTGACAACCAAAATGTGCTGCTTTATGAGTTCTACACTTGTTCCTGGAGATGATATTGTTTCAGATTCAGGTTACTGGGTGAGATAGTTTTAGATCTGACAACCAAAATGTGCTGCTTTATGAGTTCTACACTTGTTCCTGGAGATGATATTGTTTCAGATTCAGGTTACTGGGTGAGATAGTTTTAGATCTGACAACCAAAATGTGCTGCTTTATGAGTTCTACACTTGTTCATTGAGATGATATTGTTTCAGATTCAGGTTACTGGGTGAGATCGTTCTAGATCTGACAACCTTAGGCATATGTACTGCTTTATATGCATTATACAATGTTACTGTTATTTTCAAATACTAGATACTGGGCCTCCTTTAACAAAGCACTAACATGATCATAAGTTAATACTGTTCGTAATGTATTGTAACAGGAGTTAACCTTTCTAAGATTAATTCATTTGAACGGGGCCAATTTGGCATTAACGCATCCATAGTTAATGTATACACATATATTAACCTATACATCTTCTGGAAAACCTGAACATATGTGACAAGCTTCGCCCTATATTCATAACACCAGATTCTTTCGATGGGCTTAGATATAATCTGACAGGCAAAAGAAAGTATAATACTCACTTGTTTTCGATTAATTCAATATTTTTAAAAATATTAGATGCATTTAATTATGGCACGATACACCTTTCGGCAGCAGTTTGATTTGTTTAACAAAGATACCCTTTTTTAAAAGTAGACAGGGGTAAGAAATGAAATTTAAATCAACATGACCCCAACTATGTTTAAAATGTTGTAAAAATGTGCAGGACGAGGAACATTATTCATTTGCACATAGAGAATGGGTTATAGGTCGATGAATAGTTGTGTTTTATCTAAATTATTTCCGAGAAATTTGATAATTTAAATTTAAACATTTAAACTGCGTAGAGGTATTCTTTGACTGATTTAATGTTTTGGACTTATTTCCCTTACTAGTCAGTTTTTTTAACACGACGTACACAACTCGAGATAATTGACTAAATAAATTATACATATGATACATACTTTCTTTTGCCCGTCAGTGTAGAATAAACTACAGACTACAGATATTCAACCAACAAAGCTAAGCAAGGTCGACCCTTATATATCTAATGGGCATCTAAGTCAAACAGTAGTCAATAATGTGTTATTTTTCAAAGGAATTGTAAGTGGTTAATCCTAGTTTTTATCGTTCAATAGCGCTTCATTTCCAGGATATCTGTAGACAATAAGTTTTGTTTTTGCATTCTCATTTGAAGGGGAAATAGACATCAGCCATTCCTTACAGCAGCTGCTACAGAATACCATTGCTTAACTCATAACACACATCGTATTTCAGACACTCTTTGAAGGCTCTGCCAATTGGTCATTTATAAAAGCCCTTCAGTATTGATTAAACGAAATTGTGTTAATCTCAGAAGTTTTATGCAAATATACATCCCTAAAACGTTGTTTTACAGCCTTCACTGTCAATCGATAACATAAGTATACAGAATCCAACAATTCTTTAAAAAGTTAATGATGGCATGATAAAAAAAAAAGTAAATATCTTTAATTTTTAAGCACTTGTGGATCGATGCGGAGATGTCTAATTGTGTTCTCAACATGAAACCTTCCAAGCATGCACATTTTACATAACTTAATGTAAAAATCTTCTTTGTAGAATTTATTTCATTTTTAAAAAGAAGGAATGTAAGAATTAAGAACTATATTACATTAAGAATGGTTGTTCATTTTGATCATGTGTATGTGTATCTAAAACGAAATGCGTCTCATTTTTAAATGTAGTGAAAATTTTACATTTTACCCTAAATTTTGCTTTATTCTCTAATTATTAACATATCTTTGTGCAAGTGATTCTGCTATGTTCTAACGCTCTTTCATTTAATCGAAGGTTTGTTTATATGTTCCCCGTGAAGTAAGTTAATCCCAAAACATTTTATAGTTCATAAATCAGAACGTTGATTTAAAGTATATATATATATATATATATATATATATATATATATATATATATATATATATATATATATATATATATATATATATATATGAAAAGGTTGAGGAAGGTCTCACGTGAAGTAAATGTATATAAAAATAAAATACTTCAGACGACACTTGCTGTAGATACCATTTTAATAATGACTGGATGCGTCGCATTTCGACTTGTTTACAAGTCTTTTCAACAGTAAACAAGTCGAAATGCGACGCATCCAGTCATTATTACAATGATATCTACAGCAAGTGTCGTCTGAAGTATTTATATATATATATATAAATTATATATATATATATATTCAATTATGTTTTAGTCACTGTATCTGTGACCATTGACCATTCACACCTTTCTATTTCTTATCGTTACATATCGGCAAATTGTCATTTATGATCGTTCGGCTTCTGATCAAGAGGTCCGGGTTTCGAATCCCACCAGGGGCACGGCAACTTGTCTGCAGTAGAGAACTGTTCTAAGGTGTAGGTACAATGCTACACTGAATTTCAGTGTACTACCACCCATGGTTCGCTAGTTCCACCCGATGCTCGCAAGTTTTACCGCAATGCATAGTTACATGGCGTTGCGGGCTTTCTCCCTACCTACTAGCAGCCGCAATAGTGAGTGAAATACTCTTGAAAACGGCGTTAACCTGACCTCACTCACTCCTCATTCATTTCTGACACTTACAACACTCAAATTGTGAATATTTATGATACAAAAATGGGCTTGATAGTGAAAATAGATAATTTCAAATCATTGATGAAAACTTGATATCGTTGCTTATGACATAACACGCACGTCTGCACTTGTCAGATTTTGATTGTTGTTGATTAATCGAGTCAAAACGACTTCATCTCTTCTCTTTTGACGACGAATCTTTACATGCTTATTGACTTTGGGGCATAAGTTGGACATATGTCTGGCATTGGTGCCATGTTCCCAGTCACTTTGCCACATTTGCCAAATTGCATTATGTATAACAGTGAAGTAATCTTTTGGGGTTGGCAAATAGTCCAATACGTTGACTTGTGCTTTTGTTAGAGCAGACTTGGCAAGTTGATCTGCTCTCTCATTACCACTGAGACCCACGTGTGCTGTAACCCATACAATATCACAACTGATATATACGGTATTCAAAAAGGTGTCTTAATAAAATATATCGTATAAAATATCACTTCGTTGGCCTTGCACTCCTGACTGTATAGCTTGAACAGCGGCCAAGGAATCTGTAAAAATTATTGACTCATGTTCATGCTTTTTAACCCAAAGCAGTGCTTTTAAAATTGCTGTTAACTCTGCCGCAAATACAGATAATTATTTCCCTTTGACACTCACTTTTCATAGATTTTTAACTTCAGCATCAAATAATTCATAAAATACGTCCGTGACATATAATTTGTGTTTTCATTATTTTGTAATAGTATGTTTTCAAAAATTGTTATCATGTTTGAATTATTTTTCATTCATCGTTATCCTTGAACACTGTTACAGGGCATTTGAAGTTATTTCTGCAGAATCCAGAAAGCTGTCTTCAACAAAAGGACACAAGTTCGCTCCTTTTTGAAACATTACTAACTTACAGCAATTTATCATGGTAAAACTTTTCTTATCTTATTGCTGGTACAATGTGGATTGTTTAAAAACTATCCGTGATTTAAGAACCATTTTGGCGAAAGCTAACTTTGCAGAAAAACTTGAAAACGATTCCCGAAGGAGTGACAATTGAGCACTCTGTCCGGTACCCTGAAGCAAATCCATCTCTTCTCCCAGGTAATATTAGATTCTTACACGCCGAGTTCTCTTTTTGTGTGAGAAGTGGATCCAGGCTGGTTGAATTGGTTCCA
The DNA here is from genome assembly GCA_936450465.1 of Gibbula magus. Lineage (NCBI taxonomy): Eukaryota > Metazoa > Mollusca > Gastropoda > Trochida > Trochidae > Gibbula > Gibbula magus. The sequence continues at coordinate 26,677,504 of OW388303.1, forward strand.
AGAATTAATAACGTTTGTATTCTTAAAGAAGATAATGTTTGTAAACGGGGAGGGGGGAGGGGGAATGATTGTATCCCCGGAAGCAGATCTCGGTGGTAATAGGTTAGTTGAAGTACATCCACGACTGCCATTGAAAGACTCGAAAGGAAGTGTGATGAATTTAAATTTACACATGGGAGTCTCGTTGATTTAGTACTGTAACACGTTTTCATTTACTAAGAAATCATATACAACTTTTTGGCAGCATTTGTTTGACAGCAAAGAAAACGTACCTACACGTTTGTTTGTTTTGGATATGACTTCACATCAGTTTATTAATTAGCGAATGGGTCTTGTCTGGTTCTCACTAATTTGGTTGACAACAAACTGATAGTGAGACGTCCATATTGAATGACCTTGTCATTGGTCTATTTTTGGAAACGAAATGATGTCATAGGGCTATTTGAGGCCCGATGACATCATTTCGTTTCCAAAAATAGACCAATGTCAAGGTCATTCAATATGGATGACTACTAGACAAACGATGTTTCGAAACACACATGAGATTATCTAAAATCCCTGGTACGTCAATTACAGTGCACCCCGTGTTATAATTATTGCGCGATCTGATGCACCAAATACTGGGCTTTGTAACTGGGTCACTATAAGCTGACAGGATATCATAAAGTATTTTATAATAATTTTTTCAAGCGAATATTTTATCATTTTGGTGGGCTAGGCAAATGGCTCACATGAGCAATGTGCTAATATTTTTGGCTTTGAAAAATCATATCCTTGTTATTATCCGTTCGATTTTTACGTTTGATGGTTTGTTTTAAAGACAAATGTATTGGCTTTGCCGTGGTATATAACATTGAATGATAATATGATGACAACATTCTGAAATAAAATTTCAAACGGACATGGGGTGTTGACCCCGTTACATCCCTTTACTTTTTTATAGTATATGGGGCTGGATCGTCGACTTCATATTCGTTGTAATTACTAGTTTCGACAATACAAGCCCCTGTGGGTCACATTATGTACCATGACCAAAATTCGGGTAGGTACATTGTATGGTTTTTATTTTGTGCAGACGTTCAGAAGATATAAAACAAATAATCGTACTTGTTTTAAATTAAGGAATCTAAGGAGTTGTGCATATTTCCATTGAAGTAACAACTTACATCTTAACTGACGGGCGAAAGAAAGTATAACACTCACTTGTTTTCGATTCATTTAATATTTTAAAGAAATGAGATGCATTTGATTATGGCAAGATACAATAAGACCTTTTGGCAGTAGTTTGAATGACTTAATTGATGACTGTTTTATTGTTTCAAATATCATTATTTAAAGTAGACAGGGGTAAGAAATAAGGACGAGGCAGATTTATTTTTCATGACAATCATCTTCAAAATAACACCAAGCTATGCAAAAGACATGAATATTCACATCATGGCATAAAAATATTTCCTAAATTCATCTTATATATAATAATTCATTATATTTATTCAACCTTAACAGGATTAAGTACGTTAACTGAACATATCTTCATTGCCAGTGTCTGCTACTTTATGTTGAATTGTAATACCATTTTAAAAGATGTCATCAAACAAGTTGACTGAAAAAGTGAAAAACCATCAGTTGATTGAAGAGCACAAACGAGAATGTTCGTCCTTATGTGAAGAAGCTACACAATGTATAGTAGGTGGTTGCTTTTTAGGGGGTTGAAATGGTTTGTTTCGTTCAGTTGGGAAATCAATTTGAAGAAGAAACCTAAGCAATTTCTGTTTTGGGGATTTAAGACACAAATAACGTTAATTTAAAACATGTTTGACTGATCATTTTCAATTTTTTTACCTTTCTGAAATCGATAGATATCTTTTATCTCTGACACAATAGGAAACTAGGAAACTTTAAAGCAAATCTTCTTTTTTTTCGAAAATTATGCTACAAAAGCACTTAAGGATGTCCGCTCCTTCCTGTTGAAGTTCAAAAATGAAATATGATTAAGTAACTATTCTATCTCATCTTTATTTACTTCATGATATTCTACATCATCTACATACTTTTAAAAAACAAATGAAATAAAGAAAATGCGACTTTAAAACCTCTAAAAATTGCTTAAACAGCATAAATGGCCTAAATTTGACTTTAAAAGGGGGTTTTTCAGTTACAGTTTGTGTCAAAGCTTAAAAAAAACGCACACTACCATATATATTTATTAATCAATTTCGGTAGGGTAACATGAACGTTGTAACATATCATAAAAGGAAAAAAAAGTTTAATTCTAGAAATGTACTATTTTAAAGTTTTAGCAGTTTTTTTCTCATTTTCCCATAGACTCCCATGTTAAAATTGTACTTAACCCCACTATCTTACAGGCGTCATATCTCGAAAAGACCCACACTACCCCCTATTTTCTAATGCTGATTTTCCAATCATATACTTTGATCTTTTAAAAAATATAAGTTAGAAAAAAAGTTTAATTATAGAAATTTGAGGAGCGAACATCCTTAATTGACAAGTTTTTTTGATACGGTCAATGCAACTGCATGAACTTATAACACACGATAAAGAAAAACGTAGAATCATTTATCATTACATAGTATTTCACTTCAACCATCTAAAAAAAAAAAATTCCTGTTCTCACTGTTAGTCACATGGGTCTTAAATAGTCAATGATATGCACATTTGAATTAAAGATTCTATACCAAAATCTTGTATGAATAGTTAACCCTTGAAATGAAAATTATCAATGGCTGATTAAGACACACATTTACCCAATACACGTGTGATTTGTGTATACCATTGTAGTTTCAATGAGCAAATGATGTGATAACATAGATGGAGTGATAAAATATATGTAAACTATTTGATAAACAATGGTCATGATCTGTTGTTCAAGGCTTGACATCATCTTTCTTAATTTCATGTAAGTTACTAACGTAACTTCTAAATTAAAGAAAGCTCAGCAGTGATGTGGCATGACTAAATGATCAAATTGAATTGGTTAAATGAAAATGTAATTAAAAATGTTGCAGTTTTTATTCACAAAGCTCTACTATTACTTCAGTATATACAGGTGAAATGTACTATAGGCATTTGACCTTCTAAGTACCGAAATACAGATTGAGAAATTATGTTACCCACTGTACCTTTAATAAGTTCGACTAAGCAAAGATGTGCTAAGTTGACTACATTCTCTTACTTTCTGAAGATTCTAAAATTATTCCACCTAAGCAAGTTAAGTGCCAGGTTGACAGAGTAAATGTAATCACTATCAGACAGTTCTTCCTGCTCTAATGGACAGCTACATACCTGCTTATACATAATCACTTTTCAGTAATTCATTTACAGACAATGCAATTACTTCAGAGCAACAGCCACATTTCTTTACATGTACACTGATGCAGAAAAGAAATGCCACCTTAATATGTCTCTCAAAAAGTATACCAGCTAATGAGAAAAGAATGGGACATATTGTTTAAATATGTAATAATCACTGAAATTGAACACGCACTGCAACTACAGCTGTAAAATAATATAAAAATATTCAAATGTACATTATGGAAATCAATAGGAATACCTTTAAAGGAGCAACAGCACGTTTTTCACTGAAATACGTTGATGAAATGTATTTGAAAAATATGTCACCAATCCTATAACATCCTTCTCTCTTCGGAAAATCAAGTTAAACATTAGTGTACATGGTTCGGTAAAGCCATGGGAATCGTATTTGTAATTCGAAATGATAAAATACATGTATGTTCAAATCAAAATGGCCGCCGTGCAATTGTTGCTTTTATACGCAACACTGTCATTAACACCATGGATGATTGATGTGTATAATAAGATGTTTTACCCTCTAGAATAAATATAAATGACACAAACTATCTTTATAAACGGGATATTTAAATAAATGATAAATAATTGGTAAAAAAAAAGTGCTAAAGCCACTTTAACAAATACATAGGAAGCTCGTTTACACTTGTACATTTACTTAAAAGTTTAGAGTTGACATCGATGAAGTGATAAATGTGAAGGGATACTAAATACTTGCGCTGCCACATGCGTGTCAATTGACTTATTAAAGGCGCTGTAGCAAGATTTAAATTCTGTTTTCTCAAATTTGTGATTTATCAATATCAATATTCAAGTTTATACAATATATTGTTATGTTAGATTGTAAAATATCACATTACATGACCCGATAACCCGCATCCATAAAAACTGAAAGAAATCGTGCAACAAACAAAGCGACAGTGGTGTGGAACACTTCAGGGTGAGAGGTAGATTTGTAGATTTCATACGAATTGAGAGTTCAGACATCAAGATAATTAACCATCTACCGTGTTGCAATATTCAAAACTCTACTTTGAGTGTTAAGGTATCGCTACAGTGTTCAGATCACTTGAACAAAATTTGAGTAGCCATTTTAATGTGAACACATTAAAATGGCCGCTCGAAGGGAAATGGACTCGCATGGCTTAACCTAACAATGTACATTCGTTTTAGAACTCTTTTTATTGATTCAGGGGTATTATGTATTGGTAACCTTTTCGTGAGATCACTTAAAAATAAGAACGACGTGCTACAGCGACTTAAGGAGAATATCATTTGACGAAAATGGCAGGATACTTTTCACGAGATTGGATGTGTTAGATACAACAAAAGGCGTCAACAACATAAAATAATTTATCGATGTTTCTTCAGTTTGACCTGAGTATTTTAGATGGATGCCACAAGTTAACACTGGAAGCAATTTGGAAATACAATTTGTCTATTTAACCATACGATCATTGTTTTAAGTAATCTGATTTAGCCATTAAATATTCCTCACCAGCGCCTTCCACCAATCTTTCCATTTCGTGTTTGGCTGTAAAAAGGAAAAATTGAAAGAATGTAATCAATAAATTAGTGCTTTCTTTAAAGATTTTTGTTCTTTAATTTTTAACCTGAATTCCACATGTTTACTGGATTCTTAATTTGAGTCAATAGTTTCAAACTTTATGATAGAACATGGTTTTCTCAAGAGGTGACCTGGCATACAGCGGGAACATCACATGTAGCACAAAATTCGAAAATAATATCCACTGTAGGTTAGATGAAAATATTGACATGGAATGGTGATTGCTTTTCCCTGAAACACATGTCTAAGAAAGTGAACTATTTCATCAAACATTTTTATTTAAGCATTTATTTGCAACGATCTGATTGGTCGAGAGGCGATCACATGGGCGTCGGGAGAGATGGGACTCCATCCCTAGCCAAAAGCCATATTCACTTGAGTGATGTCAAACGATTGTTGCATGACGTCATGTTATTGTTTCCACGACGTCATATGAGCATAGCCCCAGATGTTCAAAAATCAAATTACATTTTTGATTGTATTTCACTTTTGTTTCTGTATTAAATACATACTATAATTATGGACTGGTGTATTCAGTGAATACCTGTTAGCTATGGACCCGACTTCGTCGAAATTGAAAGTAAATTATCCCAAGGAACAGAGAACGTAACTTAAAGGGGTTCGAATCAACTTACTTTTGAATACTAATAAAGAAAAGTAATGGTATTATGGTTGTGTGAAATAGTTTAGTTTTTATGGTACAGAAATTATTTGCTCTACAACCTTATATACATGAATTATGTCATACAAATTTAAATTTTCCATTAAAGAGTTATCTCCCTTTGCCATTATTTTTCATAAATAATCAACTTCAGCATCAAATTACTCAGAAAATAGGTCCGTGACACACATTTTTTATTTTCTATTATTTTTCAGCAGTAAGTTTCCCACAAGTTTTGAATGTTTGAATTATTTTTCATTTATTTTTATTCTTGAACAGGACTTTTGAAGTTATTTCTGCAGAATCCATTGTTGACATTGTATATTATCATATAAGGTTAATGAAGAAAAAGCAACGTACAAATTGCAGAAATCACTTTTCTATTCTAATAACATTCTATTTATGACAGAAAACAACAATATAGCTCTGAATGATTATCATTATTTTTGCAAAAGTGTCTTTAACAAAATAAAACAAGTTTGCCATTTTTTGAGACATTACCATAAGAAAACATCATTTTGCAGAAAAAAAGGTCCGTGACACGCACTTTTTCTTTTTGAATCTCGAATAGTACATATTCAGCTTGCATCATGCCAATTTTCAGCAATTTTTCATTTATTTTGATTATTGTTGGGAACCTCTTTAAACAACAATAATTGAAGTAGTTAGGACCATCTCTCTGAGATCGCCTTTGGGAAATCTCAGAATGGGTATCTTGACCTCGAACAGTACTTCTCCTTACAATCATTTTAAATTAGATACTCAATTAATAAGAAGTTACTTAGGTAATGCACTATATCTGTGATATACATTTGCTATTCCGATGTTTAGCCACTAATTGTTTAATGAAAAGGATCAATATAAACAGTTTAAAAAGCCTGTACAGTCAGAAACAATACAAAGTTCGAAATGATATCGAATACACAATTTGGTTTACATAACTTCTGCCTGAATGTGCTAAAAAAAACTTTTGCAAACCTGATATGTTCTGTGTGTCTAACTGAGCAGAATGGGAGATTGTCTGGTGAACAGATTGAGTAGAAATGATCAATGGGAGTAAATTACTAAGTGAGCAAAACACTTTTTATTCCCTTTGTAAAGTCAAGTCTATTTCCGATTTCCGGAAATTATCAATAATGACTACTGAAGCGATTATAAAATGTCAAATTAAATACTTTGGTTTTGATTAAGGCTTTATCCATTCGAATATCTGTATTTAAACAACACAAAACACTTGATCGAAGATTTGTAAATGACTTCCTAAGGTCAATGGAACTAAGCGACAGTCAGTCACGATTTATGTGAACAGATTGACAGGAAATAGTCAAACCTTGTAATTTAAAAGTTAAATAGACTCGTTTCCTTTTAGTAAGGGATACTATTGATCAATTATCGATAAAAGGCGAATCGATCTGTAATGGCATTATTAGTGACAAAAAGTTACATACATTCTCCAATAGTTGTTACCTTCCATTAGTTAGAATTTTAATTGTTAATCTTTAAGAAAACACTATCATTGCGTTGCTAACTGAAAAGTCACTAAATATCCATATCAGCAATTATCATTGAATTAATACAACAATGCCTTTTCCTCAATATACATGTACAGCATATAACTCATCAACAAAATCAACCACTGACCTTGTCAAGTGGATGGTTGAGGTGAGTTGAGCTTTAATGCTGCTTTCGAGAGTATTTTATTTTTTATAGCGGCTGCAATACCATGGTGACTATGCATTACGTTGAAACTTGCGAGCATAGGCTGTTACTAGCGAACCTTACTGCATACATTTATGGTACAGTTTTCCACAGCAAAGTTGCCGAGTCCCTGGCGAGAGTCAAACCCCTGACCTCTTGATCCGACGCTGAAGGCGCTAACCACTGCGCTATCCAGTCCCCTCAAGTGGAAGGAGGTGACTGTCAATGGAGCATGTCAGGATCATGAAGATGTTTTTTTCATAACATTGATGATGAAATATTATCTCTTTATCCTCTGTGTTAAAATTGGCTCATGTGTATCAGCAACTGCCTTCAAACACAATGGTAAAAAAGATCAAAGCTCTGGTTCTAAGCGATGGTCATTAATACTCTAACACTTTTAGCAGATCAAACGTTTGATTGAATTCTATCATGTTTAAAGTTGATTTCGTAAGGAAATCACTTTTTCCCATCTTGTGATGAATGATGTGCCACTTCAAGAAGGTTTATATCCACATGTATTCACTTCATGGACAAACTCCATCTTTACATTTTTACTTGCGTTGATGTTTTTTTTTCATTAAAGACATCAGGGTTATTGCTGTGTAGAGATATCATGAACTAAACTTCAATAAAACTGATACATACTCCTATATCATGGCACATGCTATTCTTGCCATTGGAAAGTATGTCGAACAAAAACCGCTGAATACAATACTGTTTCAAATAATTGATGTTTTCAAAATAAAATGTTTTACCTCTCTGCCGAAGCAGGTACTTTTGTCTATCAATACTCATTGCATGTGATATCAAAATCAATATGGGTTTTGTTATTAGCTATATGTGCATGACAGTCTTACATTGTGCCTGCATTGGTGATGTTTAGTTGTTTTGATCTTGTAACACATTGATTACAGGTAAGTGAGAAATTCTCAAACTTATTTGAACTGATACTAGTATTCCTTCAAAAAGTGTAAAAGCAAGTATAAATTTAAGAATGTGCTTACTTAATGTACATATATATTGGAAGAAATAGTCTGTATATATACTTTTCAAGATGATGACACATTGTTTAGGAATTTGTTTTTAAACAAGATCATTGCTTTATACTTCTCCTTTTAGTAAAGGTTCAAAGCTATTAGCAATCTAACTTTTTTTATCTGCGTACTTTAGACAATGATGCATACTATTTTAGGTGTAAATAGACCACAAGCATGCAGATTCACCATTTAAAAGAATGTATTCTCAATAAACTGTAATAAAATATGACATTTCTCCACATCACAAAGGTACCACTTAATATAATCTGACTGGACTAAAAGTGATGATTTAAGTGTCTGTCAAATGACAATTTGACTATTAATGGACTTCTGCTCCTGTGGATTGGCAGTCACAGATCATAATAACTATCTTTTATTTGATAGTCCATTCTATGTCTGGAGACATAATTGAAACGATATTGGATCTGAAAGTCTGTCCTTTCTCAAGATGAGTTTCGGTATCTACTTGAACAGTGAAAGAAATTCTCACAGAAATTTAAACAGCTGCTAGTTCATGCTTGCAACATCTTTAAATTAACGTTGGAAAGTGTATTTGTTACTTATGAAAATAATATTGAAAAATTGAAAAATCAAAACTTTTAAGAAATCAAAAGTGACATAACTTAGCCAACATGTTGTCAATATCGTGAAGTTATAAATAAACCCATTTCAGGGTGATAATGCTATTTCTACGCTGTTTTGACCTCATCAGGAAATGGAATTAACATATCAAAGTTATGTCCAGTTAAGTACGTTAGTTTGTTATTGTTCTTCTTATCAACATTGTCATAAACAGCATCAACCCAGTTTTAAATACCAGAATATGATATTGGCGTTGAAATTTCAGACATTCTTACTATAATAAACCATTGTATTCAGAAAATACCAGTACTAGATTTACATTACCTTACAGTGACAGACAGTTTTTAATGTAGATGATATGTGTCATTGTCATTGGGTATAAAGACTACAGTTTCATTCGTAAGAATATTATATTGTCTGTGATACTATAAAAACAAGTATTGATACATCATCATTAAAATGTAGGTTATGTGTTATAGGTAATAGGTTTTTAAAAGTTCAACCATCACATCAGAAAATTCTCATTGAAAAAGACAATCATTTTTAAATGTTGAGATTGCAACTAATTATATTGTAGGAATCAATATCGCATATGAATATGTTTTGTTTCTGCCCGTGAAACTGCAAGGTACATGTCATACATAATATAACTGTTATTTTTATTTCAGCAACGGTCCATCTAAAAGTTAGGATAAAGGATTCCATGTACTGAAGTTAATAAATGAATTTTTGAAAATTGCAATTTTAAAGTTATGTAGGATCACATTGTCCACTTTGTATCATTTTAACAGTATCATCTAGTATCAGAATCATAAAAATCATCAAGGAAAATACATTACATGAACAAATGTATATATATATTATTAATAGTCAGCCAAATTAAGGAACAAAATCACGTAATTCAAAGGCAGTGGAAACAGCTATGTTGGAACAAAAATCATTTTAATAAGTTGCTATTATAAAATTTGATAAATATAAGAATACTAAGCGAAATTGTGTAACACAATTAACTTGCCCCGAGGTAAAGCAGCTCAAAATGTTTCCTTACAAGCGTTGGTGCAATTGAAACATGGTCCAATTGTGAAATTTTCGTAATGATTATTCTCAGTCTGGGACTTAAAAGAGGTTAAAAAGTTTATCAAAGATTGATTGGCTATCCTTATTGGAATCAAAAGAAAATATGACACTTTTTTCAATTTAAATGATTAAAACATTGTGTGAGAGAATAGACACAATTTTAGCTTTAAAAACTTAATTAAAACAGTGGATAGAGTATGTAGACCTTAGGGACAAACACACAGGCAGACACATATCATTTATCAGGATGATGGATGAATAAATAAATCACGTAATTAATTTTTGGTGTTGCCATGAAATTTTCCTTTACTAGCATCGTAAAAGAGCAAAATGTAAACACATTTTGAAAAATCTTTTGCCCAGCATTATGTCAACAGCAACCTTTCTTTACATGTTTTTAATGTAATTCTGTAAAAGAAAATGTTATGAAGCAAAACAACTTGTTAACAGTTTCATGTTAACAGTTTTCCTCAAATTGTGACTGTTTTTTCACAACGAGATATGTCAATGAATATATATATATATATATATTATATATATATATATAGAAAAGAGTAAACATCAGATGGGTTTGACTGGATCAATTTTATCAAAGAAGATTGATCCAGTCAAACCCATCTGATGTTTACTCTTTTCTCTCTCTCTCTCTCTCTCTCTCTCTCTCTCTCTCTCTCTCTCTCTCTCTCTCTCTCTCTCTCTCTCTCTCTCTCTCTCTCTCTCTCTCTCTCTCTCTCTCTCTCTCTCTCTCTCTCTCTCTCTCTCTCTCTCTCTCTATATATATATATATATATATATATATATATATATATACATTCGAATGTAAAACGAACTTATTCTATAGTTTAATTCATTTAATTTTGAACTGAAAAATTTACAGCAAATAGATATTTCCAAATTTCTATTTATTTACCTTTTATAATTAGAATAGGATTTGCAGTATGAACAACTTGAATGTTAGTCTTACATAACATTAATTGAGTTTGTATAATATTTTTTATTAGATATAGACGAACATAAAATTCAGTCCAATTACAGTCTCTGACCACTGCTCGCAAAGGGTCCATAATTGTAAAAGAAGATTTGATTGCAGAAACAGCTCCCCCTTCTTTCAAAGAGCAGCGAAAACGAGGAAATAAGTACCATGAAATTACTGTAGTACAGATAGGCGAAGCTAGCAAACACATGTTTCACTAATGCAACTTGTTCCCGGAGATGATGTTGTGTCAGATTCAGGTTAGTGGGTGAGAGCGTTCTAGGTCTGACAACCTTAAGCAAATGTGCTGCTCTATGCATTCTACAATAGTGCTGTATTCTCAAATACTAGAAACTGGGCCTCTTTTTACAAAGCACCAAACTGACCATTAATCAATATTTAAGGATTAAAGTTAAAGTTAACCTGCATTTCTTTAAAGGGACCATATTTTTTCAAAGTTTCTAATTATAGTGATAGTTAGTGTCATTGAAAGTTACTTTAGAGGGTAAACCATCTTATTACACAAACCAATTATCCGCAGTAGTAATAACCGCGTTGCATATAAAGCAAATACTGCATGGCGGCCATTTTATTGTGAACACATTTTATTATTTCCAATGACAAAACGATTCCAATGGCTTTACTTGGCCATGTACACTCATTTTTAACTTGATATTCCGAAGAGAGAAGGGTGTTTTACTTTTGGTGAAATTATTTTTCAAATACATTTCATTGAACTATTTGAGTTAAAAAAAACGTGCTACTGCCTGTTAGTTTCTGTGCTAGAGTGGCAACCGGTTACATCTGGACAGCTACATGTTATGAGTTATGACTTGCGGGGAAAGGTGAGGTACCCGTGTTGGTACCTGCAGTTTGTGCAAAACATTTTATATTTAGATTTATTAATTAACTATCAATGTTATGGCATGTATACGGCATTAACGGCCTAGACCATTTGATCAATACGGGAAAAACTGGGCCAATACGAGACAAACTGGGCCAATATGAGTCTGAGCATGCGCAGTTGCATATTTGGTGAAAGCCCGAAGCTGTCGCTTCACAACTTTGACCCGTGCTATGTGTTCACCAATCTTGTTTATACTTATTATTTCAATAAAAATGAGATGTCTAGTGTTGTGCAAATAGAATGAAAAGAAGTTAATTAATAAAATTGTCATTAATTAAGTATTTACGTATTGGCCGAGTTACATACGTGTATCTCGGGCCTATACAACGGACCTTGGACCTGTAACTTGGCCAATACGGAAATACTTAATTAATAACATTATAGTATTTATTGTGTTTTTCGAATAATGTTTATCAGAATGTCACTAATTGTTCAAACATAAACTAGATATATATGCTCTATCCATTGACAGAACTCGTTGTGAACAATCACAATTTTACAAGAAATTTTGCTTCATAAAAGTTTCTTTTAATGAAATTTGCATTTATTTTAAAATAATATATACAGAATGATTGATGTTAACATCTGATTGGTTACATGACAAGTGTTTTATCTATACGTACACATTAGGCTGAACAATCGGTGATAATAACTCCACAACTTTTTTGATTTTTTAACATATGATTTTAAAATGAAAAGTCTTTACACTTTCTCTTTTAATATCTTAGGGATCAGTGAATGGATATTTCATGGTAATTCATTCATTCTTCAATTATCCTGATTAATTATATGTTTGTGCGTGTCTGATGTCCGTACGAGTCTACACACTCAATGGTTTTAATTTTTTTCTTTACTGCCATCTTGGATCCTGTCTAAATCTCTCATAATATGTTTTAATCTTTCGAATTGAAAAAGGTGGCCTACTTTCTTTTAATTCCAATTCGGAACGCCAATCAATCTTTCATAAAGTTTTTAACCTCTTTTTCGTCAAATTAAATATATATGTTTTTAAGTTCTTCATCCCATTCAAGTAAAGACAGATTTAGCATCGCCCGAAATATATATCTAGAGAAAGTATCATTCTAGATGAAACAACTCATTAAAATGTCGTCAATATTTTACGTTTTATATCGAAATTAATTAACACCATTTCAGAAAATTGTGTCAAGTTTAGAGAAAAGATTGTTTATGGGGCTATAAACTAATTAAATCCACACTAATACAGTTCGTTAAGATATTGTTATAAAGTGTCATCAGTCAGGAAACTTGACTACACTTCATAATGCACTTTTGTAGATAATTATTTTAATTGTTATAGGTTTCTCAATTAATTATAGGTAGAAAAAAGGATGGCTTATCAAGACTTCTTTCTAAGCTGACCATGATGTTTGAGTGTCATTTCCGGTTGTAATCACTGATGTAAACAATCAGATGTCATGAAAAATGGGATGTGCCTTCAAAATAATGTCATTTAGACATATTTCTATATATTTAATAACGTTTTATTATATGCTAAGCGATGTGAGATTGAGTTTTCTTAGTTTGAGAAAATGTGTTCTCATCACTGCAGTTTGATATCACTTTCTCAACACAGTGAGATATCACAGAGGGGGTGACATTATGTGTACAGTGGTATGACGTCACATTTACAATCAACTCGACGTCATCGCCGTTGCTTAGTGACATAGCAACAATGGTTTGACGTCGCCAGAATTTTTTGTAAAACACCATATTTCCGACCACAGAAGCATATAATAAACACGGGAGGTACGGACCTATATGGTCGCGCGGAGCGCTTAGTAGCGGCACCGAAAGTACAATTCCTTCAGGGTAATAATTGTACCGCCATTGAGCAGTGCTTGCACTGGATATTAGGCGTTAAAATGTATATTATTATTATTATTATTATTATTAATAAACATAATATTGTGTTTTTTCAGTGCAATATCACTTATCACTTATCTCATCTCGTGACGGGGTAGAGCCAATATTTTAAATTGTGGTTGCGCCACTCGTCAAAATATCGGCTTTACTTTGTCACTCGATGATAAATAAATGATATCACACTACAAACACAAAATATCCTTCATATACGGTATTTTTAAACCAATCCAATAAAGGATTATTAATATAATTATGAAATTGTATGTGTCGGTTTTCAGAAAATTTAAAATATCTGTCCCGTTGGGTATGGATGGTCCTATGATTTAGTTAAGTCATGAGATTTAGTTCAATATAAAAGGGAGATAAATCCTCATCATACCTGATATTTGACAGACTGGGGGTAATTTTCTACGAATAAATTGCACCGGATTGGATTCTGTTCAATTTAATCAATGCTTTTAAGAGAAAATAATTAAGTTGCTCTGTCTAGATGCCAGTTACTTTGGGTAACACAATATTGCTGAGTTAATAATAACTTGTCAAAATGCGTAGTTGATTTCACTTCAATTGAGTTAGCACTTTTCACAAAGCTGTTTCCGCTGCTTTTAAATCATATGATTTTGTTCTCTATTTCTCTGACTTCTAAATGTGATATACATGGAAATTTGTTTATGTGATGTGTTTTCGTGGATGTTGATAATGATTCTGTTTCAGCTGCTGCTTATGACGAACATGTTTTGATTTAAAGTGTACATTTACAAATGACACCATCAAAATAAGGAGATTATGTATATGTACCCTGTATGAAAAATGCCCGGCATCTGTAACTATCACTTACAGGCAAATTGTTGTTTCACAGACAGAAAAATCCTTGAACCCAATGTGACCATTTACAAATGACACCATCAAAATTGGGAGATTCAGTAAATATTTATATCAGTTTATTAACTTCAGTACAGGTAATCACGTTACCTCAGATTTAGATGGACCGTTGAATAATTTGGCAGGTATCTGTAAGTGTCACCTGAACATGAATATGAAACATAATCCGTTTATAACATTACTTCATTAGTAAATGTACGCAAACTCGATGAGTAACAATGTGTAGCTAGTATTGCTTTTGAAAATATCTAAATGACCTTCTCTGATGATGCAATATGATAAGTTGCAATTTTAAAATTGACGAAATGATTCAGTGCAATTACAAACACGAAACTAAATCAAAATTCATGGTAGACACTGTTGGCTGCACTTTGCATTCTTTGTAGTCGTTTATATTTGTTTACGACAAAATGGCACACGATCATTATAAAGCAAATGTCCCTGTTGATATATGAAATCATCACTTACAAGTTGAAGCCATCATTAAATCTATCAATGTTGTTTTATTTTTTCAACAAAAAAGCTTTTCTTCGTAAACGAAAAGTACTCTGCCCTATGTACTTAATAGTGCTACACGTATGTACAACACATCTGTGGTAATATATGTGAAAGTTTGGTCCTCTGCTTAGCCCAAACTGCAACTCATCCAATGTTGTTTCAATTACGTCTCCAGACATAGAATGTACTATCAAATGAAACTAATAATGGTTATTGTGATCTCTGAAAGCCAAAGCCTATCAATAGACAAATTCTCATTTCCTTCTTATTAGTACTTAATAGTGCCTAAAAGTCATGTTCTAAGCGTAACAGTAGGAATGTCTACAGTCATTCTCTAAACTTAGACAAATTCTAACTAGCGATTAGATTGTTGCTTATGATTATTTAATATGATGTTATGAAGTTATGACCAAACAATATAGAATTGGCACAGTAAAACGTTTCAGTAATCATTGACGTTCCTGGATTTCAATATTAGATGGCCCATTATAAATTCGGAATTATTTTTTTGCATAGTTTTGTTACCATTTTGAGAATCTTATTACATGTACCTGCAAGACAAATTGATTTGCTTCGCCAGCGAGGGATTCAAAAACGTATTCTCTTAAAAACATCAAATTTCTTGCAGGTGTAGTATTGAACAAAGCAGCATTCATACAAAATACATATGTATACGTATTAAAAATACAACACCTACGTATGACTTTATTTAAATAAACATGTTCGCAACATAAAATCAATGATACCAGAATGAATGTTTAATGTCCGATTTTGTCCAATAAGTGAACACGTGTGGATAAAAACCGTCCTCCTGAAGTAACACATAATTTACCTAAGAAAAAGTATTTTCCATGAAATCAACTTTACACAAGATAGAATCCAATCACACATTTGATCCTTGAATTTTTTTAGAGTATTTATCACCATCGTTTAGAGTCAGAGCTTTGATCTTTTTATTATTGTGTTTAACGGGAATTGTTGATTTTAAAGTTCTTTTCATATTGTTTGTCATAATATTAGTTTCACGACATTAGCCACTTTCAGCTTGAACAGTGTACAAAGAGAAAAATGAGGTATCATTTCATCATTTCATTATTGATAATAAAAAATATGACGTAAATGATGCATAAATGAAACAAAAGTGTGTCAGGCTACATAATCAACTCAGATGTTGATTGCGGGGACGGAATTTTGAATCCTGTAACTTTAACAAGTGGCATTGTTGTATTTGCCCAGTAATAATTGTTGATGCAGAATTTTAATGATTTTTTCAAATTTACAACTTTATAACAGTGTCTTCAAGCAAATTGTAATTACCTATACGGCGTTTAATGAGTTTTTTAAAATTTACAATTTTAGATAGTCTTTCCTGTAGATTATAAATATCAATTGAGAGTTGATAAATAAGGGAGGTGCATGGTAACATTCGTGAACACATCTGCTTAGACTAATAGTCTAATAGATCGACTAACAGAGTCATCAGAGATAGATTTAAGAACCACCAGTGTAATATCACGACAATCAACGAACGGACATTAATATGGATTTTGTCAATGAAAAACACATGTGGACAAAAACCGTCCTCTTAAAGTGACACATATTTTAAAAGATCAGCAAAAAATGTCCAATGCTGCTCCATCCACTTGACATGGTCAAGTGTTGATTGAAGATTATGATAGTTACTGATACGGAATTTCTGTGACTTTTTTTACTGCCTAAGTGGGTCGTGGTTACATAATAAAAATAACAATTAACTTGAAATGTTAGTGATGATAGCCATGGGAGGGGCATGGTAAATTCATGAACATATCTAAATGTAACTAAGTTCTTGTGGTGTTTTGATTGATAGATTAAGGACACACTGGAAATGAATCTATAGTTACATTCCTTATTAAATGAAAATGAGTCCATTCAACTTGCAATTTAAATGGTTTGACTATTTCCTTTCAATCTGTTCACACGAATCGTAAGTGCCAGTCACTCAGAAACATGACCTTAGGAAATCATTGGAAATCTATAATCAATAATTGGTTTGTGTTGTATTAATACGAGATACAGATGGATGAAACCTAGTTGATTATTTAACTGACATTTCATGTGGTCATTATTTATGATTTCCTTGCTTATCTGAAAAAGACTCGGGAATGGAAAAGGGGTTTTTCCTCATTTTGTAATTTACGGAAATTGATCATTTCTATTCAATCTGTTCATCGAAGACTATTTCCCTTGCTGCTCTATTAGACAAACTCAGGATTACATCATATTTGAATCATGCTGTATCACATTTAGGCAGAAGTTATCATAAGAAGCAAATTTTGTGTTTAAGAAGGTCTTTTCTTTTCCCTAAATTTACTGTTTACACTGAGTCATTTTGTTGTTATTTGAACAGTGTAAAGGCATATGAATAACAGATGAATATTGCGAATATAATGTCTAACGAAAGAAAATTTCCAATCACTTTGTAAACTAACGGGCAAAAGAAAGTAAAACACTAACTAGTTTTCGATTAATTCCATATTTTAAAGAAATGAGATGCATTTGATTATGACACGATACAATAACACCTTTCGGCAGTAGTTTGAATGACTTAATTGGTGACTGTTTTATTTTTTAACTAAAATATCATTATTTAAAGTAGACAGGGGTAAGTAATAAAATTTACACCAACATGCCCCTTACCATGTTCAAAATGTTGTAAATGTGTGCAGGACGAAGCAGATTTATTGATTTTCACACAGAGTATGTGTTATATGCGGATGAACAGTTGTGTTTTATCAAAATTAATTTTGGGGAATTTCAAATTTTAAATATTAAATATTAATTTAAAAACTTCAAACCGCGTAGAGGTATTCTTTGACTGATTTAATGTTTTGGACTAATTTCACAAACTAGTCCGTTTTTAAATACGACGTCGAAAACTCGAGATATTTGACTTTGAAAATTATACATATGATAAATACAACTGATCCATATACTTTCTTTTGCCCGTACGTTTAATAGGGTAATTTTTGTAATTTCATTTGAAAATTGTATAGTATTTGAGCGGCATTCTAGAAGTATGGGGTATGACAAACAAATCGATATGACAAATCTTATTAATTGACTGTGTTTCAGAGTAGGTTATAGACAAATAAAAGAATAATTGTATTCACTTGAATTTAATTATGGATAAGTATTTATAATCACTATGATATTCAAAATCAAAAGACATAAATTCACAAACTACAAAACAATTATATATCTTCTTACATGATGTTTCAACATGTTATATCATGTAATATCGTAACTGAATAGACACATTCATCATAGTTATATAGCACTTGACCTCTGATAAAGTAAAACCCTGCAATACTCTCAATTAATGTACCAACAAGTTCACCAGAATTGTGTTATCAGTTATGACAGTATGTTAATAAGATGTACCACTCATCCAACACTACACTTTAAGGGTTGTCCACTTCATGAATGAGAAGAAAATGTGAATGGAACGAGAAGTCCGAGTAGAGGTCAAGATGTCCATTCGGAGATTTCCCAAGAGCCACCATAATGACTCTCAGAGAGGGAATTCTCACCACTTCATTTATTTAAAGTGTTGTAAGTTATGTTGTCTCTTCCGGGAGATAATTTACTTTCAATTGCGGTTGTTGGTCAATGATTGTAAGTTGCTATCAAATCACTTTGATAAATTGTCAGTGTAAAATGTTATTGTTATTATAATTCACTGCCATCTCCAAAGCTCTGATATTTGTTTTGATGAAATGTTATGGTGTTATTCAAAATCCATTTTTAGAAATTAATTGTCAGTGCAAAAACTCTTACTAATTTTATTCATCATCTACGTAATTTCTAATGACAATGCATTCGATTTCCATAAAATGCATTTACACATTGACAGCATTTCAATAGTTATGTGTCAATTAACACGATAAATTCACAACCAAAGTGAAGACCTACTTCCTATGTAATTTGACAATTCATTTTATTTCCATAAAATGCATTTACACATATTGTGTATTTCGGCGATTGCTCGTACAACAATAGTTTATCATCAGTTGGTCAAATCGATTGAACCTACGATGATAGCGTTTCTTTTCTTCATCAGTGCACATGCAACAAAATGTGGCTGGTGGTCTTTGAAAATTAATTGCATTTCCTCTCAATGAAATTACTGAAAAGTGATTATGTATAAGCAGGAATATCCATTAGACCAGGAAAAACTGGCTGATAGTGATTACATTTACTCTGTCAACCTGGCACTTAACCTTCTCAGGTCGATGGATTTTAGAATATTCAGAAAGTAAGAGAATGTAGTCACCTTGGCAGTTGCCTGAATTTATATAAGGTACATCGGATAACTTCATTTAGTCGTCTACATCTTCACTGCTTAGCTTGATTTGATTGAATAGAGGAAATTTAATTTAGAAAGGTGATGTCTAGCCTTGAGCAATTAACGATTGTTTATCAAATAGTTTGCAGGTACTTGGCACTCCATGTCAACTGAAACTAAAATGATATGCATACGAGCGTAAATCGCCGGTTGATTGAGTAGATTGACCCGTGTCAAATAACATTTCAGGGGTTTATTTTTCATACTAGATTTTGGATTATAATACTCATTTGTGCACATATAACTAATAGTACATACAAAAGAATTAAGTTTATAAGACAGCTGTGATTTGGGTAAATTGCTTATACAATTGTTCATTATGTGTTAAACTACATGTCTGTGTGAAAACTAATTTGTCGACCAAGTGGTTTTGTAGCATTTTATTTTTGTGAAAGAAAACTTTCAAACTTTTCAGTGTGTCACAGGTAAAAAATAAACATATCCATCAATTTCAGAAAGCTAAAACGTAGAAAGTGATCAGTCAAACATGTTCCAAATAACGTTATTTGTGTTTACATCATAAAAACAAAGATTACCTGTTTTCCTTCTTCAAATTGATTTCCCAAAAGAATGACACAAAACATTTTCAATCAGTAAGAGCAAACACCTACTACTGCTTCTTCAAATTAGAAAGTACACTCTTGTGTACATGTACTCTCCTGTGAAATTTTCACATTTTAAGTCAACTTGTTTGATGACAAAACATCATTAAAATGATATTCCAGGTTAACCAAAAGTGATGGTGACAAGAAAAATATGTTCAGTTAACATCTCCATACCTGTTTAGGTCGATTAGATATAATGAAATCTTATATCAGATACATTTACAAAATACAATTGTAATGCCATGATGTGTAGAATCATGTAAATTACGTAACTTGTTATTATTAAGTAGATGGTTCTCATAAAACATAGTTGCCATGAGGTGAAATATGTAACTTTCAATGGCAGTCGTGGATGTACTTCAACTAACCCATTACCACCGAAATTTGCTTCCGGGGAAAATTCAACAGGCAGTTGGTTATTTCCTACCGTGTGCAAACTTTATCTTCTCAGATATTCTTTTAAAATGTTATCTAAACCTTGGAACCAATTTCATCATGCAAGTTTTGCATTCCCACACACAAAGAGCACTCTGGTTTAAGAACTTAATGGAAGTGAATATTTCACGTTACCAGACAGAATGCTCAGTTGTGAGCCTTTTGAAATTGGTTTTCAAGCCCTTTTGCAAAAGGAGCTTTCGACAAAAGGTTTGTAATTCTACTGGTATCTTTAACATCCGTACATCAGTTAAATTTGAAAAGCTGTAACAGACGTCAGCAGTAGAGGAGAGATGGGACGATGAAATAAAATATTTCAGAATTCTTTTTTATTTTTTCAAAATAGTAAGTTTCTTATGTCTTTTATCCAAAAATGAAAGACAATTTTGGGGTCACAGGGCGAATTAATTTTGCAAATTCTTCAAAAATTAATTTGGATAAGTTCTTCATTGACATATGTAATAATCTATAAATGTGCCTCATTCTGTACACATTTACAACATTTAAACATTGTAGGGGTCATGTTGGTGTGAATTTCATTTCTTACCCCTACATTAAACAAAGATATTTTAACTACAATATTACCAATCATCAATTAAATCATTCAAACAACTGCAGATAAGTGGTGTTGTATCGTGCCATAATCAAATAAATAGAAACTATTTCCTTGTTTTTGCCGAATATCATTTCTTTCTCATCGAGTGGAGTGAGAAAGTGATATTTTCACAAGTGGCGCAGCCACGAGTGAAAATGTCACTTTCTCATTCCACTCAAACAATTAAAAACGTGCCATTGAAACAACTAAAACTCACAATGTCACCTTTCTCATTCCACTCAAACAATTAAAACGTGCCATTGAAACAACTAAAACTCACAATGTCACTTTCTCATTCCACTCAAACAATTAAAACGTGCAATTGAAAGGTGAGAGCGGTCTTGGTTGACATAATCCTAACAATTCGACTGAAATAAGTCGATATTTAAAACAGGACAATGTTTTACAAAAATAATTCTATTGAGAATGTTTATTTACAGTACCATCTAGTCAAGTGAAGATGCCTTAGACATTGAAAAACGCAAGTTTTGTCGTTATTTCAAACGCGAAGTGATACACATCATACAGCGAGTGACGTTCGTTATTGTCTGTCACATACCTCTCGCCTCACCAAGTTTTTCACGAGTAAAAGAACTACTATGCAACATAACAACAATAAATGAAGTTCAGACTGTTAAGGAATATTGAATATTGATATTAATACCATAAAAGGTCAACAGTCATTGACTGAAACATCACAACATTGGCGTTCACCGTAAGACGTGGAAAACAAGGGAGGTAATCACTTTACAAAGGGAGATAATTTCATTTCAAAGGGAGACAATCATCAAAAGTATTTCCGACCACACGTTAGTCACTGCAGTGAAAATATGAGTTATATTTTCACTGCAATAAAAATATGACTTTCTACTGCTTATGTGCAAATATGGATTATATTTTCATCGTATAATCACATATTTCATTGCTAGTTTATTATAAACATTGATTAAATCAAAAGCAAATGAGTTGTGTACTTTCTTTTGCCTGAACAAGTATGGGACATTTCCTCCAGCATTCCTTGTGTCAAATTGCTGGCTGAAAATAGGAAATTGAATTGGTGTCTGGTCGATCTTTGAAATCCTTTGAAATTTTGGATAATGCAATACAAAATTTTTTACATAATGATCCTTATGACAAGAAAGTTCGCTAATAACACTAATGGAAATTTATCATTTAATCGCCCACAGGGACATCATACTGTTTCAATTGATTGCAAAGTGAGATCACTTATAATACATAACATTTTTGTCAGTTCATCTGTTTCTATTATAAGTAGGTTTTTTTATTTCATCTGAACTTTTTTATACCACTAAACTAACAAACACGTTGATGTGTTACGAAAGAAAGTCCATTTTCTTGTAATTGGGAGGTACCATTGTAGAATGAATATAGCAGCACATTTGCTTAAGGTTGTCAGGTCTAGAACACTCCCAAATAATGATTCAAATTAATAATCTTTAAAAAGGTAAAACTTTAATCCTTTAACATTACACTAAGATATTGACTGATGATCAATCTGGTTATTCGTAAAAGAGCCCCAGCGTCATGGGATTTGCAAGTACAGTACCATAGTAGAATGATTATCGTAGCACATTTGCTTGAGTTTTTCAGACCTAGAACTATCTCACCCACTAACCTGAATCTGACACAACATCATCTCCAGGAACAAGTGGCATTAGAGAAACATGTGTTTGCTAGCTTCACATAGCTGTACTACAGTAATTACTCAGTAATTATTTCCTCGTTCTCGCTGCTATTTGAAAGAAGGGGGAGCTGTTTCTGCAATCAGAATGTCTGTTAAAAACCATTCGTCAAATCGTTACAGAGATCTGAATTTAATGAGATTGATTGATATGTTTGTCTTTAAGATCGTCAGTAAAAGACCACATTGAACAAAAGCATTTAATGTTACCGTTATGCTAGCACTGCTTATTGCAAATCCTATTCTAAATGTGAAAGAAATTGGAAGTTTGAAAATGTCACCAATTTTGTCAATATTGGTTTGCCGAATTTCAAAGAATTGCACCACAAAAATTGACAATTAATTAGAATAGAAATTTAGTGTCAATACAAGTATAAGAAAAAATAATTATATAGTTTATTTAGTTTTCTTTTATCCTTATGTTTTCCCCTATATTACGTAGAGTGTTGACCGCCACGATTACATACATATTACCCCTACATGACCCACAGGTTAGAGGTTGGCCGGGTTTAACCATACATTTGCAGATTGTCATATAAGTAGCATTGTAACAATTTACGTTATTTCAAAAACAGAGGGGTAAGAGAAATATAAGGGATGCTGAAACGAAAAAAGGGGAAGGGGGCTGTGTAATGCGTCGCGGCTATGTGTTTTCAGCAGTGTTGCGTCAATAATGGCCATTTGTTTTGTAGTGTTGTATTCATTTCGTATATTTGTCTGATATGCTTTAACAGTCCTGAGAAATGTAAATATGTTTCTTTGTTTTTACAGGGGTAAATATACATTTTGAGAATGTAGTACAAATGGTATATCAGAATGCTTTAATTGGGGTCTCCAAGTAGGAAGGTTCTACTTTTATTTGCACGCTTTGTCTTTGGTTGTAATTTGTATTTATCTTGCTTCCAAGATTGTATCGATTTTATTTTAATCACTGCAAAATAAACACATGTATTTCTTTTTTTTTCTTTTCATTCCAATTAGGATCATCAATCTGTGTTCCGTAACTCTTTAACCCCTTTTACGTTTACTTTTTAGTTTTTTAAAGATTTTTTCAACTCATTACAGTAAATATTGGAAAGAAATTTAGCGTTGCCTGAAAGACATTACCAAGAAAATTGTCATCCTT
The DNA here is from genome assembly GCA_936450465.1 of Gibbula magus. NCBI lineage: Eukaryota > Metazoa > Mollusca > Gastropoda > Trochida > Trochidae > Gibbula > Gibbula magus. The sequence goes on from OW388303.1 coordinate 26,701,450, forward strand.
AAAGAAACAACTCATTAAAATCTCTTCACAAAAACTTAATTACGTCAGTATTTTTAGATTTTGTTTTATTGGAGCTGTATATTCATTAAAGTATAGATTGGAAAGAAATTTAGCGTCGCCCGATAGACATAACCACAGACATTTTCATCTTAAAGATAAAACTCCTTAAAATCTCTTCACAAAAAGTACATTGTGTCATTTTTTGTTTGTTTCAAAGGTGGTTTGGAAAACTTTTGTGTAGCAGACGAGGAGACGGATATTAATTTATACTGTTAAATGGAACATATAACTGGTATACGTGTAAATGGGGCGCATGAATTCGGTTTCTCATCGCGTATTAAGCCCGCTGCCCGAGTCTCATTGAAAGCAAGTTATTGTCAAATATTTGGCGGTAGGGGATGCATGTGCGTGTAGAGTGAGATTATTTGGAACTGAATCAGGATATTTCATATTTTTGTATGTATCAACACTTTATTCAATTTCATCACATTCCGAAAAAACATTATATTATAGAGACAAACAGAAACAGAGACATAGAGACAGATATACACGGTACATGAGCAATGTCATTTTGTAGAAATGATGCTTCATATATGAAGAAAACTAGATTTTGGAGGCGCGTTTTTCTTACTGAAATAAAGTGCTCTCACAGAAATATAAATATGTGTTACCAAAGACGAAATAATACTCATAAATCAATAAATAAAAAAAAATCCTAAAGATTTTGAAAACGAATGTACATGGTTCGGTTACGCCATGCGAGTTCATTACCCATCGAGCAGCCGTTTTAATGTGTTCACATTAACATGGCCGCTCGAAGGTAGTTCAAGTGATCTGACTGATGAAACGATAGCTTAACAATCAAGTAGAGTTTTATAAATGGTACAATGATGGAACGGCCAAACATCTTGATGTCTAAACTCTCAAATTCTCATGAGACCTACAAATCTACCTCTCTCACTGAAAAGTTCCACACCACTGTCGCTTCATACATCGCTCCCAATTTCTTAGAATACCGATAACCATTTTCTATGGATACGGCGTATCGGGTCGTGTAATGAGATGTTTTACCCATTTACCAAAAAATGTGTTAACGTTTATTATAAATGACAAATTTGAGAAAACATAACTTGCAAAAACGTGCTAGGGCGCCTTTAAAGCTTAAAAAATATTCAAAAAAGAAGTTCTTTTTGTAAGATTGGAAGTGCATGTCTTGCTGGTTTCATCATCAAAAAGGGCATAAATGAACGCTTATTATTTTTATTCCAGTGTTAGAGCCTTTAGTTCTTATAGTAAAATTGGTCTTGTAAATCTTGATGATTTCATCTTCTAAAAACAGATATAAGAATGTTTTGCCTCGTAAGCACATTCTGTCGGACCCGTCTTACCTAGTAACCCCAATCTGCCAGCTTAAGGTGTCTGAGGAATTGGCACTTACTGACAGGTGTGTGTAGGTTTTACCTATGTGTACAGAACAATTGCTTTACCTATGTGTACTAAACAATTGCTTTTTTACCAGTTTTTGCTGCTCTAAATGCAAAACGATTAAGGATTTGAAAAATCTGTTAAACCAATCCCTTTTCTGATTTTCTTGAAATAAACCCAGAAATAATATTTTGTTCAAACCAAAGGCATGTGTGTACATGTAGACACTTTGCAGCGGTATTCAGTGCGTTGTTCTGTTCTTATAATGTTTAAAGTCTTGTTTGACTCGAAATGTATATGTATGGCTACGACTGTTGGACTCTTTACCCCGTAGCCAGAAAAAAGCTGTACATTATGCCACGTACATATATGTGTTACATAGGTTAGGTTAGAGGGAGACAATTATTGAAATGGTGCTATATAATCCGTTTGCATGTACTAGATTTGAGATTTCATACCTCATTCTATTCCCACAGAGATTACCAATCAGGATCTCTCGATGTATAGCCAGGAAAGTGATCCAGTGGAACAGACGTTACGACTGAAGATCTTAGTGAACTAACCACATGTGGGAGAATGGAAATACCTGCGTTTTCCTGTAACTGACAGCGCAGAACATGTCTTGTATTCTGAATAATGTGGAATGTTTTGCATGAAAACACGGGCAATAACGTTTGTTATTTCCACTTAACAGGTAGAATGCTTATGTTTTCTGGATCTCCATCATGTGAGAACAAATGGCATGATTGTTTTGCATGTCAAATAAATTATACGCCCGAAAAATTAGAACAATAGTCAGAGATACAAAATTAATTATATAGCTAGTGAATTTGTCGGTGTAAATATATTTAACAACAACTTGGCGAAAAACAGGCTTTTGTAATTATATTTTTGTCAATTGTCTATATTCTGTCTTGAGTAATTATTTATTAATTTGATTTTGTCAAATATAATTTTGGATGTGAGTCGATTTGGAAGGAATACGAGAATACAGTATCTGAATTTTTCAAAATATTCAAAGCTTATTGGACTATTGTAAGAACCATCTTACTTAGCAACCAGTCAACCTGAATTCATCAGTTTGCCCTTACATGTATGCTGTCTGTATGGTATGCTAAACAGGTGAACATAAGCTTAACATATACCTGTGAAAGCAATTGCTTTATTTTCCTGGTTTCCCCTCGTCTAAATTTTGCTATGATTGTTTGTTACATTGCTTTATGATTTATGGAAACCTTTCCTACACAAGTATTTAAGTTATTTACCAACACTAACACTTATACTACTTTGTTACTATAGTGTTGCGTTGGTCTTTTCATGTATGAAAATATACTTGAAAAGACCGATATACTGGTCGAAATGATCTCATCGTATTAAAGATGATTGATCCAATCAAACCCATCTGATGTTTACTCTTTTCTATATATAACCTTATTTCACGTGAGAAACGACTCATTTATATATATATATATATATATATATATATATATATATATATATATATATATATTCTCTTCCAATGCTCTCTTCGGTAAATATAATACTCCTAAAAATACGGTTCTATGTTCTTGAAATCACTGATTTGGGCTAACGTTGTACTGAAGAAGTACACTGCTGATGTTATTGTAGTCTTGCATTCATTAACTGATTTCCCCTGTTCTATATTTTGCTACGATAGCTTGCTAATTACGAAAACATGTATGGGGTAAGCTTTCTGACAAAAGTGTTTAACTTTTACAGCTCTGTACTAACAAATTCCTTTTTACATTTAATATTTGCAAATGAGTCAGGGCTCTTTTAACGATCTTTTTAGAAATTGTTAAACCCCTACAACTACAAGTTCTGAGTTCTTGAAATAACTGAGTTTGGCTGTGATTGACAGAACAGAACTTACTGTTACCAAATATCTTGAATGGTGCGGACATTACCGACATAACCTATGTGCACTGTATAAGCACACTGCGGATGTTTTTCAGGTCTCTAAATTATGAGAAAACATGGATAGCTTTACATTTCAAAACAAGCACTACTGAAGACCAGGTGCACCCCGAAGTTTGTTCCACTTCTTGTTCATCTTGGTGCAAATATTACGCAATTTGGATTTCGTTTGGGCATAAATTGCATTCCTGACTTACTCTACTGACAGAGCACCGTCCGCTTTCCATGTGCGAGATACTCATTCCAAAACGTATCATGTCATCGTCATCTTTGAGGAGATAAAATAGATAGATAAAAAAAGATAAAATTATGTATTACGATTACAATAAAATATTTGATTATGACGTCACAGAAGCGGATCTATTGTTGCTCATCATTAAGTGGTTCAAATGGAAAGACATTGTTAATTAACAAGTTATTAGGCTTAGCATAGGCAAGTGTGAATATTACCAAAATCGTACATTTGTGTATAAGTATCTTTCAGGCAGGGTTAAAAAATCATAGACATATTTTTACATTTACTTAGTAAATAACTACTATATATGAGCCAAGATTTATATCTGTGCAACCTTACTTTTTCTCTATTTGAACCTTTTACAACAATAAACTGGCATGATTGCATAAAATACTTAAATGTTAAGTTAACGAACTATTTGTTATGTTTCTACATTATCGTCTTACATTACTTGAAAATTTTACTTTCCTTATCCATTTTTTAACATTGCATTAAAGGCACTGTAGCACGTTTTTGCAATTATTGTTTCTCAAAATTGTCATTTAAACAATATAAGTTTAAACAATATATGGTTACGTTAGAGGGTAAAACATCTCATTCACGACCCGATAAGCCGCATCCATAGAAAATGTCATCCATAATGGTAGAAAATGGTGCGACCTAAAGTATAGCGACAATTTTGTGGAACTTTTCAATGTGAGAGATAGATTTGTAGGTCTAATGCGATTTTGAGAGTTCAGACAGTAAGATGGTTGGCCACTCTATCATTGTACCATATTCAAAACTCAATTTTGGGTGTTATTTAATCGGCACAACAGTCAAATCACTTGAACTACCTTCGAGCGACATTTTAATGTGAACACTTTAGATATAACTTTATTTCAGTAAGAACGGCGTGTTACATCGCCTTTTAATAGGTTAAACGTACACATATTTATATCACTGGTGATTAAAATCCTATGAACACCAAATCTCTTGTAAATACGTCATCCTATAATATTCAGAATGAATATCAAAATCAATGTATTGACGAAAGAATAATCTATCCAAGGTTCTCTCCTGGCATATTAAAACAAAAAAAAGTATCAGTAATAAAATAATTACCTATCGGATACTCTAATGTAAGTAAAATATCGTCTCTCGTAAGAATAAAAAAAACTCTTGCATTGGTAACCAACGAATTTAACATGAGTAGCGGAGTGCAGTATGCTCCCAGACATACTCCCTTGAAATGTTTCCATATTCTTGGAACCAATTCCATTATGGCAGTCTCATCTTCATGTAATTCCCACATACAAAGAGATATCCGCGTGCTAGAACCTAATATTACCTTGTAGAAAAGATTCATCTGCTTCTGGGCATAAGACTGAATGTTGCAATTGCTACTCCTTAGGGAACAGTTCTTACAACTTAGTGCCAATGGGGTTTTATAAAATGAGGTTTTAGTATTTGAATAATGATTTTAAACATCATGTCTGAAAAGTTTAAAAGTTTAAAGTTTACGAAGTTTTAATACGTATGGCAATGACAACTTGGAAAAGATTTTCGACAAAAACAATTGATTGTAAGTTTATGGATGCCATTTTGAAGGAATATTAACGAATTTAATATATATATATTACAACGTTTCGGAGTATGTTGACATGAATTCGTTATTTGTTCTTCTTTGGAATGCACTTTAACGACATTTAATATATTCCAATATCAGAGCAACATTTATATATAGGACGTACATGAACGAAGATCGTCTGATTCTCTCCATCACTAAATATAACAGGAATAATACAAAGCAAAACAATTGGAACCTTTTTTGTGGCATAAATAGCATAATAATGCCTTGAACGGATCCTCTCACCTATAGTATTTTAGAAATATTTCAAAACTTCAAATTTTATAGATTGTTATTACATTTTCCACTGTTAAATCAACCTTTGTCGAATATTTTTTTTAAGTATTAGATTCTTTTCAATTTCCATTATTTCTTATCCTAACCTCTGTTCTACATGGCTTGAATTTCTAGACAAGAGCAAAATCCCTTAGTGTGGAAAAGGAGAACAGCATACTGTATCCCTGTTTTTTAACCAATCAAAACTCTTCTAGCGGCCATGTCGACCGAGTGACTTCAAATATTTACTCTTAAGGGTCTTGCTCATTAGCATCCTTCGAATTCGGCAGATGTAAATAACACAAATGAACTATTTTTGGTATTTGTCTTTGAATTGATCTTCTTTATTTGTAAGCATGTTTATGATCAATAGTTTTCTCAAAATCAAATAGCATATTTCGAGGAAAACACATGAAACGAGATCATATTTATCTAACGTTTATTATATCATTATGACGTGTCATTGGCAAATGCCACTTTCACAACGGCGTCGCTGATTGCACAACTAGATTCAATTGCAACCAATCAGAACACTCCCTTTTTGTTCTCGATATCAAGCGATGTAGAAGAAAGGTTTAGGATCGGAAATCTGAAGGGAGTAACCTCTGTCGGAGGGGAATTGGCTCAATTGCCCAAACTGACGTCAACTAAATACTTGATTTAGTCATTAAGAACTAATGGATATATCCCTTGGTTGGAGAGGTAACGGACCACAACAGCAAAGGGCAAGGTTATCTGTATGACACTCTCGCTGCTAATTAAACTGTTCATCAAAAATTACAAAAAGGCCAACAAAGGTACAAAAACACATTCATAAATTCACAGGTATATAATAATAATAATGGGCATTTATAAAGCGCTATATCCATACACAAGGTGCATGCTCAAAGCGTATATACCGTTAAGTTAATCTTAGCATCTTACGTATATCGATAAAATTTCCAAATTTAACCAAATCCTTTACTTATTTAAGTTGGTTATCTAAACTACTAGGTAATAGAAAGTACTCACCTCGTTTGATTTTGTCATATGCATTATTTACGATTGCAAATATCTCAAGTTTTCGATGTCATAATCTAAAACTGAAAAGTACAGGTGTTTAGTCAGCAGTCAAAGAATACCTCTATATGTTTTTTTATTGTTTTTTTAAATGAAATTTGTTATTATACTCAACTGTTCATCGACATTTAAGACATATAAACAAATAATAATAAAATTAAAAAATGTGCCTGATTTTGAACACGTTTACAACATTTAAACATGGTAGAGGTAATGTTGGTGAAAATGTCAGTTCGTACTCCTGTCTTCATTAAACAAAGGTATTTTAACTAAAATTTAACCACAGTCACAAATTAATTCATTCAAACCACTGCAGATAAGTATTATTGCATCGTTCCCAAGTCAAATGCATCTGATTTCTTTTAAATATTGAATTACTCGAAACCAACTGAGGCGGGTACTTTCTTTTGCCTGGCAGTTTAGGTGAATATAGCATGAATCAAATAAATACCCTCTTTGTGGGAATAAACGCCACGATATAAGGTTTGGAAGTCATAATAGTCGAGTACATCGCTAAACTGTATACATGAACTCTGTTCGTATCTGTTTTATCATTTGGCATTTGTCTTTAGTCGGGTACATGTCGTTGCACGTATATTTATGTGAAAATCAAATGCATAGGAAAAGACTAAAACAAATCTTGTTTTGTTACATAGTATTCCCGCCGACAGAAGTTTACTATAAACAAGATGTGCAAATCTTTATCATGCAATTGCGTACAACAGTACGTATAAAGCCCTTTTGATGTATTTTGTTTCGACAATTATACAATGTTAATCGCATATTTAAACTCCTTATGAACAATTGATATTTCTCTTCTTTTGGAGGCATTTTAGAAGCTGATATGATGAATAACTTGCTTGATAACGGTGCTATCATCATTATTTTTTTTATTCCACTTTTTTTTTTGTACAGCAATTCATACAATATTTCAATTATTTCAACATCAAAACATCAATGAGAAGAGAAAAAAACGTATACATATGAGAAGTTGAATTAGAGTGGTCAAAGAAATAGCTCATGGCAGCTGGACCAGAATTTAACGAACTTTTTGTTGTCACAGTTCGAATAGGCTATTGCTTTGGTTATATTGTAGTAAGTTGTTAACTCTCTCTAGATATATGTAAATGGTACTACTCTCTTGTTACTGTAAAATTTGGAAATGGCATCTTTATTACAAGACATATGGCATTTAATGGATCATTTCCTTTCGAGGGAAAGCCGAGTAGACTATTTTCTTGCGTAAAAGTTATACGAATTTCCGCCTTGTTATTTATCCATTTTTCAACTTCATTCCAGAGAGATTTAACACGTTTAAATACATGCGCAATGTCAGCAGTGGATATGCTACAACTTGTACACACGGGGGAATCTTTATATCCAATCGTAAACAAATATTTACCAACTGGGAGGATTTGATTAATAATTATATATTGAAGCCAGCGTAATTGCACACTATCAGTACATCTAAATGGAATTTCATTAATATTTCTCCATTCGTGATCTGTGAAGTATTTTATATCATTAATCACTGCTGATTAGCAGAGATCTTTTGAAATTTTGATCCTGATAAAATATTATAGTAATATTTTGTTCCAGATTTGCTTTTCATGAGTAAGTGAATATTGAATGGTAAAAACGGCGAATAGTATTATCAGATTCTAAAGTTTTCAAATACACATTTATAGTATTTCTGACTCCGTGAAAGGTCAACTGGTTACAAAGGATATTATATCTATTATTAAAGTCTATAAGTAGGAGATAAATTGGCCGTATTGGTCAATTAAGTCGTTGATGTATTTTACTCCTGCAGTATCCCATCAACAAGTTAAATATCCATAGAACTTGTTCCCAGAGCTAGTTCATACAATACTTAAACGCAGATTCAATAGATTACGATCATCATAAATTAGTAAAAGTACCACAAGCTTTTTACCCCGAGACATGGGTGAAATGAATCTACACGACAAGTTGCGCTTGTTGAGATATTTTACGAGCGCTTTACTCGGACCAGTGTCCGTTTTTAATATTTAGACGATAAAAGGTTGCATTGTAAAACGCGTACATATGTGTTTGCATTGCCACTAAATGAGGCAGTTGTAACTTCTCAAAATGTAAACGTTTAAAACGCGTGGAACCTAATTTATGGATACATACATGTACATGTATGCACATCCTTAGAAGCGAACGTAAAATATAAAATAATCAGGTTTTGAACTGTATATTTCTATGTACTATTTCTACTGTTAACATTTTATTTAAAGCTATTTAATTTCAGATTTCAGATATGATTTTGAATTATGTCACTACGAATGAAAAAAAATTAATATAATTTTCAGTTACGTTCAGAATAAAACCTTAGTGATTCCGGTTATCATATAAACCTATCCTCTTATTACCAATGATATTGATTTTCCTATAATTTTCTATTTTTGAACTTAATTATTCATCCAAAATTAATGTATTACGGTAGAATGATGGAATGGTCAACCATCTTGCTGTCTGAACTCTCAAATTATCATGAGACCTACAATTCTACCTCTCACACTGAAGAGTTCCACGCCACTGTCGCTTTATACTTCGCCCTCCAATTTCTTTGAATACGGATAACCATTTTCTATGGATACGGCGTATTGGGTCGTGTAATAAGATGGGGTTTTTTTCCATTAACGTACTAAAATAATGTGTAAACTTTAATAATAATAAAATTAAAAATGAATAGCTAATTTAATCAAACATGATATGCAAAAATCTTGCTACATCACCTTTAAACAAATACTGCCACGACAGTCGTTAAACAGATTCTGATTCATAGTGGTTAATTTGCTATGTTCAAGCTTTAAATAATTAGAATATATTAGGATATATGTTCTACAAAATAATACCAAATGAAAATTCTAAAAAGATGTTAATATGTTAGTAGTTTGTACATGTATTCCACATCTTAACCGTCAAAGACTATTTTGATCGTAGCTGCGGACACTATGCAGTTCAGTTGGATTATGCTGCTACGCTAGTAAAAGTTACCGAAATGCAACAATATTTAAACTAGCCAGAGATTGAGATGGCGCGAGTTATGACTGGGTTCGAATCCCTCCAGCGGCACGGCAACTTTCTCTGCAGTAGAGAACTGTTCTACACGCAGTAAGGTTTGGGTGCAATGCTACACTGAATTTCAGCGTAGTACAACCCATGGTACGCTAGTTCAAGCCGATGCTCGCAGGTTTCACCGCAATGCATAACCATATTGTGTTGCGGGCTTTCTCCTGCCATAACACTAGCAGCCGCGAAATACTCTTGAAAGCGGCGTTAAACCCCATCTCACCTCACCTCTACTATTGAACTCAAACTACAGCGGTTATTCAAGTTTTGGGTCATTTTATCTCTGCAAATTGTATCATTTTAAATGTTGCAAAACATCCTCATATTTTGTTTACTGAAGAAGTATTACGTTTCCGAAAATATTTGTCAAGCTGTATATCGCCAGTTTTACAACAGATAGACAACAAATAGAAAGGAAAGACATCCTCCCACGGTTGCTTGTGAATGCCGATATCAATCTTAATAAAGTCAGATCGACTGTCTTATATTATGGTTATACACCACGGTATAACCTTTTATAATACAAAAAATGTTGATCTAAATTTATTTTGTGCTTATATACATTTGTCGTGGTCATTTCCTGGGTGTTGCCCGATCCCCACGCTGTCGGTTGTCGTTGGCCTGTTTAATCCCACGAATGACCAGCTTATCTCAAAGTTAATGAGATGGATACACGCGGAATCGACCATTTTCCTTTTGACGTATCCACATGCGGCAGGTCTTTGATGTGCGGCATATCTTTACAAGGTATTACCAAGAGATCGATCATTATTCAAATCTGTCGACTCAGGTGGTTTCGATTAATTCAATTTTTAAAAGATATCAGATGCATTTGGCAATATGAATATGTCGTATATATCGATGAACAAATGTGTTTCTTAAAAAAAAAAAATTTTGAAGAAATTTAAATTTTAAAATTTTATTTTTTTAAATTAAAAAAAAACGTGACTGCTGACTAAACAACTGTAGTTTTAAGGTTTAGATTATGATATCGAAAACTTGAGATATTTGCAATTGAAAATCGTAAATAAGATAACAAAAACGGAAGTGGGTACTTTCTTTTGCCTGGCAGTTTTTTTAACCAAAAAAGCATTTTGTTCCATCAGGGTATTTGTATCCGCCAGGCTACTTCAATGCCCTGGTTGTCGTCCAGCTTCTGCCTCGTATCGTTGAGGGCTGGTTACTTGTTGTTATATATAGCATGTACAATGTATTTGTCAGCCAATGAAAGTTCGTGATTTGAAATTTGATGGTCGCTTATCGGCCTTCTCATCCGAACAAAGCTAATAATGCTCTATACACAGTAATTTTATTGGCTGGATATTTATAGCGCTATAGAGTCAACTTAATTTCCGTTTAATGTGTATAATATTTTTTTTTAATGTAGCAATTTCCAATTGTATTTAGATAATCCTACTAGTTTTATAAATGTTTAGCATTAGACATTGAAAAACTATCTTCATCCGACAGCAGTATTTCGATTTTGGACTTGGACACTAATCTATTAAGCATTGTTGTGAAATATCTCATTCATTTTAATGCAAATGTTACTTACCATATAAATATATTAAGTATCTACATGTTATTGTTATTAAATGCGAGCTCTTCATTCAACGTATGGAGCTGAGATATGGGGGGTTGATATATTCAAAGAAGTTGAAATTGTACATATGTTTTGTTGTAAACGGTTTTTAAATGTCAAACGGTCCACTTCAAACCATGTAGTTAGGGGAGAATGTGGACGTTATCCAATGTATATTTGTACTTACAAAAAAGCTGTTAAATTCTGGTGTAAAATATGTAAAATGCCAAACTCTAGATTTGTAAAAAAAAATGTTATGACATGTTAGTTTTAGACACTTGCAATGGTAAAACAAACTGGGCATCAAAAATTAAGAATATTCTCTACTCTTTTGGATTCGGCTATATTTGGGAACAGCAACACAATTTATATAATGTTGATAAATTCATATCAGAATTTGTTTTTAGACTAAGAGTTAATTATGAACAGGAATGGCACACATCTCTTGTTAATAGTTCAAAATTTTCATTTTATTCTTGTTTTAAAGTCACATTTGGTGTTGAGGATTACATTAAAAAATTATCAATTTCAAAATGTTGATCAACCCTTGCTAAATTCAGGTGTTCCTCACACCGTCTCCAAAATGAAACCGGTAGATATGTTAACCAACCCAGATCAAATAGATTATGTATTTTATGCACAGAAAACGCTATTGAAAATGAATTTCATTTTATGCTGGTATGTAATTGTTAAAAAGATTTGAGATGCTTGTATATACCATACAAATTTTACTCAAACCCAACCGTTCATAAATTCAATATGCTCATGTCAATTGACAATTAAGATGTTGTACAAAGCATAGCCATTTATATACACAGTGCAATGAATCTTAGAGATTCCCTCCTTTGTCAATTATAACTTATTATCTGCTTATTTATTATTTATTATGTACAATATCCTATATTATACATTACGTTGTCGTTTATACACATACATGTATTGCTCTGTAGCCTCGGCCTATGGCCTCCACGACGAAATGAATAAAGATTGATGAAATCATTCAACGTGCATCATCATCTTAGATATAGCTAATTCACTATAGGCGACGAAATGTGTCGTTATTCAAGAATGAAGGACACTTTATGACGATGAAAACTGATTGTTACTGCAGAGATCTAGAGTTTCTCCCTTAACTAGCGCTATTTCACTTTGAGCAAGGTTCTTGACAATTGCTTTCGTTCTTGTGTCTGGATACCTCAAAGGGACTGAGGTGAGGTGAGTTGGGTTTAACGCCGCTTCAAAAATATTTCACTTATATCGCGGCTGCTAGTATTATGGCAGGGAGAAAGCCCGCAACGCCATGTGGCTATGCATTGCGGTGAAACCTGCGAGCATCGGCTGGAACTAGCGAACCAAGGATAGTACTACGCTGAGATTCAGTGTAGCATTGCACCCAAACCTTACTGCGCGTAGAACAGTTCTCTACTGCAGACAAAGTTGCCATGCCCCTGGCGGGATTCGAACCCCGGACCTCTTGATCCGAAGCCGAACGCGCTAACCGCCCCTCAAAGGGACTGAAGCACGGTTTCTAGTGGGAATAAGGAGATCTCAAAACATGAAAAAGAATCGTTACATATTGGAAAGCTATCCTCCCCAATCAATAAATAGTTCTAAAGCTAATGGTTGTGGTTCGTTTGAGCAACGTGTATCCATTTCTCAACTTGGAATTATTAAGCTGTTCACACTAAAATGGCAGTTTTCGTTTATTCGTTCGTATATTGTGTTCTATGACTACGGATAATCGGGTTGTACAATGGGCTGTTGCACCCTCTTACATTGTAAGTAAAGATATACTGCATGCACTTTTAAGTGGCAAATCTGTCTTCATAAAAATGCAATAAATCATGTTTCATTGTCTTTAAATACATATTGTTTTTGTTTTTTTGTTTCCTGGTTAAACGAGTATTTACCATCAATAGAATATAGATTTTTTTTTTCTACGTCGATTCTCCATGTATAGATTGATATTCGTTAGTTTGTTGGTCACATTCATTCTTTTCCTATTCAGTGATTTCTTGATATTTCTTCGATTATGATTTACCTTTCGACCTCTAAATGAGAAACAAAGACAGCTTTATGCACAATCCAAATTGTTCTATATCGAACGTACGCGTGGAAAGTGCTCGCGTACCCTTTAAACTTATCAATTTTTTAATGAATTTCGATGACGTTCATGGATGTGCGACTCCAAATCAAGTATAAGCCACGCATAGAATATATACAAATCAATATCAGCACCAGTGTATCTAAAGGCATCGGTTAATTCAAGCGTTAACTGTATCAGTTACAGACTCGTAAATACGTAGTGGAGAAACAACTCGGAAACAGTTGATTCCTGGCTTAGAATTCTTATAAATTCTAAGCTCTGAACCAACTATTTCGAGTTGTTTTTCCTACCTAAACTTCATCTTTTTGAAAGAATATATGTTATATATACATGAAGTAATTTTTTTTTAAATAAATTTTATTTAAGGTACTGTGTAACATTTAACATTCATCACAGTGGTGTCAACCCTTCAAGTGTAAATTTCGATGTAACTTTCTGGCGTGTAAAGTGTGGCTGCACGTGTGGGGTTTTTTTTCATTTTGAGATGTCGTGCTCCTTCATAACATGTGTCGTTTTCAAATTCACGAGCATCACACGGTATCGGACTTGCGGGAATCAAAGTTCACAAGCAGTCTCATTAAAATCAGAGCGTAATTAGTTGCACTACGTTACACAATATACAGTCTGACAAAGCCCAATGACACAGTCCGTCTGATTAACCTTTGACTCCAGTTTATTTATTTTTTCTTGTGTGCTCTGGAATCATTTACAAATCTTAGCTAAGCTTAATTCATTTATGATCACCTTGCTAAACGTGAATTTGAAGTAACTAAGTCGTATTCTTTAATGTGAACGTCAATGCCATTTTATGGCGATTTTTAGTCCAAGGTTGAATTTAAGCTAAATACAATAGGTCCATTAGCAAGTATCGGACTTGTGGTGGCACGTGGTCCTGTGCATAGGTCAGTCGACCGCTATCAGTAAAGTCCAGCAACAACGGGCGTGGCTCGCTGGATGGGTGGGTTACAGCCTCATTGCTGAATGAAAACTGTGAGTTTGAAGGGTGATTCCCTGCCCAAAACTGAGACATGAGTTGAGAGGCTCGTGGTGTCACCTTGGGCAAGGGACTCTATTCACTCAGCAGTACAATTGAGTACCTGGTTTGGAAGTGCAGGCAATGTGAATGATAACCTTCCTTAATTGGCAGCTCAGGTTGCAAACTCCAAAGGGAGTTGAGAATGAAAAAGGAACGATGTTGGTCCTTACACCAGGGTAATACTGTGTGTAGCGCTTTGAGCATGGCCCTTTGTGTTGTGGAGTTCAGCACGATATTAATATCCTCATTATTATTATAGGATATATTATATATCAATAACGGCAAAGTTTGCAAACCAGTCAAGAATAATACACATAAATTGCATGTCGTCATACTTAGTTATCGACCTAGGGATTGGGTTGCTAAAATATGTGACAAATCGAGCAGGCCCATGTGTAGTCGGCAATCGGAAAGGCTCGAAAAAAATGGAAAACACTCGGAAATATTCGTTTTTCGAGTAATGAAGATCAGTCATGTCAAAGCAAATTTGAGGTCAGCTGCAACCAAAGATTACGGGGCGAAATCGCTGATTGGTTGGTATGAATTGAGGGTCAAGGCCTACCTGACAGCCAGTATCGCTGGGAGTTGTCAGATCGTATAGGTGTAAAGACGTGGAACTTAATTACTATCTGATTTTAATGAGATTGAGTTCAAAAGCTATGTCTGCTTTTCGCAGGATTGTAAGTGGGCGAGTTATAAACAGAGTACTAAAGTCTAAACTTTCTTCTACATGTTTTTAATACAATTTTTATTAAACTCGTGAATGATTTGGTACCGTACTCGCTTTCGCTCGCTTTAAACAAAATCATAACTCGTTTGATAAAAATGATATTAAATAGAAGGTCGTTTAGTATTCTCTATGTATGTAAATGTGGCTTGTATTGATTCATACCTTGAAACTTATACTCTATAAAGAAGTGTGATATTCATATTCAACTATTCAGCTATCTTTGAAAGGCAGGAATGGCATAAATAATAACAGGAAGATTTTCTTGATTACAATTTTGTAATGTGAGTATATTCACTCCTTCATCAGGTGAAAGTCTTTATCAAACATTTTCGTACTAAGACGATATCTTTAAGCATGACTGGCATTCATATTGACATGAAAGTTCACATTGTAATTGTTATGCAATTTTAAATTTGTTTTAGAATCCGAGTCGTGTGTTTAACCTGTGTAATAACATTCTTCACAATGCCTTCGTACGCTTTTAACGATTTTCTTTCAATCAATGTAGTACTATATTTAGATAGATTCTATCCATAAATTACATGTATATGCTTCTCACGTGAAGTAAGGTTATATCTAATCTGCCAGGCAAAAGAAAGTACACACTTCTGTTGATTTTATAATATGTATCATTTTCAATTGCACATATCTCAAGTTTTCGATGTCATAATCTAACACTGAAAAGTACAGGTGTTTAGTCAGCAGTCAAAAAATGCTTCTGCATGTTTTTTTAACAATAAAAATGTTTATCGACATACATTTTGTATAAGAGATACAATATGTGAAAATAAATAAATGTGCCTGATTCTGCAAAAAATTACATCATTTTAATCATGTTGGTGTAATTTTCATATCTTACCCCTATCGTCATTAAACAAAGATATTTGGACTTAAATTGAAGCACAGTCCAATTAATTAATTCAAACTGCTGCAGATAAGTATTATTGTATCGTGCCTTAGTCAAATGCATCTGATTTTCTTTAAATATTGCATAAATCGAAACCAAGTGCGGTGTGTAATTTCTTTTGCCTGGCAGTTTAGAAAAGAATATAAATCAGATGGTTTTGACAATGGAACAATCTTATTTACTACGATGAGTTCATTTCGACCAGTGTATTGGTCTTTTCTTATCACTTACTTTGATATTGTTTTGTGGAAAAAAATTCTAATTGATTTTTAGATGGAATGTTAATCTTCATGCTATTGTATGATGATGTTGTTTTCTTGTATACTCATGGTAAAAATAGTTGACACCCCTAAATACAAAATGAATTTTAGCAAAGTAAATGCATGGACAATCAATATTGTTCGATATAATGGTATTTTCGAAATCATATGGCACAAACACATGATGTAAACTATTAGTAGATGCCATGTATGTATTATGTGCGAATTAGACTCCGTGAAAGATTTTGTGTACATGTATATATGGGTTCAGTAGAATTTCTTTTTCAAATGCAACTTTTCATTATTTATTAGAATCAAAATGAGAACACTCAAACACTGTAACAATATACCAGTGCCAAAATCTCCAGACACAAGGAATGAACTTTTTTGAATAACTTTTGTTTTCTTATATTTCTCTTTTTTTGTATTTTAAAGTACAAGTGGAGAAATAGCATATGTTTTAAGGACACTTTACACAAAAAGACATCCAGTGGTAACATGTTTTACCAAAAACATTATCGAAACTGACACGTAACGTTGTTTATATCACATTTCATTCCTATAACTATTAGGGGGTGCCAGGATTATTACCATGAGTATATTTCATAATATATTTCAATGTGAAAAAAAAGGAAGAAAACAAGTATAAAAGCCATCTATGATATTACCTCGAGCATGTAGTATGGAATATTGGCATTTCAGAAACATTTTCATTGTTGATCATATATTTAACCTGCATTGTTGAATGACAGTTAGGATAAAGATAAATATCGATTTTGCCCACCGTCGATAAAAGCTTATAGTCCGGCAGAATGGTGCAGAAAATCAAGGCAATTGTGCACTTTGGGTGAAAAGTACCAAACTTGGCACAATGATAGCTTATGGTATTGTGCTTAAATTTGGTCTGAGGGCCAAGTCAATTTCGATCCAAGATGGCCGCCAAATCCAAAATGGCCGCCACTGTTAAAACGTATCTGCTTTTACATGTTTCTGCATATATAAATGATCCATTCATGCTATTTTATTGTTATTCATGCTAGCTTGGAAACCCAGAAATACAAGGATTGATACTGTATTGATTAATCCATTGTTGATGATGGTACAAATGATAAATAGAAGAAAACAACCAAAATGGCAGCCAATTTTGTAAACTAAGGTAAAGTATGTTTTTGTACGTTTCTACATCAAATTTGATTGTGAATTCTGCTTGTTTAGACTAGAAATACCATGAATAACAATTTATTGGTAATCCCATTGTTGACAGTAGCAAACATAATCCAAAATGGCGGCCAATTTGTCACTGAAAGGCATCTTTCGATAACCTGCAATTGAATTGTTTTCCTTAATCTTATTACTATTCATTTAGGTTGGTATTCTTAGCTTATGGTCTTCAAATAGATCTGGTCCAAGGGTTTAAATGATTTTCCTTCCAAGATGGCGGCCAAAAATCAAAATGGCGTACTTCAACCTTATCTCTTTTGGCATAGTTATGCATATTTAAATGATTCAATAACGCATTGTATTGTTATTCTGAAGATAATTGTCTGTCCTATATTTTGCAAATAATGATTGACTTTTTGCAAAGGAATTTCCTCTTACTATTTATCAAGGTTGGTATATATAGTGCCAAAAATCCCTTCATAACATAGAACACAATCAATTAAAGCTATTCAATGAATTCAATGAAAGAAACTGCAAAATACCCATTTCATAGACAGTCATAGACATGATTATCGCCAAATCTTTTCCACCGACATTATGGAGTGTCATGACACCTATTTGGACTTCCCAGCCAAGCTATAAAACTAGTTCTATCAAACATAACATAATGCACTAGGTTTGGGTCGAATACTGTAAACAGTGGTTCTTACAACAGACGAACAATACTAGTACATGCATGTATATTTAAAAACAACATTAATTGATTGTACTGTATAAGACTATAAGTGGTATAGTTTGTTCCATTTCTGTTATTCGACTGTTACCTCTGTTACCTCTCTGGTAACACTGAACAAATGCATCATCTCGGGTTTCTCAGTTTCCAGCGTGTCTAGAACATTCTTACTGGTATCACAACCCTCACTCCAAGATACCATCACTTACCTCCGATTCAGACCTCTATTCACTGCCAGTGAAATACAGGATACCCACTATTTATCTGCAATCAATTCAGGATAAACACATATATAAGCTATCTCTCAGAAACCCCTTATGCCCTTCGCCTACCAGATCTATTAAGCAAGTCTCTGATGTAATGAGTTACCTCTCTATAAGCATCGCCACTGCTCCCACAGGAACTCAATTGTCTGTCTTTCATGAGGGCAAACATATATTGCAATTGTTTGCATTCATTCATTCCTTGTACCTTTTTTTAAAAAGACAGTATCCCAAGAGTTGAAAAAAGCTTCTACAGCTTCTTCAGGGAAAATTGTGCCTGCTTCAATGTTGTTATTCCATTTGTCGAAAAATAAGGTTGGATCACAACCGATAAAGATATGAATCGTTACGATCCAATGATCTTGGTAGTAGTATGTGCTGGTATGAATCTGTGATTGTTTCAGTAGCAAATGCTAGTCAGAGAGCAACGAGGATGGTTTGACTGAACAAGGGTACAGCCTAAAGAACACAGAGAGCAGCAATGACATTGATTGCATGCAGCAGTAGCCTGCTATCAAATTATTCTAGGAGATATCACTATCAACAATTTCAACGTACCTAAACAAGAGCTAACATATGTTTACCATTGTACCCCAGCAATTGCTACATTTTGATCAGTAAGGAAAGCAAACCTGTGGTATCGTGATGAGTGCATGCCAATAAGTTCCCGTGAGAGCGTTGATGTTAAACGTTATGGTTGAAATAATGACCGCCGACCGAGTGAGTATCTGTGAGTGTGATAACCATCGAGCGGTACGCGAGATGGTTATCACATATATTCACGAGGTCGAGGTCATTATTTCACATACACCACATGGTTATGATTGATTACGTGTCCAGTCTGGTTTTATTAAGGCAAAAACAAAATAGTCACTTTATATGAACGTTTTGAAATAGTTGTAATGTTCTAGCGCTTGAGTGAACTCGACTCAAAACATTGCTTCAACCTCACGTGTACACTGCACGAAATTCACGTGCAAATCGATTCGTGTACATTCTTTGTTGTCAAACAGAAGTTCCAGTAAAGTAAACTGTTTCGTTCCGTTTCTACTTCAGAAACTACATCACCTCGTCCTTGAATATATATGAATTATGAAATAAAGATGAAAAATTGTAAATTAAAACGTATAAAAGATTGTTTATGACAACATATACTGTTTTAATTACCCATTCAGTCCATGACCAACTAGTATTGGCGTTAAGCGAAAACCTTGGCTGCATGGACGTTGTTCATTTCATCATGTGATGCACGGACATCATGAATGTCATGTCGCGAAGCCGAGTTTCTAACTTCACGGACTGCACACAATCAAAAGCACGTGGTAAGAAGAAGTGGGCAAAATGAAGTGGTCTGATGTTTCAAACTTTAATACACATATAATACGTGTTTCAAGGTCTGTTCGGAGCGAAACGAAGGTGAGTTACATTGTATATTACATTAATTCAATTGCTGTTTAACCGTATTGATATTTTAGATCTTTTAATTGGGCGTTTTCAAGTGACCAAAAGAAGTATTAACAAGTTCACGACGGTGTTTCATTCATAGTATCATACAGCTTTGTCTGCTGGACGATTACTCCAAATCATTATAATAAATTGCACGGGGGCGTGGGATGATTGTCTTTACCATTCTGACATTCCCGTCTGGTATACTTTGCATGTCATTTTAATCGACTTCAACAATAAAAAGCTCGTTGTTCGATAATAAATATATAATTGATATCGTTTTAATTAATATCTTTATAATTAATATCGTTGATTTTCTTGCTATCAAACTTGGTTATTTGATCATTTAGGCATTCCGTCAATATCCTGTTATTAAAGATGCATCTATTGTAAAAGTTTCATAATAGTTTATTTTGCTTTAAATTAATACATGCCAACATACCATAAGGGCGGGTTTAAGTTCAATTAATTTCAATCAACTTGAATATCCATCCCCAATCGTCAAATATATCATGATTACTAGTTTCCAAGTAAAATCGAGCAACCTCATTATACATGTGTAGAAACCAAAACTACACGTCCCATTTTCATGTACAGTAGTTATATGACCTATTAAATGACCTATATGACCTATCATCCATAATGATTTTGTCCGGATGTCTGTTGTAAATTAAGTTTCCAAAATTACGTTAGACTAATTGACGCGCGTCAATCGCGGAGCATTGTTTGGTTTTCGATCAGAAATCACTTAGTTTACCTTTATATCGTCATTATATGGAGTCGACTATCACCAACATGGCAATTTTCAGCAACAGACAGTACTTCTAGATAAAAAAAACAAACAACCCAGCATACATAACGTATGACCCCCAACGACACAATTCCAATGGATGCATATTTAAGTAAAAGCAAGTCTACAAAACTGAGTACTATATGCGACATCAGAAAAACTTCGGTCAGCGTATTGGTCATATTTGGTGTAAATTAAATGAAAATATCGGCATGACAAAACTGACGGAAACAATGATTTAAAGAATGTTGAAAGTCACAAATAGCGGAAAAGGCGTTTTTTAGACCCGTAAGCTGAGGGTAAGTTTTTTTCGAGGTGCGATATGGTGAACATGGCGAGGCGAAGCCGAGACATGTTCACCATATCGAACCGAGAGGGTTTTTTTTACATTGCTAGATAATAGCAGTTGTTTCTAACTAAAAGTCCCACATAAAAATTCAGCCATGTCAGACGTTTAGTTGCAAATATCTCATTTTAGATTTATTCAGATTTCTTCTTTCATGCTGTTGCCTTTCCAAAAGTCTTCATTTCTTAACAGGTCATAATAACATTTATATCAGTAACTTAACATTTCGGATTCAATAATGTTCTCGCATTTGTTACATCAACAGGCGTACGATCATACAAACGCCCATGTGACGAGCAAAGGCAGCAACTGAGCAGAGTATTGACTGATGGGAGCGTGACGGATGTCGACTCTGCCATTTCCATCGGTAATTTGAAATCATTTTCTCCTCATCAAACCTATAGATTCGTTGAAATCACATCCATCCAAAATATGATACTTGTGTACTCATTTAAAATATCAAATCTAATATATTCGAATACATTAAGTAAATATAGAATTCATATAATTTTCAGCGGATCCATATTTACTTTCCATGTTTATTAAATAATCCAAGTTCCCAAAAGTGAAAATCGACCCTCATATATTACTGTTTTTGTTTTTCAACATATTTCAGAAACACCAGAGAAACCGTGGAAACGGGGGAAACCTGACGAAACTGAAATGAAATCTAGATCTGTTCAATGTGTCAATTGTACATTCAATATTACTAAATGAGCATTTCTACATGATTAAAAAGCTTTTCTTCAAATTTGTTGTTTATTTCAAACTCAACATTTCAAGGTGTTGGGTACCTTATGGTACCCGAAAACACAGTGGTTTTAAAGTTTGTTCGAGGTGCGATACCGCAAAACAAGTGAGGCGAAGCCGAGCTTGTTTGCGGTATCGAACCGAGAGCATATCGCCGAAACGCAGCCAGGACGTCAACAGAGGTAATGTTATATAATATAACCAGCGCACGCCTGGTTATACGAAATAGCTAACCTCTGATATTGACCTGATAACCACACCGCGTGGTGTATTAACTTATAAATCAAGTTCAGATATAGTGTTTCAACACACAAGGAGATCAGTATATCAGGGAGGACAGACATATTGAAATGTGGTTGTAGTAATTTAAACAGAGGATGTCATTGTGGATGCTTGATTCAAACTTTCATCGTGCTTCAAAGTGTTCTCTCTGGAAATGACTTAATCTGATATGAAATCTATACTGAAAACAGAATGAAAACCCAAAAGAATAACAAGATAAAAGAATAATAATACCTGGAGAATCGAAGTATACACTTAATGTGAATGTGGCATCTTAACACTGTCCAGTTGACATTGTGTACTTTCAAATATTGTGAAGTAGTATAGTACTGTATTATGTACTTTGTATTTTAAAACAATTGAACTAAACGATATAGTGTCGGTTCACAATAAAGTTATATAAGTTTACTAATCAACTAATAATAATAAAGAATACTAATAAGATTGGGTTATTGAATCATTTAAATATGTGTAAACATGCCAAAAGAGATACATGTTGACAGTGGCGGGCATTTTGAATTTGGCCGCCATCTTGGAAGGAAATTAATTGGATTATATTTATTTGAAGACCATAAACTAAGAATACCAACCTAAATGTATCGTAATAAGATTAAAGAAAACAATTCAATTTTAGGTTATCGAAAGATGCCCTTCACTGACAAATTGGCCGCCATTTTGGATTATGTTTGCTACTGTCAACAACGGGATTACCAATTAATTGTCAGTCATGGTATTTCTAGTCTAAACAAGCAAGATTGATAATCTAATTTGATGATATAAACACGTAGAAACGCACAAAAAGAAACATCACCTTAGATCACAAAATTGGCTGCCATTTTGGTTTTTTTCTTCTATTTATCATGTTTACCAACGTCAACAATGGATTAATCAATACAGTATCAATCCTTGTATTTCTGGATTTCCAAGCTAGCATGAATAACAATAAAATAGCATGAATGGATCATTTAAATATGCAGAAACATGTAAAAGCAGATACGTTTTAACAGTGGCGGCCATTTTGGTTCGAAATTGACTTGGCCCTCAGACCAAATTTAATCACAATACCACAAGCTATCTTTGTGCCAAGTTTGGTACTTTTCACCCAAAGTGCACAATCATTTCACCATTCTGCCTGACTATTACCGATACTGATCAGTCAATCAATCTTGGATTCCATAGACCCTGGTTTCGTTTAAGCTTTCCTGTGCGATGCAAATTTGCATATATAAACCATAAGGTATTACATTAGGCAATCTACATAATATACAGTCAAATGATAGTATATTGTTGACGTACAGTGTAGTACTCGATTGTTATTTGACATGATTGTTTTACGAAAATTTGGTTTTAATAACCGATAAATGGTAAATATAAGCATTTCAGGATTTAAGAACCTTTACATACTGACACAAATCATTCATTTTCAATAAGGTTTTTCATAAAAAAAATACTATATTTAATGTTTGTCTATTTACTATCTTCTTGATTGAAGACAATGAAACTGACCAAATAAAACGGCTTACTTAATGAAGACCTTTTAGTCCCTAAGTACTCAAGTAAAGCAAAATAAATAGTTTTATGTTGCGTTCATCGATTTCCGCCGTGAGTTTTGTCAATGTTAATGATAAAAACAAACGATTATCTTCAACTAAAAAATTTGTTATTTCGTATATACATCACCGAGAGATGAGAAAGCAAATTTCTTCATTTCGTTCTGGAAAATAAAGAATGTTTTCATATCAACTATAATGGTGCAAAAATATTTGACATTATAAACAAGTCAAATGTTACCAAATTGATATTACGTCTCTTGATTTTACTTACCCTATCTATATAAACACAACGATTAACTTCATTGTCTCAGGGAGCGGCTGAATGACATTAACATATGTCGACACGTGTCTGGTTAAAGTTACACATCGGAAAAGGAACTCAGATCAAAAATTGAAGTATGGCATTTTAAAATTTAATTAAATTTTATGGGCATAAGACGAGGATTTAGACAGACAGACAGACATTTTATTCAGTAAAAGGCCATTGGCCCAAAATACAGACATATATCAAACATATATTGCATGAGCTTTACAAAAATAACATCAGAATTTATTATTTTTCTTGCATGATATAACAATAGGCATACATTATTTATAACATTTATATTTGTTGAAGACATGAGATTAACAAACCTGTATTGTGATAGTGGGTGTATTTATCAAGAAATATATTCCTTATATCTAGGTAGGCCTCCCAATAAAGTAGGACATGTACTTCATCCTCGATTTGATTATGATTGGAATTTTTACAAAGAGTACAAACTCTTAAGTCATAGGGGACATTGCTATATATACCAGTCTCTGAACTAAGTTAAAATCTACCACATCTAAAAGGTATCAAACATTTTTTTAAATAAGGTGGGATTTCTAAACTATGTTCTATTACATATGTTTCAACATTCCGGAGGGACTTACAAAGTATATTATTAGAACATGAAGCTGTATTGTGAAGAGATTATCAGAAAGTCTTTGTTTAAAACCAGAAATAAAATTCTTAACCTCACCAATATCCTGAGAACTCCAAATAAAATCAAAGCAAAATTTGAATAAGATATTCCTGAGATGAGACGCCCATGTAATGCGACCAGATTCATCCAAAGACTTTAACATTAAATAAAACTGATGAGATAGCCTTGAACTTGGAAGAGTTAAGAGTCTACTCCAAAAATTAATTGCCCTTGTCATATTAGTTAAAGAGGGAGTCTGGCACATTTACCAAGAACCATATTGTTACAAGTAGCTTTCCCTACTTTTAAAAAGGATTTGCATGTATTAATCTGGATTTGTTCAATGATTTTACTGTGACACCCCAGATTTCTGACCCATAGCATAAAATAGGTTTAACCATAGCATCAAATGTTCTAAAAAGATCCACACATGACAAATAACCTACTCTTTTTTTGTATCTATAGATAGCCATCAGGGCTTTATTAGCTTGAGAAGCCAAAGAAATCTGAGATTTAGTCCAAACTAGCAATGGGGTGAATACAAGACTTAAATACCTGTAGTGTGAAACAACTTCCAACCTTTGACCATAAAAAAAACATTTTTCATACTTTCTATGGGGACCACTATTCCTGAAAACTATAATTTTAGTCTTATCAATGTTGACCTTCATACCAGTAAGTTGACAAAAATGTTCAAGACCATGAATCTTCTTCTGTAACTGAAGAGCAGTATCCGCGACTGAGGAAACGTCATCCGCAAACATAAGAGCATACAAATTATTGACATCAGGAGAAATGAAGATACCCTGTCCCTCAAATTGCTCCATATTTTCCATAAGCTGATTACTAAAAATAATAAACAATTGAGGGCTAAGGATGCAACCTTGCCTAGTACCAATAATACAATCAAAATAACTTGAAAGACCATGATATGTTCTGACACAAGCAGATAATCTACCATACATTGATGAAAGAATTTAAAACATATATATTATAAATATATTATTTTTCAAAGCCTGACAAACTACCCTTTTTCTAAATAATATAAAGCGATTAAAAATGCTACAAAAATACAGAATAGAAACGGTACATTATATTCATCCATTAAAACGCAGTCATTCCCTGTGTGAAAATATCTAACCACATGTAATGTAAGAACACAGTATTCACATCAGCAGACAAATACAATATTATGCCCTCCGGTAAATATTCACACATCAGGCGTCAACGACAGAATCAAAGCTGATTCACTAGTTCGATGTATTGAACGTTGACCTATTTTAAACCACCATCAATAACCTAACACATGTGGTCAATGGTTATGCTTCATCGCATTCATTTCCATGAGTTTTTCCTTCAATCATTCCTTCGTTAAACACGTAAATCGTTAATGACCAAATAGTCAATACACGTGCGAGCCCATATATAACACTGATTAACAGAAATCAAGCCAATCATTACAGAAACGTGAGTGTGTGAAAATGACCAGACATACAGCTTTTGCACTTTCATGTCACACTTTAATAATAGTTATTCTTTTCCAAAATGGAGATATGTATTCAACAATTTACATACCAAGAACAGGTAATTTTGCTTTTTTCTTTTCTTCATAATAAGAATGATTTATACAATGAATGATAAATATTTTGGACCTTTGTAATCTATATTTTATTTATATTTGGGTGAACTTGACCTTTTTGGTCTACCCACTACTTAATTTACCATTGCCATAATGTTAATGGTGGATTTGTACAGGTATTTTGTAAATAATAAGAATGATTGATGCAATGAATGATAAATATTATGGACCTATGTTATCTATATTTTATTAATATTTGGGTGAACTTGAACTTTTTGGTCTACCCACTACTTAATTTACCATAATGTTAATGGTGGATTTGTACAGGTATTTTGTAAATATCACACTGAATCCGGGATTCATTATCTTGATTGTTTAAAGTTCTCAACTTATTAAAACTGGAATTAGCAATTTTGGCAATTTGTGTATGCCATATTTACCAGAAGTACACAACACGTGCACAATTTCACGATCATCTGAACATTCATCCATTGATTTATTCATATGTTTTTCTATTATTTTGCCATTTCTCATGCCCATCTAATATTTTAATAATAAGATGTTTACGTTATTCATTTTTCATTGTGTCCTAATTATCATTAAAAAGAAGTATGTGATTAAGTGTAAATATATGTCAATAGCTCTTGAGCCATTTGAAAAATGGGAAATACATAATAAGCGTCAACTTTATGAAAAAGAATCAACGAATCAAATTGATTCTTTATCACTATTAGCTGTTTGGAGAAATCGAGACATCAAAACTAAATTACTAAATTTCAAATGATCGTATTCATACATGACAAGACAAAGTATTGCTATTCATAAAATTAAATTAACCATTTAAATGTAAAGGCTTTTCCTCAGATTAGCTATTCTAAACTAAACTTCAAAACCTGTTTCCCCTCTAGAGTCGTACGTGCAATTGTACAGTGGATTTTGTGGAGAGTATCTACACACAGTTAACAAAGTAGAGTTGGATGTCTACCTTGAATAATTAGATTAGATTTGCGATTATAAAGAATATAAATTCATATTTGAACCAGAAAGACAACAAGGTGCATCAACTATACACTGACGGGCCAAAAACATAGCCTATATCACTCTGTTGTATTTATCATATGTATAATTTTCAAAGTACAATATCTCGAGTTTCCGACGTCGTATTCAAAAGCTGACTAGTTTGTGAAATGTGTCCAAAAATTAAAATCTGTCAAAGAATACCTCTACGCGGTTTAAAAAATTTTTTTAAAAATAAATTCCCCCAAATTAATTTTGATAAAACACAACAGTTTATCGACATATAACACATACTCTGCATGTGCCTCGTCCTGCACACATTTACAACATTTTAAACATGGTAGGGGTCATGTTGCTGTAAATTTAATTACTTACCCCTGTCTTCTTTTTAAAAAGATATTTTAGTTAAAACATAAAGCCGTCACCAATTAAGTCATTCAAACTACTGCCGAAAGGTGTTATTATATCGTACCATAATCAAATGCATATTGTTTCTTTAAAATATTGAATTAATCGAAAACAAGTGAGGGTTATACTTTCTTTTGCCAGTCAGTTTAGATGTAATGTCCTGCCCCAAAACTATAATAAAGGTATATGGCAGTCAATTGATTATCTTTACACTGCAATAGAGGACGAATATCATTTTACTCTTGTATGTCAACTTTACAAGGATTTGAGAGTAACATTTATCTGGGAATACTTTTGGAATTGATCGTCTATTCATACATTTGTAAAATAAAAAGCTGTGTACATCTCAGGAAAATATTATCAGATGTCCATTTAACATGCCTTTCCAAGTGTTTAGAACCACTTTTAATTGCGTTTGTATATAGCGAAAATATGTATAAATGTAGTTCTTGTATATGGGTATTTGGCCTCATTACAAATAAACTACTTTTACTCTGACTTTGAATGACGTCAATATCATTGATTAGCTTATCATTAACAACAAACGCGTTACGACCAATCTTAGCTAATGTGAAAATCGTTAAGTACGAGATGCG
Source organism: Gibbula magus (assembly GCA_936450465.1). Classification (NCBI taxonomy): domain Eukaryota; kingdom Metazoa; phylum Mollusca; class Gastropoda; order Trochida; family Trochidae; genus Gibbula; species Gibbula magus. Next base: position 26,729,587 of record OW388303.1, read on the forward strand.
ATCGACTTGTAATTTATGACCTACGACGTAACGAGGTTGCGGTACCTACTCGTAGGAAGATTGAACAAAATAAGTCCAGGAGTTGGCACAATTCACATACCATCACCTTGCACCTTTACCACAGAAACCTATACTCAATAATAATTATCAAGATAATTAGTTAAGGACTTGCATAAGTAACTTCTATATCAAGTTAAATAATTGTAGCTTGTGAAATATGCCCTGAGACTGTAACACGGAGAATCTAAAAGCTATAACCTGTATTTATTTAATAAAGCGCTAAAAATCTTCATTGGAGTAATATTTGGTCATATTTCTTTAAAAAGTTCAAATATTTGCGCAATCAAACCCTTAAGCTCATAATAGTTGAGGATTTTGGTTCAAATAGTTACTGAGTAATACACCAAATACGATTTTTTTTTCAGTGCTGTACTGTTCAATATATGTATTACCCTCAACATTATTTTTTCATTTATTGACTCGTCTTTCTTAACATCAAATTTCATATGTACGTGTCTTCATTTTGATGATGAAGATCTTTTTTCGTATGCTGGTTTCCTCTCTCTAGTCATAATATTCTATATTATAGCATCATATTAGTAATATGATATAAACTAATTATACACGTTACTTATTTTCGATTAATTCAATATTTTAAAGAAATTAGATGCATTTGATTATGGCACGATACAATAACAACTTTCGGCAGTGGTTTGAATGACGTGATTGGTGACTGTTTTATTTTAAAACTAAAATATCATTATTTACGTCAGAAATTAAATTTACCCCAACATTTTTTTTTTTTTTTTTTTATTTCACTTTTTTTTCCAGGTATACATACAGGGTGACATTCAGGGACATACATCGTTTCATATACATATATATCTAAAACATATACATATAGTTCACAGTTCGAAGATTATCAATTATCGATACTCATTGGTTCTAAATAACAAATGTAGAATAGACCATAACTTGAGAAAATATGTTTCCTGGTCGAGATTAACGTAGATGTATTTTGTAATATCATAGTATTGCGTGATTTGTCTGTTGATATACCCTATATTTGGGGTATATCCTCTCTTACTACAAGTGTATAAAATATTTTTCACTAATATTATCATGGCATTTAAGGCATAATTGTTTTTCCCTTTAATTCCAAACAATACCTGAGAAATTGTAAAACTGAGCTGTACATCTACAGTGTTCAGCCAGATTTTTAATTCGTGCCATATATTTTTTACCTTGTTACACTCCCAGAACATATGATAAATAGTTTCCTCATATTCTTTGCAAAATGAACATTTTGCGTTATCAATGTAATGTATCTTATGGAGGAAATGTTTTGTTGGTAATATTCTGTGAATGATTCTATACTGTAGCCATTTTAGATCAGTACTAGGAGTACATTTGTTTGCAATCGAACTAAAACATTTCCAGTCCAAATCAGTGTATTGAGAACCAGTGACCTGTTCCCATTTATCATAGCATGGGAGTCTAACAAAGTGCGAGTCGAGTAACATATCATATAGTTTCTGATGACCTAAAAGAGTATTAGTGCATTTAATAATGAAAGGGTATATAGGATTGCATAATTTACAATCGGATAAATAAATGCCTAATGATTTAGCATAATGGATAATTGCACGCTTTATTCCCTCATATTGAAGAAAGTCTGTTTTAAGAGAATATACGGTGTGCAGTAGTTCTCTGGAATAGAATCGACCATGCTCATCCAGTAAATCATTTACGAATAAAATACCCTGTTCTAACCAGCGTTTGTATAAGATAACTTTGTTTCCTACTTTAATGTCATCATTATTCCATACACTTTGAGAAAGTAGATCATACTCACTGTTAACGTGTTTTTTGTATCTACTAATAATGTTTGACCAGTCTCTAAAGACCTCTATCCAAAATGGATTTGAAATGGAAGATATTACTCTATTTTCAATATATGTTTTATCTGAAATCAACAATAAATTTGGAAAATGTAGCCTTTGCATAAGCAAGTGTTTCCAATCTGATTGACTACTAAGTAGTCTTTGTATCCATTTTAATTTTTGCGAAGATATGACATGTTTAATGACCGGAACTTTTAGGCCCCCGTGATCAGGATATAGAGTAATGATATCTCTTTTAACTTTGTCTGGTTTATTTCTCCATATAAATCTAAAACATTCTCTTTGGAATTTGTCTATAACAGATTCAGGTGGGCGGGGAAGGGCGGAGAAAAGGTGGTTCAACTTGGGCAGAAGGAGAGATTTTAAAACTGTATTTCTTCCGAAAGGTGTAAGATTTCTTGCTAACCAAATGTTCATTAAATTTCTTATTTGCATAAATTTTTCGTCGTAATTTATTTGGATCATACGATCCAAATCAATGTCGAAATTTATTCCTAAGAGTTTGAACTCGGTTTGCGACCAATCAAAGTTCCAGTCTTTACATAGTTTGAGTCGAGATCGTTTTTTGGATCCTATCCATAGAAGTCTTGTTTTTTCTACATTAACCTTTAGACCGGAAAATCGGGCAAAAAACTGTAAGGTTTTTAGAACAGCATATAAGCATTTTTCAGATCCATCTAGGGTTAAAGATGTATCATCAGCGAACTGTGACAAAATATATTCTATATTTCCAATGTTTAGACCTTTTATGTCAGCATTATTTCTGATGAGAATGCCTAAAATTTCAACGGAGAGAATGAATAAATATGGCGCTACGGGATCTCCTTGACGACAACCTCGTTCGATTTTAAAGGGCGACGAAGGGAATCCATTTACCAAGACTCGCGATTCGATGTCATTGTAGAAGGTAGTGATCCAGTCAATGATATTTGGGCCAAAATTGAAAAACGTAAGGACATTACAAAGGTAATTTCGGTCAATTGAGTCGAATGCTTTTTCAAAATCAATTAAGAGTAATAGTCCTGGAATTTGGAATGTTTCAGTATGTTCCATAATGTCGTAAACTAATCTGGTTATCTCCCCTATATATCGATCTTTTACAAATCCTTTTTGATCTTCGTGTATTATGTAGGGAAGTATCTTTTTTATTCTATTTGCGATTGCTGCTGCTCCAATTTTGTAGGATGAATTAAGAAGAGAGATAGGGCGCCAATTTTTTAGGTACTTTTTGGGTTTTTTGCCTTTTGGAATACAGGTTATTAAACCTTGCTTTTGTGAGATTGACAGTGTTCTTTTTTCGAAACCGGTATTTAAAGAATTAACCAAAAACATACCTATATCTTTCCAAAAGAATTTGTAAAATTCTGTTGTAAAGCCATCAGGACCAGGGCTCTTATCATTTTTCATCCCTCTAAGTGCTTCGGTCAAATCTTTTATGGTCAATTTCCCTTCTAAAGACTGTTTTTGATTTTCGTTTAGTTTGGGCACATCGAAAGTTTGACAAATTTCATTAAGATCAATTGGGAGAACATCTTCGGATTGATAAAGTTTTTGGTAGTAATTTTTAGTCTCATTTATCATACTTTCAGTATTCGTAAGCCTAGACCCGTCCGATTTTTCAATTTCTGTAAATACTTTTATTAAGGAAATTTCTCGATTCAAGTTTTAAAAAATATTTTGTTGGTTTTTCTCCCTTTTCGATCCACTTAGCTCTTGATCTTGTAAGCATTCCTTGTATTTTGATATTGTTAATTTCATCAAGCCTTAGTTTTATATCATTGATATCATTAAGTATAGTAGCTTTATCATTTTCATTTTCTTCATTATCTAGATTTATTTCTAGATCCTTTAATTGTTCTTCAAAGTCAGCCTGCATTTTATTTTGTATTTTCTTCTTTGTTGAAGAGTAATAGATAGTCTTACCTCGAATCATTAATAGTATGGTCTCAAACAACTTCCAAACGCAAGGCATAACTCTTGCCAGTCTGCATTACTGGCTGATTTATCCTAAATCAGCCAGTAATGGAGACTGGCAAGAGTTATGCCTTGCATTGGGAAGTTGGGTCTCAAATAGTAATTGATCATCAATTGAGTATGTAATATTGCCATTTTCACTAATTTCATACTGTTTTAGAGTAGATTTTATAGTTTCTTTGATCATATCAACATACTTTTTGTCATACAATAATGAATTGTTGAATTTCCAAAAGCCCCTTCCGCGTGGTAGTTCATATGATTTTAGATATAACTCAACAATAGAGTGATCGGAATCAACACTTGGTAAAATTTCACATTTTTCCACAGATAAGAATAAATTGTGTGACAAAAGGAAAAAGTCAAGCCGAGCTTGTTTTAATGGAGTGGGTTGCCGCCAAGTATACCTTGTTGAATCAATGCTATTTTCTCTCCATGGGTCTTTTAGATCAAAGTAGTCTATAATTTCTAAAACCTTATCTCTAGCTTTAGGGTTATTTATATTTCTGTAGTTAAAGGTGTCTTTTTTGGGATCCAGTACAAGGTTAAAATCACCACACAGGCATATTTCATCGCTGTCAAAGTCAGTGACAAGCTGTTTGATATGTTCATAGAAGTCAGGTGAATCTTTATTAGGGCCGTAAATATTAATGATTGTGTAAGTTTTTTCTTTTACCTTGATTTTGAGAGCGACAAAATTTCAACCCTTGTCAAATTTCTTCTCTATTATTTGGAAGTCAAAATTATTGTTAAATAAGATGGCTGTTCCTCTAGCATTACTTGTATATCGACTAACGTAACATTGATTGTAGCCCCACTGTTGTTTAACAGTTTGAATTTGTTTTGACGTGAAATGAACATCCTGTAAACAGTATATATTTGCCCTTTTACATTTAAGAAATTTGAAAACCTTTTTCCTTTTGAAACCTTTTTGTAGGCCTCTGCAGTTATGAGTTATTATTTTTAAGTTAGACATATGGAATAGATAAAATATTTTGTGCTTTTGGTAAACTTGTCAAAAATATTTCAAGTTGGTTGGCCCTGCATGCAAATACCTGGTTTTCTAATAGGAAACTTCCAAAATTTAAAAAGAATAGAATAACGATTATCATAAGAACAAAAGAAAAATTTAGTTCCGCCCATAACTCGCGGAAAAATCAACTTAGTAACATGAGTCTAGTTGTACAAGGCTTATTTGTTTATAAATAATGAAGAAGGTGATATGAGACGAAATACCGTATTTTTTGGGGATGCACGAGCCGCACGTGCTGATATCAGTTTACCGTCGCTTGAGCGGCGTGGTGGCTGTACAGCCGAATGGATACCCACATTACTCTTCGTAATTTTACTTTGGGAATTATGCCTTATGGATTATAGTTCAAAGGAACCAGACATGATTTGAATCAACAATAAGGTAAGTGAAAAATATTTTGAAACATTTTGTACAATCATATTGATTGACGAATGAGCGCGGTCAGTTATCAGTCGGCAGTTTCCTATCGACGACATCACACGCGTTGTATAATTTCATGAATTTTAACAATAGTAACAAAATGACATTATGATATGAATGGTACAAGTATACCATGATAACTGTTCCTTACCAATATAACGAGAGTCATCATAAAAGGCATAACTTTTAACCTATCCGGTAATCGTCTAATAATGTCAAAGAAATGTTTGTAAACAAAAGCAAGAGTTTGGCTTTTAAATCTATATACTGATAATCAATATAAACAGACTACAAGGCATTGATATTTGCCTATAAGGCCATACTAAGGGATGTTTATAAAGAAGCATAGATTTTGTTTTCAAAACAGACAGATCCGGTATCATAATAAACAGATGCTTAATTTTAGCCTATCAGGTGATCGTTCAAATATGGTCCAACAAATGTTTGAACAAAAGCATAATTTTAGGTTTTTAGACGGATATACCGATGTAAATCATAAATAAATAAGGCATGCCTTTCTGCCTGTACAGTATCTTGACAAAGGCTTATTTTTAGCCTATCATGTAATCGTTCAAATATGGTCCAAGAAATGTTTGAACAAAAGGATAATTTTAGGTTTTGAGACGGATATACCGATGTAAATCATAAATGAATAAGGCTTGACTTTCTGCCTGTAAAGTAACAAAACAAAGAAACAACTTTGAGCCTATAAGGTGGTCCCTCAAATCTGATCGTGTCGTATGGACAGAATATTATGTATGTTGTGAACAAAAACATCACAAACAAAGACATGACTTTTAACTTATGAGGTCATATAAGGTGATCGCTCTTAGAATATAGATTATTTTCGTTCAAAGCGATTGATTATCAGCCAGTCAGGATTATCATGGGATTTCTATCAACAAAGCATACTGTTTTGATTACTGGTAATCAGTTATTGATATATTCTTTCGTAAGCACCTTAAGTGACATAAAGTGATTAAAAATAAGTTATGTTCGTACAACTAGGGTTGATGGATGTGTAGAAAGACAAACATAAATAATATGTAATGAAACAAACACATCAATATAGTTTTTCCTTTCTGAAGATAATTGGTATAGTATTGTCATTACACCATGTGGATCAGAAGTCAGTGTACACTGAAGCTATCCTGCTTTGTCAGTGTTAATATTGTCATAATGTTATTGTCATCAGCTCATAAGATGTAAGTCATTTAAAGTAATGTTCAATGTTGATATCGTATCGCTGCCAAGATGAGCCTGGACTGTTGGGATCACGGGTCTCCAAGATGTGTTGCACATCGACCAGACGGACACGGGTGTAGAGGTTATCCTTGTTGTAGATTTCGCGGGCTTTTCTGGAGAGTATGGCCCGCTGCTTCTTCAGTTTGGGAGGCAAATCTGTCTGGACTGATTTCCCTGTGCCTCTCAGTACTCTTCCTGCCGCTAGAACGTCGTCGCGGTCGGGGACGCTCAAGAATGAAGCTATGATAGCCGGGGGAGCATTTGGTTTAGGGTCTTCAGCATAAGGCTTCTTGGGGAGACGGTGTACATTCTTAAAAAAAATATCACCCACACGATCAGCCGATAACTTCAACTCGTCCTCCATGAATTTGCGTAAGACTCTTTCCGTGTTTTCCTTCGGCTCAGTAGAAATTCCATAAAATAATAAGTTCACTTTTCGGTCAATTATCTCTTTGACAAGTAGTTTGTATTCGTACAGATCAACGTGCTCCTTCAGTTTCGCTTTTAGTTCTGCGTTTTCTTGTTGTAAGTCTATTATTTCTTTATTGTGATTTATGAGCCCACTGTCTATTTCGTCAACCCGCACTGACAATTTTGAAATGTCTTCTTTGATTTCTTGTCTAAGATTTCCAAATTCTTTTTTTACATCGGATATTTGTGAAGATAACCTTTTCTCAGATTTCAAAATTATTTCTTCAAACTTTTCTTCAAATTTTGGTTCTGAAGAGGGTGAAGAACTTCGTGTTTTACCCATATTTGTGTATTTTTACTCACGTGGGTGTCGGATGGTAGAGTCCACAGTTGATGACAAATAGGTTTCTTTTTCAAAAATACAATTGATGAATATGGTTCTTCACTTTATCTTCGTTTTTCTTCTTTATATCACATACTTTGATGAATTATCTTCATTTGTACCAGTAGATGAACATGGATTTTTTCCGCGAGTTTTGCGGGAGCTCAGCTGAGACGCGTCCTCCTCGTTCCCATGCGCAACCGGAAGTCCTACGTGTCTTCATTTTGATGATGAAGATCATTTTTCGTATGCTGGTTTCCTCTCTCTAGTCATAATATTCTATATTATAGCATCATATTAGTAATATGATATAAACTAATTATACACGTTACTTATTTTCGATTAATTCAATATTTTAAAGAAATTAGATGCATTTGATTATGGCACGATACAATAACAACTTTCGGCAGTGGTTTGAATGACGTGATTGGTGACTGTTTTATTTTAAAACTAAAATATCATTATTTACGTCAGAAATTAAATTTACCCCAACATGACCCCTACTAATTTTCAAATGTTGTAAATGTGTGCAGGACGAGGAACATTTATTGATTCTCACATAGAGTATGTGTTATATGTCGATAAACAGTTCAAAATTAGTTTGGGGGGATTTTAAAATTAATTTTTTTAAGTTTTTGACTTATTTAATGGTTTGGACTAATTTAGTTAGTAATTTAGGACCGAGTTAGTCAGTTTTTGCCAATTAACTTGATTTGTAATAATTCATTGCGTTACTTAAACCTTTTGCTTAAGTCCACTGGTCTATTGATGCAAAAAACATAATCGATGAAGACATATTTACAAGGGACTAAAATTTTAATGTAAAAACTGAATTGATATTTCCGCACTGCAAGTCTTAGGTGCTGTGCCCGGAGATTGATGTTAGTATCGCCCCTCATTGTCTACACGCGCATTTATTAAAGTCAAAGTAGTTTAATATCAATTTGTTTATATATGTTTTAGGACTCTGATATTTTTAGATGTGATGAACATTGAATTGGGTTTGACGCAATGATTTTATTGTTTTTCACATTGTTGAAAGAAAGCCAGAAGATCTTTGGGATTGATTGTCAATATTTCCCCGATCAAGATGAAAATGCCGATATTGACAATGTGTATTTGCTCATCGGTTCCGGGTCAGTTCGTACCAAAACCGGTTCGTCCCAGGGTCGGTTCGTCCGGGTCGGTTCGCCCCAGTTTTAATATGATAGATATAGTTGATGCTTGATGTAGTAACGTTTGTGTTTTGGTAAGTGAAACTAATTGTAGATGTAATAAAGATTAATAAAGAGATGTTTACATTACATTGTTTTTGTATGAAATTGACACATCCGTGAGTATTTGAATTTGAATCGGACGAAAAAACCTACCAATTTTGAAAAACACCCATATAATTACAAAAAGTGGTAAATATAACATTCATATATGTCAATTTTAAGAAAGTATCACCGATGATACATTGCTTAAGACATTTGAAATACAAACTGCGTTACGTACGATAAGCGGAGTGGTTCGTGGCACAAGTCACAGTCACAGTAAATTATTTGATGAACAAAATCTATACCGCTATCGGAGAGACGCTACCAACAACGTCTATCACTTTTTTTTATAAAATGGTCAATAATCTCACTCCAAATTATCTCAACGATCTTGTACCGCCCACATTAGGCGCAACGACAAATCGGGATTGAATTAGACTTGTTTCTAAAATGTGTGATCTAATAATTCATTATTGTTCTGACATTGTAATCACTGTATGAAATGTGCCTCTGTGTATTCATGATGCCATCCGTATTCATAGTGTATGTACTTGTATCTTGACGAGGGCAGGCACTGAGATAAGCCTGGCCTTTGGCTTGTGTGCATGTCCTTATTCATGTATAATTAACATGAATACATGTGTTTAAAACACATATATGTCAATATTTAACAATGAAACAGAAATAGATAGATGTAATACATGTATTTATAGTTGGGGCGAACCGACCTGGGGTGAACTGGTTCTGGTGTGAACATACCCTGGGACGAACCGGTTTTGGTACGAACTGATCATGACCCGGAACCTGCTCATCACCTTACTGGAAACAACAGTTCATTAGGATGGAAGCATATATAAATATACCTGCAAATGGTGGCCTGTCAATATTGAAGCCAGGATGTATTATAGTCAAAATTATCATGACGATCTTGACATGCCCCTACTTATATTAAGTGTGACGTCGTGATATTATTTGGTGAGTAATACATAAAGTACTGTCAATAGTTCCTTGTACTATTATTTTTAACCTCGCTGCAGCTCGTAAGATACCAAAACATTCACTCGTTCATTTTAGGTTGAGATTCAATTTATTCAGTATTTAGGACTACAAGCACAAGTACAACTGTTACAAAGGAATGGTAATAGTTTTATTTCCGTGGAGAATCTGAGTATGTGTGAATCTCGCGAATGAAAAATAGGAGTAAGTCTGATTCTCACCCAAATGGCTTCTGGTATAAAATATATAAACACGAGTTCAGAAAGTTACACATTCCGTAGGCTTGTCAAGCATAGTTTACTTTTATCAACGAAATCGATGACCATCCTCTCCCAGGGTAAAACATATACGCTTCGCCACACTCACTCTGGGTTATCCCGTGGCATGTAGGGCAGCAACAAAGGTACGCCACTCGGTTCTGTTTTGGGCTATTTTTGAATGGTCCCCCAGGTGTGGTTTATGATCTTTAGTTCTCCTTCCACAGTCCGACGCCAGGTGTTCTTGGGTCTTCCTCGTTTCCTTTTTCCTTCTGGTGTCCAGTGAAGGGCCGTGCGGGTGATGTTGTTAGGCTCTCTTCTCATGACGTGGCCGATCCATTTCCATCGCCTTCGCATGATGATGGTGTCCATGCTCTCTTGATTGCATCGGGCGAGTAGCTGTTGGTTGGAGATGGTCTGAGGCCAGAATATGCGAAGGATCCTTCTGAGGTTCTTGGTGTGGAAGGTGGACAGTTTGTTGATGTCGCTTTCTGTCATTCTCCAACATTCTGAGCCGTACAGTAAGGTTGATAGAACACAGCTCTAGTACAGCCGTAGATTGGTTTTTGTGCTGTATTGTGATGACTTCTGGGTTATAAGCCCACATTTAACTGCGCGATGTGACCTATGACCTAGGAATTATCTAAAGATAGACAACCAATGACCTCGCTTGAAAGGTAAGTCGACAATATTAAGATTCCAGGCTTGCAATACCCTTATATGAAAACATATTAACCAGCATACAGGTGATCAAGTACCTCAGTCTGCGTCTAAGATAATTTGACAGGAAAAAGCCTTTCCATTCCAGCTCGGTAATCTAAGAACATTGGTATTTTTGGAAGAGCGAAAGCCAACTGCAGTGGTTGGCTGCAATTTTATCGATAACCATCGCGAAAAAATTATTTGTTTGGCTGGATCACACGTCACTTGGCGAAGTTTTATGTGGGGTTGTCACCCAGGGTATGAACGTGAAGCGAAGCGTAGACGTTGTCACCCAGGGTATGAACGTGAAGCGAAGCGTAGACGTTTTACCCTTAGACAGGATGTCAGAAGGGTGATGTTCTATGTTCCATTCAAAAGCATTCTTCATTACATCTCTGAACACAGAACTGTCGAGGCTATGTCATGGTATTGTGACGTCATCATATTGATGAAGTCATGGCATCGTGGTGCCATCTTTTTTTTATATTATAACATTTTGAGCCATCATCTGATGATGTAAAATCATTGTGATGTGATTTGGTTGATGGTGACGGGGCATTGTTCAAAAATTGCTGTCACAACGATGTCTCATGGGAAATATCGTTTGATATCATACAAGCAATAGCTCCTGTTAATTTTGGATGATATTTAATTTTCTCAAAATAACCTGACAGGCAAAAGAAAGTACTCAGCTCAGTCGATTTTATATGTATTATTATTATCAAGTTTTAGAAGTCATATTTAATCTAAAAATGAAAAGTACAGGTGTTTAGTCAGCAGTCACAAACTATTTCTACATGTTTTTTTTAATGTAGGAAAATGGAAATTTTAACTTTTAAATTTCTTAAAAAATATATTTGATGATACACAACTGTTCATCCTCATATAAGATATATTCCATGTGAAAATTAATAAATGTGCCTGGTTCTCCACACATTTATACAATTTTAAACATGGTAGGGGTCCTATTTCTATTTCATTTCTTACCCCTGTCTTCAATAAACAACGAGATTTTAACTAAATGTAACCACAGTGACCAATCAATTTATTCAAACTACTGCAGATTAGTATTTTTGTATCGTACCATAGCCAAATGCATCTGATTTCTTTTAATATTGAATTCATCGAAACCAACTGAGGTGAGTACTTTCTTTTGCCCGGTAGTTTAACTATCGTTTCAATTCCCACAGCAACAGATTATGACGGGAGTGCGTATACATTCTTCACCCACACACAAACGTGGAACACTGCAAGACACGTGTGTGCTTCAATTGGAGCTAGGCTGGCCAAGTTGGACAATGGGGAACGTTTGAGTACTGCCTCATATGCCGTTCAGAATGCTACAACCGACACGTAAGTGAATAAATGAACATAAAACTGGTAAAAAGATTAACAAACAAAGTTATTTAAAACGATAGAAACGCTCATAACGTTTTCTGTTAGCAGCGTGAAATATATACATTTTGAAAAATTAGGAACAATTCCAGTGAAATGTGAACCTTGAATTAGAGTAGGGTACAACCTGTTTCCATAAACTGACGGCCAAAAGGAAAGTATAACACTCAGTTGCATTTATCATATTATAATTTTCAATGTCAAATTTCTCTAGTTTTCGACGTCGTATTCAAGGAGTGAATAGTGTTGGAAATCAGTCCAAAATATTAAATCAGCCAAAGAATACTTCTACGTGTTTTTTTCTGTTTTGTGTTTTTGTGGGGGTTTTTTTCCATTAAAAATTAAAAATAAACATAAAAATTCCCCAAAATTAATTTTGATAAAACACAACTGTTCATCGACATACAACACATACTCTATGTGAAATCAATAAATGTGCCTCGTTCTGCAAACATTTACAACATTTGAAACTTAGTAGGGGTCATGTTGGGGTAAATTTAATTTCTGACGTAAATAATGTCTACTTCTTTAAAATGATATTATAAAATATAAAACACTAATTAAGTCATTCAAACTAGCGCCGAAAGGTGCAATTGTATCGTGCCACAATCAAATGCATCTAATTTCTTTAAAATATTGAATTATTCGAAAACAAGTGAGTGTTATACTTTCTTTTGCTCGTCAGTTTACATTATAAGTGAGAAATGTTTTCCATAGCTGTAATAGGAAGAATTATCTTCTTGAGTTTGACATTAAGATGTGTGCACCTTAAGATCATATGAAACTCCGTCACAAATAACATGTTTTTTGTAAAGTGTATATGTGTTGTTTTTCCTACGTACATCTTCCATTTTAACCTGTGACTAAATATTCTTTCCACTAAATCCGAAATTTTGATTATAGATTTAAAAGATAAGGTTCTAAAGTCATTAAAGTTTTGTATAAATAAAGATATTTTCCATTTGAAGAATTTTTACCATCGACATATAATTCTTGTTTGAACTGGATTTTAACCACTGGATGAACGATTATTTTACGATTGACTTATATACGAGATATCGACATGCGCTTTTAGTATGACTACAGTGGAATTAATGCAAATTACTTCCAAAGTTTATTCCAAATACATGGTTTTATATATGACTTCTATCGTTCTATCTAACTTGTGTCCGTGAAAGCAAGTGTAGTTTACTTGTAGAGGATTTGCCGCATGGAGTTACCTCCCTTCCCTGCTGAAAGCTTCAGGTATGGGTAAGACTGCATGTAAACAATGCTATAGCAACGATCTGGAAGGCTCTGTCAGTGTCTATTACTTTCTAGAGGCAGTGTGGGTATAAATACTGCTTTTTGGGAAAGGACTTTCTTTCTCTAGTTGAATTCTATACTTTGGACACTATATTTTGATATCTTCATATGTCAACATTAACAACAAACTCGCTTATCATTCGGACACTTGATCGATCAAGACTTCTGGCGTGTATTCTATTGTAATTCATGTCAAAATCTAATTAATTGTGAGTTTTAGTTAATATAATTTGAAATTATATCAAACTTGTTTGTTTTCATTTGCTAGTTTCTTCTTGGAACTTCATTATCAAATTTGTTAATCGTTACATTTGTAAGCTATTTTACACTTATTGTACTGTTGGCCTCACTGCAATTTATACGGAATTAAATTATATAAAATAATAAAATAGTATTATGTGTTTGTGTAAATGTTAGCTACCATTGGTTATATTGCGATTGTATTTGGATAATAATATTTTAAACGACGATGATCATTTATGCAGTAAAAAGATTCAAGTTGAAGGTAATTTATACATTTCAGAGGAAATGATATCTGGGTTGGTCTACACCGAGACGCAAACCAACGTTTGACGCATGACCTTGACTGTACGCTGCTTAACGTCACAGTCAGCGGGATGGACGTTTTTACGGATATAAATGAATACAACTTTGACGAAAATTCCCAGTGCTTCAAGCTACAATTCAGCAGTAGCGCTTTGAAAAAACACGACTGTGGAAAAGTTAAAAGATTTTTATGTGAACGAAAGACAGGTTGGTGAGGATTTTACTTCAGTGAAATTAAGTCATATTGACAACTTATTTCCCTATCACTGCGATGTTGACATTACATGATACCGCGGTGGGGTCAAAACATTATGGGCCCTTTGGGTAGTTTAATTCGTTTTACTACACCGGGTGTTGCAAGGAAAATGCTCGAAAAAGTTACGATCTGGTTACGCATCGCTATTTATAGAATGTATATTTTCAGCCAATGAAATGTCGTGATTTAACAGTTGGTGATCCCGCATCGGTCTCCTCGTCCTGTGACTACCAACATTGTTCGAATTCAAAAAGAGGCAGTAGCACGTTTTTTGCGTAATTTTTTTTTTCAAATTTCCTTTTTATAATGATAGTTTATGTCATTTATATTAACTGAAGAGGATGAAACATCTTATTACACAAACCTATTATCCGAAGTGGTAATAACAGTGTTGTGTTTAAAGTAAAACTTGCATGGCGGCCATTTTAATGTGAACACATTGTATTATCTCGAAGCTTTACCGAAGCATGTACACTCATTTTGTAACTTGATTTTCTGAAGAGAGAAGGGTGTTTTACCATTTGTGACATTATTTTTCAAATACATTTCTTCAATTTATTTGAGCGAAAAAACGTGCTACTGCCTCTTTAAGTCATATCATGGATTGATTATTTTCAGTCGTTACGATCATTTTCCACTCCACACACTCAGCGTATTAAGAATTGAAACGGATGAAAATACCATGAGAGTGAAAGATGGGATCAAAATGCCAATTATGTATTTGCGTACTTGTGTTATAAAATTGTCGTTTTATACAATGCATTAAAGGCGATATGACAAAAACAAGTTATTCCGAACGTTACCGAAACTTTCCAAATTGCCGCCCTAGCTTCTTTTGGAAATATTATAATAGTTTGCCGCAAATATTTCGTCTGTTCCTTGCGCTTGTAATGAATAGTTTCGTGAATAAGGTGTACAGCGAGACCTCGTTTAACCAGATCCCGTATAACCGGTACCCCGGCCGTCCGCATAGTAGAGCTTTTCTATGCATTTCTATCCGGACAATTTTCAACTGTAACCAAAAAATGCGGATAAATGGGGTTTGAGTGTAAATGTTTTATTTTCCAAAAACATTACATAACTCTCGCACTGCTACGGAAAATCGCAATTTCAAAGTTTTTCCTTAATTTCTTTTCAGGTATAAGTTGTCCGTTCTCCCCAGTTAGCACGTTCCCGACAGTTTTGACTCTTGCAAACGCCTCGGCATCTTCTTGTCAGAGTATCTGCGAGCTGCAACATGCATGCTACTTGGCAGGCAACTACTCAACTAATCATTGTGTGATGTTGTCGACCTCTACTGATTCATCCAACATGATGAACAAGTTTTGTCCAATTTGTAAGTCTTTTTACCTGTATCCTGGATTTGTGTTCACCTGATGTGTTGTTTAACAATATCTATAAACACAGGTTGGTTTTGGTTCGTACATTTCGAATTATGGTAGTATGCAACGTTTTTAGTAGCGTGCAACGTTTATGGTAGTGTGCAACGTCTTCCGCAAATCACAACTGAGTTTATAGTACAAATATAAGACTAATCTAATGCATAGCATCGTATTTTAGAACTCATTAAGGTGAGGTGAGTTGGGGTTTCAAGAGTATTTCACTTAAACGCGGCTGCTAGTATTATGGCAGGGAGAAAGCCCGCAACGCAATGTGACTATGCATTGCGGTGAAACCTGCGAGCATCGGCTGGTACTACGCTGAAATTCAGTGTAGCATTGCACCCAAACCTTACTGCGTGTAGAACAGTTCTCTACTGCAGACAAAGTTACCTTGCCCCTGGCGGGATTCGAACTCCGGACCTCCTGATCCGAAGCCGAACGCGCTAACCACTGCGCTATCCCGCCCGAGAACTATTTGAAAAATGAGGAAGTAGACTAGACAAAGAAATAAATACTTTCCCCTAAAATAGTATATAACAGGTACTTTTTCCACTTCTTTTACAAAGTTAGTCCTTAATCCATGAGAATAACTAACTCACATCAAAGTATTTTTCAAGCCTTCCGAAAAAATTCCAATATGGTTTTACAGAAGGTATTCTATCAGATGTATATTTGCAAACTCATTCTATGATGAAAATTGCCATGGATGCTTGACTATGGCCTTTTATGAAATAATTCTAACAATTAAGCTTCATATCCATTAGAATATGACTTGATTTTAAAATATAAAGTGTTTTTATTCAGAGTTGGGTAATATAATAAGTCTTTTGCATACACGAATCATGTCAAAGCGAAAAAAATATTATTGAAAATAGTAATCAGAGAAAGGCAGTTTGGTCATTGTCATCGGTAAAAGTTTAGCTTTGAGAAGAGAAAGAATAAGGTAAGTTAGTTAACGGCGATATAGCATAATGAGAGTACTTATGCTTCATGCCACAAAGGAGCCTGCTGAAAATGCAGATAGACGCACGTTGTTTGTATTCTGTTAAATGGGCACTTTAACAGAACACCAGCAGAACTTCTACATTCCCAAGAATATTATTTCTAAATGTCGAGAAAAAAACTTAAGCTTGTTGGCTGCTTACCAGCAGATGGAGATTATTAACCAAGTGTGTTTCCGTATCATTACGAGCACAATACATATGTTTTTATTCCAATAATATTTATTGCATCGATAACACCCTCCAGTATATGATAATTATTGATCTCTGCAGATGTGACTGTAAATAATAGCAACACCGATGAATATGTAGGACCCGATGAGACCAACAAGGCTCCAGGGGAATGTTCCCCACTACCTGGTAAGTGTAAAATACACGACAAAGAATTCAGATTGAAGTGTTCGTAAAATATTACAAATATTGGCAAATTTTGTTTCAAGAGTCTTTGCTCATTTACGAGCGCTTCTTCTCCCACTACCGTTCGTAACATCATCAATATCTCAGAGACTACCCCTGACGCAGACACTTGTACAACTTCCCCCGCAATTCATAACTCGCCCCCGTCTCCAGCAATGGCTATACTTAAAATCTTGTCGCATTTCCTTCACTTAGCAGAGCAAACCTTAGAGCAGTTCATTGCAGCGCGCCGCTACTTATCACAGAAAAGTTAATGAATGCGGCAAGGCATTAGCCAGTGACGGAATTATGACTTGCGGGGGGAAGTTGCTTGATAAACGTTGAGTTATCGATGGTAACTGAAGTGCAGTTTTATCTTTGATATTATTCTTTGCCGTTTTTGTCTGTAGACACCGTCCATGTAAACAATACACGTGTGGTATATTTCAGATCCTGAAGTGGCAAGTTCCGTTACGTCCATTAGTTTTGCTAGTGTCAGCACTGATGATGTCATTATTCCTTCATCTTCTTGTGACGTCACTCTCACTATGACGACACAGTCAATCCAGTACGTGCCACAAACAGTAACGCTCCCAGTCGTTTACGCTACTGTCACAATGACAACTGAATCAGTCCAGTACATCACTGAAACACTTTCACCACAAGTTAACTACGTCACTGTGACGGAAGCAACAACAATTGAAACGACAAATATTGTATCCGCATCTCCATTAACATTCTTTGTCACTTTAACGGAAACGCATGTTCAATCTGAAACGATAACCAATGTTCTAAATACATGCAGTGCAGAATTACCCACCACTTTATCACCATCAAGCCACGAACAACAAACGACTTCATCTGGAGTGATCTCCCTTGTTCCATCACCATCCGTTTCCGGTCACGGGATGCAGCAAACGGAAGTGTGCAAGACATTCAACCTGACGACCCTACATGAGGCTAGTTTGGAGCAAATTGCCGAATCAATTTCAAGTAGACTAATCGTTGAAACGACAAATCTCTCACGAACCATTCGACAGAAAACAAGCGCACCCGACCCCAGGCGGTCTTCGAAAGGAATGGGCTACGTGGCTATATCCGTAGTATGTGTGCCCCTATTCCTAGCATTATTGATAGACATTCCACTGGTTCTACAGCATGTACAGGGGGCATTCGTCAACATCCAGACTGAGGGAACACTAGTTAAAAGGCGGAGAGATCCTAGAAAGATTTAGGACCGATATACACTCAACCGCAAAAGAAACGTCACCTACACAAGATAATTCAATCAACGAGTAATAAACACGACTCAAACAGATGTAATGTCTTGAGAAACTAACTAATTCTGAAATGTCAACACATTATCTGTTGAAACACACGTTTTAAGGAATAGTTGTCTAATGTCCTTCAGTAGACGAGAGGAGAGTCAAACAAATTTGTTTGTGCTTGTTCAATGTCGTCTCACAGTAAAGACGCATCAAAAAGGTCCAAGAAGGTTATGTCAACAACATCTTCTATAAATTAAATTCTACATGTTATGATTTTTATGTTAAATGCGTAACATTCTTTTCTAAAACTATTGCGAAAAACCGATTTCAACACCGAGTGTACTTGAACAAATAGGAATATAAAATACTCAAACGTATAACATTATTTGTACCTCTTCACAAATCATGTCCCTATAGGAATAGCAATAGTTTGGTTCTTTTTACACTGATGAAAATGTGGTGAGTTTCTTTTGCAGTTGAGTGTAAGTTAAACCCTTTGACTGCATAGTTTGAAATTTTAAGTTTCCCCTGCTTTAAGGCACTGAAATGCAATAAGCATTATGTCGTACCACTACCCATATACGCTCGAACCATTCATTGACTTACATTTTTGACGATAAAATGTTTGCATCGCTCGTTCATTTGGTGACTTTGTGTAGGGGTAATTTTAATTGAAGCGAATTGGCTTGATTTGTGATTGTGAACAAAATATCAAACTCACAACCGTAACGTTTATAACTAGCTCATGAAAATTCAGCAACAACTCACTTTCATGTGTGTGATAGAAATTCATTACCAGTCACAGTATTGGTAGCTCATTTAATATTCCCAATA
Organism: Gibbula magus; assembly: GCA_936450465.1. Lineage (NCBI taxonomy): Eukaryota > Metazoa > Mollusca > Gastropoda > Trochida > Trochidae > Gibbula > Gibbula magus. Next base: position 26,748,553 of record OW388303.1, read on the forward strand.
TTCTCAGCATGGCTTTGGTCAGTTTGCACAATGTACTGTTTTCTTTCGCATACGTGTAAATGTGCTTATTTCCCTTTGTACTACATTTCACTTCATTGTGTTTTTTGTGTTAAATTTTGATATTTGAATAAATTATTTTCTATAGCTTCTCGACATGCCGTATCATATCGTGTTGAGTTACACTTCTGCGTGAATAGAATCTAATTCATTCGGGTAGATTTGTTTTTATTTCATATTCCTAGACGAAAATACAATGAGACCCGTTTATCCGGAACCCGTTTATCCGGAACCCGTTTATCCGGAAGTCCGACCATCCGCAGAGCAGTATTTCAAATTGTTCTCGAGTCCAGGACAATTGTAATGAAGAAAAAAATATTCTCGTCATTAATTTACACCTTGATGCCGTTCACAGTTTGTGTGCCCTTCGCCGTACCAGTCATGAACAAATATATTTGAATCTTAGTTTTACCCATTGAATTACCAAAGAGCTGTCTAAAACGATGCACAAATTCCCAAATAATGAGACAGCAAAACATAATCTCTTATAATTGACAAAATAACAATGGAACTCCCAAGACATTCACGAAAGGTAGGCAATATCTACAGCTCCTATTTGTGATACATCGTTTATATCAGTCTGATTAAAATCGACCTTGATCCGAGGAATAAAATTTGCAAAATAATGTATCTACCGGGATACGAACAGGTTCTGTAGATTCCTCAAACAAGAGGAAACCTAGGAGTTCGTATCCCAGCAGATGCAATATTTTGCAATTCTAATCAGATTGTCTTTTATATCTGATGTATTAAACAATGGAACGAGTTGCCACATGCCATAAGCTCTGTTACTAAACTGAATATGACATTTGGCATGGATTTTGGAAATAGACAACTACAGGTAAACCATGGATGCCACAGGTATGGCGAGTTCAACTCTCACACTCTTCAAATTGGAAATCTTCCACTTCCGGTCATGACTCGCGGCAGACTCCACCACTGGCTTAAATTCAAAATGTTGATTTTTTTTAATCAATTTGAACATTTAACAGTCAATAATATTTCAGCAATTTCCAAATATCACTGTACTATTTAAGTCATTTAAATTCTTTGTCATGGCTACAAAAAGGCTTATCGACGCGTACCGTACTTTGAATGATTAAATGAATTCAGTGTGTCATGAACAATGTCAATAGTTTTTCCCAATAAGTGCTCAATGTCTTTTAATCCTATGGTCAAGGTAAAATAAAGTACTGCGTTGCCATTCTCTTTAGCCACCTTGGGATAAAAGTTGGCGAGTATTTTGTCATGTTATCCAACTTCAAAGATCTTCAAATTCCGGCGACGTTTCTCGTAGGTAGGCCTTCATGGTCTTCTCGATCGCCACTGGCTGTTGCCCCGGTTAATCATTAGAAACAGTGGCGAATCTTTATTTGGAAGTTCACTTCTTTGACGTTTTATCGTTTCACCGTCGTATTTCAAATTGCAACGAAAGGGACGTACAGCACCGCCACAGAGACGAAGCGATGCCTCTCGGTTTTTTTACAGTACTACACGCGAAGTACGGAGTTCAAGACTCGGATCTCCCAAAGCTATTTTTGGCCACCGGAGGATTCCGGATTGTTATATCAACCTGTCGCGATTCACACAGGTTGACATCGCTTGACGTCATTGCTGTCATGTGACCTTGTAGACCAATCAGAAAGATGGATATAATCCATTCAGATAATAAACACAATTTGTGGGGGTTACATTTGTAGTTATCACTGGTATTAATTCTAGAGTGGTTTAAAGATGCATGATATTTCATTTGGTTTAAAAAATGTACCATATTACAAAAGGTGTAAAAAAATGTTTCAATTAAAACCAAGGAAAGGCCTCATGCACATGTAGTAGCCGACAATGATGGCGCTTTCTAACATATGTGATCGTTAAAAGACCTATTAACGCTATAGAAGCAAATCTGTCTTCCTATCAACTTAAACTACTATTAAAGTTTCAAAATTAAGTTTGACTTAATGGCTGGAGCTAGCTAAGGTCCATTGTCCGGTTTTCGATCATGACCACGACATTGAATGGTTGATTTTCGTTATACTGAACTGATTGACCTTAAACTAGTTATTTGCGGTGAAAGTTGATAATTCTCATTTAAATAACACAAATTATAACATCGGACATATATGTTACCTCATCAACATGATTATGTCCCTTTAATTGGTAATGATAAAGTTGTAGGACACTGATCATATGTGGCTGTGTAAATATGATTAAAATATGAAACAATACATTTCTTCTTTTAAATGACTGTGGGTGTGATTGAGTGCATACAATATGTATTGATAGTGTTTTAAAATAAATATGCCTTGGCCCTCACGATATAGGTTAATCGATGAACAAGTAGCTCAAACATTTCTCCTCTCCTCGGCAATAACGATTATCTATATGGTTACTTAGAAAGATTACATTTGTTTAATCGTACCATCGATATGGACTTTTTTCACAAGCTGAAAAATGTATTTGATCAATGAGCGAGTTCAATCTGACCACAATATGATCGGACATTGATGAAGTATGTTGCGGAGCGGCGTTCACATATTTACCTTTGAACTTGTTGGCCAATCCGATTCATGTATGTTTTTCATGAAATAAATATGTTTAAACCAAGTATGTTGAAATGCGTTCTAACATGGGCCAAGGTCTACGTATATTATAGGGGTAACGTTGTTTTTCAGGGCATTATCTTTCGCAGAAGCCCGAGGTCTTCAATTAACTGCCCGACGAAGGAGGGCAGTTGAAGAAGACCGAGGGCTTCTGCAAATGATAATGCCCTGAAAAACAACGTTACCCCTATTATAGCTCAAATGGATGGGATTTGTTCTTTTCTACTCGAATTCTTCTACAAGTTTTAATTACAGTTGTATATCAGCAAAACAGCAAAAACCGCACCGTGTTACCGCCGAGAACTACTGTGACGTCACAAGTGAAAAATGACGTCATAGTCGCTTGCCTTTCACGGCTGTTTCGAAACCGAACGGAATGCTAGCCGTTGATCGGGAAAACGAAAGCAGTATATATGTAATGATTATCATACTTATTCATTGTCGTGTTTTATTATATAACCAATCAGTGAAATAATGAAAATCAACGAATCGTTTCATATTTAGCAAGTTTAGGATGCATGCGTAGGCCTACTTAGGCCACCTAAATCTAACATTGAAAATCTACCGGAGGTGACTGATAACGATATTCTTCTTTATTTTGTTTAAAACACTTAAAAATCAGTGCTGTTGTACTGTCACGTCGTGTTTGTGATATGATTTGGCAAAATTACGTGTGTTCGTTTGAAAGAACGACATGTCAAACGCTTAAAATGTTTGAGTCGATACGCTCAATTGCTCGCCATATTTGTTGAAATTTCAAGAGGAGATTCTAAAGTGACGTCACTTAGAAAGAAAGCGATAATGGCCGGTCGTCAGCATTGAGAGGGCCGTTATCATTTGCAGCGGCCCGCTCATTTCTGACAACAAGTGGGCGGTTTCATGATAATTCCATCCATTTTAGCTATAATTAAGTATATGTCATTTTCATGTCAAATTAAACTGAGTGTACACTACAACATTGTTACATTTGTGATAACACTAACTTCAATAGTACAAATTCTTGTACCTTTTCGGACCGAGTCCCTTGCGGGATTCGAACCCACAACCTAGGCCTCGGAGTAAGGCATCTATTGCCAGCACTGACCATACCAACAGCTTACCACGCGACCAACAGGCCTCGACAGAGGTCCAACAATCGATAGTTAAGCTAATTTTACATTCAGTACCTCTCTGATACCCTCACCCTCACACCTCTGTGGTAAGCTTTTGGTACGGTCATGCTGATGATTATTAGTCGACAGTTAAAAAGGTGGTAAAACACGCTGAAATTATATGTACGCGGATAACCAAGCGCCGGTAGTGACGCCACTTCCGGCAGATACGCTTCAGTGACTTCAGGCGGTGTAATTAAAAAGCCGTACATAGGTAATTTATTGGGCGATTTCAGAAATGTAATTGAAATTGAAATCCCCTTTTAATGAATCCCGAAAGAGACTACGAAGCAGTTCAGTCTCCCACAACCCCTACAGGGTGTCAAATTTATAATTTATAATTTTATTTCTTTTTCAAATACATAGACATATAATACATATCTTATTCATAATACAAAGTTCAAGAATATAAGCATTTATAAATATTTGTACAGACCAACTCCAAAATAATTTCACTATTACAAGTTCACATAAAGTTTACAAGTTCACAAGTTCTTTTTTTCCTGGCATCATACATTCACCGAAGTTGCAGTGTGCTTTAGTCTTTAAAAAATATTATGGCATAAAGACCAGAATTTCATGAATTTTGAGTAATTGCAATTGGAGTAACATATGAGTTTATCAATCTCGTATACATTTTTAAAGCTTGTTTTATTAAATTCATTTGCGGTAAAGAACCATTTAACTTGATATGTATATGTCATACTTTACTGTTGTTATAATAAGGTTTAGAACCGTATTTCGTCTTTCAGAATATCCGAGACATATGTTGCATTTTGAGAAGTTCAATGTAGAGTCTGTTGTTTGCTCTATCAATGTTTTAAGTCTACCCAAATGTTATTCACCGCCGCACTCCTAATCCCTAGGCTGTGATTGTAAGATATCACAGGTATAAGGTCCTACGGACTTTGGATCCATTATTTCTAAGAAATTGACAGTTACAATGACACTAACCTAGGCTTATCTATAACCATAATCTGATCTTGTCACAACAAAGATTCAGTGAGTAGCTTAAACTTTATCGATATTGACAAAATCATCTTTTTTTATCACGAATGCCATTAGGCCTTGTAAATATTTGAAGATCCAAAGTGATATGATTTGTTGAAATAATACGATTTTAGATGTTTTTAGCCTTCTTTAATACACGTAGACAAAAGAAAGCGTTTTAAAGGGGTGCTTGAATGTCATATACTCCATTAGCGGCGCGTCCGGGTATACATGCGATATACTTCATACCTCTCAACGTCGCGTCAGTATGTGATCTCACTTATGGAAAAGTAGAAATCAATACCTACATCTCTGGTGATACTAAATTCTTGTGTTGTTAAGAGTACGGTTGTCCAATAAACAAACTTACCACGTATCTAGGAACCTTGCGGTGATGAGTAACTGTAACAGCAGCAATAATATATGCAATAATACACTCTGAACAATGATCATCTGCTTTCAAGCACTTGGACTAAACGCGTTTCTCAAAAGCTATTTTAGGCATAAGTAGTTTGTAGTAAACCTTTCAGCCATGTAAAAGAGTGCGTCGTCTTTGGGGAAAGACAGTTAGCGTAAAACTAGGTTCACAGCTAAAAGCGATTCTAATAGGGGTATTTTACTGCATTTTACAAATTCACGTTTTATATATATTGGTCCATTGTACAATTTTATTTACAATGATAATCTGACAGTTTTCCATTTGATGGATTTCATTTCTATTCTGAAAATAAAATATTGGTTTATTGTACAATTCTATTTACAATGGTATATCTGAAAGTTTTCCATTTGATGAATTTCATTTCAATGCTGAAAATAAAATGTTGGTCTATTGTAAAATTATATTTATAATGGTATATCTGACAGTTTTCCATTTGATGGATTTCATTTCTATGCTGAAATATAATAGACATCTTCGATCATTTGTTATTGGAACGTAGAAGAAATCGATCATCACAATGAGAAAAAATTGTGTCAACCACTACTTATAATGTAAGTATATGCCAGGGTAAGAGCAAACATAATATGACACATTGACTCAAATAAGTCGATGAAATGTTTTTGAAAAATAATGTTACCAATGATAAAACATCCTTATTACTTCTGAAAATCAAGTTAAAAAATGAGTGTACATGGTTCCAAAAAGCCATGGGAATCTTTTATTGTTCACAATAAAATGGCTGCCATGTAATTTTTGCTTTGTACGAAACACCGTTATTACCACTACGGATAATTGGTTTGTGTAATAAGATGTTTTACCCTCTAAAGTAAATATAAATGACATAAATTACCAATATAAATGGTAAATTTGAACAAATAAATTTTGCAAAAAAACGTGCTACTAACCTTTAAAGGAAATGACATGAGAAAATGTATCATTCTTTATCAAAGGTGCACATGTTTTACAGCCCCTTCGTTAACTAGTCCTTTAATCATCCGTGACGGTGAGTAGTCTCCTCCCACTGGTCATACGGGTTATAACATATGATATGGTTGATGGAACCTATAAGTACGGTACTCAACAATAAAGTGGACTGGTCAAAGAAACAAAACATGGGTGTGACATGATACAACATTATTTCTTACTCTTCAATGACAAAAACGACTTATATCATAAATAAAAGCATGTTAACATACATGGACCGTGCCACAGAGGTTCTTAACCAATCTTACAAGATGGTATACATACAGCCTTCTTTTGAAAGAAAGAGCACATTTACCAATAAATACATAATGGACATCTAAATAAAAACTAACAAACAAACGAAAGTATAACACTCATTTGTTTTCTATTAATTCAATATTTTTAAAAAAATTAGATGCATTTGATTTTAGCACGATACAATAACAACTTTCGACGCTAGTTTGAATGACTAAATGGGTGACTGGTTGATTTTTTCATTGAAAAATCGTTTTTAAAGTAGACTGGGGTAAGAAATTAAATTCACACCAACATGACCCCTGCCATGTTTAAAATGTTATAAATGTGTGCAGAACGAAGCACATTTATTGATTTTTACAGAGAATGTCTTATATGTCAATGAACAGTTGTGTTTTATCAAACTTTATGTTGGGGAATTTTGAAATTTAACAAATTTTCATATTTGAATTAAAAACACGTAGAAGTATTCTTTGACTGATTTAATTTTCTTTCCAACACTATTAATTTTTTTAATACGACGTCAAAAACTCGAGAAATTGTACATTGAAAATGATACATATGATAAATACAACTGGGTGTTATACTTTCTTTTGCACATCAGTTTAGTACTACAAACTGTATACACACAAACGAGTAATAGTGTCCGAACCACGATAAAACAATTTTTATTCCGAACCATGGCCAAAACTATCCGAACTAAGGTGATTTTGACATAACTTATTTGGTCCATGCTAAGGAAGATTCATTGCACCATTTTTTCATTTATTTTCATGACCTCTTTACAACGACGGAGAGTTTAATCTGAAATTGGTTTTATTAAATCCAATGTGTTCCTCTACTGTTTATAATTAACTTATAATTTGAGCTAACTCTTTTATAATCTATTTTGACTTAAGGGTAGTAGGGTGTATGACTAATGGACGTAAACTGAAGGACAAAAGAAAGTACACACCTCGCGATCGGTTGATTTCGATTAATTCAATAATTAAGAAAATGAGATACATTTGAGTATGGCACTACCCTCAGTAGTATTATGAATTACATTGGTAGCTGGTAAATCTTTCGTTAGAATATCTTTGTTTAATGGAGACAGAGGCATGAAATGAAAATTACAATAACACAACCCTATGTTTTAATGTTGTAAATGTGTGCAAAACGAGGCACATTTATTGATTGCCTTTTATGTCGATAAATAGTTGTGATTGATCCAAAATAAACTTTGAAAAAATTATAAATTCAAAATATAATTTATTTAAATTTAAAAAACACGTAGGAGTATTCCTTGGCTGATGACTAAACGCCTGTACTTTTCAGTTTTTGCGTACGACATCGAAAACTTAAGATATTAAAATTAAATTAAAAATCATACACATGATAAAACCACCTGAGGTGTGATACTTTCTTTTATACGATAGTTTATGACTACCTTACTAAAATACTCTGATGCATGAAATTGTAGATAGGTCTTTACAAAACATATCCTTATCAAAGTAGTCAAAATTTCGGTTTTAACTCTGTTAAACGTGTGGCAGCATTTCCTTTGCTCTTCAGTGCTAATAGACAGGTAATGCATCTATCGACGTATATTTGGACTGTCACATTGCCAAGTCACCCACTGATAATATGGTATTGATTAGCAGAGCACGTGACCTGGAACCAGGCAGGTAGTTTGACTTACCCAGGTAGGTGACTTATTCACATAATACATCTGTTAACGGGACTAAGGCAGTATATTGAGTGGGTACTCCCGTTGTTGTTAATGTTAATAATTTTCAAAAAAATCTTTAGAAGTATTTTTTCATAGTGTATGCGTCATGTTACAATAGCATGGTACTGCTTTTGTATTTCAAAAATTACCAAACTACCTGTGCTGTGCCATTAGGAAAAGTTTTAATGGTTAAACCGCGGTACCGAAGCATCGTTTCACGGGCGTTGGGAGTGTTACGCAGTTAAAATCAGTTGAAATTTTTTCAAAGTGGAAACTTGAACTACAGTTATAACCAATAGGTTTATTCACAGAAACTCTTTCTCTGAGTACAAGAAGGCATTATGGGAGTATTTGTTATTGTGCTGTTTGGACTACTATGCTACAGTGGAACGTGTTTAACAACGACTATCCCAATACCATCCACAGGTAAGATGTATATACTATTATTCATTAACAAATACAAATATAAACTGCCAGGAAAAAGAAAGTACTCACCTCAGTTGATTTATCATATGTATGATTTTCAATTGCAAATATCCCTAGTTTTCAATGTCATAAAATAAAACTGAAAAGTACACGTGTTTAGTCAGCAGTCAAAGAACACTTCTACATGTTTTAGTTTGTTGGGATTTTTTGGGGGTTTTTATTAATTCGAAATTTCAAAAATAGTTTGGCTGATATACAACTATTCATCGACATATAAGACATATTCTATGTGAAAATTAATAAATGTGCCTGAGTCTGCACAAACATTTTAAACATGGTCGGGGTTATGTTGGTGTGAATTTAATTTTTTACCCTATTTTCATTACACAAAGATAGTGTAACTAACATTTAACCACAGTCACCAATTAATTCAATTAAACTACTACAGATAAGTATTATGATATCGTGCCATAGTCAAATATTGCATTAATTAATCGAAACTAACTGAGGTAAGTACTTTCGTTTGCCCGGTAGTTTATTTCAAATTAGATTTTAACCTGTGTCTTTATTTTAAAAATCTGGTTTTATGATGCTATTGCTAGCTTTGTAAAACAATAATATGTTATAACACTCTGAGGGTGTGCATTAGAATTCCGCAAGGGACTCGGCCCGAAAAAGTACAACAATTTGTACTAGTGACGGAAGTGTTATGCTGAATTCCTATACACAATTGTATAATGTTTATTTTTATATAGAAAGGGGTGTTGGGGTATATTTGGCCTACGTATATCTGAAAATCAGAGTGTAACCAAGACTAAAAATAATGGGGTCAAATATATCTACAAATTCTGTAATCAAATAATTGTGTAGTAAATAATGACCCGGTGCCGAGCGGTTATGGCATATAAACTCGCGAGGGCGTCAGCCCGAGCAGAGTTTATTGCCATAACGCGAGGCAATCAGGTCATTATTTGCCTTACACTCCCGCGGAACACTCTATTAAAAAAATAATTGTATATATGCATTTTAAAGGAGTATTTTGTTGATTAATACGACATGATCAAAATATATCAGTGAAATATTCACAATACAACCATGACTGACTCGAAAGGAAGGTTTCAAACTTAATTAGTCATTCCATACACAAGGTAGACATAAATTGGTACCCATACATACATATGTATATATAAAACTAGAAAATATAGAAATACAGCCAAGGCACAAAAGAATGAATACTCATCGGTATGGATCCTCGGTAGCTACATTGGTAAAGGCGCTGCTCGACGATATAGAGGTCCAGGGTTCGAACCCCACTTTCGTTACTTACAAAATTTTCATTTCTAATTTGAAAAAAATTCCAAAATTTTACAAGTCCATCTGTTTCCGTAGGTTGAATATCTCATAACCGACCATGGTGGTTATGAGATAACCAACCTGCGCAGATGGTGGTTATGGCATATAACCTGCAACTCAAACAAAAGAAATAACTTCCCAAGGGGTGTAATTAAAAGTAATGTAAAACTCTGTGTTAATTACATGCTCTCGCCCATGGCATACAATGACCAAAAACGTCAATGGGGCCCAAAAGAATAAAGTATAATAGAATTTTGTCTCTTACGATGTTGAGGTGAGGTGAGGTGAGTTGGGGTTTAACGCCGCTTTCAAGAGTAATTCACTTATATCGCGGCTGCTACTATTATGGCAGGGAGAAAGCCCGCAACGCCATGTTGCTATGCATTGAGGTGAAACCTGCGAGCACCGGCTGGAACTAGCGAACCATGGGTGATACTACGCTTAAATTCAGTGTAGCGTTGCACCCATACCTTACTGCGTGTAGAATAGTTGTCTACTGCATACAAAGTTGCCGTGCCCCTGGCGGGATTCGAACCCCGGACCTCTTGATCCGAAGCTGAACGCTAACCACTGCGCTATCCCGCCCCCTCGATTTTGACAAAATGCATGTACGTGAAGGTACACAAACAGGTAAGCAAAACAAATCCAACATGAACACGGTCGTCGTGTTTGTGATAAATCAGACAGATTTGCTAGCCGTCTCTGAGGTGAGGTGAGGTGAGTTGGGGTTTAACGCCAGTTTCAAGAATATTTCACTAACATCGCGGATGCTACTATAATAGCAGGGAGTAAGTCGGCAACGCCAGGTGGCTATGCATTGGGGTGAAACCTGCGAGCATTAGCTGGAACTATCAAACCATTGGCTGAAATTCAGTGTAGCATTGCACCCAAACCTTACTGCGTGTAGAACAGTTCTCTACTGCAGACAAAGTTGCTAAGACCCTAGCGGGATTCGAACCCAAACCCCTTGATCCGAAGCCTTACGCTAACCACTGCGGTCTAACCGTCTCTGAAAGACTATCACATTTTATCACATATTTTCCTCATTATCTTTGTTCGTTTAAAATCATTTCCAGAATTCTTTTTGAGATTTGTATTTCAGCTTTCTCAATTCCTCCCTTTGTTGAGCTTGGTACTTTCTCTTTCTTCTGATTGTTTTTTTGTATTTCTTTCTTCTTTCCATTACTTCTTTCCTTTCTTCCTCTCTGTGTGATCTTTTGTAGCATCTTTTCGCTTGTTTGAACAGTTTTCATTCCTCTTAACATTTCTTATTGAACCATTTGTTCAAGTCTTTTAGTGAAAATCACCTATTCTCTTGTTTACACTGTGTTTAAAGAATATGTTTGCAATGCCGGTATTCGTCGTACTAAAACCAATCATACTTTTAGTTATTGCTTCTCCTTCCTCCTCCTTCATTCTTCAAAAAAATCCTGTTTCTAAGCTCAAGTAATGATAATGTTATTGCTTCTTTGAAAAGGTGCCTTTTATCAGAATCTCATATCAGAAATACATTTTCCGTGTGTTCTGAGTTCTCCAATGATGTTTTCAGCTTTAGAAATATCGGTCGGTGATCTGAGTATTCGTTAATTTCGCCCATCTTTAATTGATCAATACAGTCGAAATGCTCCGTTAATCAAACAATAGTCAACAACACTGGACCCATTCCTACATTGTATCACGCACGTTGATTCTCCTGTCCCTGCGTCCTCCGATAGCCACCCGTTTACGATACGCATTCCCGTTGCTCTACATACTGAGAGTAGTCGAAGTCCGTGCGCATTTACCGTTGTGTCTGTGGAAGCACCATCCTCGGGTTTTATATATGCTCCGTTACTCTCCGTGTTCTTCTTTTATGTTAAAGCAGACTAGATTTTCTCTCATTTGTCTTATATGTTAATCTAGGTTTTCTTCCTTCCCTTCTCATTGCACGTCAGTTGCTCTTCTTTAACCTTCTTTATTAAATGTTTATTCTCTGCCACAAGTTCATCAAATCGTTGTTTATTCTCTATAATTCTAATTCGAATATCAGGTACTGCCATGATCATATTCTGCTGTCCGACACCTAGGTTCTGTACCTAAGCAATAACACATGTTCATCACTGTGTTTCTCAGGGATGTTTCTAACACTTCAAGCTTCTTCATTTTGCTATCAATATTATCTATTCTCAGCATAATGTCTCTGATCCAGACAGGGGGTTCCTGAGGGTAGTAAATCTGGTGATGTTGTGGTAGATGTTGATTTTGCTTTGTTGACACGATGACGTGTCGTATTCCGCCATTGCTCAATCTCGTCTCGCTTGAGTGGTTTGTAATGTGGACGTTTGGATTTCCATATTCAGGAGATTTTGTGTATTCTGCATATTCATTTTGACATACAGGACACGAGGTCTTCTTTGCAAAAACGAGATCTTCAAGTCAATTTGCAGGATATCATTTGTAAAATATTTACGAGCAGCTGACAACATCAACACCGTTCCCTCGCCATCTTGGTCACGTGATTAGGCAACTTTGTTTGAATTTTTGCCTTTTTCCGAAATCTGATTTTTAAGGTGTATACTGCTGTAACAAGTGACTTTTAAAAAGCAGTTTTCTTATATGAATAGTCCTCTTGAAATAATGGAATTAAACACATTACAAGAAACAACATTGACTTTCATTTCACAGTACAACTTAACATGTTTTGACACCAAAATAATAGGATTTTATAAATGCAAATATCCAAAAGTAATGAAACGTTATTTGAATGAAATTATCGTCCTTAAACTGCTAGATAATGATTTTAGCAAGTCATACGAGTAGTTATACAGACATTCTTTTTTAAATATCAGACAGTTTTTCTGGTGAAAAATATTGGGGGTGCTTAACTTGTTTCTCTATGTATATGACCGAGCTCAAAACTGTATGTTCGTCTACCATTATGTTTTATTTAAACCTTTGTTGCTGATGTGAATTGATCATTAATCATACGCAAAAAAATTAATTGTGATGTCCTGGATGGGATTATTGATATCACATGTATATGATTCTTTATGATTAATGATAGCATGAATAGAAATAACCAATGATCAATAACCCGGATGTTGTGTGTAAGAGAGGAAGCTGATTTGCAAACAACCCTAAGGATCAAATAGTTGATTCAAAACAGTTACATTTACGTCGACCCCTGGGGCATGTGAAACTAACAATGCAAAGGAGACTACATGCATCAGCGGTTAGGAAAAAGAGACGAAAACATGAATTCCAGCACTTAAATAATATACTGTCAGGCAAAAGAAAGTACTCACCTTGATTCTACCAAATGTATGATTTACAATTGCAAATATCTCAAGTTTTTTTATGTCATAATCTAAAACTGAAAAGTTCAGGTGTTCAATCAGCAGTCAAAGAATACTTCTACATTTTTTTAATTTTTCAACAAAATGAAATTTTAAATTTCTTCATAAATAATTATTGTTGATATAGAACTGTTCATCGACATATAAGACATATTTCTATGTGAAAATTAATAAATGTGCCTGATTCTGCACACATTTACAAGATTTTAAACATGGTAGGGGTCATTTGGTGCAAATTTTATTTCTTCTCCCTGTCTTCATTAAACAACGATATTTTAACTAAAATTTAACCGAAGTTGCCAATTAATTCATTCATTCAAACTACTGCAGTAATATTTTTGCATCGTCCCATATTCAAATTCTTTTGAATATTGAATTAATTGAAACTAATTTAACTGAGATGAGTACTCTCTTTGCCTGGCAGTTTAAATGAGGAAAAAGGTTAAGCACCCCCGCGTGTTTTCACCAGCAAGGGTTGTCTGAAGAAAGTATACAATGTGTCAGCATAAGTAACCTTATAGAAAAAGAGAATCATACTGTAACAAGTTAAGAAAGACAAAATCATTCAGATAACCTTTCGCTTCATTTGTATATTTGCATTTATACTTTTTTGTATTTGTTGGTCTCAAAAAACATGTTATGTTACACTGAGAAATAAAAGTGAATATTGGTTGCTGTTTATTAACAAAGCTGCGGAAGTTCAATTTGCAAGCCGTCTTCTGATTGGCCTATCACATTGGCCTGCAGTACGCTAAAATATCAGCACAGAAAATGCAAGGGTTGAAGTCAAGGGCGGAGAGAGAAGATTTGAAAATATTTTGGTCCCATATTACGCCCGTAACGTTGTGAATATGACTACCTGTAGGTAAATCCATGGTCATGACGTCACTCTATTGTGTTATCAGTTGATTATTATTTAGGAATCTACTGGTCATTGACTGTCCCAGTCAGGAGGGGTGTTAGGTTTAGACATTTTCAGTAATGGCTAATTGCGTACACTTTTCGAGACTGATTTATTGTGTATTGGTGTATCTGAATAGGATCTTAAAATATCTCTCAACTAGACAAATTAATGTTTGTGATGCATGAGAGGGGTGTTAGGTTTAGACATTTTCAGTAATGGCTAATCGAGTACACTTTTCGAGACTGATTTATTGTGTATTGGTGTATCTGAATAGGATCTTAAAATATCTCTCAACTAGACAAATTAATTTTTGTGATGCATGAACCTGGATTCGAACATGCAACCCTTCGCTTGGTAGTCAGCGCTCCTAACCATTAGGCCACAAGACGAAGTTAGAAACCTTAGGATTGTTTGTCAGTAAGAAGCCCGCGTTCTATTCATGCCTTGTAATGCACGCGGAAGGCATGGAAAGGCAGAGTTTTAGCTGTCAATCACGTCGCCTCGCGTGAAGTTTTGCGCTGCACGTGCGTGGAAGAATCCACTTTTACCATATCCGATGAATGAGCACCGGAATTTGCAAAATAATTGATTTTGGTGTCATAGAATTGAAATTTAATGTTTCAAATGTAAAATAATCACATATGCATGTTTCGTGACGTCATATATGGATTAAGATGGAGAATGCATTCGGAGCAGTGGATTCGAGTTGATTATTTTTAACGAATCCACAGCTCCGAATGCATTCTCCTTTACATAACGTACATCAGATTCTCGTACATGGGCACTTGTGAAAACAAATATAGATCAATCAAAGTATTAGAAAAGGTGTAGGATCTGTAATGATTTAAGATAATCCATTTAACTTGATTTCATTGGATGACTGCCTAAACGGCGTTAAACAAAAACTCAATCACACACTGTGTGGACTGAATAACACTCGGGTTCCTGACAATGGGATATGTTTTACCTCCTGCAAGGCTAAGGGCTCTGCTTGATTCCGGACCCGGTGCACAACCCGTAACCGACAGTAAACAGTAACCAGAAACATTATTCACTCAAGGCTACAAGGTAGCATAATGGGGTTTACTCGAGTTGTTATAATATAAATATATGGACAATGCATTGTATTATCTAAATTTACTTAGCAGTGGCACACTATGGACAATTTCATTAGAGTATGAATATTTTGTGTTCGAAATATAGAAATCATTATTTTTTTAAGGCTTTGCAGTATATGTTTTTGGGATAAACTTTTCCACATACTTTTTTGAAAAAATGACAATGGAATATATAATGAAACTCGTCTCCTTTTACATTTAAAGCGCATAATGAACATTTCTATATAATCAATCTTGTCTCCTTTTACATTTAAAGCGCATAATGAACATTTCTATATAATCAATCTTAGACCAACTTCCACAGGAAGACGATGATTGGACAGTCGAAAGTGTAATAAACTGAAAAATATATACTTTTCAGGCAGGTGCTGTAAATAAAAGGCAATATCAGTGTTATTTTTAATGGTCTTATAAAATCTATCCTGGGAGGACATTTCAACATCTGAATGTCATTTTTATATGAACAGGTCTAAAAGACTTTTCTTGACCATATACTGACCATATATTTTATCCAAACATTATTTACCAGTGGATCATATATCCATGCGTCATTATTTCCCGTATTTATCAAGATGGTTTTGATACATGCTAGCCATTTGTTATCTAAATTATTATTAAATTAAATTATTATTTAATAAAATTAAATTAGTTTGATAGCTTTGAATGTTTTCCTGTGATCAATCTTGCCCAGTAAGATATCATTTTGGTATAGAAATCTATAGCGAGAGTGGTTTACGTCCTGTTTCTGCATAAATCATATATAACGGTTTATTTTTCTCGATCCGGCGCAGTTTCCTCAAAAAGTTTCGGAGGATGTTCTGCAGAATGTTAAAGTTTTCAAATCCCAATACTTCACATCCGTACGTCAAAATTCGAACAACAAGTACATCAAAAGGTTTTAACTGACAGAAATTGACGAATTGAGATGTTCAGTTTTGGATAAGATATAATTCTTGGCTTTTAAACCCTTCTCACAAAGGGATTTTCTAGCAGAAAAAAATCACTCAAATTAGTTGATTAGAACCCGGCGTACGCCCAAGGCGCACTTCGAATGCTCTGGTTTCAAATGAACGGCGCAAGTGGCATATAATGGCGGACAACTGTTATCCATTCGATATTCAATAACTAATGAACCCCTCTTGATCCGAAGCCGAACTTATGTGAATGGGGCGTGTATAGTTCGACTTTCTGCACGATATTCGATTGTCATTGGAAACTTTTATTTTTTATATATATGGTGATTTGGGATAAATAAAATAAGTGCCAAAACTTATTTGAACTGAAATCATCACATTTGGCATTTCGACACGAATTAAAGCAAACTAAAATATGAAGCACAATGGATGCCACCTTATCTCGCATAGCCGCTTTAATGATTTGCACCACTTAGCAACTCGATTGTGTCATCGTCGAACGCTCCTTGAGCCATGTGCCTACCAATGCGTGATTCACGTGCACTTGAAAACGAGATTTGTTATGACGGAAAACGACAAAACTTCATGAATCTCGTGCATCTCAAAATGAAAGGAACAACGCACGTGCAGGTACACTTTACATGACACTGAAAGTAACATTTATACGTGATAGGTTAACATCACTGTGACGGATACAAAAGATGCATCAATTGTGTTTCATAAAATTTTATTTGGTTTAATACGTGCCATCATACGATATGTGCTGATTTCAGTTCAAATAATTTCAGTGAAGTTGCCTATCCATTCCAAATCGCCAAATATATAATAATTAGTAGTTTCCAATTAAAATCTAGCAGCGTCATTATACCTGTGTAGAAACCGAAACTACACGTCCCATTTACATACACGGTAGTTATACAACCTATTAAACATTATCAACTCAAAGTTGTCTATTTGTCCATTGTAAATAAGTTTCCAGAACTACGTTTGACCAACTGATGCGCGGCACACGTGGCATACTGTCCGGTTTTCGATCAGTAATCGCTACTTTTACCTTTATATTATCGGTATACTGAGTCGACTCTCATTAAAATGGCAATTTTCGGTCAGTATTTCTCGATAAAATGACAAATGTGACCTCAAACAACACAATGGATTGATGTTACACAATACCTCAGATAATATTTAGTTTAATCAAAATTACTTCATGCATATACACTATATAGTCATGTAATAAAAACTCTAAACAGTTAATTCCGAGCAAAGAATTAATTCGATCCTTCGGGTCTCTGTTAATACAAAGCCCGGAATCAAACATTGTTTCTCGTTGTTTCTCCACTGTTTCGTCAATCACTGAAGATATGATCATATTATCAATGCACTTAGTTTCGACGTCCATGTAAGTACATTCACGTTTGCTACAAACTTGTTCGCAACCGATGTATAAACCTTCACATTCATAGTTTCATATATGCGTTTCTTTTCATATGCTTGCATTTCAACGTTTTACCCTTAAGGTATCTCAAGTCAAAAGTACTGCTCATGCAGACTTTGATAGTAATATTCACTTGGTCCGTTTTCTATCCTTAAAGGGGGCGGGATAGTGCAGTGGTTAGCGCGTTCGGCTTCGGATCAAGAGGTCCGTGGTTCGATTCCCGCCAGGGGCAAGGCAACTTTGTCTGCAGTACAGAACTGTTCTACACGCAGTAAGGTTTGGGTGCAATGCTACACTGAATTTCAGTGCAGTACCACCCATGATTCGCTAGTTCCAGCCGATGTTCGCAGGTTTCAACGCAATGCATAGCCTGATGGCGTAACGGGCTTTCTCCCTACCATAATACTAGCAGCCGCGATATAAATGAAATACTCTTGAAAGCGGCGTTAAACCCTAACTCACCTCACCTCTATCCTTCAAAACGAATATGACATTTTCATGAAAAATAAATAATCAAAACTTGTACCACTGGTTGGAAAGTACAAACCTTTTTTCGTATATTTTTGTATACATTAAATGTACATCACTCTGTTGGTAAAAACATATATCAACTACGATACACTGTCTTTATGACTTAAAACATATTTGTGTTTCAGCTGACGCTGTCAATGGTATGAATGAATACATACTTTATACCCACTCGCAGTCGTGGAACACTGCAAAACGGGTATGTGCTGGTATCGGGGGTCAACTCGCAAACATAGACTCGCCCACACTGCTGGACCAGATACAGAGCGAGGCTGGGGGATCTTGGTCTAGCGGGTACTGTACTATTTACTTTTACTACCTACGAGTGCAATCATATCGGGGTTCATATTTTTCATGCGATTCCCTAGGGCAAAGTATTACTTTGTCTTGGTGAAGTGACGTCATAAACAATGCTATGAAGTTTCACCTATGATGTTGCGTTTCACATGCTACGACGGTGGGTCGCCAGCCTGTGGTTGAAGCGGATTTTAGCTGTTTTTCATTAATTTAATGACTTTGGTAATAAACAAAATATTGTATTCATGTCTATGACATACTATATTTACGACAGTCGTGCCTGAATGTCGGTATATCCCTCGCTCTCGCTCGGGAAATATGAATATTCAGGCACTCGTGTCGTAAACTTAGTATGACATACACACTCATATAATATCCTCTGTGAAGTAAATGTTTTCCAAACTGATACTTGGTAAAGTCATTGGTTACGCATGCGCACATTCAACCGCAAAAGAAACGTCACCACATGTTCAACAGTCTAGAATTCGAAATACTGCAGCCAGAGAAAGTCTATTTTAATACATTTTATAGGGTCATGATTTGTTAAATGGTATCCTCATTTTCATACATCAGAATATAATACTTTTATTTTCACATCTGTTCAAGTACACTTGGGGTGCTGAAATCGCTTTTTTCAAAATGGTTTTTGGTCAGAATATTTGAAATTTAACTTAAAAAATCATAACATGCAGAACATTACTTAATAAATGATTAAGTCGATATAAATAAACCTTATTGGACTTAGGACGCGATAAAACAATCCAAAAAGCCCTTTTTGACTCTCAAATCTCGTCCAGTTAAGAATATTCCATTCTCTTCCCACATAGGTTACTCCCTTCAGATATCCGATCCTACCCTCAGCTGTTTTACGCTTGAAATCGGGAGCGGAATGGGAGTGTCCTGATAGGTTGCAATTGAATCTAGTTGTGCAATCAGCGACGCCGTTGTAAAAGTGACATTTGCCAATGACACGTCATAATGATAAAATAAACGTGGGGCCAACGTTTTCTCGTTTTCATATGTTTTCTGTGTTTTCCTCGAAATATGCTATTTGATTTTGTGAAAACTATTGATCATAAACATACTTATAAATAAAGAAGACCAAATCAAACACAAATACCAAAAACAGTTCATTTGCGTTATTTACATCAGACATATTCGAATGACATATGCTAATGAGCAAGACTCTTCAGAGTAAAATGCCAAGATCTTTGAAGTGACCCGGTCCACATGGCCAATTAATATGAGTTTTCATTGGTTAAGAAGCAGGGACACGGTATGAGATTTCTCTTTCTCTTTCTCTTTTGGTTCTGCTCCCGATTTCAAGTGAAAAACAACCGAGTGGGAAGAGAATGAGAAGATTCGAAAATTACGAATTTTAAAACATATGTTTCTCAGAACTTTGAACAGATAATGTTTTGAAATTTCAAATTTAGTTTAGTTGGCTTCTGGAGACATGATGCATCTCTGTTTCTGTCGTGTGTATCATTCTTGGATTGAATTATCTTGTATTGTGCGTGGCGACGTTTCTTTTGAGGTTGAGTGTATTGTTAGACCAGAAAGCTGAGTCTGAAGGATCCTGGTCTAAGAGGTTCTTTGTTATTTTTGCAAAATTTATTTTTTCAAATTTCCTATTTATAATGATAGTTTGTGCCATTTAAATTTACTTTAGAGGGTAAATTGTCCGTAGTAGTGATAACGGTGTTGCGTATAAAGAAAAAATTGCATGGCGGCCATTTTAATGTGAACACAATTTATTATTCGAATGACAAAAACGATCCCCATTGCTTTACGGAACCATGTACACCCATTTTTAACTTGATTTGCCAAAGACAGAAGGGTGTTTTATGATTTATGAAATTATTTTTTAAATACATTTTATCGACTTATTTGAGCGAAAAAACGTGCTACTGCCCCTTTAAGTAAACTTTTTCCAAATTGGTATTAGGTGATGCCATTGTAGCATTAGATCAGATACAAGCAGTATTGTTTTCAATTTTTATCATTCACATTTAAACAAAACTGTCATATAGACATCTTGTTGATATATCTATTTTACGGTCACTCCAATTTAAGGGGTGTACTCAAGATGGGCCGTGTGCTATGTTATATACATAGAACATGTGGCCTTGTATGGCCCCTATTTTTCGTTTGGTATAGTGTCCCTGAGGCCCCATGATTTATAATGCTAGAATGAACAGTGGCGTTAAAGGGGCAGTAGCACGTTTTTTCGCTCAAAAAAGTTGATGAAATGTATTTGAAAAATAATTTCACCAATAGTAAAACATAATTCTCTCTTCGGAAAATAAAGTTTAAAATGAGTCTACATGTTTCGGTAAAGCCATGAGCATCGTTTTTGTAATACAAAATAATAAATTGTGTTCACAATAAAATGGCCGCCATGCAATTTTTGCTTTATACGCAACATAGTTTTTACCACTACAGATAATTGGTTTGTGTAATAAGATGTTTTACCCTCTAAAGTTAATTTATATGACATAAACTATCATTATAAATGGGAAATTTGAAAAAATAAATTTTGCAAAAAACGTGCTACAGCGCCTTTAAGTAAAGTATTTTCAAACTGATATTAGGCACAGGGGGTTTATATTGCTGAAACATAACAGTTCCTAGGTCCAATACTTCGATACGATACACCCTATACTAATAAATAAAGAAAGGGATGCAACGCGAGTTTTACCCCCTGCCTAAACAAGTCCACATTAAAAATAAATATCACGCATTTTACATGTAATACATATTTCAGAATTAAAGCAAAGCAAATTTCTCTTTCGATTAAAACAAACTTCAACGAAATCGGTGCATTATTTTTCAAGCTACGACACTTGAAACACGATTTTTTACTTGTCAAACTTGAGTGGGCCAAAATGGTTTCTCAGAAAGACATAGATAAAAATCGAGAAAAAAGTCGATATTTCATTCCTAGCAAAAGCAATCAATCTCGAAAAGAGTTTGCTACTATCACTTTACATCCCTGATACATTTGACATACTTAAAACGTCCATGGTATATCACCGTAACATTTATTGTAACTTTATAGTAACTACAAGAAAATCTGCGAGCCACCTACACCATCTTGGAGAAAAATGACGTATACAGATACGGACTGAATTAACAGCAGTCAGCTGATTGATAAAAATAAAAGCCAATCAGCTGACAGCTGTTAATTCAGTGCGTTGGAAATGTAGGTCACCATACGTCACTTTTTCCAAGATGGTGGAGGTGGCTCGCATATTTGCTTGTAGTTACTATAAAGTTGCAATAAAGTTGTTATTTTAAATTTAAATTCCAAACATTCTGACTAAAAACTATTTTGAAAAAAAGCGATTTCAGCACCCCAAGTGTACTTGAACAGATGTGAAAGTAAAAGTTTTATATTTATATATATGAAAATGAGGATAACTCTTTACAAATCATGACCCTATAAAATGCATTAAAATAGATTTTCTCTGGCTGCAGTATTTCGAATTCTAGACTGTTGAACATGTGGTTGAGTGTAAATATGAAAAATGTCATTCTCAAACGCCAATTTGTTCTTTTGACTATAATTATGAAAATGCAATTCACTTTTTCTTTTCATGTCCTCTTTACAGCGGTATAAGAGAAAATATATTTTTCTACACCAAAGGATTTGATTTGAACTCGGTTTTATTTTGAAATCCAAATTGTACCTCTAATTTAAATAAAGACCTTTTAATTTCTATACACTTTTATAAATTTAACAGGCAGAATTTACAACTAACTTATTAAGATTATATGTCTGGCATAACTTGACGAACATTGGTGACATATGTTAAAAGTTTCTAAAGAAATATTGCAATCTGATTAAGTATGAAATCATCATTACTCGATTGTTGTTGATGTTTGTAAATGTATTATGTATTGTCAATTCATCATGATTTTTTTTTCTTTATTCTGGAGCGGTATTCAGATAGGCTTTTGCAGCTTGTTTACCACTCCACTTTTTCGTGAAATAAATATGTCCCGAAGTCATGCATGGAAACAATAGAAACGATATTCAATATTCATAACTTATGTTTAGTCGCAGTTTGAAGCTTGTCTCAAGAGATTATTCTTTTCAAAATGATTTCTGAAGACGGAATATGCTATTCAATTTCGTTGAACATGTCGCCTCGAGTTTTCGCAAGTCAAACATTTTTATGTGATTAATAGTTTCAAAGTTTCGCGAACATACGTATTTTATAGACCATCAACAAGACCGTTCATTTGAACAGCGTTGAGACCTATCCTCTTACACACCCGATCAATAAAATTGATAGCCTCATCTATTACAGTATTGACGTAACAAAGGAAAGCGTTAATCAATCGTTCTTTCTACTTGGTTCGATAAAGTTGAAGAATGCATAAATCCCCTGTCATTTCACATTATCCGAACAATTATCTACTAAGATTGAAACTTTGTTTTTGAGATGAAATAAATAACAAGCATATACTCATCTGTATTAGAAAAAAATAATAACGAATGTGTCTTTTTTCTTTTCTTTTTAATTGTTTTCTTTTTTTTCATTTTGGGTTACACATGGTAGAGGTGATACAAGCAGCACATGGGTTTACATAAATAACTTGTTCCACATTGATCAATATTTGTAAAAAATATTAAGCTTATCATTAACAATCGCATTATATTTGTTAAGTAATAATATTTGGCAATCTCTGCTTGGACTGTTCGAAACTCAGGCACCGAATGTCTTACTTTGTGGTCACACATTATCTTTTTAATCAATATCAAAATAGTATTTATAGGCCTATAAGCGCTGTTTGTATATCCTTTAAGGATATTAAAACATGAAAGTTGATTCTAGTATCTGCTTCGTTCTGAAGCCACAGTTTCAGTTTGGTCCAAATCGAGATACAATAGGGCATTCAAAAAATAGATGGAAAATGGTTTCCCGGTCTTTCTTACAGTAACTATATAAGTGAATCGCCATATATCCAATCTTACATAGTAAATAGTGAAAAGGTAATATAAATTGTAAGATTGAAAGTTTCTTAATACATCGAATCTATTTAGGTATTTTTGACCTAAATTACTTTTTGATTGGACTTTTTCTGTATTACTACCTTTTGTCATACGGTCCTTTTGAATAGGACACAATCCATACTACTTACTGTATACAGTAATTGGTCTTTATGTTACTGTTGAACAAGTATCCTTCCATGTCCAATATTCGTATTTTTTCGTTTCCCAACTCTATTAAGTGAATAAAGCTCTATCGATTTCGTCCTGTTAGTTACTGTTCTCTTAATATCCAATACAATACATATCCCAGTACATAGTGAATGATTCGATACTGCTTGGGGTATTTAGTATTCATGCTAGTGTCAAAACTTCCATTTTCATATCCGCATCCTTGTTCAGTTTTTTCCAAACTATGTTAGTGGACACGCGTATATTGGTATTTTATTGTTGGTTATATAAATTAAAGCAGATAATGCTAATAAGCTTTGACGTACTCGCGATCGTGCATAACGCCCAAAAAAATTTACTGATTTAATTTTGCCGACGATTATTAGCCTTGATGTATTTATCAAACTATTTCCTGTTTCATATCCGTATTCGTGTTCAATCTGAACTGAATTAATTGTTGATTTCGTCTTTTGGTCCAGACAAAACGGTTAAGCGTGTACTCTATTGCTATGCAGTATAATTGATACAGCGTTTCGCGTTTTGGCGACTTTCGGAAATTTTATGGGGACATGCGGCGTGTTTTTTTTTTTTATATGGGATGTTTTATCATTCTGTGGCCATTAATAGATGCTTTAACAAAGCATTTCTTTAAGGCCTAAGTGCAGGTTTTTCGCGCTCATATTGGATCATATACTTAAATGGTACATTGCTTATATAGCTTATATAACTTGTATGGTACATTACTTATATAGCTTATATAACGTATATGGTACATTACTTACATAGCTTATATTACTTACATGGTACATTACTTACATATCTTATATTACTTATATGGTACATTGCCAGAGGGAAGGTCGCGTGTAATATCGAGAGATGTGCATTATCTGTGCATTATTTGTATATGTTTTTTTGATTGGCGTGCAACAGTGCCTTTAATTATTTTTCAACAGCTGGTATCACACATGGACAGGTCTTCATCGCGCCACAGACGAGACTCTCATTCAACAAGACTGCACACCTTTTGATTTCGGAACTTTGGGGATTGGGATGTTCAAAACGCCGAATCACCACGAATTTAAAGCAGATAGACTGTGTATGAGGGTGCAGAAAGACGAGTTCACTCTTGAACGCTACGATTGCTCCAAAAAGCTAGTATTTCTCTGTGAGCGCAAATCAGGTAAGAGTTGTCAATCAATTTGACAACAAATCTTAATCTACTGCTCATTTGATTTTGCATTGTGAAATCATGTGATCCATCTTGGTGAGAAAAACCACTTAGAATATCAAAATCTAACTTCTTGAGAAATTTGACAGAAACAATGGATTAGTCTGTTGCTATGTACCCACATGCATGATTGCAAAACCATGTGTAAACATGCTTCGGTCTACTTCTAAACCCAACAAATATGCAAGAATGTTTGATCATTATGACTGAAACATCATGTCTCCAAAAGCTAACTAAACTAAACAACCCACACAGGACAAAAGTGGTGGAATAAACTTTCCGGAGCCTTCCGGAATCCTCTCAAAAATTGGTGGATCCGGAAGAATGTGAAAGGATCCTGAAGAATCCGGAAGCCTTCCAACACTTTTTGTCCTGTGCTATTCTTGAAACATTTTGGTTCTAAAAAAACCGCCTAAATTTAATTCAAACCATGTTGAAAATATAGTGAACATTTACTTTTACCGAATAGTATAGCAATGATCCATACAACTTTCTATAGTAAACTTGTTACATAATGTATTCTGACATTCCAGGTACGTGCCAGTACAACTCGGTGAATACAAGCGCTGCTCTCGTCTCTCAATTCAACGCCACATCCGGGTCCTGCCGCAGCGTTTGTGACACAGTTTCCGGATGCTTCCTGGCAGGCAACTATCTCAACAGCCATTGTGTTCTTCTGAAAGCACCTGCCGGGGGGAACTCAATGTCCCTGAAAGCTTGTTACTCTGGTAATCCCTAATTAAAATATTTCACGAATTGTTTTTTTTAAAGGTACATCCATTGTGTTGTTGGGGGTCAAATATGCCAAACGTTATAAGTGGTCTTACTTTATCGGGAATTACCAACTGTTACCGAAAACTACCATTTTCATGATACTCGACTTAGTATATTGATGATATGAAGGTAAAAGTGTCGATTTCTGATCGAAAACCGGACAATGCACCGCGTGTGGCGCGCGCCAATGAGTCAAACGTAATTTTGGAATCATTTTTAAACCAGATAAAATAACAACTTTGGGTTGATAATGTTAAATAGGTCATATAACTACTGTGCATGTAAATAGGACATGCACTTTCGGTTTCTGCACATGCATAATTGATGTAACTCGATTTTAATTGGAAACTTGTAATTATGATATATTTGGCGATTGGGGATGAATATGCAAGCTGAGTGAATTTGTTCGTATTGTAAGCAGCACATTTGGTGTGTTGGAACGTATTAAAGCCAAATAGAATTTTATGAAACACAATGTTCATGTTCTAAACCAAAATGATATAAAGTACACAGCCTTAGAAAATATATAGACACTAGCCTTTTACTTTTCCCGAGATCTACCATCCAAATTGAATCGCATCATTAAAAATTATTAGAATGAGAATTTGCATCAGATAAAATACAAAAAATGACATGTTATTTTCAGTTTAGATATATGTATGGTAACATACAACACAAACATGTCAAGGGCCATTTTACTTATCATTACTTATCATTTACTTGTTAACTCATTAAAAAAAAATTGTGTTAAGTAGATTGACCACTTTACCAAAGATACCCAAACGTTTTAAAATAAACAAAACGTGAAGGTACTTGACATTGTGTGATATAAGGAGAGCCATTCAGCCATTATCATTTCACTAGTCAAATTTGAGGCGAGGATAACCCGTTAATAAAAAAAATGTTGGCACCCGAAACAAAATTTGAAGTCGATGAATTTTTCAATGACATTTACGTTGTACGTGGTCCTGTGCATAGCTCAGATGACTTCTATCCGTAACATTCAGCAGGAATGGGAACGGTTCGTTGGGTCGGTGACGCGTCTTATGGCTGTGTGATGAGCGTTTGAAGGGTTGATTACTTACCCCTAAGTGAGAAATGAGTTAACATTGTTAACCAAATTATATATTTTTAAAAAATACTTTGCTCATTGGCACGCACTGAAATCTGGAAATTCGGATAGATAATTCGTGCAATTGTAAACCCACTTTAACAATCGTAACAAAGAAAACTAGAAATGGCACGAAGGCCGTATAAAATTAGTGTCACAGAGGGAGTTGGTTAACAAGTTGATATAAAGGAAATATACAAATTATGAATTGTCAAAAAGATTTATAGCATTTTAATAGTCTAACATTCAGTGTTTACCGAAGTTTTTTTAATGGGAGATCTGGATAAAATGTCATATGTAGATAAAGAGGAGAGAACTATGATTGATATAATTTGGTTTCCTTTTTATATTTTTCCTAGAAACGAAGTTAAAGGGACACCTCGTCGAGGTTAAAGATGAGATCAGATTTATCTACCTATGCTGATTAGCGTGTCTGCTAGGGGGTCACGCTTCGCTTCACTATATACATGGAGTTGATTGTATTACCAATTACATAAGGGTGTCTGAATTGGGAGTCTGTGACTCATTAGCAGACTAATCTAATCAGCATAGGTAGATAAATCTGATATCATCTTTATCCTCGACGCGGTGTCCTTTTAAAGGTGAAATTGCCAATTGATTTGGTTTCAGCATCAACAAACACGACCAATACAGACACTTACAAAGACAGTGACGACACCTCTAAAATACCGACAACCTGTGCAGAACCAACTACAGGTTTGCATGTTTTATTGGGTTATTTAGAGGGGCAGTAGCATGTTTTTTTCAAAATTTATTTTTTCAAATTTCCCATTTATAATGATAGTTTATGTCATTTAAATTAACTTTAGATGGTAAAACATCTTATTGCACATACCAATTATCTGTAGTGGTAAAAACTATGTTGCGTATAAAGCAAAAAATGCATGGCGGCCATTTTATTGTGAACACAATTTATTATTTTGTATTACAAAAATGATTCCCATGGCTTTACCGAAACATGTACACTCATTTTAAACTATATTTTCCGAAGACAGAAGGATGTTTTACTATTGGTGAAATTATTTTTCAAATACATTTCATCGACTTATTTGAGCGAAAAAACGTGCTACTGCCCCTTTAAAACTTACGCTCTGTATTTGGTTTCGTTTCTTTACTATGTATTCTTCATGTGTCATTTTAATAACAGATTTTATTCTTAATGATAAATTCATGTTAGATTACGTAATTATTCTAATACCCCCAAATCTGCTTCTGCGAAAAAAAATTACATTGGCCGTAACTTTTGATTGGTCTGTTGATGTGTTTGGGTGCAATGCTACACTGAATTTCAGCGTAGTACCACTCATGGTTCGCTAGTTCCAGCCGATGCTCGCAGGTTTCACCGCAAAGCATAGCCACATGGTGTTGCGGGCTTTCTCCCTGCCATAATACTAGCAGCCGCGATATAAGTGAAATACTCTTGAAAGCGGCGTTTAACCCCAACTCACCTCACTTTCACATGTGAATCCATTGTGATGAGACCTTTCAAATGAGATGATAAGTTTTTACCTTGTGACCAATACCAATACAATATACTATAGTACTGAGTATCGGAATAAAGATTGATTGAGACATTGTGACCATGACATTGCATTCTCCCAAAATTTTGCATTGGTGATTGATAAAACCTTTCAAGCATAACCTAATATCGGCTAGTAGTACTTATCGATGATGTTTTAATTTAAAATTATACTTTATAAACACATCTTGTTTAAATGAATGTTTCCAATTTTATAATCAAAATAATTCTTTGAAAATATTTATCCATGTTTCCTTTTCGTTTGAATACGATTAAATAAATATTGAAATATGTTCCAAAAAAGCATAATTACTTAACGATAATTATCACACTTTACGCGCACGGTACTATGTACGCATCAGGTTATATCAATTCATTTTGAGTGAATAATTTTCAACATTGACGGAATTAACCACATACATTGTGTAGCAAATTACCTTTCTTTGAATTCATTCCTGTGTATGTGCTAGAGCCATTGCATTTAGTTCTCTGTTTATCTTATTTGGTCCGTTTCAAAATGTTTATCAATGCGTAATTTCATACCAAGGTAAATACACACACATTGACTTATGCATCATAAGAACATGTGTGACCAATTTATATTGTTAACCTTCCATTTACGACCAATTAAATCCTAATTAATGCGCATCATCCTTATAACGTATATTGCAAATCCTCATTGTATAACACATTTATATCAAGGAGGGAAGAAAGTTGTTTTATCTAGAAAATTTTGTTTTCCTGCTATACTTTCCCCCGTTTCTTTTCAGGTGACTCCAACACAGGAGGGGACTCGTCTGTGGGTGTTCTAGAAGTTGAGTGTCCATCTAGCAACATCAACGTTTACACAAGTACAGAGGTCATCTGTTCCACAGAGGTCGTGACGTTAACGCCGTCCGTGAATGACGTTACCGTCGTCGTGACATCGGCAGTCACGGACACAGTCACTGAATGGTTGACAGAAACTCAGGTTGTCAGTCTTACGGAAATATCCACCGCTGTACTGACGTCTGCTGAAATCCTGACTACGACGGAAACAACGGTGGAAGTTGTCAGCTCATGCGCAGTGTCCTTCACCCCTGACAGCAGTTGCGTGACCGAAATAACGTCAACGAATGTATTCACAACAATGACAGACTGTCCAAGCGTAATTCCCGAATATTTGACGTTAACATCATCCTGCCCAGAACAATCAGTTGAAATTTCTCCAACAACTGTTACCCTTTTTGAATCGACGTCATGTTTTTGCGAGATGACGTCATCACCACCTGGAGTCATCTCCCCTGAATCTGTGTCAACACCTTCGCTGCCTACGTTGGCTTCAAACGAACCTAGCCCTACAACTTTATGTACAGTTTATCATGCAACTGAAATTGGAGATGAGGCCATTGCCGCGATTGTCTCTTCGATTTATAAAACGTTAACTGTGGAAACGAAAAATCTTTCAAGTAGTTTGCGAAAGAAATCAAGCGCCACAGATCCCAGAATGTCATCAATGGGTATAGGATACGGAGCCGTTGCGTTGATAGTAGTGCCATTTAGTCTCATTGTTCTTGCGGATATACCTGGGATATTTAGTGATTGCAGAAACTATCTCTTGAACATCAAGCAAAAAGGATATCCCTAGATGACATTGCTGAGATTATGACGAAAATACAAAACATGATGGGTTGGATTTTGACTTTTGAAGGCTTATTGCATTTCTTTGGCCTATCATGTAAACATTTACAAATACGTTGGTATATTCTCACTGGGGAAGTTTACTGTGAGCATGTGTGTTTACAGCTGTGAATTGGTTGAGATTGTCAATGTCCTGATCGCGTTGAGAAGGATTTCTCCAGAGCAGGTCAAATGCCGTTGATGATCTTGACCTTAGGACCCTCCTTGGAGATGGAGTTGAGTTCACTGATGTAATCAGGAGCTAGACAAATGGAATTGAATCTAGGATATTTAATTAAATCCGTTGTCTCTAGCTAGTGTTGGTATTGTCGATAAGATCTCGACGACTGGAATTGGTGATAAGAGTGGCTGCACTATTGTAAACTCCTTGGATTCTGTAGGGAGTGTTCTGCAGCTGATGCCCCAAACAGTAGACTGTTACAGTTGTCTGTGCGTGACATGTCCATATTTCAGAGTGTCTCTGTAGAGGACATTTCAGGGTGCCTTTGGGAGATGACATTCAGAGTGCCCCTGTAGAGGACATTTCAGGGCGCCTTTGGAAGATGACATTCAGAGTGCCTCTGTAGAGGACATTTCAGAGTGCCTTTGGAAGATGACATTCAGAGTGCCTCTGTAGAGGACACTTCAGAGTGTCTTTGGAAGATGACATTCAGAGTGCCTCTGTAGAGGACATTTCAGAGTGCCTTTGGAAGATGACATTCAGAGTGCCTCTGTAGGGTACATTTCAGAGTGCCTGTGGGAGAGGACATTCAGAATGCCTCTAGACGAGGACATTTCAGAGTGCCTCTAGAAGAGGACATTCAGAGTGCCTGATGGTCTGTGTGTTAGCGAACTTCACGAACACACGCATGCCTCTCCTGTGTCATTTGTTATCAAAGGCATTGAAATAATGGCTACCCATATACATTATTATATACTGTTATGCCCCCAAATCGGAGATCCAGGGGTATATTGTTCTCCGCATTATCCTTCTGTCTGTCCGTTGGTCCGTTTGTCTGAAAAATCTTAACCATAGCATTCAATAACTTTTTATTTGTCGATGATTGAACTTTGATATTTCACGTGTGTGTCCGTTGTGATGAGACCTTTCAGATGAGGTCATATTTTTTAACCTCATGATATTGACCTTGGCGAAAAGCATTTTTCGAAAAACAAAATTTTGGCTATATCTTTTGATTGGTCACTGATAGGCCTTAGAACTCAACTCAACCTACTTTCTCAGCCAATCAGACGCTCGTATTTTCCTGACAAAATAGACTCTTAATGATTAAGAACTCAATGCTAAAACGCTCTGCATGATACGCCCTCTCTGTGCCTGATTGGTCAAAAACAAATGATAACAATGTTTTACAAATTTTTATTGACATGTGCCCCACGTGAATCGAAGTAAACACGGCCTCGACACTACGCTACACAGGCGGTATAAATAGATACTGGCAAATGAGTTTCGAAATATTTTGCATGCAGCATGCATTTGTTAGTTAGAGTTGTTGTTAAAAATGTCGTTTTACAAACAAACACGTTTAGTCTTTTAATGAACTAAAGCCAAAAAAGCCGACTTTAATTTTATTATAAAATTATGAATTAATTATATTCTGTTGTTTTTCTGTAATCTAAACACAAATCACTAATAACTAAATAGATATTTACTTCCATCTGCATTAAATTATGAAACAACAATGTTAATTTTAATGACTCGCACATTCCACAATTTGATTTAGACAACGGTTTCTACATGGTTAAAAATAACCTATTTCCGAATACAATGAACAGAGGAAAATAAGCTCACCTCAAAGACAGACGGAAGATAATCTCTAGTTTAACCACAACAAATGTTACGATCAAATACGTTCTTCGAAAAGTGAGAGTTCATAAAAACACGTCAATACAGCTTGTCGACAACGCGTCATATGAAATGATTACGAAGGAACTCGCGGAAACAATGACGTCATTGAACCTGTCACTCAAAAGTAGGTGGAGTTCTAAGTCAGTTAGAACCTATGAAGAGAAATCTTCGTGATTAAGAAGGGGCGGAGCGAGCTGCTACGCTCGCTCCGCCCCTTCTTAATCACGAAGATTTCTCTTCATAGGTTCTAACTATTACTTTGATACTTCATTTGTGTATCCATAAGAGTTCTTTTCGATGATATCATACATTTTGACCTCATGGCCTTCTTTGATACCTCATGTGTGTTTTTTCAGATGAGATAAAAAACACCTTTGACAGTGACCTTGACCTTACGGCACATTGCATTTTCCAAAAACGTTGCATTGGTCAGTGATAGACACCTCTCATACATAACCATACTCATTCGGGTCCTCATGCAGGGAGATGTTTTTGAAAACTTTATGTTAAACCTTAATCATATATTTCGATTGGTCAGTAACAGGCCTTTTATACTTCATATCTGTATCCATGAGAGCTCCTTTCGATGATCATATATTTTGACCTCGTGGCCTTGACCTTTGGGCAGTAGACTTTTTCAAAAATAAAAACTCTTACACTGGTCTTATTTTTTTTTACATGCCTTTGACATTGACATGTGCTGTTAGTGTTCATTGTCGAATGAGTTATGTCCCTTGACAATAGAGCACTCGGCTTTCGAAATTTCATACTGACAGTTCCTGTGTTTTGAAATCAACTCCTCCCATAGGTTTTTGATCAATCTTTCTGAAACATCCCACATGGATAAAATCGTTGAAACGCATGTGCTTTTGTGGGATTAGGCCACCAAAAAAATTTGTTTCTGGTTTCCGCCCGCATCAGTTTCAAACCCACATATTTTATTTGTTGAACTCTTCATTCCCAAAAAAAAAATGTCGTAAAAAAAAAAAATCGCGTCATCGCATCATTTTTGTCAGCATGTAAAGACTGGACAAAATTTGTTTAGGTCTTAAGCTGATGAATATTTCAGAGTTATTGCGCTTGACTTAAGAGTTCTCGGCTTTCAATTTTCATACTGACAGTACCTGTGTTTTAAAATCAACTTAATATTTCTGCAACTTTACACATGTCATTTTAGTTCTTATAAATCATTGTTTACTACAGAAATGTATTTATTAGAATGTTCAATAGAAACCGATTTTCAATAGTATTTTATTTATTTTTTTTGGTAGGATTTGGTTTTGATCCATTTGTATTTCTTCTGTAAAGCATTTGTTTTGTTATGAGAATAATTGCATTGGACTATTATTTATACCCTTAAATCCAAACAATATATTTTCTTAAATGAACTCAATTGTATCTTTGTCATTCTGTAAATTGTCTCCATTTGATTCTTGCATATTGACAAGAAAATAACACATGTGAGATGGTTTCAATTGAATCATTACATTGAAAACAGGCTGTGGAATCTACATATGCCATCTCGAACAGTAACTTATGAGTCCTATATTATGAATGATCTATAGCTTTATGTATATCTTTTCGCCATTTGATCGATATTTGTCCACTCTGTGTCAGTACATATATGAAAAGTCTATATAACTTCTGAAACTGCACTTAACTCCATCTTGAATTGCCCATATTTGCCCATACTGATTGCAGACCAACTTCTCAACTCTTGCCAGTCTCCATTTCTGGCTGATTTAATCCTTGCAGTATTTCCCTCTCTTTACTGTGCTAAGATAGTGAATCGCTTCACCAGAAATGCATAGTGGGCCCAGATTTCCAAGCACAGAGATCTTAAAGCAATACTGCAAGGCCTAAATCAGCAAGTTATGCCTTGCATTTGGAAGTTGACATTGATTAAATTCTACGAAGTAAAACATACAGAAATTCGTAAACAAATATCTATCATTTACAAAATTGCTTGTATTACTGCAGCTAGTTGTGTAGGAGATAAGTGAAAGGTGAGAAAGGATTCAGAAGAATAGTTTATCTAAGATTTGTCTTCGGACGGGCTGTTATACTATTACTATATCGCTATTTCAGTCCAAGCACTTGAACTACCTTTGAGCGGCCATTTTTATGTGAACACATTAAATTGGCCGTTTGATTGAACATGAACTCGCATGGCTTAACCGAACCATGTTTTGGACTCTGTTTATTGATTCAGGCGTATTATTTAGCCATTGGTTACAATTATTTTTTTGTGAGGGCATCTTTATCAGTGAGAAAATTGTGCTACAGCGCCTTTAAACTACCCATATGGAGCTTTAAATCAACCCTGTTGCAGGCCGTATTTGCTGCCGGTCAGATCAGATTTTGGTATATTGTCACGTCTGTGACTCTTGGGCCGTTGACTTATAGACGACAAACGTGTGCGACAAAGTTTCGAAAATTTACCCTTTATTCAACATTTTCTAATCACAAATCAATGTGCTTTCATGTCTTCTTAATATTATTTCTTTATTAAACTGTAAGTGCGTGTTTTACGTCCTGACTTCCGTATACGAAAAGTGCACCTCAGTTGATTTCATCATATGTATGATGTTCAGTTGCAAATATCTCAAGTTGTCGATGTCATAATCTAAATCTGAAAAGTACAGGTGTTCAGTCAGCAGTCGAATAATACTTCTACATTATTTTGTTTTTTATTTGTTTAAAATTTTAAATTTCTTCAACAATCATTTGTGATTAAACACAATTATTCATCGACATATATTAAGACATATTCTAATAATAATAATAAATGTCTTACCCTTGTCTTCATTAAACAAAGATAGTTTAACTAAAATTTAACCACAGTCATCAATTAATTCATTCAAACTACTGCAGATAGGTGCTATCATATCGTTCCATAGTCAAATGCATCTGATTTCTTTTAAATTTTACATTAATCAAAAACCAACTGAGGTGAGTAATTTTTAGTAAGTTTATAATATATTTTCGTTAAGAATTACAACATTGTCGGCAAATGAAACCCAAAGATTTATTTTTGTAAAATGTGTGTAGAATACTCACGCTTTTTCACTTAGGATTTTAATCACTAAATCCTCCGAAAAGAAAGAAACATGTATGTGGCCATTGTTTATCAATTCTTATTTCCGCATATAGAAGTACCGTATTTCAAACCTGTCACCAACAACAGTGTCATATGGACCATTGCTTCACGTATGGGAGCTTCAGGCGTGTAATTTACACAACGAGATAAATTTCGAATGTCTAATTTCGTGTTTTTAAGTCAAGCACTGAATCTTAATAAGTGCCATTTGTTTTAATTACACTTAGGAAAATGAAGTTTTATTAAATTAATCATAAAATAAAATGACAAACGCAAAATTGTGGTCAAACGTGTAAAAACCTCATATTGCTGACAATGCGACAAAGCGTTACAAAGCAAAAACTTGTTTTAATTATTTTTCAACTCGTCAAGACCGTATTTACGTTAACTGTTCAACAGTTTATTGCAAAATTGACGTGACGTCGTAAACGTCATTTTCACAAAGTGATCTTGGTTTTAGATATGTATACTACTGTGATCTTGATCTGCGAAGCAGATACGTGAACATAGCTAAGCGTTTGGAAACTGTTATGTTTCCTGATGTCAATGAACGTTAGACGTTGAAATATGTATAAATATATTCATATTTGGAACACAGAAGGTAAATAGATTTGTTTAAACCGTTTGTGTCAGTTGTATTACGATTGATGAGTTATTGAATACAGTTTACAAATACAATGAACATAGTTTGTTTTCTGGAAAGTAATCACATTTCAGTATATACTTTCTTTTACTGGTATAAAATGTCATTTAAAAAATCATGTAAACATCTGGTTGCATATGTAATTCAGTTTTTAAAATGAATTACAAATTTTAAACGACTGGGGTTCTGTCGTTGTCATAGACAAGTATAAAAACATTTGATATTTGAAAAATATTGAGTTCGTTAAGAAGTTATGATGACAAAAGTAAGTTAGAAAAAAAAGTCATTCAGAAAAAAAAACATTTTAATTTGAAAACAAACGTGTTAATTACAGAGGAGAAAACACTTTTAAATGAAGGATACACAAGTGACGTAACTGTTAAAATTTTAAAAATCTGATGCTCTCTGAAAATAAAAACAATCCACATAACCAAACCCTTCTCATACTGGCAAGAAATTGTATGGACAGTTTATTGACGAACTAAAGGAGTGTTGTTATTACATTATCGGTTTCTGGATACGTTACTACACAGACGGGCAAAAGAAAGTACATGGATCAGTTTTATGTATCATATGTATAATTTTGTATGTATAATAAGTCGAGTTTTCGACGTCGTATTAAAAAACGGACTAGTTTGTGAAATTAGTCCAAAACCTTAAAATCAGTCAAAGTATATCTCTACACGGTTTAAAAAAAACATTATTTAAATTTTAAATTCCCCCAAATTAATTTTGATAAAACACAACTGTTCATCGACATATAACACTTACTCTGTGTGAAAATCAATAAATGTGCTTCGTCCTGCACACATTTACAACATTTTGAACATGGTAGGGGTCATGTTGGTGTAAAATTCATTTCTTACCCCTGTCTACTTTAAATAACGATATTTTAGTTTATAAATGAAACAGTCACCAATTAAGTCATTCAAACTACTGCCGAAAGGTGTTATTGTATCGTGCCATAATCAAATGCATCTGATTTCTTTGAAATATTGAATTAATAGAAACCAAATGAGGTGATTACTTTCCTTTGCCCGGTAGTTTGCTGCCCCTATTTTCGTCATTCTACGATGGTTCAAACACATTACTTATAACATGTTAGTTGCACTCAGACACACAAGCAGGTGCAAATCTTTCGGGATGTATCCGTCGATCGTTCAGATTATGGTGTATTCGAAATATTGTTTTCTAATTGGAAAATACACTACATAATTTGCTCGATTGGTAGGAATTTTAGTATATTTACTTGCCATGTTGTTCTGTATTATTCTACTAAAAATGAAATAATAAATTGGTAAAAATGGATAAATGGAAATTAATCGAAAACAAGTGAGTGTTGTACTTTCTTTTGTCCGCCAGTTTATGTTGAAGGCATCGGCATGGTCGCAAAAAAACCTAGTATGTCATGAGGGTCGCAAAACAGCTAGTAAGACGTGTGAAAGCTCGTAATTTCCTATCTTTTGCCGTGAACTATGACGGATTGTACTTTCAAATGTGTTACCTGGGTTTTCCCTGTCTGAACAATCACATCAAAGTTGATCTGCAAAAACATATCTGATATCAAATTTCTCTACGACGCTTCAGCGTATTTAATACTTTCCAGAACACTTTGAACTAGTATTAAATAGTATCCTGAATTCGTTGATCTAGTATAACATATCTTATTATATGCTAAGCGATGTGAGACTGAGTTTTCTCAGGATGAGAAGATTTGTTCTCAGCACTGCAGTTTGATATCACTTTCTCAACACAGTGGAATATCACAGAGGGGATGACGTCATGTGTACAGTGGTATGACGTCACGTTTACAATCAACGCGACGTCATCGCCGTTGCTAAGTGACAGAACAACAACGGTATGACGTCGCCAGAACTCGCTCAATTGACGCAGTTTTGGATGTAAAACACCATGACACTCGTGAAAATATCGGCTTTACCCCGCGCCCGTCACTCGATGACAGATAAGTGTTATCACACTGAAAACACAAAATATCCTGTATTTATCGATCACTTTGACTTTGTATTAAATATTCTCCAGAACACTTTGATCTGGTATAAATATTTTCAGTTTGACTTAAGAACACGTATCTAGTATTAAATACTATTAAGAACATAGATGTAGTATATTAAATGCTATTCAGTACACTTATCTAGTAATAGATACTCTCCAGAACACTTATCTAGTATCAAATACTCTCCACAACACTTTGATCTCGTATTAAATATTCTCCAGAACACTTAGATCTAGTATTAAATACTTTCCAGAACACTTAGATCTTGTATTAAATACTCTCCAGAACACTTGGATCTAGTATTAAATACTCTCCAGAACATTTAGATCTAGTATTAAATACTCTCCACAACACTTTGATCTAGTATTAAATACTCACCAGAACACTTTGATCTAGTATTAAATACTCTCAAGAACACTTAGATCAAGTATTAAATACTCACCAGAACACTTAGATCAAGTATTAAATACTCTCCAGAACACTTTGATCTAGTATTAAATACTCTTCAGAACACTTAGATCTAGTATTAAATACTCTTCAGAACACTTAGATCTAGTATTACATACTCTGCAGAACACTTAGATCTAGTATTAAATACTCTTCAGAACACTTAGATCTAGTATTACATACTCTCCAGAACACTTAGATCTTGTATTAAATACTCTCCAGAACACTTAGATCAAGTATTAAATACTCTCCAGAACACTTTGATCTAGTATTAAATACTTTCCAGAACACTTTGATCTAGTAATTCTATCCAGAACACATATCCACTATGAAATACTCCCCAGAACACTTTGATCTAGTATTAAATACTCTCCAGAACACTTTGATCTAGTATTAAATACTTTCCAGAACACTTAGATCTAGTATTAAATACTCTCCAGAACACTTTGATCTAGTATTAAATACTCTCCAGAACACTTTGATCTAGTATTAAATACTCTCCAGAACACTTTGATCTAGTATTAAATACTCTCCAGAACACTTTGATCTAGTATTACATACTCTTCAGAACACTTTGATCTAGTATTAAATACTCTCCAGAACACTTAGATCTAGTATTAAATACTCTCCAGAACACTTTGATCTAGTATTTAATACTCTCCAAAACACTTAGATCTAGTATTAAATACTCTTCAGAACACTTTGATCTAGTATTAAATACTCTCCAGAACACTTTGATCTAGTATTACATACTCTGCAGAACACTTAGATCTAGTATTAAATACTCTTCAGAACACTTAGATCTAGTATTACATACTCTGCAGAACACTTAGATCTAGTATTAAATACTCTCCAGAACACTTTGATCTAGTATTACATACTCTCCAGAACACTTAGATCTAGTATTAAATACTCTTCAGAACACTTAGATCTAGTATTAAATACTCTCCAGAACACTTAGATCTAGTATTAAATACTCTTCAGAACACTTTGATCTAGTATTAAATATTCTCCACAACACTTAGATCTAGTATTAAATACTCTTCAGAACACTTAGATCTAGTATTAAATACTCTTCAGAACACTTACATCAAGTATTACATACTCTCCAGAACACTTAGATATTGTATTAAATACTCTTCAGAACACTTAGATCTTGTATTAAATACTCTTCAGAACACTTAGATCTAGTATTAAATACTCTCCAGAACACTTTGATCTAGTATTAAATACTCTTCAGAACACTTTGATTTAGTATTAAATACTCTCCAGAACACTTAGATCTAGTATTAAATACTCTCCAGAACACTTTGATCTAGTATTTAATACTCTCCAAAACACTTAGATCTAGTATTAAATACTCTCCAGAACACTTAGATCAAGTATTAAATACTCTCCAGAACACTTAGATCTAGTATTAAATACTCTTCAGAACACTTAGATCTAGTATTACATACTCTGCAGAACACTTAGATCTAGTATTAAATACTCTTCAGAACACTTAGATCAAGTATTAAATACTCTTCAGAACACTTAGATCTTGTATTAAATACTCTCCAAAACACTTAGATCTAGTATTACATACTCTCAAGAACACTTAGATCAAGTATTAAATACTCACCAGAACACTTAGATCTAGTATTAAATACTCTCCAGAACACTTTGATCTAGTATTAAATACTCTTCAGAACACTTAGATCAAGTATTAAATACTCTTCAGAACACTTAGATCTTGTATTAAATACTCTCCAAAACACTTAGATCTAGTATTACATACTCTCAAGAACACTTAGATCAAGTATTAAATACTCACCAGAACACTTAGATCAAGTATTAAATACTCTCCAGAACACTTTGATCTAGTATTAAATACTCTTCAGAACACTTAGATCTAGTATTAAATACTCTTCAGAACACTTAGATCTAGTATTACATACTCTGCAGAACACTTAGATCTAGTATTAAATACTCTTCAGAACACTTAGATCTAGTATTACATACTCTCCAGAACACTTAGATCTTGTATTAAATACTCTCCAGAACACTTAGATCAAGTATTAAATACTCTCCAGAACACTTTGATCTAGTATTAAATACTTTCCAGAACACTTTGATCTAGTAATTCTATCCAGAACACATATCCACTATGAAATACTCCCCAGAACACTGTGATCTGGTATTAAATATTCTCCAGAACACTTAGATCTAGTATTAAATACTCTCCAGAACACTTAGATCTAGTATTAAATACTCTCCAGAACACTTTGATCTAGTATTAAATACTCTTCAGAACACTTAGATCAAGTATTAAATACTCTTCAGAACACTTAGATCTTGTATTAAATACTCTCCAAAACACTTAGATCTAGTATTACATACTCTCAAGAACACTTAGATCAAGTATTAAATACTCACCAGAACACTTAGATCAAGTATTAAATACTCTCCAGAACACTTTGATCTAGTATTAAATACTCTTCAGAACACTTAGATCTAGTATTAAATACTCTTCAGAACACTTAGATCTAGTATTACATACTCTGCAGAACACTTAGATCTAGTATTAAATACTCTTCAGAACACTTAGATCTAGTATTACATACTCTCCAGAACACTTAGATCTTGTATTAAATACTCTCCAGAACACTTAGATCAAGTATTAAATACTCTCCAGAACACTTTGATCTAGTATTAAATACTTTCCAGAACACTTTGATCTAGTAATTCTATCCAGAACACATATCCACTATGAAATACTCCCCAGAACACTGTGATCTGGTATTACATACTCTGCAGAACACTT
This sequence comes from Gibbula magus, assembly GCA_936450465.1. NCBI lineage: Eukaryota > Metazoa > Mollusca > Gastropoda > Trochida > Trochidae > Gibbula > Gibbula magus. The sequence continues at coordinate 26,789,385 of OW388303.1, forward strand.
TGATCTAGTATTAAATACTCTCCAGAACACTTTGATCTAGTATTAAATATTCTCCACAACACTTAGATCTAGTATTAAATACTCTCCAGAACACTTAGATCTAGTATTAAATACTCTCCAGAACACTTTGATCTAGTATTTAATACTCTCCAAAACACTTAGATCTAGTATTAAATACTCTCCAGAACACTTTGATCTAGTATTTAATACTCTCCAAAACACTTAGATCTAGTATTAAATACTCTCCAGAACACTTAGATCAAGTATTAAATACTCTTCAGAACACTTAGATCTAGTATTACATACTCTCCAGAACACTTAGATCTAGTATTAAATACTCTCCAGAACACTTAGATCTAGTATTACATACTCTGCAGAACACTTAGATCAAGTATTAAATACTCTTCAGAACACTTAGATCTAGTATTACATACTCTCCAGAACACTTAGATATTGTATTACATACTCTTCAGAACACTTTGATTTAGTATTAAATACTCTCCAGAACACTTAGATCTAGTATTACATACTCTTCAGAACACTTAGATCTAGTATTAAATACTCCCCAGAACACTTTGATCTAGTATTAAATACTCTCAAGAACACTTAGATCAAGTATTAAATACTCACCAGAACACTTAGATCAAGTATTAAATACTCTCCAGAACACTTTGATCTAGTATTAAATACTCTCCAGAACACTTAGATCTAGTATTAAATACTCTTCAGAACACTTAGATCTAGTATTACATACTCTGCAGAACACTTAGATCTAGTATTAAATACTCTTCAGAACACTTAGATCTAGTATTAAATACTCTTCAGAACACTTAGATCTAGTATTACATACTCTGCAGAACACTTAGATCTAGTATTAAATACTCTTCAGAACACTTAGATCTAGTATTACATACTCTCCAGAACACTTAGATCTTGTATTAAATACTCTCCAGAACACTTAGATCAAGTATTAAATACTCTCCAGAACACTTTGATCTAGTATTAAATACTCTTCACAACACTTAGATCTAGTATTAAATACTCTCCAGAACACTTAGATCAAGTATTAAATACTCTCCAGAACACTTTGATCTAGTATTAAATACTTTCCAGAACACTTTGATCTAGTAATTCTATCCAGAACACATATCCACTATGAAATACTCCCCAGAACACTGTGATCTGGTATTAAATACTCCCCAGAACACTTTGATCTAGTATTAAATACTCTCCAGAACACTTAGATCTAGTATTAAATACTCTTCAGAACACTTTGATCTAGTATTTAATACTCTCCAGAACACTTAGATCTAGTATTTAATACTCTCCAGAACACTTTGATCTAGTATTTAATACTCTCCAAAACACTTAGATCTAGTATTAAATACTCTCCAGAACACTTACATCAAGTATTAAATACTCTTCAGAACACTTTGATCTAGTATTAAATACTCTCCAAAACACTTAGATCTAGTATTAAATACTCTCCAGAACACTTTGATCTAGTATTTAATACTCTCCAAAACACTTAGATCTAGTATTAAATACTCTCCAGAACACTTTGATCTAGTATTTAATACTCTCCAAAACACTTAGATCTAGTATTAAATACTCTCCAGAACACTTACATCAAGTATTAAATACTCTCCAGAACACTTAGATCAAGTATTAAATACTCTTCAGAACACTTAGATCTAGTATTACATACTCTCCAGAACACTTAGATCTAGTATTAAATACCCTCTAGAACACTTAGATCTAGTATTACATACTCTTCAGAACACTTAGATCTAGTATTAAATACTCTCCAGAACACTTAGATCTAGTATTACATACTCTGCAGAACACTTAGATCAAGTATTAAATACTCTTCAGAACACTTTGATCTAGTATTAAATACTCTCCAGAACACTTAGATCAAGTATTAAATACTCTCCAGAACACTTAGATCAAGTATTAAATACTCTCCAGAACACTTAGATCTAGTATTAAATACTCTCCACAACACTTAGATCTAGTATTACATACTCTGCAGAACACTTAGATCAAGTATTAAATACTCTTCAGAACACTTAGATCTAGTATTACATACTCTCCAGAACACTTAGATATTGTATTAAATACTCTCCAAAAGACTTAGATCTAGTATTAAATACTCTCCAGAACACTTAGATCTAGTATTAAATACTTTCCAGAACACTTATTAAATAAAATTAAATTATATATTTTCTGAATCAGTTTGACTTAAGAACACATATCTAGTATTAACAAGTCTCAAGAACACTTAGATGTAGAATTACTCTCCAGAAATCTTCGATCTAGGATTAAATGCCCTCCACATCACTTAGATCAAGTATTAAATACTCTCCAGAAATCTTCGATCTAGGATTAAATGCCCTCCACATCACTTAGATCAAGTAATAAATACTCTTCAGAACATTTTGATAAACTGTATAAACCTGTGCTGCTGAAGGTCGCATCGTGGCGTTTTCACTTTTACATCTACTATTAATTGTCTTTAATTTGTCAGAAAGAATATCCTTGCTTGATCCTAGGAAGTAATCACAAACATCTGGGATCTTCCAAACGTCTATTTTTTCATCATGGGGGTATTTGCCTCTTTGTTCTGGCGGAACGAATGGGGCATTCACGGTAAAATTGCCACATGAAACGTATAATCCAGCGCTGCTTTTCACTTCCGGAATGTCATCAATGTCATTAAGGATGACATTGAAATCCACTGTAAGCAGCAGCTGACTTAATGTCTTTCCAAGAGACTGGGTGTCGCAAAAAATCCTTGTGCCAATGGGACTTTCATGCAGGAATTTGATGGCTTCAATATAGGATATGCATGTTGCTAGTCTAGTACGGGTATTGTCATACTTTTTGTAGGCTGGTGACCGAAGAAGTTTATGAAAAGTATCAGCTGATCCCATTGGGTGGTACTCAGACACAAACGATAAACCACAAGATCCAAGTAACTGGTTGACCTTCGTAGATGGCTGCATGTTGCGTAGATTGTCCAGACCTCTGAAGAAATACCACTGCCACCCGATCATGTTTTCCGGTGAAAGTGTATTGAGAGTAACGTTATAGTTTTTCCATGTAGCCAATTCGATCTGAAATAGTTGGTAAAAGATTAATATTTTTAATCATTATTAATATAGAAAAAAGCTACTCTGAATAATGTATTTTCAAGTCACTAGTCACATTATAATTCTTTTACTGACAGATAATCCCTTTTCAGTCAAACATCTCTCATAATAGTATAACAGCTGAAATAGTAAAATAAAAAAAAGTATTCTCTATGTCAGATAATTTTTTCAAAACTGTGTGGAATAAAAAAAAAAAACAACTAGCACGCGTAATACCAAGTTGCTAAAGTTAAAATGTCAAGTATATATTGGATAAAACCGCCTTGAACGGGGTCTTTGATATAGTTTTTTTTAAATCCTAGTCTCGTGTGAAGAATTATCCTAAAGGTAAAACATACAAAATAAAAAATTAATCTAGACTACCTGTTTAATATTACCATATCCATTGACCTTCAGTTTTAAATTCTTAACGTCGTTTTCCATATCTTTGCAGTTCAACAATGGATGACATTGGGTCATCCCCGGAAGACCAAAGTATCCATGGGGACAAATTGGACGGCATTCGGTCTTTTGGGTCTGGAAGTTCTCATAACAACGGAATTGAGTATTGTTGGCAAACCTTTGATATATCATCAGAGTCGTCCAAACACAGCTAATCAAGGTAATACTGTACAATATCCGTACCTGAGAAAAGTGATGGAGAATTGAATATAATTTTGATAAACAAAGACGAGGTTAGGATGAAGGCCAGCATTGTTCGACGGGTAGTATCTGTTATTGCAAGGTGAAAATTTCATAACATTTGATGCTGGATAAACTTAATTGTATATTAATTTACACGCCGTTGATTTTAAAATACACTAGCCTGATTCATTCTCTCTCAAAGGAGCTAACACAACTCAATTCTTCCAACAGAATCTGTTTTAATCCAACAGTTTTCTTGAAAGAGAATCCTGATTTGTTGCAATCAAATCTTGTTGTGCAATCAGAGAATTCAGTTAGTTCCCGTTGGGAAAATTTAATTTTCTGCACCTGTACACCCATTCTCTTCCCAGAGAGGTTCCTCGCTTCAGATTTCCGATCCTAATCTCTGTTCTACATCGCCTGAATCCTAGAGCAGAAATGGGGTGTCCTGATTGGTTGCAATTGAATCTAGTTGTGCAATCTGCGACGCCGTTGTAAAAGTGGTATTTGCCAATGACACGTCATAATAATAAAACAAACATACATGTAAGAAAAATGTTGTTCCGTTCCATGGGTTTTCATCGAAATATGCTATTTGATTTTGTGAAAACAATCGATCATAAACATGCTGATAAATAAAGAAAACCAAATCACAGACAAATGCCAAACATAGTTCATTTGTGTTATTTACATCAGACATATCCGATGGACATGTGTTAGTTACAAGATCCTTAAGAGTCAAAGACGTACAGGTGAGGTGAGGTGATTTGGAGTTAAACGCCACTTTCAAGAGTATTTCACTTATATCGCGGCTGCTAGTATTAATGGAATTAATAAGTTGGAGAAATCCTGCAACGCCACGTGGCTATGCATTGTGGTGAAACCTGCGCACATCGGTTGGAACTAGCAAACCATGGGTGGTACTACGCTGAAATTCAGTGTAGCATTGCAACCAAACCTTACTGCGTGTAGATCATTTCTTTGCTGCAGACCAAGTTGCCGTGCCCCTGGCGGGATCTGAACCCCGGACCTCTCGATCCCAAACCGAACGCGCTAATCACTGCGCTATCCCACCCCATCAAATGCTTAGATCTTTGAAGTCAATCTGTCGACATGGCCGCTGAAAGATAGGTTTCATTGGCTGAGAGTCAGGAGTACAGTATGATGTTTGCGTTTTCCCTCTTGGGGATTTTGCTGGAGCCCTCGGATTCAGGCGATGAAGAGCAGAGGTTAGGATCGGAAATCTGAAGGGTGTTACCTCAGTAGGAAGAGAATGCTTTGCGACCAGAGTTGTGATTGCACAGAAGATGGTCGTTCATGTTGCACATGTTCATCACAAAGTTGTTGTTCAGCAAACCAGCAAAATGTCTTCTTTGAAGTCATGACTTGATTAAGAGAATGGGAGTATTTCCTTAATTGACTATCACTCAACTTGTGTTCTCCTTAACCACTTCAAATTCAACAATGCCAATTTAGAAAATAATATATATAAAGGTAATTTTATAAGTATGTACTGAATCTATATAAACCAACCTTCAAACGAGCCATGGGTTATCAAGATAAAATTCTCAAGTTCTTTCTTCTCCTTGAAAACATAAACAAGTTAATCATTTCAAATAATCACTTATTCATCAGACGACGTGTCCAAAAACATTCAGTCATCAGCAAAAGTAAATTCTCGCCCTCAGTGTCAGGCACCAGTTGTCACAAGTTACTGTCTTAAAACCTTATCCACCGTCTTACAAGATCTTGACTATAAGAGGTTCAACAATCGGTAGTTGGTAATATACGCACCTTTTTAGCGATATTTAAAAAACTATTTCCGAACATATTTTCCACGTCATAGACCCGAGTTTTGCTGAAAGAAGCAGTTGCGAAATATTAACATCATAATACAGATAAGGGTAACACAAGGATCGGCAGTTAAGTTAAGTGCTTGGAGGATATGATGCTTGGGGCGTGATAATAAACCACAGCAATTAAGATAAGTAAACCCTAGTCGGCAAGATACTAGGGGGCAAGATGATAAACTGATAGCATCAGCAATTAAGATAAGTAAAAGCTTGAGGGGACATGATGCTTGGGGCATTGGTGATAAACAGTTAGCAGCTATTAAGATAGGTGATGAGATTGGTGTGCCATTTCAACCGGTTACATGGGCAATTATTACAATGGTAATTATTTGTTATGGTCATTTCTTGAAACAACACACGTTACCCATGTAATAACAGTGTCGCTTGAGTATAAATTGTGTAAGTATATATACATTATGCTCTTCCTTGTTTTGTTGTTTTCTCTGTCAGTTTGGATATACACACATTTTTTTATCAGTCATCTCAAAGGAATACATTCTTAAATCGCAGATGCATTAACCTCATTGTGTATGTGACTGCCGAGACATGGAATGGCGTGTTAAGCATGCATATATACAAAAACACGAGGCGTTCGTTAGTAGCACGTCCTACCTCACCAAGTGTGGGATTGTATTGAGAACCAGCTGGAACTCCAAGGAGCAGTCACTGAAATTGAGGAGGTGGTCAAGGAAGGAAACCAACGTTACAAGAGCACTTGGGTGCAATGCGTTTATTGTCCTGAATGACACAGACCTCAATATTCAACAGTGGTCTTGGTTAATTCATTTGAATCTGTGCTTCTTGCTGCCAAGGAGATATTATTCTCCAAAGCTCAGTGATGGAGGTGAGGTGAGTAGGGGTTTAACGCCGCTTTCAATAGTATTTCGCTTATGTCGCGGGTGCTACTATTATGGCAGGGAGAAAGCCCGCAACGCCAGAATGTTCCAGGAATGAATCAGGGTCAACTGGATACCCGATGAATGGGAAATCCTTTAGAACTCATATTTCTTTATTGTTTTTAACCTTGAAATAGAACATTGGATCAGGTATACTGTGATAATGTGGTTTTACCTGTGGTTGTATAGGTAAGGTTTTTTTCCCCCAATTGGTTACATATTGAATATATATAAACATTTGATATATAGTGTGACATATAAAAACGAACAGAGGTGTATATATACAGTATTAAGTTTGGATATATTGGTAACTAGAAATGCTTTTCTCAATGATGTAACATTTTGCTTTCCGTCAGATTTGGTGTACACACATTTTTGTATCAGGAATCTCAAGGGAATGACATTCTTAAATATCAGTTTGAAATGCGTGCAATTTGGTAGAATATTTTGTATAATTCTCTCAAAATAATTGAGTTCATGATTAACAGTTTCAAATGAAAATATATTGGAGCCATTTAAATTTGTAGAAACCGAAAATACACTTTCAAATATTCATATTACCCCAAATTTGTTTGTTTTCCTTTCTTATAGATATTTCACTGCTTGAGTCGCCTGCTACAGTACACCGTCTTGTTTTCGATCGGAAAATCATTACTTTGACCTTGATATTTTCAACATAATATTTCAATTAGCAATCAAATGGTTTTGTTTATAATAATCTTGATTCATTCACATCATGTGCTGAGGATAGGGTAAACAGATTAAAGAATTTCTTTTTACCCACGATGGCCTTTAGATGAAACCAGCCGGCGGTTCAACAAAATGAAGCGCTTCGTAGCGCTCATTGATCGCTCAATGTAGCGCTCAATGTAGCACTCAATGTAGCGCTCAATGAGCGCTTCTTCTCTCTTGAACGACACAGTGCAAATTCCTCGAAGTTTGCTCGCCTTGCTACCTAGCGCTACATTGAGCAATAGTTAATTGAGCTATTACTTTGAAACCTATCTTGAACACGGCCCTGTTTGACCTAAGATGACCTTTAAAGGACACCTGTGTGATCTTGATTAATTGTTGGTACACGTGTGCAGTCTAGAATCCCACATTTTGTTTCTATTGTTAAAACACATGATCCCTTTAAAGAGAGGCCCACCTAGCCACATCAGGTGCATCTGGCCTTGTTGAGTGAGGTGCACCTAACCTGTTGAATTACTACTGTTATTATAACGCCTGACCATTTCTGCAAGAGGTGCATCTGTCCTTTTTGAAGAGGCATGCAACTGGCCTTTTGAAGACTTAACACAATTGCCTATTAAAGACAGGGACACCTGGCCTTATGGTTTTATCAAAGCACTAGTATTACTTAGTTTATTTCATAGTCTTCGACTATAAGTCTGTGAGTACTCTAACAATCACATCTGATAGATAATATTGTAATACTCTACACTGCTTTGCATTCATAGACTCAATGCTTTCTTATAAGACATTTCAAGCGCTTTACATTTGACATAACTGTTGATAGTCTATGACTATACTTGTATCAGTGCTTTGCATTCATAGGTTTAATTTTCATATTTGAATTATCACGTGCCTTGCATTTGACGTTGCTGTTCAATCATCGAGGTTGTTTTACCCTTCAGAATAGAGAAGACAATGTCGGCTAGATGACATACAGCACAACATCAGAATATTGGGTGGGAAGCCAGTGTTCCGGTTAACCAAGGTCTGCAGGCCCCCGAGTCCATCAATCCTGCTGTCCTGAATTATGTGGCACTGCACTGCATCCCTGAGAGTCCCATTGAATCTTTCAACCTGGTGATTCGAGGATGGTAAGCAGGCAGTGATGCGAGTCTTATGGATCTGAAGTACCCGACACATTTCTCTAAACATCTTTCTTACGAAGTTCTGTCCTTGGTCGAATTGAGAAGAACTATATCGGGACAGAGACTGTGTACCCTGCTGTTTGCGATGTCAGCAGCATCACCTCAACCCATTTAGTGAATTGATCTACTAGCTTGAAGTTTGTGTTCATCCCTTCCAGGTGTCTTGGGGAGTGGACCAAACAAATGTGGACCCTTTCCATGGGACTTCAAACCTGATAATGGGTCATTTCACACTTAGCCTTCCGGTTTTTTTTGCAGGAATTGCATTGTGGGCATGAGGCAACATACTGTGTAATGTTACGGGCCATGCCGTACCAATAGTATTTGGCCTTTGCTTCTTCCAGTTCCTTTGCTGTTGGCCAGACGTAGGGATGGTGTGATGAAGCTACATCAGCTTCTCTCTCATGTCCCTGAGGACATCTGGTACTTCTCCATCGTCTGTCTTGAAGAATAAGATGTCTTCCCTAAGGAAGTGCAGATCCTTGTTTATGTAGTTCGACTTGATCGTTGGGTTACTCAAGAACAGTCTACCCTCGCTTGGGGTGATGTCATTCAGGATATATTCCAAAATGATCTCTAAGCCTGGATCAGCCCTTTGGGCAATTCTGAGAGTATGTTACAACTACATGTACGGCCGTTCGCCATGTGGAGTGAAGTCTTAAATTTATGTGGTTTGGCAACTCCTTCAGCTAAGTGAACTGTCCTGGCCTTTGCCAAAGCCACGGCATCACCCATTGTGTCTCTGAAAAGTGACCAGGCTTGGTAGGCCTTCACACAGTATGTACACCCATGGCATGGCAGGTCTTCAAGTTTGATTTCAATATCCACTTTGAAGTGATCAACAGACAGGTTTAACCTGGATAATGCATAAGCATTCCCATGATTCTTTCCTGGTCTATGTTGTAATTCAATGTGGTACGGACTGAGGTCTTCAAGTCATCTGGGGGGCCGGGATATCTCAGTGGTTGGCATGTTCGGCTTCGGATCAAGAGGTCCGGGGTTAGAATCCCGCCAGGGTCACGGCAACTTTGTCTGCAGTAGAGAACTGTTCTACACGGAGTAAGGTTTGGGTGCAATGCTACACTGGATTTCAGCGTAGTCCCACCTATGGTTCGCTAGTTCCAGCCGATGCTCGCCGGTTTCACCGTAATGCATAGCCACATTGCGTTGCGGGCTTTCTTACTGTCGTAGTACTAGCAGCCGCGATATAAGTGAAATACTCTTGAAGGCGGCGTTAAACCCTCACCTCACCTCACCTCACCTCACCTCACCTCATCAAGTCATCTGTCGAGCTGTCACGTTGGTAGAGCAAGCTATTGTGGTCAGTCTTTAAGGTGAACTCCCTTGCCTGAAAGATACATTCGTGCTTCTGTCCTTACTCCTGATTCTAGGCCGTCCTGGCTGACTGTACAGTCAAAGAATTCAACTTTGTGTTGTTCCATGTTGACGGAGAACTGATGGTAGAGAGCTTTCTCCTAACCCCACCGTTGCACAACATCACAACACAACACAATTTAGTGGAATACAATGGTTTGTGCGACCGTTTTATTTACAAGCACTCAACATACCTTTACAGAACTTGATATCATACCAATCTCTCTGTTGAAACCAGACACGTAAAAACGGAGATAAAAAAAGCTTTTACAGAAAACACTCTGGACCCGTGTTCCCTCTACGAATGTAACAGCATCATACTGGAGGGTTAACAGTACATTACATTGCATATGAATGATCATGCAATACAATTGTTAAACACAAGAATATAAAAAATTCAAACTGAAACACGCAACCATATTGTATTGAGATATGAATTTTTTTTTCAACACATAACGTGTTCCTTTCATACAGGAATGTGCAATATTCTAAAGGATTGCCGGCCAAGGAGAATGTCCTTATATGAGAATATATAATATATGGTAATCAGCAATAGTCTAATGGCTTGCCAGCTAAGGAGAATGTTCTCAACTGAGGATATATAATACACAGCAATCAGCAATATTCTAATGGCTTGCCAGCCAAGAAACATATATACACACATAAGCATTATGATAATGGCTTGCCAGCCTATCAACAAACATGACGGAGACAACGTTTGTCCCTTCATACGCTCATCAATCCCCCAGCCACACTGATAACCTGAAACAATATTTGTTTATTAATAACATACAGGAACATTTAAGCTTTAAAGATAAACAGTCTTGGTTGCACAAATTCAAATTCAAATTCGGCAACCCTTTATATACACCCTTTATCAACGTCACCTAGCGGAGTGACCAATCACGTGATTGTAGTTACATGCCGCTAGGAGAAAGCAATATCCCACTACTTCATACTTCAATCGTTGGAAATTCCATGTCTGCTTGCTCATCTGTAGTGGGAACATGTGCAACTCTACATGGGAGTTTCGACCTAGCTCAACTTAACTATAACAACGTTGCTATCAATTATGTAATTGCATGTAGAGAGTCTACACTTTTATAGAAAAAAACCAAATAGATATAGAATATAAATGATCGTGCTGTCATGAATGAAATGTTGTATATCTCTTTATGAGATATTTGTTCATCACAGACATTCACAGTCTACTTCATCCAGTTTAAATATTTTGTGTTTTTCTCTGTTAAAAAGTTGCCCTCTGTATATGTATCGGCCACAATTTATACTCCCAACAACAATGTCATCACATGGGTTACATGTGTTGAGTCAAGATACGACCATCAATAAGTGCTTGTGTTATCCGTTCAAATGACATTCCTATCTAATCACTTAATTTGCTGATGCTAAATGTTTATCATAAATGCCCTTAGTATCATGTCCCCTCAAGTATTACTTATTTTAATTGCTGATGCTATCAGTTTATCACCATGCCCCAAGCATCATGTCCGTACCATGGAGCCAAAGTTTACTTATCTTAATTGCTAATGGTATCGGTGTATCACCACGCCACTAGCACTTAGAGTAACTGTCGACCCTTCTGTGACCCTTGTCTTTATTATAATGTAAAGATTTTACAACTGCTTCCCACAGCAAAACTCAGGGCCTCCTTTCACAAAACAAACCTTACTATGATTAACCTTAATCCCACTATTTAACATTGCACTAAGATTACCTTAGTGACTTACGATCACTTTAGTGTTTTGTGAAAGGGGCCCTGGTCTTTGGCGTCAGAAATAGGTTTTTTAATCGCTAAAAAGGTGTGTATACTACTCCCAACTACTGCGTGTTGGACCTCGTTTTGTCTAGGTCTAACACAAAGGGCCAGCGTTTACTTTTACTGGTGACTATTGATGGCTTTGGTCACTTCGCGACTGAGCAATCACTTGCAATGATCAATTTGTTTATTATTTCAAGGGGAAGAAGTGAACGTTGTGTATGAATCGAATTCTCTTTAACCATGGCTCGTTTTAAGGTTGGTTTGTGTTAATTTAGTACATAAATATAAAGAGATAGTGTTGAAGTTTAAGTGGTTAAATAGAACATAACTTGAGTGACAGTGGGTTGAGGCAATACTCCCATTCTCTCCTAACAGAGGTTAACAAAGTCATGGCTTCAAATAACGCATGGTTGCTCAAGGCCACCTCAGTGGTGAAATGTGCAGCATGAACTTCCGTCCTCTGTGCAATCAAACTTTTGAAGCATGGTGCTGGCCTTACATGTACAGAAAGTATACTTCCCCAACCAGACCGAATTCTCTGATTGCACAACTAAATGTTTTATTGAAGACGTGATTCTCTATTGAGCACAATAAAACTGTCGGATTAGAACAGAGATTCTGTTGGACTGATTGACTTGTGTTACTTCCGTTGAGAGAGAATGGATGAACCTATTGTATTTAAAAATCAACGACAGGTTAAAACAAATTAATGTTCATTTAAGCAGATTCAACATCGCCTGTTATGTAAATACTTTCTTCCCAGTTACAGAGACTACCCATAGATTGTTGGCCTTCATCATAACTTCGTCTTTGTCTATCAGCATGATATTCAATTCTCCATCACTATTCTTAGGTACAGATTGTCTACAGCATTGCTTTGATTAGCTGTGTTTGGATCACTGTGATGATTTATCAAAGATTTCACAATGATACTCAATTCCGTTGTAACGAGAATTTCCAGACCCAAAAGACTGTATGCCGCCTAATTTGTCCCCATGGATACTTTGGTCTTCCGGGGATGACCCAATATCATCCATTGCTGGACTGCAAAGATATGGAAAACGACGTCAAGAATATAAAACTGAAGGTCAAAGGACAGGGTAATTTAAAAAAGGTAGTAAAGATTCATTTTGTTGAGCTTACCTTTATAGTATAACCCTTCATACGAGACATGATTTTTCATTACCTAATTTTTTTCTCACCTAAATACCTATTTTCATATTCTTCTCAAGAACCACTGTCTCTTGAAAGCTGAAAACTTGTGTACAGACTCATTGGTCAATGGGAATTATAAATCGTTGATTTGGTAACCCAGTGACCCCAAATATGGGTCACAGGGGTCACGACCTTAAATTCTATTTTCATGTTCTTCTCAGATAAGAACAGCTCTGAAAACTGAAATGTGTCCAGACTCCTTGGCCCAAGGGAAACTAAATTGTAGATTTAGTGACCTTGTGACCTCTGAAAAGGATCAAAGGGGTCATGACCTTAAATTCTATTTTCATGTTCTTCTCAGATAAGAACAGCTCTGAAAAACTGAAATGTGTCCAGACTCCTTGGCCCAAGGGAAAACTAAATTGTAGATTTAGTGACCTTGTGACCTCTGAAAAGGATCAAAGGGGTCATGACCTAAATACCTATTTTCATATTATTCGCAAAAACACTAGCTCCAGAAAGACCTGTGTACATATTCATTAGTTCAGTGGGATTATCAATTGTAGATTAGTGAACCTATGACATAAGATAAAGGCCAAAGGGGTCTGGACTTATATATCCATTTTCATCTTCTCCTGTATGAAAAGTCCTGGAAACCTGAAACGTTGTTTAGACTGCATAGGCAATTGAGATTATAAATTGCGGATTTGGTGAACATTTGGCCCCAAATGAGGGTGACAGGGGCCACGACCTAAAGTTCTATTTTCATTTTCCTCTCTAGAAAGGAAAACTCAAGAGAGCTGACAACTCCTCATCCAATGGTGATTATAAATCGTAGATTTGACCTAATACCTATTTACGTCTTCTGTTTCTATGTGTGTTCAGGAGAGCTGAAATGCCATGTACTCCACAGCCAATGGGGGTTATAAACTGTAAATTTGTTGACCATGTGTCCAAATACACTTAGTTTTCTTTTCTTTTCAACTAAAGCTTTTTAAAGCTGAAAACAGACATGTTGGCCAATGGTTAATATTAATTGTAGAATTTTCAACCTTCTGACAACTAAAGCCTGGTGATCTACAGAAACATTGGCTCTATTTTATTTTTAACAAAAGCGTAAATGAAGATTTTGAAATATTCACTTTCAGCTAAATGGACTGTTTTAACTATCAGTCCAGGACATTTTCACAAGGAAACATCACATGTAATTGAAAAGGAAATAAACTTTGGTTTTTAAAAAAGAGGGAACACAAAACACTGATTGCGAAAAACAACTTCTTTGAGTCCAAATGGATGAAAGTCGATAAAAAAGATTAAGTCAACAATCTTTTGTATTTCTATTTTGATAAAATTTGTATTTCTCTCTATCTGCTCAGATTAAATTTTCAACAATTCAAGTCAATATTAAACTCACTGTGGAATTAGTAAAACAGCAACCAGCACGCTTATGACCAAGCCGTCAACTTGCAGTGGCACTTGTGCCATCCTTTAGCATTGCCACAGTAGTTTAATCATGATGGATTAATTAAGCCATATGCCATCAAATTACACAGACCCATACACCAACGCAGTTTCTTACTGGTCAGAGGCCAAACACCTCCAGCCACATACAGTGTCGGGATTTCATCCTATATAACGGCTAGAATATTTAAAGTTAACTTTCAACCAATCATGCCTGGTCTCTTTCTCTTCTCCAGTTCCAAAAGGTCTAGAGAGCTGAAAAGTTGTGTGCAGACTCCTTGGCTAATGGCGATTCTAAATTGTAGATTTCATGACCTCGTGACCCCAAATGGGGTCACAACCCCAAAAACCTATCTTCATCTTCTCCAGTTCAAAAAGGTCTAGAGAGCTGAAAAGTTGTGTGCAGACTCCTTGGCTAATGGGGATCCAAAGTTGTAGATTTGGTGACCTCGTGACCTCAAATGGGATCACAGATGTCACAACCCCAAAAACCTATATTCATATTCTTCTCCAGTTCCAAAAGGCCTAGAGAGCTGAAAAGTTGTGTGCAGACTCCTTGGTCAACGGGGATTCTAAATTGTAGATTTGGTGACCCCCGTTACCTTAATTGGGGTCAAGGGGTCACAACCTTAAACACCAATTTTCATCTTCTTCTCCAGTTCCACAAAAGGCCTAAAGACCTGAAAAGTTGAATTAGTTAATGTATATAAAGCCTGATGAGCTACAGAGCCCATGGCTCTAATTTTAACCACGTGACCATGTGGGTAATGCAAAATAAGTGTGCCCTTTCACTGCGAAAAGAGATGTTGTCTAAATATCTCAAATTGAAATAAGTGTTGTGTTATTTTGGATCTCAACGCTAGATTTTCCAATTCAAAATTACTTTACACTTGGACGAGCAGACACCTACAAAGTCAGTGCATAATTATACAATGCAGATTCGGAAAATCCAAGAATCTTTACATCCAGACGTTGTCTGTGTGATGCAAGCATCTACAAATCGGTAATACTAAAGGCTATTAAACACGACAATTTTCCACTCAATGTATGTATAGGTATTGTACTCAATGAACTGATTCTGTATTCATCACAGTGAACCATGTACATGTCTTCCTTCCACAGATAAACCTAAATACCATTCATAGTCAATCGAATAGGTAAACTTTAAATTAGCACACACTGTCGGCGAAAAGAAACACCTACTTGATTTTCCTTAAAAGAAGGCAAGGTATCATCCTTATAACCATGCATATTGGAGTGATTTAGTTTCAAATTGTTCCAATCTTGATAATTGAAAATATAAAAAAAATGTAAAAATTGTTATTTTCTCTCTTTTTTAGAATAAATTATATATGACTGACTTGTTTTTATAAATAGCATGATGCAAGACTGATGTGTTCATTGAGTCATATTAAAAAATGAGTGCAAGTAGAGTCTACAGACTATATAAAGATACCAACTATTAAAGGTACATCCATTTTGTTATATGGGATGGTACATATCTCAAACGTAATATATTGTGTTATTTTATCGAGAAGAACTGACTGTTGCTGAAAATGGCCATTTTGATCTTAGTCGGCTCAGTATACCGACGATATAAAGGTAACGTATCGATTTCTGATCGGACAATGCACTGCGTGTGGCGCCCGTCAATTAGTCAAACGTAATTTTGGAAACTTAATTACAACAGACTAAAAGAAAACTTTAAGTTGATAATTTTTAATAGGCCTTATAATCACTGTGCATATAAATGGAACCTGTAAAAAAATCGTATAGTTTATTTTGCCCCTTGGTGTATATCACCCACAATTTATATGTCTCTTCAAGTATTACTTATTTTAATTGCTGATGCTATCAGTTTATCACGTTGCCCTCTGGTACCATATATATTTATTATGATGTTAACATTTTGCATCTGCATTCCACAGCAAACCTCAGGTCGTTGGCTTCGGAATTATGGTCGGAAATATTTTTTTCAGAATCGCTAAAAAGGTTTGTATACTACTCCTAACAACTGATTGTTGGACCTCGTTTTTGTCAAGGTCTTGAAAGGCAGTGGATAAGCTTTTAAGACGGTTCGTGCCAGACACCAAGAGTAAGCGTTTGCTTTTACTGATGACTATGGATGTCTTTGGTCACTTCGAAAGATGAATAAGCGATGACTTGCAGTGACCAATTTCTTCATTATTTCGAGGGGAACCATGGCTTTTTTAAATGTTGATTTATATTAATTAAGTACATAAGTAAAACGATAGTGTTGAAGTTGAAGTGGTTATACATAGAACATAAGCATTAAGTATTAAAGTATTTAAAATATTTTCCTTGCAATAACAGAGACTACTCATCGAACTTGTTGGCCTTCAATATAACCTGTTTGATATTCAAAGTTTCGTAACTATTCTCATACACAGATTGTCTGCAGCATTGCCTTGATAAGCTGTGTTTGGATCACTGTGATGATTTTTCAAAGATATGACAACGATACTCAATTCCGTTGTTATGAGAACTTACAGACCCAAAAGACGGAATGTCGCCCAATTTGTCCCCAAGGATACTTTGGTCTTCCGGGGATGATCCAATGTCATCCATTGTTGAACTGCAAAGATGTGGAAAACGATGTCAAGAATTTAAAACTGAAGGTCAATGGAGAGGGTGATTCAAAAAAGGTACTCTATATATATATATAAAATGTAGTCTAGATCATTCCTAAAAGGTCAGATGTGCGCATGACATTGCAGGGGTCACGCCTAAAACCTGCTTCCATGTTCTTTGCAGTACAAAAAGACCTTCAAAGTTGAAATATTATGTACATGTACACTGACCAATGGGGATTCCAAATATGGGTCACAGGGGTCACGACCTAAGTTATATGTTCATCTAGCTTGTTCTCAGGTTTGCAAAACTGAAATGCTGGCTTTGGCCCAAGAGAAACTAACTTGAAAATTTGGTGACCCCGTGACCCCTGATAAGGACCAAAGGGGTAATGAACTAAATACCTATTTTCATCTTCTCCAGTACGAAAAGTCCTAGAAAGCTGAACCGTTGTGTACAGACAGGGGGATTATAAATTGCGGATTTGGTGAACTTGTGGCCCAAAACATGTGTCACAGGTGCAACGACCTTAATTTGTATTTTCACCACAATAGAAAGCTCAAGAAAGCTGAAAAAAATGTGTATAGACTCTTCATCAAAAGGCTATTATAAATGGTAGATTTGGTGACCCCGTGACAATCTCCGTCTCAATAAGGGTCACAGGGGTCATGAACTAAAAACCTATTTTTGTTTCTTCTCCAAAAGGAAAAGGCCCAGAGAGCTGAAATGTTGTGTACATACTCCACAGGCAATGGGGATTATAAATTGTACATTTGTTGACCTTGTGTCCCAATATACCTAGTTTTGTTTTCGTTTCAAATGTAGCTTTAAAAACCTGATTACATACACTCTGATCAATGTGGATTATACATTGTAGAATTGTCAACCTTCAGACAACTAAATCTGATGATCTACAGAGACATTTTTAATCAGACTGCACAGACCCATATAATATCAGAGTTACACCGGCACCAAAGCAGTTCATATTTACCTCAAGCTTAAATGTTTTTTACTGAATTATATTTACTGCGTTCTTGGTTGTGCCAAATATAAATATTAATATGTTACTCTCGCCATTCAAAGCAAGTTCTTTTCATTGTAATTAATGTATAAAAAAAATAGTAACCTTTATCCGACTGTTTCAGATTGAAATGGCTACATGGAAAAACTATAATGTAACTCTCAATATACCAAACTACACCAAGCTGAATGTGAAGTCGTATTTCCTCAGGGGTCTGGACAATCTCCGCAACATGCAGCCATCTACGAAGGTCAACCAGTTACTTGGATCTTGTGGTTTAATGTTTGTGTCTGAGTACCACCCATTCGGATCAGCCCATACTTTTGATCAACTCCTTCGGTCACCAGCCTACAAAAAGTATGACAATACCCGTACTAGACTAGCAACATGCATATCCTATATTGAAGCCATCAAATTCCTGCATAACAGCTAGTCCCATTGGCACAAGGACTCTGTGTGACAGCAAGTCCCTTGGAAAGACATTAAGTCAGCTGCTGCTTACAGTGGATTTCAATGTCATCCTTAATGACATTGAAGATATTCCTAAAGTGAAAAGCAGTGCTTGTGAAAATTCTATCGAAAATGCTCCATTTGTTCCACCAGAACAAAGAGGGCGGCGCCCCAATGACGAGAAAGCAGACGTTTGGAAGATCCCAACTGTTTGTGATTTCTTCCTAGGATCCAGCAAGGATATTCTCTCTGACCAATTAAAAACAATTAATAGTAGATGTAAAAGTGATAAAGCCACTCTGCGACCTTCAGCAGCAGAGGTTTATAAAGTTTATCAAAATGTTCTGGAGAGTATTTAATACTTGATCTAAGTGTTTTGGAGAGTATGTAATACTATAGCTAGATCTAAGTGTTCTAGGGAGTATTTAATACTAGATCTAAGTGTTCTGGAGAGTATTTAATACTAGATCTAAGTGTTCTGGAGAGTATTTAATACTATGTTACTGTTCTGGAGAGTGTAATACTAGATCAAAGTGTTCTGGAGAGTATTTAATACTAGATCTAAGTGTTCTGGAGAGTATTTAATACTAGATCTAAGTGTTCTGGGAGTATTTAATACTATGTTAGTGTTCTTGAGAGTATTTAATACTAGGTATGTGTTCTGGAGAGTATTTAATATTATAGATAATAATTTGTAAATAATAAGGTACTCCGCCACGTTGAATAACCGGTTTTGAATAACGTTGAACTGGTTACACAACACTAAATTCAAATAACAAAAACTATCCGATAAAGATGTTCATAACAGGTATGTAATCAATTATCTTATTTTCAATAGTTTGGGACCAAAACATAATTGCATGACAAAACAAATGGCACCAAATATTATACACATGAAATACTTATGTGTACACACACATAGATAAATAATTGGTTAGTAAATTTCACTTGAGTTATGATTATATGATATTCATAAACATATATATATATGTCATATGACTATATTATTAAATAAACCTTACTGCCTTAAAACGTGTGTCTATGTTGGGTAAACCCGATTGGCAAGACTTGTTTGTGTTTATCTCATCACAAGTTATTGTTACAGAATTGATTTATGCAGTTATTCAGATGATTTGGAAATAAAAATTCTTAAATCAGATGTATGCATTCTCCCCCAGTTCCTCTGCTGTATGTAAATTGTTATCTCCACTTATTTATACTTCTTAGTTGTTCTTATTTCATTAGTATGTTATGTAACAGTGTCTGAGCGTATGTATTATTCCATCTACATCGTGGTGTCACCTTAGGCAAGGGACTTTATTCAAAATGTGCCTCTGTTCACTCAGCAGTACAATTGAGTACCTGGTGAAGTGGAAGTGAAGGCAATGTGTCAGATAACCTTCGAGCGCCTTAATTGGTAGCTCAGGTTGCATACTCCAAGAGGAGTTGAGAATGAAAAAGGAATGATGTTGGTCCTTATACCAGGGTAATAATGTGTGTATCGCTTTGAGCATGGCCCTTAGTGTTGTGGATTTAGCGCCATATAAGTATCCTCATTATTATTATTATTACATTGTATATATTTACGTTTTTCATGTATTCATACATGTGACATTTTGATAAACTATATATGCCTGTCTATGAAAATACCTTTGGCATGTCGTTTTAATTGTAAACTTTTATTAAAATAACTTTGACAATGTAATATGAAGGCTTCTTTTAGAGCAGAACGGATAGCCGATAGAACTTTACAAGATACTGTATCTAACTTTAGATCATTCCATGCCCATGAACTGATAATTTATATCAAATTATAATGAATTAATAACAAAGATAGCCAGATATCTTTTTCCTAATTCATCGTGGGAACGTCAAAATTCTAATTTGACCTACTTTTACCATAAAAATCCTTCCTTGAAGTCATGTTTATAGCGCGGAACATGAAATAGTGAAAACCTTTTGTTCTCAAATCTCAAAACTCTATATTCTCCAATCTAATTAAAATTAGCTGTAATGTTAAAAGTCCTTAATTAGGGAACATGTAACATGACAGCTTGTTTTAAATATATTGTATATTTTCATGAAACCACCAACGTAATATTCACGAGAAAATATCTCAATTTTAAATACATTACATGCTTGAATAATAAAGAGTGATCTATTGAGAGGTTAAGAGGTTTTGATTTTTAATATCCCTTTGAAATTGCATTTTCAATGTATTCTTGGTTTAATGTACAAGTGTATTATAATCAGCAATGTCACATATGCTTAACAACAACAAAGTATTTCAATTCAAGAACGTTTTTCTCACCAGGACACAAACGCAACGAAAAATGAACACTATAAAACTATTGACAAATCAAGTTTAATTTTGTCAATTTAAAAATCTAAAACAGTTACCAAGTCAAAATAATAATAAAAATACTAGGAAAGGGCTGTCAGCTTACCACACATTTGTTCAGTTCAGCTCCGCAATCCACAGGTATTTTATTAACTTACAGCTTTTACCTGTGAACTTGTTATTGGTATAATAATCTTAAATAGCTGTTTTCAAATAATGTGCCTAATTGCATACACATTAAGAAAAACCTTTAATTAGACACATTTGTTTTAAACATATTTTTATCACAAAAAATAAATATCACTAAAATACACTAGTAAGTGAACAAACTTTCGGTACTCAGCTGTACATATTGTGAATGTGATTGACCAACACGCTTACAACGCCTTTGCTAAGGCCGCTCCATTGAACATATCAATACATGTTTAATACATAGAAAACAGACAAATTAAATATAAATGTGTGACATGGTTTAATATTTCTATTAGCATCATAACTTAACACCCGGACGTGACATCTAGTACGCAATGCACTTTGTTTGATTTTCTTTGTTGAAGTTTCAAAAATGAATACATGTTAAAGTGCATTATGCATTGATTGATGTTCACTTTTGCTTAACGTCCCTTTCACGGCTGCTAGTATTGTGGCAGGGAGAAAGCCCGCATCGCCATGTGGCTATGCTTTTGCGAGCATCGGCTGGAACTTGCGAACCATGGGTGGTATTACGCTGAAATTCAGTGTAGCATTGCACCCAAACCTTTAAAGACAAAGTTGCCGTGCCCCTGGCGGGATTCGAACCACGAACCTCTTGATTGGAAGTCGAACGCGCTAACCACTGCGCTATCCCTCGGTCACTGGAGATAAGACGTCAAATAGCGGCAACCGACCACTGTATCAGTGATAACACGGATCAGCTGTTTGGAGATAGTTATCTTCATGTATCATTAATACGTGTATACATGTATCTATAGATCGAACAGTCCAACCCTTAATGAGAAATAGCAATGATAACAAAAACACACTATCTGCTACCTTTAAACGATTTATTGTGAATTTTACTTTTTTAGATTAAGATCTATATTTAGATCTTAGATTTAGGTTTTACATTTTACATTGATACATTTTAAAATAATAAAATCAGTTTAGAGGAAATATGGATAGTTTCGGTGGGAAAGTACAGTAATTCCAGTGTATGAATATTAGAGGTAAGATTAATATATTTATTTCATGTATTGTTATGTAACAAATGTTTGCTTAGAGTACAGGTTTGTTTAACTAACGTTCTGTAAAACTGTACACTTTTAGTCATCATTCAATCAAATCAGTATCAGAAACACGATTTTCTGGATAACATATTTTATATTGTGACGTAACACGACGTTTCGCTCGTTATGCTCACTCCTTCATCAGGTTGGTGTATTACAAGGTACCGATACATTTATACAGAATGCTAACAATTGAGTCAAGAAGATTAACATACATGAGTAATTATTAAATTAAAATTAAATTAAAAAGCGTGAGTTAGGATAATCTGGATTTCTGGATTTGCAAATACAAATATGAGTGAGAGTAAATATTGGAAATCCTCACTGTTTTCAGAAATCCAGATTATCCAGAAAATTCTGTTTCTTCTGTATTCCACTTCTATATTTCCCTCAAAGATTTAAATCTGCATCAGTTAGAATCAACTATAGGTATAGTGACACACTTTCAATGTGTAATTTCTTTTGAACGTCAGTATATATACCAAAACAATTAAATGTACATCCATTGTGTTGTTTGGGGTCTCATATGCCAAACGTTATAAATTGTGTTATTTTATCTAGAAGAACTGACTTTTGCCATAAATTGCCGTTTTGATGACAGTCGACTCATTTTATCGGCGATAAAAAGGTAAAAGTGTCGATTTCTGATCGAAAACCGGACAATGCACCGCGTTTGGCCCGCGTCAATTAGTCAAACGGAATTTTCGAAACTTATTCACAATAGATAAAATGACAAATTTGGGTTGATAATGACGGTTCTCGATTTTAATTGGAAAGTAGTAAATATGATACATGTAACGATTGGGGATGAATATGCAAGTTGGGTTAGTTTGTTTCTACTTAAATTAGCACATATCGTATGTTGGCACCTATTAAAGCTAAATAAAATTTTGTGAAACAAAATGGATGCATCTTTAAAGGGGTTGTAGCACGTTTTTTGCAAATTTTATTTTTTTCAAATTGCCCATGTATAATGATTGTTTATGTCATTTATATTTACTTTAGAGGGTAAAACATCTTATAACACAAACCATTTATCCGTAGTGGTAATAACGGTAGTGCGCTTAAAGCAAAAATTGCATGGAAGCCATTTTATTGTGAACATATTTTATTATTTCGAATGACAAAAACGATTCCCATGGCTTTACAGAACCATGTGTACTCATTTTTTAACTTGATTTTCCGAAGAGAGAGGAGTGTTTTACTATTGGTGACATTTTTTTTCAAATACATTTCATCGACTCATTTCACTGAAAAAAACGTGCTACTGCCCCTTTAAGGGTTGATTCCTTGCCCCACACAGAGAAATGAGTTGTGGAACGTGTCGTGCCATATATCAGTGATGTTCAGCAACATGGACCGTATCCCAAACACTACCACTGCTTTTACAGAATAATTCAACCCTGTGTCAAGGTGGTGATATAATCAAATGTTGGATATCCATTATTTATTATTAATTATCTCCCTTTGAGGATGTCTAAGAAGTAGCAGACACGCATTTCCATTGGACTATTGTGACCGCAAGTGGTGGATCAAGAGTGGTGAATACCTCCATTTTGAAATATTGTGCATGCAAATTTGAATTTTATAGTATAAGGGCTGGATCGTCGACGTTATTGTCTTTCTGATCACTAGTTTTTCGACAATACAAGCCCATGTGTACAAATACGGACATTTGATTGGGTGATAACAACCAATCAACAAAGTCTGTTTCAGGTTACACTCAAGCACCACGATGAACCATTTCCCTAACTTTCTGATACAACTTTCTTCACAACTGTCAGTCCTTGATGATTTTAATCTTGCTGGATATTAAATGTAGAAATATAAACATATTTTAAAATGTTAACACATCAACCTATCAATAGAGTTATTTTCAGGTTACCAACAACTTTCACGATGAACCATATCACTATATTTCTGATACTACTTTCTTCACAACTATTTACCCTTACTGATGAGAATCTTGTTGGATATTGAATGTACAGATATAAACATTTGATTGTAAAATGTTAAACTAACAACCCATCAATCGAAGTTTGTTTCAGGTTACAGACAAGCTCCATGATGAACCATTTACTTAACCTTCTGATACTACTTCTTCACAACTCGTTACCCTTACTGATGAGAATCTTGCTGGATATTAAATGTAGAAATTTAAACATATTTTAAAATGTTATGAGATCAACCAATCAATCGAGTCATTTTCGGGTCACATTGGAGCTCCACGATGAAACATTTCCCTAATTTTCTGATACTACCTTCTTTACAACTGTCTACTCTAAATAACAACCCATCAAGAAAGCCTGTTTCAGATTACAGACAAGCCCCGCGATGAACCATTGACCTGACCTTCTGATACTGCTTTCTTTACAACTGTCCATCCTTGCTGTCGAGTATCTTTCTGGATATTAAATTACGAAATAAACATTTGATTGTAAAATGCTGAAACAGCATTATATCACAAAGTCTGTTTTAGGTTACACCCAAGCACCACGATGAACCACTTCCCTCAGCTATTGATACTACTTTCTTTACAACTATTCACCCTTGCTCATGACTATATTGCTGGACATCCGTTTGGGATTAAATTGTGTCAAAAAGGACTACTTCAAGTCGTTGGGAAGATGTCATACAAGTTTCAACTGATCCATCTCTCATGTCATTACTTTGAAATGGCTTGTCCTGAAAACGTCTCCAAAGAAGAAAGCATTTGTGAAACTATTTATCAGGTAAACTTTCAGCCTGTTGAGAATATGTTTCATTTTGTATGAGGTCCTATATAAATAAATATAGACCTTTCTGAATTATCTCTGCAATAACTGTTGATATGCATTGAGAACGACCAATTAATATTTCACTTATAAACTACACCCCGGGGCAAAAGAAACGCCTACCCCAAAAATGAAAGATATTTTAATCCACGAGTACACAGTTAGGTCATATTTCTAGGAACCAACTAAGTTAATTTTTTAGGTTTTGTAACATGTTGGTGTTACAACCGCGCTTTAAAAAATTGTCCTTTCGGAGAATGAATTTGGACATTTTGGCTTATTCTAAAACGTTGCAAGATGGGCTAAAGACAACTGTGCAAAAAGAATAAAGTGTTTAAAAACGAGTCTTACACCCATCAAATTCATATCCAGTTTATCGTTCTTAATGAAATTGTATGTATTTGCGGCCTTCCATTGCACTATGATTGTAATTCAGGTATCTTATAACTGTTCGCAAGGATCTAGAATTATCAAAACACGAAAGAACAGGACTGTATGTGCAAGAGGTATGTATCCTGTCTTGTGATCTCTGTGAATAATATTGGTTACTTTAAGCAATATGTTTTATTACATTGACAGGAGTTAGCTAAGGATTTATATTGAGCCCTGTGGTATTTCTATTTTTATCAATGAACATGCACATGAAATCTATCGATTTCTTAATTTTATGTTACTAAATGATGATGATGATGATTTGTTTTGAATTTTAATGTTTGTTATTATGAATATTATACTCATTATACCTCCGATACTAAGTAGGCTGGGGGTAGATAACTATCATTATTACATACCTGTTCTGAATATCGTTATGAGATAATTTTGGTTATTTGAAACAAGTGTTGTGTAACTAGTTGAAAGTTATTCAACGAGTGTTGTGTAACCAAAACAAGTTATTTAACGATAGTGACGTCAGAATACCGTACTACTTTCGCCATCAGCTGATCGAGTACAGCCGAACCCACTCGCCACTTCAGTTTTTCAGTTCATCATATCTTTTTCCTGAACGTATTTTTGACTATAAATAAACTTGCATCATTGCAAAAATAGATGTGCAAAATTAAAAATAGAGAATTCGAATATTTTATAATTAGATCACAATAATATGTTGCTTCAGTTTAGTTCAGGAAGAGTCATCTCCCTTTTGTTTACAACGGCCGTGTTTTTGTCAACACGAATTCCATGTTTTAGGACTAAAATTATAAAGTTTATAAATGATTGCGTTTAGAATCGACAGTTTTTTATGTGATCAACGTCTAGATATACACGTATGAAATTCAAAATAAGAAATTTGCATGTAGAAACGTTCAGCAAGGACGGTTGTATGAAAACAGCAGGTCAAGGAATGACGACCTCCGTCGAGGTCATCAGCGTCAGTGTTTGCTATTAAAGTGCTTCTTGATATCTTGATTCAGGACATTGATGACAAACGACAAACATTGATAATGATTGAGTCAATACGATATGTTATGTAGATGCGAGCGAGAGCGTACCGGAAATCGGGACTACATTTTTGACTGGTTTACGGCTTGACTCCACCTAGATTAATTACTCAGTATTAGTAATATTACGCGGTAATGTCGCGCATAGTCTGATGCTTGTCTCAAATGAATATCGAGTTTCGTATGTAATAAATAGACTACACCACTCGTGAGTGTTGAATATCGAACCTATTCCAACTCAATATTTTGAAATGTTGTGATTTATTCATTCGCTTTCGCTCGTGAATAAATCACAACATTTAAAAATATCTCGTTGGAATATGTTTGATATTCAACACTCACTCGTTATGTAATCTCTATTTCCGTACAGGTACTAAATGGTGTAGTTTTTTAATCCATTCATCCTTGGAAGCTGTGTCACGTTTATCAAAGGGAAATGTAAAATATCTTAAGGACCAGTTATGAGACCTAGTGTTGTCGAGGTCTGGTGACTGAGTGGGTAAGCTGTTTGCTCTCTTACTCGGTGTTTGCGCATTGTGCCTGTCTTAGAGGATGTGGGTTAGATCATCTCCTCACTCTACAGTCACATTTTGTTTAGAGGTATAGAAACATTGAGACATAACAAATGGTAAATCAATGGATCTGTACGGGGGCTGTATCAAGAAATAATTATTTAAAAAAGTAAATACCAGTAAAATAATGTTAATAATCAACAAATGAGTTTTAATTCGGCAAGGGGATCGTCTCCAGAAAGTGTAAGAATTTGTATGTTTCAAATAGAGTTGTCCCAAATATAATAATGACACATGTGTTCAGTATCTAAAATGACACGTAACGTAAGTAATGAAATATTTGTTATTAAAATTTATTGTTACGATAATAAAACAAGTATAGAAGAAGGACAATACATATATGCTTACCTGAGTAATTTTAATCATTAACTTTATCACTGCGAGTACGGAAAAACGTTACGATAACACATACATTTGCTAGATAAAGGTTTTATAATCTACACCGAAACGTCGTACTCCTGCAATAAAGAAGTTGTATATCCATATCGTTCTCCAACTTACATGTATGGTCCTGTCATACATGTGGTCTTCTTTGATCTCAATGCCGCTCATGACGTCTTTATTTGTTGTAAAACCGCATTTGAGCTCATCTGAGAAAGAATACTTATTTTGTAATCCTTACATGTTTTACATAAAAGAATTAGTTTGCTAATAAAGGCTCAAATATTTCTAAAATAAGTAGTTAATCTTAATATTTCTTCAAAACCGTGCCAATCGTATGAATGCTTTTGTGTTGACTTCTTTACCTGCCATACCTAGGGCCGTTTCCAATCAAAATGACATATAAACCGCCAGGCAAAAGAAAGTACACACCTTATTTGGTTTCGATTTATTCATTTTTTTTAAAAAGAAACGAGATTATTTGATTATGGCACGATACAGCAACTCTTATCTGCTTGTTGTTTGAATGATTTGATTGGTTATTGTTTCTTTTTTAGTTAAAATAAATTTGTTTAATGTTGACAGGGGTAAGAAATGAATTTGACACCAACATGACCCCTGCCATGTTTAAAATGTTGTAAATGTGTACAGAATGAGGCACAATTTTATTGATTTTCACATAGAATAGGTCTTATGTGTCGATGAACAATTGTTATTTATCCAAATTAATGTTTGAAGAATTTTTAAATTTAAAATGTCGGGGTTTTTTTTTATTAAAAACGAAGAAGTATTCTTTGACTGATGACTAAAGGACTACGCTATTCAGTTTTAGAGTATGGCGACGAAAACTCAAGATATGTGTTATTGAAAATCATACATATGATAAAACCAACTAAGGTGTATACTTTCTTTTGCCTGGTAGTTTACTTATGCCTTATCCCTCACAAAAATAAAATCCACTGAACCGGTTCATATATTTTTTCTATTGAAGTATACGACAAGGAGGACGAAACAGAAACGAAGACTGTCGACCATAGCCCACCGACGTCACAACGGAGTCCAATTTCGAAGATTAAGATGTTTTTATTTTCCCATTCACCTCACAGTAAGACCATAACAACGAATCCTGCTTCAAATACAAGAGTTTTCTATGGACTACAAAATGAATACGAGTTCTCATTATTGAATACAACACACAAGGAGGTAATCGACATCGACTTCTCAACACGCAAGAAGGTCCTTGGCATGGGAGATTTGACAGCAGAACAGGTGTTGTATTGGACAGAGGAGCCGGGTCAACTCATAGCATATACCTTGTCTACTGGGAAAGAATTGGTTGTTATTGAATCCATTCTTGTTTTGGATATTTCACAAGGTGAAAATGGAGTTGCATATGTGTTGGGGAAGAACCTTCGGGTGCTCAAAGGCTTAAACTGTAAATGGTGTGTCTGGTCCATTTATGCCTCTTTGAAACCTTTTCTGTTAGGCTATGCGAGTAAATCTGTTAATCAAATTGCTGTGTCGACCGATGGTAACAGGATTTTCTTAAGTAATAAGGAACAGTATGTTTCAAACTTTGATGTAAAGCTGAATTCAACCAGTTCAATCATTACCAGATATCCTGTTCAGGCACTGATGGTTGATAGAATGAATGATGTGTTGTATTATGCTTCAGATGACACGATTTTTAGAGTTCAAACAAACCAAGCTATATTCAACGTCAGCAATACTTACAAAAAACAGCAAATTATTTCTTTACATTTCTTAAAGGATTTCGTGTATATCTTTTCAAAAAGACGCTTGCGCAGTGGTTTCTATCATTACGTTGAATGTTTCACTCATATGAATATGAAAATAAATAAAACCAACTTTGCATTTTTTGGAAACCATGAAAAGCTATTTTTATCTTAAATGTGTCTGCAAAAATGTGCGTTAATGCAATGGGAGAATCTCTGTGAAACTAAACGAAAATTCAGTCAATTCAGTCAGGGGGGGGGGGGGGGGGGGGGGGGGGGGTAGCGCAGCGTTCGGCTTCGGATTAAGAGGTCCGGGGTTCGAATCCCGCCAGGGGTACGGCAACTTTGTCTGCAGTAGAGAACTGTTTTACACGCAGTAAGGATTGGGTGCAATGCTACACTGAATTTCAGCATAGTACCACCCATGGTTCGCTAGTTCCAGCCTATGCTCACATGGCGTTGGGGGCTTTCTCCCTGCCATAATACTAGCAGCAGCGATATAAGCGAATACTCTTGAAAGCGGCGTTAAACCCAAACTCACCTCAACGCATATGCTTTAGTATTTTGAAAAAGCACAGAGCGTGATTTCATGTTTTGCAAAAAAAGGCAAGATAGCGGAACACCAGCGGATAGAACATGAACGACACTTTTCTTGAACTCTTCAGTGTGAGAGATAGACGTGTGCCTCTCATGCGATTTTGAGAGTTCAAACATCAAGACGGTTAACCATTCAATCATTGTAACATATTTATAACTCTACTCGGGGTGTTTAGGTATCGCTCATCAATTAGACCACTTGAACTACCATCGAGCGGCCATGAACCTTAAAATGGCCATTCGTAGGGAAATGGACTCCCATGACTTAACCTAACCATTTGCATTCGTTGTAGAACTCTTATTTTTATTCAGGTGTACTATTTCCCCATTGGTGACATTTATTTACCATTTTGTGATGGCACTTTATTTCAGAAAGAATGGTGTGCAATAGCGCCTTTAAGGGCTATGGATGTTTTAATTATTGTGATCCATTGTATGTAGCTTATTGTGTTGTTTACCAATTAAAATAGCAGGTACTTTTCGTACGTCTGTGATATTACAGACTTGTGTTAGATGATAAGAAGTGTTTTTTAATAACTTCTCCGCATGCTTGGCAAAGGCGTTAGTATGATAGGTTTACCCCTTTACTTACTCTATTGTAGAATAACAGATAATAAAGCTTTTCGGGATGAATTTTATTGATGACTATGTACTCATTTTTCTCTCGTTAGACCTTTAAGGCCAGATGGACTTTTTGCATGGGTCGTCATCCGGCATCCATTGTCCGTTGTCCGTAAACGTTTCACATTTACGACTTTTCGAACCTGCGATACCCACAAAGCTGAAAATTGTTTGGGTAACATGCAGTTACCAGCCTTTCTAATCACCCCTCATAGTTAGACTTAACACAACTATCATGTGTTCATTATATTATACATTCTATTCCCACAGAGGTTACTCCCTTCAGATTTCAGATCCTACCATCTGTTGTTTTACGCTTGAAATCTGGGGCAGAAAGGGAGTGTTCTGATTGGTTGCAATTGAATCTAGTTGTGCAATCAGCGACGCCGTTGTAAAGTTGACCTTGGCCAATGATACGTCATAAGGATAAAATAAACGTAATGTGATTTCCTCGAAATATGCTATTTGATTTTGTGAAAACTATTCATCATAAACATGCTTATAAATAAAGAAGACCAAATCAGAGACAAATACCAAAAATAGTTCATTTGTGTTATTTACATCAAACATATTCGATGGACATATGCTAATGAGCAAGACCGTTAAGAGTAAAATGCCTAAATCTTTGAAGTCACTTTGTCGACATGGCCACTGAGAGATGAGTTTTCATTGGTTAGGAAGCAGTGATAGAGAATGAGTTTCAGCTTTCCACCGCAAGGGGATATTGCTTCTGTTCTCGATTTCAAGCGAATAAGAACAGAGGGTAGGATCGGAAAACTGAAGGGAGTAACCTCTGTGGGAAGAGAATGTATATTATATGGCTGAAACAGAATTTAAGAAATAAATTTAAAAAAATATTATTTTTTTGGTAACATTATTATATACTTTATTACTAGCCCACGAAAGAGAGTATAATATTGATACGGCAATATTAAACTAGGCTATGACCCTGTAAATAGGATGTCACAATAGTATTACCGTGTGAAACGCCACGAGAGTTGTCCCACTAGAAGCGCCTGTAAAATCTACAAAATATCGCCATCACCACTGTAGTTTTACCACCGTCACAATGTCAACTGCCTAGCATCATCTTTGTCTCGGCATACAGCTGGCTATTACTCTTGATGTAAATGGGCGAAAATAAATATAATACTAAACTAACTTTTTCAAGATACCGTGTGATACCAAATCCTTAATTCATTTAACATAAACTATGCTGTCTGGTAGATATTCTGAGATATCTGTGTATAAAATTTTAAAATGCACGATCAGTTTTGGATGATATTTTATTTGTTTCTAAAATGTAAAATATTACAATAGGTGCAGGTTTAGGTTATATCTTCTTACTCGACTTTCATAGACTTTGAATGATTGTATTTTCGTTATACTGAACTGATTGACCTTAAATTGGTTATTTTCGGTTTAAATAAAAAAAAAAATTGACATATATGTGACTTTGCCCTTTTAAGGAACTTCGTGAATATTAGATTTTAAGCTCATTATTCTAGCTTTTTATAAGATTTCCACTTTAATAGTAAATCTTTTGTAAGAAAATTATGTGTAGGACATTGACTGTTTATTAAGAATTTGTTTGTTTGGTGTTATCGGAAGAGTACGCCACGCTCATCACTTTAAAGGGGCAGTAGCACGTTTTTTGCAAATTTTATTTTTTCAAATTCGGCATTTATAATGATAGTTTAAGTCATTTATGTTTACAATAGAGGGTAAACTATCTTTTTACACATGGTTAAAACGAAAATTACATGACGGCCATTTTATTGTGAACACATTTTATTATTTTGAATGACAAACACGATTCCTATGGCTTTACGGAACCATGTACACTCATTTTTTAAATTGATTTTCCGAAGATGGAAGGATGTTTTACTATTGGTGACATTATTTTTCAAATACCTTTTATCGACTTATTTCATCGCAAAAACGTGCAACTGCCCCTTTAAATATGTTGTTGATGTTCAGTTTATACTGTATACGGACCCAGGTCAGGTCTCATTTCATATGCATGCATATTATTTTGTAATTATCTAAATCTAATCTAAATTTTCTGTGTTAATGTATACCATGTGTCCCGTTTCGATACTTCCTTCAGTTCACTTGATGAAGCATTCAAGTCATTTCTTCCAAAGTGACCTCTTTTACTAGTGAAGCACTTTCTTGGCTAAAAAAGAGAATCCTAATCGGTTGCATTCGAAGTTAGTTGTGCAATCAGTGGTGCCGTTTTACAGGTGTTCATTTGCCTATGGAAAGTTATTATGTAAACAGAAACGTTAAATAAACGTCCCCTCTTTAAATGAAGTTGTGATCCTTGATTTTCTAAACAATAAAACCATTCCTTATTTACATCGATCGAGTTACTCAAAGGTCTTAGCCTTTGTCTGTGATCGGTCTTTTTCTAATTAGCATATTCTATTCAAATTCACATATATATATATATATATATATATATATATATATATATATATATATATATATATATATATATATATATATATATATATATATATATGTCTGATATATACAAATAAACTATTGTTATAACGTCATTATGATGTTACTGAAACTCATTATAATGTTTATTTATCTGTAACTTGTTCCCAAACTTTATTTGACATGTCCAAACTGATTGCCACATATTCGAAACCAGTACGTTTTAAAGAAAATACATAAACAAAATATGCTACCGTTATTCATAACAGAATGTTGGCTAATTCTGAAAAAGAATTGCATTGGATACGAACCCGCATCATCAATCGTAGTCACGATCGTGACATCAACAGTTATCTTCAAACCATAGTGGATTACCTCCCTTAGATTAGAGTGCGTAGGAGCTTTGATACGCCACTACATGCGTCGCTGTGTCCTGAACAATTTGAGTAAACTTTGTATAGTGACAGAAAGGTCCGGGGGTTTTTCTGTAAAGGAAAACCTCTTTATGGTTCTCAATGCGAATGAGCTGCCATGTCATACCTGAAAGGGACTGAAGCACGTATTCTAATTGGGAGACATATATCTCACTAATTGGAAAAAAACAATCTTCCTAAATAAAGTTCTCAAACGAATGTACATGGTTCAGTTCAGTAAAGCGAATCCATTTTCCTACCTCGAAATATTTTTAGGTGTTTACACCAGCAATTGTTGCTTGTTATCTGACACTGTTTTTTATGACTACAGATAATCGGTTCATGTCATTTTAATGTTACTATATATTGCATAAACGTTTGTTTTTTTAATTGCAAATGTTAAAAAATATCACAAGTAAAAGCCGTGCTACAGCTCCTTTGAAAAGATAAACGTAGAATCCTTTTGATATTGTTTGGCAAATATATTACGAAAACTGACTACAGTTCAGTTCAGTTCAGAAAAAATGAAGACTACGATTTTGGATTAATACAGAGAAAAAGCCCACACAATCAGTGTTGTTATGCATTGCGATGAAACCTGCAAGCATCGGAACTACAATCTTGTTGAAAGATTTTAATATATGATAATAAATATTTTATGAAAAATGACATCACCTTTTCCCAAAACGGCAAGATCAAGATTACGTTTTTGCAGTGCTGAAAGTAAATAAATGTGATGTTAGTTGACGTTATTCGGGATTTAACGCCGTTTCAAAGAGTAATTTACTTATAAACAATAAATATGTTTGATGTGTCTCGCATGCCATGCCATGTACGTCAAACTAATGTTTAAACCAGCAGCTAACCAACTATCCAGTGTCATAACTCAATCAAATGTAAAACATAATTTCACACTTGTACAATTCTCCATGCCACCTTGGTTGATAATGGTGCTAGTATCTGCACCAAAATGTCGTATTTCTGCAATAAAGAATTTGATTATCCATAGAACTTGTTCTCTTTCTATCATGATGACCTCGAATAATCTTGTCAATTTAAGTAATTAAACAAATTTAATCATAAAAACATTAGAATGCCATCATAACCATGAAGCTGTCAGATAAGTCATTATCGTATTTCATGTGTAACCAAAACCAGTATTTAACTAAATAAAAATAATTAAATAAAGCGGAACCCTTTCTTTACCTCATAATCTTGTCAAGTTAATTAATTACAAAGTTAAATTAGGAAAACCTTAGAGTTAACATTAAAATCATGAAACAGTCAGATAAGTCATTATCATATTATATGTGTAACCATAGACAAATATTTAAATTAATAAATGAACAAATTATTGCATAAAGTGGAATTCTAACTCGACCTAATACTATTGTCAAGTTAATTAATTACAAAGTTAAATCATGTAAACATTAGAATGACATTATAATCATGAAACAGTCAAATAAGTCATTATCATATTATATGTTTAACAAAAGACAATAGTTAATTTAGATAAATAAATAAAGTGGAACTTTACTTTACCTCCTTAATAAAAGCCAGGAACATTTAAGTCATTATAGCGAACCCTTCAACTCAATGAACCGATATGTCAAATTCAATTGAATACCGATAAACTTGATCACAGTATCGAAGCCATTATTGATATAATCCTTTTACATCCAGGTGCTAAATACCCAGCTAATACATCGGTCCCCTCAACAAAGACTAAGATTAGAGACAGGTGAATAGGGAACCATAATCAAAAGGTAGTATATCTACCTCTGTAGTAATGATATATATACTTTGTTGCTATTTACATCAAATAATCTCCTACCTCCAGCGCAAAAGCTTTTCTTATCCGAGCGATGTCATTACCACCCATTTCGGCGCCATCGGTTCATTTTCACCTTATTAATTCGTTTTTGGTAGTGAAAACTGGTTTTCGATGATAAGCGTCTAAGCCTTGTAAATATTGTGAGTGGTTTAGTTGGAGATATATTTATCTGGTAGAATTTACTTCCATTGGTTCATTACTTTCGTTTAGGCTTGGTCATGTGAACCGGAGGATAATAAACCTTCATCTAAAGCTCGCTGTGTAGGATTAAATAAATATGTTTATAATTTAATACCAATTTGAAATTAAAACTCAAACTAATTGTACACGTGTATTGTTAAAATCATTTTCGACAGCCTTATCATTCTGAGAGTCACACCATATCTCAATGTGATTTTCATTACACTGTGACGTCATCAACTGTATGACGTCGTAATGCTTTGCTATCACAATAAACGACCTACTAATAAACGATCTACACTCCACATAAATCTCAGCTATGGGAAAACAGAAAAGAAATAAACATTTCAATAAACATGAACCCTGTCATACCACACACTACTCACAGTGACATATAGGAAGGTGTTTGACCCTTAATTTTAGAGGTGAGGTGAGGTGAGGTGAGGTGGGGTTTAACGCCGCTTTCAAGAGTATTTCACTTATATCGCAGCTGGTAGTACTATGGCAGGGAGAAAGCCCGTAACGCCATGTGGCGTTGCATTGCAGTGAAACATGCGAGCATCGGCTGGAACTAGCGAACCATGGGTGATACTATGCTGAAATTCAGTGTAGCGTTGCACCCAAACCTTACTGCGTGTAGAACAGTTCTCTGCTGCAGACAAAGTTGCCGTGCCCCTGGCGGGATTCGAAGCCGAACGCGGTTACACAGCGCTCTTGACAAGAATGACGATAGGTATGATATTTCTTGATCAATAGCCAGTATACATCGATAATTAGACACGGCTATAATCTGAGTCTTTTTGAAGAAAGGGTATATGACTCTGAGATGCTAATTCGTTTCTTGATAAATTAGTGATTTTACTTATGAGCAAAAAACGATTTATATTTTTCAGAGAATGCTGTATCGTTTTAGTAAGAGTTTCGTACACATACAATGATGCAAGAACGAATAGTATGATCTATATCGTACAAAAGTCGTCACAATCGAAGTCACTCTCGATTGCAGGTCGGACACCGCCAGAGCGTCGTCGTAGAAGACACGTTGCGTCACCATGAAAAAAGATACTATCCTTTTTTGCATCGTATGAAATAGTGAACTTCGATTTAAAACCTTAAAAAAAATTAAAACATTTTCATTGACTTAACGAGTTCAACGAAGATTGCCGAGTTGTTCCGAATCTACAAATACGTAGATGATAGAGAAGTCCACTTGAAACCCCTTTGTGATCGTAATCGATCCTTTCTTCAAATACGTATATGTTAACGAAAAGTCCCTTGTAACCTCTTTCAGTTCGTGACCCTTCATTCAGAAAGGTACATCATTGAACAGTCCACTTGGAATCCCCTTTCATTGTAGGCATTGGCCCTTCTTTCAGATTCGTATGCTATTGATAAGTCTACTTGAACCCCATTTTAGTATATTATTGAGAAGTCTACTTGAAACCCCTTTTAGGTCGTCGCCCTTCATTTTGTTACGTATATTAATGAGGCGTCCACTTGAAACCCCTTTTAGGTAGTGGCCCTTTATATAGATACGTATATTATTGAGTTACCCTCTTGAAACCCCTTTAGTATATTAATGAGGCGTCCACTTGAAACCCCTTTTAGGTCGTGGCCCTTTATATAAATACGTATATTATTGAGAAGTCCGCTTGAAACCCCTTTTAGGCCGTTGCCCTTCATGTAGATATGTATTTTATTGAGAAGTTCATTTGAAACCAACGTCGGGCCGTGGCCCTTCTTTTAGATATTAGGTATTATTTTGAGAAGTCCACTCGAAGCCACTTTAGGTTGTCGCCTTTCATGAATATACGTATTTCAATCAGAGGTCCACTTGAAACCCCTTTATGATCATGGCCCTTCATGTATGGAGTTGAGAAATCCACTTGAAACCCATTTTAGTTCGTGGCCTTCATTCAGAAAGTTATATATTTTAAAAACTCCACTTGGAACCTCTTTTAGGCCTGGCCCTTCAGACACATACGTTTATTATGGAGAAGTCTACCTGGAACCCCGTTTAGGTCGTGGCCCTTAATGATGGAGAAGTATACTTGGAACCCCTTTGAGGTCGGAGCCCTTCAGACACATACGTATATTATGGAGAAGTCTACCTGGAACCCCCTTTAGGTTGTGGCCCTTCAGACACATGCGTATATCATTGAGAAGTCTACTTGGAACCGAGTCAGCTTTGCGTTCTTCTAATTTTACACAAACGTCTATTATTTCAAACCAAAGTCGTGGATAATTTCGTAACGATGGAACGTGGCCGGAATTATGCTCAAGTATCACTGTGTTAGCCCAAACAAACGGATTAACGTTAACACGCCGTTAATCCCCTTTTGTCAGATAGCGCCATGGTATTTTACCCTCATAAAGCAGTTATCTCCCTTTGTTAGAAAATATGATGCACATTTCATCCCAATCTTATTCAGGTTATGTCATTCGTTCATCGACGGGTGGGTCCAAAGCTCTGAAGCATCGCTCTATCCTGTAACGTTCCTCACAGCGACAATGGTTCTGTAAATAGAGTTACCTTCCCTTGTCCCTCAGATGGCGTTGTCATGTTGGAGCTAAAGGATGACACGCTCGCGAGATAAAAATGGCTGATAAAGATGGTCACCATACCTAAATTGGTCCACTGGACATCCAAC
Source organism: Gibbula magus (assembly GCA_936450465.1). Lineage (NCBI taxonomy): Eukaryota > Metazoa > Mollusca > Gastropoda > Trochida > Trochidae > Gibbula > Gibbula magus. Next base: position 26,826,878 of record OW388303.1, read on the forward strand.
ATATTTCCGTAGATCATTATTTTGTTTGTCCAGTGGTTTGAATCGCTTCTCTTCACCTTCAACCGTATCCAAATAACATGATAAGATTGATTAATGTCGCAAAGATGTGGACAGAATGTTTTCAACGACTTAGGATGAAGCCGGATGGAAGATGAAGCAAAAATGGGATTGGTTAAAAGATGACGGCATAGCTTTGTTGATGAGATCTTTGAATTATTTATTTCCTGTCTTGCAGTGTTATAGCAATGGTCATTTGAAAGGCTTCTTCTTACCGCGAAGATTTAAAGGGCAGGTATTATAATGAAAATAAAGAGATCTCACATACTTGAAAAATAATGTTACCAATTGTAACACAATCCCCCTCAATCGATAAATATAGTTCTAAAACGAATGATAATTGTTTGGGTTAGCAACGCGCATCCATTTCCCATCCTCGTATTATTAAAACATGTTCACAAAAAGCTGGTTCGTGTTATATCTGACACCATTTTCTACGACTGTGGATATTCGGGTCCTGCAATCGGCTGTTTTACCCTCTTAAAGGGGCAGTAGTACGTGTTTTTGCTGAAATAAGTTGATGAAAAATTTATTTTCAAAATCATGTCACCAATAGTGAAAAACTCTTGTCCCTTTGGAAAATCTAGTTTAAAAATAAGTGTATGGTTCCGTAAAGCCACGGGAATCGCTTTTGTCAATTGAGATAATAAAATGTGTTCACAATAAAATGACCGCAATACAATTTTTGCTTTATGCGCAACACCGTTATTAGTACTACTACTGCTACTGCCCCTTTAAGTAAAGATATATACCCATATATATATTATCATATATTTGTACATATATAGAATGGGAAAACGTGCTGTAGTGCCTTTAAAGTAACGTTAAAGAGTCGCATAAACAATGAAATGAAATATATATAATAAATACAGACTTTCCAATCTACACGATGTGCTGCCTTGTGATTGGACTAAACAAGGTCATGTGACCGGCATCATTCTCACACAGATGAAACTGGCGAAAAAGAACAACATTCATACTTTGGCGTTTACACAAAATAACCACTTGGAAAACTTCATTACTGCAGCATTGTGCAGTTAAGAAACCTCTCTCAAATGCTGTTTTCTTTCATACAATTGTATCCTGTCAAAAACGTTAAAATGAGACATAATATTTGTAGTTTGGTCTAAAGCTAAATTAATGCATCTCGTTATGAACCATAATGAAAATACTTTAAACATATTTTCTCACAACTATGATTTGTTCGTTATAACATATGAATGATTCGATACTACTGTTTATAAGCGACTCATCGGACAAGTCAACAGCTTCAACACTTATATGTTTTGCGACATTTTGAAATTGGCAATTTCCGTTAAGGATTCCAAAATGCCTTAAATTGCAAATTTTGAATTTATACGATATATGTTTCACAATGTGATTATTTGACTTATAATCTATTTTAAATTTCATGTTAAACTGTTTAGTTAGTCTACAATATTAGGCATTTATGATAGTTTAAATTGTACTTTTCAAACCGTTTATTACTCACAGCAAACACATCTATGTATTAAATGAGCGGCATATTGCCCATGATATTCGTAAAAACGGCTACATTTACTAGATTTACTAGATAGACTTCACTATTGGCATTTTCGACTTCTTCTCAAGAACTACTGTGTCCGACCTGCACCTAAACTCACGTGCAAAAGAAATGTCCCCATACAAAATACAAGATATTTCAATCGACGGGCGATAAATGTGACTGAAACAGCGTTACATCATGTCTTCAGAACCCAACAATACTAAATATGAATTTTCAAAACATTATCTATTCATAACTCTGAGAAACAAAAGTTTTAAGAAATGGTCGTTTTGGAATCTCCTTAACTAGACGAGATAGAAGCCTCAAAAAGCCAGTTTTGGCTTGTTTTGTGACGTCCTACAGTAATGACGCGTCAACAAATTTAAATCAAAGGAGGTTATTTATGTCGAGGATATCTTTAATTAATTAAATTTCTACTTTTTCAATGTTTTAAACTCAAATACCATATTGTGGGCCAAAAACATCTTTAAAAAGCGATTTTAGCACCCCATGTCTATTTAAACAGATGTAAAAATAAAAATTGCATATTCTGATGTATGAAATTGTGAATACTTCTTTACAAAACATGTGGCTACCAAATACATTCAAAATCTACTTTTTCCGACATCAATTTTTCATTTTATACTGTTTTCAAAATGTGGGGACGTTTCTTTTGCACGTGAGTATAGTTTGTACATTTTGTCCTGATGGTATGGGGCTTTTTTGGTTAAGAGGTACCACGTTCTTAGCTGCAATTTATCTCATTTGGATCTGCTGTGCTTTTGGACAGTTTTTATGTAGATTAGATAGATCTTCAACTTTAGACTTTACATTGCTTGATGTTCTAAACTACCGGGCAAAAGAAAGTACTCACCTCAGTTGATTTTATCATATGTATGATTTTCAATTGCAAATATCTCAAGTTTTCGATGTCATAATCCAAAACTGATAAGTACAGGTGTTTAGTTAGCAGTCAAAGAATACGTCTACATGTTTTTTAATGATTTTTTTTAAAATGAAATTTTAAGTTTAATTTTGTTTTTAAATTATTGTTGATGATACACAACTGTTCATCGTTATATAAGACATATCCTATGTGAAAATAAATAAATGTGCCTGATTCTGCACATATTTAAAACACTTTAAACAGGGCAGGGGTCATGTTGGTGAAAATTTCATTCTTAACCCTGTCTTCATTACAAAAAGATATTTGAACTAAAATTTAACCTCAGTCACCATCAAAGTCATTCAAACTACTGCAGATAAGTATTATTGTATCGTGCCATAGTTAAATACATATGATTTCTTTTAAATATTGAATTAATCGAATTAAACTTAGGTGAAAACTTTCTTTTGCCCGGTAGTTTATGTTTAAGCAATATACATGGTCTCCAACTTGTCCCCAAAGATTGCTGTTTAAAATTTGTAAGATTGCTTATTGTTTCAGTGCATTTTAAAAATGTATTTCCTCGTCACTGCCTATTTTTTTAAACTAGTGTTACCAGGTTTATGATGTCTATGTTATTCAATGGCCGAAGCCCAATGATTTGATAATTAACAAAAAAAAAACGTTATTTCTTCAGGTATGCCCCTAAACTTATCTGAGCGATGTCATTTCCACCCATGTCGGCGCCATCGGTTCATTTTCACCTTATTAAATACCTTATTTAACTCCATCAATAATCATAATTCCATTAATATCTGACCCTGTAGTTCATACGTTGACAGAAAGTTAATCATACAAGTTGAGATGCAATCACATGAGACGTAATTGTGTGCACACCAACCAAAGGCGTCACAATTCTGGACAATACTCACCATTTCATAGTTCCTCACCTTTCTGGTTATGTGATGACGATCCCTTCTAAGTAATTATCAGTATGACACCTACCTCAACTTATGTTGCCAATGGTACATCACTATTCTATAGCAGTTGCAGGGACCCTGTTCTAGTCCATCAGCCCCGTGCAAGCATAACAAATATCATGCAAATAAAAACCGTGGTTGTTGTCATTATTATACATTCAAGCTATACAGACAGTCATGAATTTCACATTTGTTGTATCACTGATGCTGATGCTGCTGCCAGGTGGGTTTTATCCATTTTGTTTAACAAAAATATTAAAATTTTATCTACGTATTGTTTTGGAGCAATATTTAACCGAATTATTTCAAACCCGATTTAGTTCAAATGATTTGGTTAGCTTGATAATTTCGTTTTTCCTTGATCTTTTTATTTGCAGTTTTCACAATTTCGTTTTCTGGGACTGGAACTGACACAGGTAGGCAAATTTAGGATTTGATGGATAGGATTGATTTATGATTCAGCCATATCTTGATTGAGGATTCAGCCATATCTTGATCTGGGATTCAGCCATATCCTCATTTAGGATTCAGCCATTTCTTGATTTGGGATTCAACCATATCTTGATTTAGGATTCAACCATTTTGTTGATTTTTCACACTTTTTATTGGAGGATACAACCATCTTGCTGGATCCTTATTATTATTTTGTTCATGATTTCATCCAACATATCTTCTCAGAAGGATTCAGCCAAAACCCTGGCAGTCTGACAACTCTTTTCCAAAAAAATCCGTGCAAAACCTGTGGGTCTAATAAGTCGAGGTATTAAAGTCCCAGAACGACAAACAAAATGCACTTAGAATCGTACAGCTGTCAGAGTCGAATGCTCTTATAAACCAAGCACATGGCGAATTCGTACTTTGGTTCGGCTCCATGTTGATTTTTGGTAACCTTTCTCGAACAATCTCCTCTAAAGCTTAAGATACTTGCAATTACACGTAAGAGCTGATATGTGCGCCTGATGCAGATGAAACATTCAATTTTGTAAAAACAAGGTCTTGAAATTCCTTTGCGAACTCGTATATTAGTTTGCAGTGAGCTTTCAAAGTCGGGCGATTTTCCAGAAGTTCCAACTACAAGCTAGTTAAGGGGACATAACTCAAAATCACATTTTAGCCAAAATGATTGCAAAAATTGCAACCATGTTTCTCGTGCTAACAGTGTTCATAAGGAACTCAAACTGTGTGGCGAAATGACCAAAACCCAGAGAGGCATAAACAGCCAACTTTTAACATGGTGTTAAATATCGAAATGATCATTGATCATTGCAAATAATTCAATTTATTTCCATAAAACTTTGTTCATGGGCGTGGCTGTTCAAGAATTTTTAAAAATGTCATGTAGTTTATGTTTGTATCGCAACAAAGGTGCCTTTAACCAAAGAAAAGAGTTGACTTCTTTTCATTTTGGATTTTTATTTTATCCGTGTAGATGGAAATGCAACTTAAAGGTTCGCTACCGAAGAAAATATTTGAGTTGAATAACAGATTATTTGAATATTTATCAACAAGTTTCAATTGAAAAAAATATGAGTGATTAAGGATTGGTTATGATTTGTAGGTTTTCATAATCGTAATTCAATATAAACATGTTTCACGCCAAATAATATTCTAGAACTTTTCCTTTGGATGGGGGATTTAGTTTCTCATTATCAGTATCAGTATCAGTATCAGCCAGTATCAGTATCAGTATTAGTATCGTTATTTGATCAGCACCATTATCAGCATCATTATTACAAAGATCATATTTAATTACAAAACAATACGATGATTTGCAATTTTCTAAGCACTCATGTGACCTATGACGTCAGTGAGAACCAATTAGACGATCAAAAAAGGAAACGGGGACTTATAAAACATAAAACTGGCAAGAGTATGACACCATTGTTGTCAGATAACGCTGAATCTATGTTTAATCTCTACAACACAGGAACTCCTTCTGCTTTTCCCAGATCACGATCTTTAACAATAGGAGATATCACCAAGCATCGTCTGTAAAGCATCTACTAGGCGCCTTTGGTAACAAATTATTGCGTCCTTTGAGACGCAAGTCTGCGGAATTCATCCCCGTATTGTTGTGGTCAAGAGCGAGGGTCCGGTGTTTGGTTTCAATCATCTGATTATTTGTAATTAGCAGAGTTGTACATAAACATTTTGAATATATTTTGTTGTTTTTTTATGTTTTGAGTTGAAAAATGTTTGGGAAATTGATTTGTATTTGTTAATTGAATTTGGAGGGTTTTTTGGGAGTTGATTTGATATGATAATGAAGTGATTTTATTGTTTAATTATTTTGAAAATAAGAATTGGTACGACGATAAAAGGGTATTTGTTTAATTCTTAAGAATAATTGTTTTATGGTTGTTGTTTTTTAATAATTTATTTAGAAGTTTTGATTTATGATTTTAAAGTGAAAATTGATAAAATGATTGCGAAAAGTGGGAGCTAAATTTTTAAAAGATTTAAATTATCCTTTATTTGTTTGTTCTTGTTTGATATTTTCGTTTTCCTTGAAAATAGGACTGTTAGAATCGCTTCACTGGCTGAAAAAGTATTAAGTATTTGGAGACACATCAACCAAGATATTTCAGATTCTTAATATTTATAATCACTGTACTGTAATATTGAAACTTGACTGCATAATAGTGTGCTGAAAATCAAGTCACATATAGATGTCATGCTATGAACAAATATGTTGTCAACCGAAAAATAAAAAAATTAAAATTTATTTTCCAAAATTGGTGCAAAATATTTTTTAAATCTTTTTTTAGAAGGATAACACTTCGTGTCCGTAAAAAAATAGGAACACAATTAAATTTGAAAGTTTCCTTTTGAGAAAAAAAGGAACGTTACATTGTGAAGCATTAAAATGGAAGTGGAAGCTGTGGCATCTTAAATACATCTATATAATATTTATTTACTAATTTTAATCTAAATCAAAATTATATTTACTGATAAAGTATATACATATATATCCATCCTTTAAAAACATTTTATCTTAAAAGAGTATATTTGTGGAAAATATATTTATATGTCTACCGTTTGTTTTCAAGGCGGTTATATTTAGAACGTTGTATGTCTGAGTAAAACATTTAAACAATGCCCTTTATCATGTTGATAGAGTGTTTACCAAGTTTATTCATTTGTTCATTAGTGTTTGTTTTAATCGGTTTTTGTTGCGAGTGAATGACAAGTTCATTGACTCCAAGAGAACATTGGATGCATCCACGTTAATGAGTTAAGTAAATAAACATCAAATTAATTGTTTATTGTAGGTTCTTAAAATCTATACACAAACTTATCAAACTTCATATAAAAATAATAAGTATTCGTTCATGTACAATGTATGTATATCATATAACAACACGTATGCAGTTTTATTTATTGTACATTGTATACATACAATGTGCGTTAATTAAAGTGGCAAGGGCACAAATAACAGCATATAATTATTATTATTATTATTAGATTTTAAACATATAATGAAAACATATATAATAACCCCAACACCTTTGAAAAAAATGTAACATCATAGAAATTTGTACTGAACATTTATGCATAAGATGTTTAAAATAACAATACAGAAAGTGAATCACCGTATTTATAATGCGATTCCGTCCGTAAATGAAATGCTATATAATCCTTAAATTGACCATATGTAATGATTGGTTAACTTTGATTTGAATGATTTCACAGTGATGTAAACACAGGTTTTGTCATCGACTTTATTTATGTTTTTTGCATATCTTAGTTCAAGACTTTTGTTCCATGGTAATGAAGTAAGAAGTGGTTTAATCTTCTTCAAAGTTGGATTCCCAACTTACCATTCACGGTAGACAACAGATATGAACTACCGGGCAAAAGAAACTTATCACCTCAGTTGGTTTGATTAATGCAATCTTTAAAAGTAATCAGATGCATTTGACTGTGACAAGATACAGTAATACTTATCTGCAGTAGTTATGGATGAATTAATCAGCGAGTGTGGTTACATTTTAGTTAAACTTTCTTTGGTTTAAGGGGTAAGAAATGAAATTTCCACCATTATGATCCCTACCATGTTTAAAATGTTGTAAATGTGTGCAGAATCAGGCACATTTATCAATGGACAATTGTGTATCATCAAAATTATTTTTGAAGAAGTTTAAAATTTAAAATTTCATATTTTTTTTAAATTAAAAAGAAGTGTTATTTGACTGCTGACTAAACACCTGTACTTTTCAGTTTTAGATTGTGACATCGAAAACTTGAGAAACTTTTGGTATAAACTGATGAACGATCATCGTGATCATAAATGCATTATTCAACAGGAAAATGGATATAATAAAATGTTAATCTTCTAATTTTTTCTATAATCAATTATCAACTCACTGCATTGTTTTTAAATCTAAAATTTTATTTCATATTTTCATAGATTAGTAAAACACATTTGTGTCATCATTATCTTTAGGATTACACGTTTGTGTATTGTAAACTCACTAAACTCAACGCAATATATTATAATCAACGAGTGATAAACAAGATTGAAACATAGTTACACCCTGTCTCCAAAAGCAAACTAACGTTCTTTGTAAATTTTGAAACATTATCTGTTCATAATTCTGAAAAACACGGCCTTTTAAAAATCGTCGTTATAGAATCTCCTTAACCAGGCGAGATAGGGGAGTGAAATATGGCTTTCATGCTTGTTTTTTGACGTCCTACAGCAACAATGCGTCATTGATTAAAAGTCAAAGAAAGTACATTATGTCGATACCATCTTGTACTAACATAATTTCCATATTTCATAAAATATTACCTTAAATACCCGAATTATTTCCCAAAATACCTTTTGAATTAGCTATTTCAGCACCCAATGTGTGTTTGAACTGATATAAAATATTAAATATCATACTCTCATGAATGAAATTGTGTATATCTCTTAACGAGATATATACTCATCACAAACATTCAAAACCGAGTTTATCCGGCAGAAACATTTTGTGTTTGACTCTGTTGAAAAAAATATATACGTTCTTTTGCCCGTGAGTTTATGTATATATTATTATACGTTTTAAGAATGTCCTTAACTACAGGATATATGAAAGTCAAAGTGGCTTTTTAGCTTGATTTATAAGGTTCTTCATTGAAAATGCAATTGTTAGTCCAAGAAGGCAAGTATTTCGTTTTTTATACTGTTGAACATGTTGTGAGGTTTCTTGCGGTTGGGCGTATTCATTCGAAAGTTTGTAATATGATTTTAGGAAACTTTTAATTTGGGTAATACTAATATTCACAGTCATTTTGCCAAAACAAATTATATGACACTGGTGTTTGGCTTTTAATCTCTGTTGACGTCATCTCATGATTGGAGACATTGCTTATATAAATTTTGTTAAATTATGACTTAGTAAATACATGTATGTAAACGAAATTGAAGTAAAAGATATTTCAAAAGAACATGACATAAATTTAATGTAGAATGGTTTATTTGTAAAACGCATTCGTTGGCTGTACATTGTATAGTCAATAATATATATTACGCGTTTATCTATTTGCAATAATTAATATTTTAATAAGAGTATTTGTAAGTGGCGGATCAGGAGTGGGGTGAACAATTTTCAATTTTATATGCGTCAACTTTCAACCCCCTCCAACTTATATTTCTGTAAATTGGACACACAGAATAGATTTGCACTATTAATTCAGTAACTTTAGTGTTAAAAGATGATATAATAAGTCAGACAAAAAATCAATTATATGTGTATACATTGTGTTATATGATAATAGAAATCTCTGTCCTTGAAATCAACAATTTAAGTTCAATAACACCGCCTATCTTAAGGACCACCTCTACATTCTTCAAATATCAGAACAATAGCATAATAATCCATGTGTATAAAGCGTATCAAAACATATGTATACATAACACATAAACCTAACATTGAAGAGAAATTGAAACAAATATATGTCGAAATTGACACGTGAGTTTGCGAGGTTTCTCCATTGTGCGAATTGATAAGCACTTTACTCTAAGTGAAATTGACTTCATATCATGTGAAATAAACATCCCTCTCTATCTAATGCGTGTAAATAACATCTTGTCAATTTCTAGGGATATACATCGACTGTTTTAAGCCTGTCTTGGACAATATATGGATATATAAGACACTTATGCCCAATGTTATTGTAAACATGTCGTGCAGAAACTACCTTGTTGTTGAAATTCATAACGGCGTGTTCATAAGTAATTGATATATAAAAGCTGAAATTTACTAGATGTATAAACACACATTAAATCTGGGGTGTGGTTTTCACAAGGGCGCTACTCTGTTTCGTTTTGAAAATATAAGTTTTCAAAATAGTTATAAACTACGTGTCGTTGCAATCATATGCAGTTTATTATGTCACTGTTTTCTACTTACAAAGTGCATTACTCATATAGGAAAGAGAAAACCGTGTCATATATATATATATCGTATTTGTACATGTGTAAATATAATTTTTGCCAAGCTGTTGTCGTCACACGAGTTCTCATATTTCGTCGTCTGTGACGTCATGAGCAATTGTTTTTGACGTCACTGGTGCGGCCATCGTAATATAAGTTTTAAAATGTTTAATCGGTTGTTGAATGAAGAAAGTATTTCTTTCAAACATGTGTCTTGTGATTGATACAAACATCCTGCAAATATGTTTATAGCCCTTGCTCTTGCTCAGGTAATACGCACATTCACTCTTGTTTTGTAGTATCCATATCGTGCAGGATAATAATCTCTTCATATGTAGGGTTGAAGGAATCCGCAGGCATAAAGTAGAACATAATAAAGCATACCTACTCCTTGTAAAAAGCGTAATTTCTAATGAATTGGGATTGCGTCATTATGAATGACGTCATCAAGTTGAAGTCGAAGTCGAGTGCACTTCTTTTATTGTCATAATGTGTTATTGTTTAACTTTGATCTCTGTATTTGGCATCCTGTCAGCGCGAGTTGTTGATGAGTGAAGAAGTTTTTACTTCGTAGTTACTACAAATGAATTTTTTTTTAATTAATCTGAGATGACGTCATTTCAAAGATAGATGACACTGTTGGGAAATAAATATAACACTTCGAATTATATTTTTGTTATTTGTCGATGCATTTTATTACTGATTTTAGTGGTATCCTAAGTGTGACGTGAGGAACTGTATTAGATTTGTCATCAAAGTGGAAAGAGTAGATCAAACATTGCAATCCGAATAAAATGAACAGTTTTCCGAGGAATAACGTAGTAAAATAATACATCAATACGAGCTCATATCGTTCGGAGGTTTCCTATACAAAGAGTCTGATGACGATCCGTATGCTCTCGTGTTCAGACACAATTCAATTAGCCAATCAGAAGACCTCCAACAAAAGGTTTCGGTGCAAGAAGCTAGAGGCAAGTAACTCCAGACAGGCACCCTTTCGTCTATTTCTGTAACATTCGGAACGTTTTTCAAATGCGTTCAAGAAATATAATTGGCCAGTTAATGACTGGGTTTTGTCTGCACTAAACTGATAGAGAACACTTTACGAGTGTCACCAGACCTTGTGGCAAGGATTCTTTTCCCGGGAGGTGCACTATTTTGTATTTGTATTTTGTATTTTGTACTTGTATTCCTCTGAACAGTATTCCTCCGGTCGAGTTAAATCATACCTACCAAAAACGCATTTCAATGATAGTATATCGTGTAAGTTTTAAGGCGTGAATTCAGTGCGCCATGTGTACTTGTAGCAGGCAAATTAATATAGCCATTTTCACTATGCGTAATCCATGAATGAAATACAGAAGTGAAAGAAGAAATCTCTGTCCAAGAAAATACAACTTGTTAAGCAAGGCCCTCAACCCTTTTCAGCATCGTTTTACTCTATTTGGATTTTAATTTCCAATGTTTGTGTATGATCACTGTAGAGATAACATAGCCCAATGTACCCGTTTCATTAGCGGTATGCTACTGAACATGAAATCAAACAGAGTTATCGTTCTTTATTAGCATTCTCAAGTAATTGAGTATTATCTAATCGGCCATTGGCTGTTATTAATTTCTCGTCACCTGTCTACAGTATAAGAACAGTCGGCTATACGTCAAATGTCCATAACCCCCAATGTCTGGCATGGAGACGAAAAGACGGTTTTCTCTCACTGCGGCGCGTTTAATCGCCCCATAAGTAAACAAGGGGGTAATATACTGTTTGGTTAGCGATCAAAATCGTAAAGTTGGCCACATTTTCTGTCAACTCTTGACAGTAAATTTAGAACGTGCCGCTATAGCCCAAGCTCGTACCTCTAAACTCTGGGGATTTTATTCACCAGAGGACTGGGTTGCCGGGTTTCGGGTTCGAATCCCGATTTGAAACGACCGCCGGCATAAAAGGACGAGAGGCTATAGTCTGCAATTGTGAATTCAAGATTTGACAAATTGCTTCAATTAATGCGAGGGAGGAGGACCGATAATAGACGCTCTCGGTTATTGCTAAGTTTTCCTCCCCTTAAGCCGATAATACCTCTGTAAAAGTGAAGTTTCATAGCCTCTAGATTTTCTCCCGTGCATAAATTAGGAATACTCGAGGGTAATCGAAGAACCCCTCTCCACTACGCCTCCTACAGAGTTTGTTGGGCAATTATATGTAAATTATGTCGTTATGTTTAGAGAGGGTGATAAAAAGATATCTCCGAGCGTTAACAAGTTTCTAATAACAAGCGTAGGTGTTCGTGGTAGCGTAGATACAAACCATACAGTCTTAATGCACGGTTCTGAAATTTGTTTGATTCTTTTTTTCGAGATTTAAGGATAATTATTTAATTATTTGTCGTGATCGTAGGGTATTTATTTGATTCTTTGAACTTTTTGGCAAATTGAAGTTCAACGGATTTACCAACTATTATCTTTGGTGCGGTTTTTTTAAATAGTGTTGTTTTGCTTCTTAGTAACTTTTCTTATAGTAACTTGAGGTTAGGTCAAGTTGTACCTTTCCGGGTGCTTCACTTTTTTACCTGTGTAGTTTTACTTACATTTGTACCATAACAAACAATATCAATCATGTGACGTCATATATTTGATGACGTCATTTTGGTTACGTTATAGGTAGCATAGAACTCCCAGGGACGAATCATTTGGCAGTTTCCTCAAACCGGTATATTTGTGGATATTTCGTAGTTCATAACATTTACGAAACTATCGTAATCGCTAAAAAGTCTTAAATAAGCTGTGATTATAAACATCTAAACAAATTACAAGTGCAATTGTGATCGTCGATTGAAAAAAAAGTGAAATTCAACACAAACATAGTGTAATTAAAAAGTAAAGTTTCAACATCAAACATAAAAGTCATACTAAAACAGATTATAACAAATTATCAAGCAAACGTATAATGACTTTCGGAAGTTAACCAAAATGAGTTCTTAAATTGTGTATTTGTATTAACTTTAACAAAGTAAATTTTGACTTTAAAACTTGCGAAATTCATACTGCCACAGAGTTTTAGAGTATCCTGTGAGATAAAACTAATAAAAAGGTAGTTCAATCTTTTTGATACAATATTGCGATTTCCTATTACTCTTGTACTGAGTTGTGCCCTTGGGCAAGGCACTTCATCCACATTGCACTCAGTCCACCCAGCTGTTTTAAATGGGTACCTGAACACGAGAAGTACGGGCCTATAGGTCGCGTGGAGCGCTTAGGGTAATAATGTACAGCTATTGGGCAGTGTTTGCACTGGATATTAGGCTATAATGTATATCATTTTATTATTACAAATGGAATCTATTTAAATTTGACATATAAATAAAACCTTTACTGAAATAAAAATGGAATTTGTATCAAAATCAAAATGCTATAATACAACTCAAAACAACAGTATGAAATTTAAATTGAATTGAGCTACCATAAGTTTTAAAAAGCTCTTATTCAAATCTATAACAAGAAATATTAGTGTAATTTACAAAAGAATTGTTATCCTTGAAGACGTCTCTGTTCAAAAAAGTTCAAACAAATATTTGAGAAATTCACTTTATGATTTCCACTGAAGTACTCGTACTGGAAAAATAATTTATTGATATGCACTGCAGTTTGTATATGATAATAAATATTTCACTTTTGACAACGTTTTCACGTGTTAAAGTTTTTATAGGCGTGATATTTATTTACTTTTGAAATAACCTTTTTAAAAAAACGCTTGGAGCCGTCATGTCTTTATAATATACACCCGACATTACATATGAGGAGATGGGCTTGATAACCAATATCGTGAACGTCTATAAATTGAAAATTTATGATAACCAATGACTATAAATCATGCAATTGCGTAAGCGCTAGCTCTGCCAATTTGGAGTCCGGCGGTCGAATCCTTGTCGTCAAAGCTCTTCAACTTCTAAAGCGTTGGTTTTCTTGAAAATTTTATTTCGGCAATAAAATTTGGTAAGAGGCTCATTTCCGAAGAGACAAGTGAATTAATAGCCCAATATTTCGATTAATTGACCATTATTATCGTTCCAAAGGCCTCTTGAAGGATTTCAAGGGGCTGATGTAATAAACGTTTATCGTTCGATGGTGCGTTCCCAGCGAATACATGATAAAGTAGTTACTAGCGTATTGTCTCCAACTTCGGCAATAACGAATAAAAATGCGACCTCAATGGGCAATACTTGTTCTACAGATAGCGAACAGCTTAAGTATTGTGTACTTAATCCGATAATCCCCATTAATCAGATTTAGGTCAAAAGCCCTGGCGGTAAGAACAATGCATATTTCTATTGTCCGAAAAGATGTGCTTTATATGTTTCACTTGTACCGAGCGACATTTTATTCTTGCCGGATAAAATGTCATGTAACAATAGACTATAAAAATAGTTTTCGAATATCAATATTATATCACTAGTGTTGTGGGCAAATAATTGCATATTATTCACCTTTAATTATTAAGAACTTGGTGAAAAAATTGTGAAGGTGGAACTCAATTGAAATACACATAATTAATTTTAAATTTTTAAAAAATCGTTAAAGTTAATATGTCTCAATTAAAGTTTAAAAGAATAACGTGAGTCTCATCTTTTCATATAGGGTAAATTATTTTGAAAATATCATACTTTATAGACAACATAATTTAGTAAAATTGAAACTTTTTTCGAATTATATTTGAACTTTTCAGGAAGATTTTTTAAGAAAACGTATTGACAGCAATTTATTTCAATGTTAGTTAAAGTATTACACAGTATACACTACAAGTATTCATTTGAAAGGCTTGTTCCGAAAGCATCACAGCTTTTCAGTCTTTTTCTACCGAGAATTATATCCCTTTAAAGAAGGTTAACAATAACAATTTCAACCAACCTATTAGACCATGATTATTTCACAAGAAGTATTATTGAACCATCAATAAGTATGTTTACATACATTCATATACAATAAACTTATTGCAATAATTCCTTTCTAAAGACCGCTTTGATACATAGCTATATTACGTTGATCGGTCAATAAGTCCATTCAAATTTATTTCCCCTGCCAATCACAAAATTACCATGGCGTGTAAGGACCTTTATCCAAAACATAAAAACTCTTTCTTTATCAGTCATTAAGATTTAAATCGATGAATAATTAATCTCGGCCCGTGCCAACCCCCCGCACCATCGGCGACTCGGCTTTTAATCACCCAGTGTCATATACGCTCGGTTCTACACACCTTGAGTATGTACGCGGGATAGATTAGGTCGTGAATAAGTCGAGGAGACGTTTTAGTGATAAGAAACTCGTTAAATCTCTATCACTTGCTTGGGGATGTACGCTGACAATCAACGCTCCTTGACAACCGCCATTCTGTCTCAAGGAGGCCGCCATTTTGGACACGTCACGCCAATTTCACGGCGAAATCCCTCCGCGCCGTCGCATTAGGATAATGGAATGGATTATTACGCTGACAAAAAGAGTGGTTTTGTTCTTTGTTGTGTTTGTTATATTTTGATCTCGATAAATTTTGTTTTTAGATTGTATGATTTTCAACGTCATTGTGGATATCCTTCCTCGGTTAGTCGAGATTTACGGTAACGGAAGTAGGGATGAATTACTACGCATTGCACTAAGGTCGTTACTGTCGTAAAATCCTGAGATTTCCTGAAATATGCTAAATTATAACGTTATATCGGGACTCTCATCAAACTGTCTTCTTATATTAATGACATCAAAAGCACATTGTGCATAGTTACTTTACAGTCTTAAAACCCTGAGATTTTCTGACATATGTTAAGTTATAACTTTATATCGTATACATCGGGAATATCACGAAAGTGTCTTCTGATATTGATAACATCAAAAGCATTGTACATAGTTGCATTACTCTTAGATTTCCTAAAATATGTTGAACTATTATTGTTTGTAGATCGGGTTGTCACCGAAGTGTCTTCTGATATTAATTACATCAAAAGTGATGGATTTAAGTAAAAAATACATTTGGTGAGCTTTGGTTATCAATCAAAATTGATGTGCTGTGCAGTGACTGACAGTGGGGGCATAATGTTTTGACGTCATAAAGTACATGACTCACCGGAATCTGACGTAATAGCATTGTGAGTAAAACCGTTCATGATGTGAAAACATTGTGATGTCATGTTGGTGTTGCAATTGAATTCACAACATTTTGCAAATTCTTCCGAAAAGCAAAACTCATGGGCTATATTGTCTTTCTTAAACAAGCATATATTTATTTATTACCCATATGTTTTAAAATGAACGAGTTCATATATATCACGTTGGCCTAGCAACCATTATTTCACTTCCCGCATTCTATCGTCTGTGACGTCATAAAATGATTGTTCGTGACGTTTCTGTAGCTTACCGTGGGCCGTTTCCTGAGTATTTTTACTCGAATCAAATTGAATAAAACATGTAATAAAGAAATATAACACTCGAAAGTGTGTCATATGACTCGCTCTCGCTCGCGCAGTACAAACATTCACACTTGTTTCGTAAAAGTCATATGAAACACTTCCTCGGTAATAATCTACATATACGTGCAGCGGGGTTTTTATAGGGATATATTATGATTTTGTGGTTTAAGATGGTCCTAAAAGATGAACGAAAGTTACATCACCATCTGGAAGAAGCAATATTATAATTTTCATTCTCTTCCCACAGAGGTTATTCCCTTCCGGTTTTCTATCGTAACCTCTGTTTTATATCGAGCACTTTCTTGGCTAGAAATATAGAATCCTGATTGGTTGCACGGAAAGCTAGGTGAGCAATCAACAACGTTGTTTCAAAATGACTAGAGTTTATTCATCTGTGCGATACGCACATATTGCTTACGAGACAGAATTCCGTCGCTGATGATTGGACAACACTAATGACGTTACTAGTGCTGCAAACGTGTACCTCCATGGGCCTATGGGAGAAAGTGAAAAATATATGCAACAGACTTTACGATAGAAATGTTGAAGGGAGAAACCCTAGTCTTACACTCAGACTATGAAAAAGTATTTATTCTGAAAATATCACCATTTTATTAAATATTGAAAAGGAGACTGTAAGAAATGGTATTTTCATTTAAAAAAGTCTCCTTTTCAGTCTCCTTTTAATTTTTTTATTTTTTTTTTTACAGTCTAAGTGTTAGACTAGAGTAACCCCTGCGGGAAGAGAATTGAGGTCCACAAATTAAAATTCAGAACATTCATTGATAATGTTTAATATGTTAGTGCTTGTTCGAGTAAATATCCAAATCAACATAATATCCTTTATGTAAATATTTAATAATTTAATAAAATTTACAATATCAAACTCGAATATATTTGATTGATATTGCAAACAATAAAGTTAATCTTCAAATCTTTGAAATTAACAACTTTATCGTCATCATGGTAAATACATGTAGTTGGCTAGTTTATCATTGAACAATATCAATCTTTATATATATTTATCTTTCATTTTACACACACTTACCACGACAACCGTCGAAGGCTTAATTAGATTTTACTGGCATTTATGAGAAATATTTGATTTAAAATTTCATTTGTCCTCTATTTTTAAGGCGATGCACACATACTCACGACTTCAAGGGGAGATGAAAATTCAATTTTAGTTTATATATGACCTTTTAAATAAATATCAATAAACACTATTGGTTTCAATAAGCTGTCAAATTTGACATATTTATTGTGTTTGCGTTGTACTTCGTCATGTTAACAGCGTAATAATCGGTTTGAAATAGCACAGTTCGCGACTGTCGTGCACTTACGTAACAGGTCCCCCGTTGTTTAATGCGAAACGGTATTTTTAATATTTATAATCTTGTCTCCTTAAAAAAGCAGTTTTTTTATAATGTAAAGATGATAAGCGTATTACAGGCGTTGTACATGTATGCAATTTGGTTTGATAAAGCAAATGGTTGGATATTGTGAAACTTGTGATTGTTCATGAACCAGCAATTATATTCTTAAACATTTAAATGGTGTTATGTTCTCATGTTTATTATATTGTCATCATCATCTTTATCATTGGCATAATTATCATGGACATAATCATTACCATCGTAATCATTTAATATATTCATCGTTAGTATCATCATAATTACAAATACGTATATAATACCTACATGATCATTGTCGTCATCATCACAGTCCCTCAATAATAAACAATGCGGAAAAAAAACGTCAAAAACCTTTGTACGTTTTAACAACACTGTTCATCCGATGCAGTGAAACATACATACAAAGCTGTCAATCAATTAAACGGTCATACGCAATCGCTTTGGGTGTAAAGCCCTCTTTATAGAAGCCCACAGTAGTCAGTGCAATATTACATAGACACTTGCCGTAATTCAACCGTCCAATATGCCCTGTTGACACAATCAAGTCGGTAAGCTAATAATTAAAGCTAATCATATCAAACGATAAGACCTAGGTAAACTTTGTGGCACGTCCAAGAGGCGGTGCTGACCGTAAAATGGGTTCAAAGGTCAACACAATGACCCTTGACACAGGTCGTTGAATCATTAGCTTGCGTGATTTTAAGAAACTTATTTATCATGGTTTTAGTAGGAAAACCGAAATACTAAATATACTGGACAGAATAAGTTAGGGATATTAGATGTTTTATGATTACTTTTTCTTTAAGTTATCAAGAAATATACATCAGTAGTTAATAGTTTTGACTCGACGTGTCCGCCACATGTAATAGGCCGTGTTGTCAATTTCGTGATGTCACGCACAGTGTATGCACGACAACCACGTGCTGTCCGTCGTGCATGACATTCACGAGGAAATCATGTAATAGGCGGTGTTGTCAATTACGTGATGCCGAACACATTGTATGCACGACAATCACGTGCTGTCCGTCGTCCATGACATGCACACGGGTTCATGTAATAGGCCGTGTTGTCAATTTCGTGATGTCACACACATTGTATGCACGACAATCACGTGACCCACGCTGATTGTGCGAATTTTACTCGTAATGTAATTCAGAAGATTATATTACCCTCTTCAAAATGGTTGTAGGAAGGTAAGCGAACACAAACATATATCATCATAATAGCGAATGTGAAACGCACGCAAAAATAATTCTTATTTATCATATAAATAACGTGTTCGAAATTATAACGTTTAACGTTTTTAAACTGTCGACACTGTGAAATCATCACTCAAATCACAGATCCCCTAAAAGGGACAATAAGTTTAAGAACAGGACACTTGATGAAAAGCCCTCGTTTGTGCATTTAAGCTTTCAACACATATCTAAAACCCAATATATTCATTTTAAAGTTGTTGCGTAAGGTGTTATGCTGATATTTTAATAGCAAAATTGTATAAAATGGGATATCCTTCAAATTTCTTATTCAAATATTGCCTCGGTCTTATTGTATCTTTAAATCGCATTAAACGTGATAGTTTGCATTTTATCCTAAGCTTTCAGAGACTTTCAGTGTTGGTTGGATGGCTTACATATTATGCAATGTTGAGTGAGAAAAATAAGGGCAGTTCACGCTGGACCGGTCACTAAACATATAAATGTCTCCAAGTTTACATAGTAAGGCACTTGATCTCACTATCACTACACGATCGAACACACAGTGCAGGGGTGTTGCCCCACCATGGGGTAATGCTTCACTAATACCTCTTAACTTTGACAGTGTCTAAACAAAGGCCCAATTTGCCATAACGTCTTCAGCCCTGACGCAAAATGTACTTAAACCTTAAACCGTTGATTTCACACATACGCTGGATAAAAACGAAAGAATTCTATGGTTGGATTTCTGCCAACCACGCGGTTCCATCGCGTATACAACTATACACCCAGAGGCAAAAGAAACGTTACCATACAAAATACAAGATATTCCGACCAAGAAGCGATGCATACACTCAGCCGCAAAAGAAACGTCACCATACAAAATATATGTTTATTTCATCCACGAGTAATAAACAAGACTGAAATAGAGTTATACCATGTCTTCGGAACAAACTGAACTACATTTGAAAGTTCAAATCTGTTCATATTTCTGAGAAAGAAACGTGTTAAGAAATCGTCGTTTTCAAATCTCTTGAACTCGACGAGAGAAGTCAAAATAGCTTTTGGCTTGTTTTATGACGTCCTACAGTTATGATGCGCCAACAAATTCAAATCCAAGAAGGTTAATTATGTCGATGTCGACGTCATCTTTTATTATTTAAATTCCTACTTTTCAAATAAAACATAAATATCAAATACTGTGACTACAAATATCTCTTGAAAAAGCTATTTCAGCACCCAAAGTGTTTTTGAACAGACATAAAAAATAAGAAATATCATGATCTATGACATTGTGACTACATGTCTCTGTCAAATAAAGTAAATATCTACTTTCTCAGGCACCAATATTTCATTTAATACTCTAAAATATAGGGACGTTTCTTTTGCACGTGAGTATATTTCTATGAATTCTTGATACCTGGGTATGAGACAAACTATTACAGTTTGACTTAAAGGGGCTGTAGCACGGGTTTTTTCAAATTATATTTTTCAAATTTCCCATTTATAATGACTTTAGAGGGTAAAACATTGTATTACACAAACAAATTAGTGGTAATAACGGTGCTGCATATAAAGCAAAAAATGCATGGCGGCAATTTTAATGTGAACACATTTTATTATTTCGAATTACAAAAACAAATCCCATGGCTTTACCGAACCATGTATACTCATTTTTTAACTTGATTTTCCGAAGAGAGAATAGTGTTTTACTATTAGTGACAATATATTTTAAATACATTTCATCAACGTATTTGAACGAATAAAACGTGCTACTGCCCCTTTAAGATTTACACAACTTTATTGCCGATCAAGATGTTTTAACGGTTTTGTCATGGGCTATCAACGACCGCCATTTTGATTCCAATGACCTCTGACCTAGTGGATTTTACCTGGCGACACGAGGGTTAGTAAAAAAGACTGGCAATGGTGACTAGCTATCTATGGGCTTGATTCGGATTGACATCGTGGCTTACTTGTCTAAGTGAAAGAAAAGATTAATCTTTCTGAAATCTTTTGAGGAAATGATATAAATCTTTCACTCTGTGTTGACACTTCTATCACAATATTTATCACCCTTTCTCTGGTTAATCGATAGATAATATTACAAAAGCAAGCGCGTCATATGTTTTTTACAAAAGAGTGTATATGTTTGTCCTGAAAGAGGTACCGCATTTCCTCTAATACAACCCCGGGGGTTCTATTTCCTGCATGATATTTTACTCGTCAAATTTCAGTGGGCCAAAATGGTGTCACAGAAATGCATATCTACACTATATAATTCCCATTGGCTAAGGATATTAGTATACAAAATATCAACCTGCTATAGCTTTTGGTTCTGGAGTAGAAGTTCAAAATAGGTTTTAGGGATACGAACTCGCAAATCCGTCTGATAACAGCCCGTAAGCTTGCTTGTTCTGACGCAATTCAGTTAACCAATCACAAGACCTCCAACAAAAGCTTTCGGTGTGAGAAGCAGGCAGATAACTCCAAACAGCTATTCTTTCCACTCTTCCGAATGTTTTCATAACGGCGGCCGTTTAAAACTTATGATGTGATTGGTGAGCTATTTGACTGGGCTTCGTCTGCGCTAAACAAGTTCGGAACACGCGCCTATTCGGGGTGTCCTCAGACCTCGTTGCGAGGAATCTACAGAACATATTCGTATTTCGGTAAATGCATCATTTTGCAAATTGTATTCCTCGAAACAAGGTTGATTTAATCAGACTGCCCTTATTGGGGTCTTCTAAGTCACCAAATGTACGTAAAAACGAGTGACATCAGAGTCATCAATTCAACAATTTCTTATCCACATTGGCCGAGATGCTTGCACAGAAGATTTCAGAACTAAATCGAGTAGTTCTGGAAAAAGCGAAATAATTACGGATGTACAGATTAATTGACTAATGGATGGACGACGGACGCCAAACGCCATGTCATTCAATGCCAGAAGCCAAAGCACTAGTGTGATCGTAAGTCACTGAGGTTACCTTAGTGCAACGTTCAAGAATGGGAGTTTAGGTTAACCTTAGTAAAGGCACGGGGTATCGTATTGCTGAAAAATCAGTTCCTAGATCCAACCTCGCCCCAAATGGCTGCGATACTGCCGAAGCGTCGTTAAACAATAAGTCACTTACTCAATCCTAGGGCAAATACTTCGATACGATACACCCTATACTAATGAATAAAGAAAGGGATCCAACGCGACTTTTCCCCCTGTCAAAATAAGTTCACATTTGAAACTGTTACCACACCCCTTTATACGTAATATGTACTGAAAAATAATGCAAAGTGATTCCTCTTCCGATTAAAACAAACATCAACAAAATCGGTGCATCATTTCTCAAGTTATGACACTTTAAATAATACGTTTTATTCGTCAAACTTGGGTGGGTCAAAATGGTATCTCAGATATACATCGATAAAAATTGAGGGAATAGTCGATATTTCATTTCTAGCAAAAGCAATCAAGCTCGAAAAGAGTTTCTTCCTACCACCTTACATCCCTGATACATGTGGCATTCTTGAATCGTTCGTGGTATCTTAACTTTATTGCAACATTATAAATATAATCAAATATTCGAGCTAAACCATCATGGAGGAAGTGACCTACATTTCGATCTAAAGATACGCACTGAATTAACAGTTCTCAGCTGATTGTTATAAATATAATTTTAGCCAATCAGCTGAGAGCTATTAATTCAGTGCGTTGGAAATGTATTATTTATTTTTTTATTTTTTCATTTATGATTTATTTTCCTCTGTGAAATACTCAGTAAGTAATCAACTGTGTCTCACACACATCATATATTTCCCCTTTTACTCATTAAAAGTATTTGTGATGAATGTGTTCTCATTTAGTTGATATAAAAACTTTTATTGGAAAATTAATGAAATTTGAATTTTCAAAATGTGTTCCCTTCTGTCTTGTTAATCATGCCAATTTTCATAAACATGCACCACTGACGTGACGATTACAATTTACGTTTGACAGTGATTGGTTTACTCATGGATATATGATGATTCATTGTCATTGTAAGAATTGCAATTTTATTTACGTTACAATGAACGTCAATTTACATGATATTTGCACTAAGATACGCATGCAGGTGAACAAACTTTTGGTACGCAGCTGTACTGAGTATACTGCCCAGTACCTTTCATTGTATGTGATGTAGTTTTATTGACGATACAATGAACGTAAATTTACATGATATTTACACTTAGATACACAGTTTGTAGGTGAACAAACTTTCGGTATGCAGCTGTATTGATCAATATCGTTATTGTCAAGGTCATGCCGAATGTTATTACGATTGTTAGTCATTTGATAGATGTTATTCAAATCTGTTACCATGGCATATTCGACGCATTCAACGGGTATTAGTTTTGGTGACCATGACGTTATTTTCAATGTCACTTAAATGGTTATTGTGATATATCCGAAGAACAATTTCAATGATTTAAAAAAGTTTAAGTCTTAGATAACCTTAGTTCTGTTATTTTTATGATTATGTGCAGAAGTCCACGGTCTCAATTCTGATTTCAAAGACTATTTTTCATTTGAATTTCAGTCCATTGACGTGAAAAAGCGCCATTAATTATTCACCATGTGTTCATGTCAATTCATTGCTTGTCAATTTGCAATAGACATGGTAATTGCTTCAACTTCTCAATGCTTCTGCGTGAAATAAACGAGCAAATACAAGGCGATTTGTCATTATCTCCTAACACATGACAGGTGGAAATGCTTGTTGAAGTGTCCATTGACAATGTCGCTATGATATGACCCCTCTATCATACGGCGCCACTTCGCTCATGGTCAAGAGAAACGTTTAGCCTCCCGTAATTTCTACAAACTTGTATCCCCGTTTCAATCAATCATTAAACTGTCTGAGAAACATAAGGGGCGAACTCGTCCCAAGTCTCGTCGCCACGAGATCTCGTCAAGACGTCGAGACTTGACAGCCATTACCTCCTCCAGTTTCCATGGCAACGGAAGCTCAACTGAGCATGCGTAATGTTGAAGTATTGAGGATCGGAGCTAAGGTCAACTGACAATTTAAGGGGAACTGTCTCAATGCATGTACACATTTCAATCAATCATTATTTCTGTCTTCAATAAGACAGCCAAGCCAAGTGGCATATTGGGCAATCGTCTGCTTCAATTAAATTTCATATTGAGAGGCTTTTAAACAAATCTACTTGACTTCATGGAGTTTTGAAAACTCGCTCTCTTTTGTATGCCTGATAATTCACGGTTTAGACAGGTAGAAGTAGTGTACTTGTGACAGAAGTTTAGCAATTAACCCGTTAAAAACATCAACCCCGACACGAATCTGTCTACTTCAGTGCAAAATGTGAAGGAAATATTTTTGGAGTCAGATTTTTACTGACTACCTGTTCCGTGAGGTACATGTGAACGTTAAGATTTTTGCATAACTTTATTTCGAATATTCATTCGTTAAAAATGATGGATTCGAGGCCGTAGGGCCGAGGCCTAATATTTAACGAGGGAGAGTGGTTGGGATATTAACCTATTTGTAATACACTCGTTATATTTATTGTAGCCATGGTATTCGTTGTATTTTGAGTATAGTCTTTAGCAGAGAGTGACCTAAGTCTAACGTCAAACGTGTATATTAGCTTTTATTTAAGCGATTATTACTAACACGATTGTCGTAAATTGGGTGCGTGCGGGACGTAAACTTGATATGCAAGAGGGAGCTCTTTAGATATCCAATAAATACAGTAAGATGAAAAAGTCCCTTGACACTTGGGCTTTGACACAGAGACAATTGAATGAATCGATGATTATGCCTTTTATATTGCGTGAATGCTTTGCCCTAAAGTAACGCTATGTAGTAATAAGGAAGTTATATGAAGGCATGCCCTCATTATTTCCAATCTCAAAATCAGATTGAATGTGGCACTCGTTACACGTGCGTCGATCTGATTACTGTTTTACAGAGGTCACGTCAGGTGACCTTCACTGTGACCTTTCACCTTCAATACATTCAGCCTATCAGGGGCCTTCTTAGATATGGTATTGAATGTGGTGTTCCGTATGTCAACTGAAGTCGGTTCTATGACTTTCTATCATCGTCGCTCATTGGCTAGAGTAAAAGGCTAATTGATATGACGTCTACGGTGCAGTACTCAGATCGGAAGCGCGCAGCGAGGTACGAGTGTTACTTCAATCTGAATTAAATGAGATTGCACTGATTCTTGATTGATGGTAAGAGGCACAGCAGCGTAGTGGGAAGCGTTCGACTACGAACATCACGGCGTCCGGGGTTCGAATCTCTATACGGTCTCGACATCTATATGTTATATACAACTGTATTGCAACTTGGTGCAATGCTGTATTGAAATGGGTGAACAATAAGCTATAGTTCGTTACATTTGTTCACTATCTAAATGTTATGTATTCCTTATGGTTCCTTAGTCGTGGGTACTATCAGTGCCCATAGCACCAGTCACGATAAAACCACTACTCGTGATATTAGTAAATAAGTTTAATTCCCATATCACCTCACATCACCTCACCTCACCTCATCTCACCTCACATCACCTACCGAACCGAATCTCACCACACCGAACCACATCTCACATCATTTCACCTCACCAAACCTCACCTAATCTCACCTCACCTCGCCTCGTCTAACCTCACCTTGAAATGTGGCTTCTGTCAGAATCTAAACATAATTATAATCTTCTGAAAAGCGCATAAGCATATTAAATTATGTTTGTATTGCCGGGAAATTCACATATATGGCGACACCTCACCTCACCTCATCTCCTCTCATCTCATCTCACCAAACCTCACCAAACCCCACCTAA
The DNA here is from genome assembly GCA_936450465.1 of Gibbula magus. Lineage (NCBI taxonomy): Eukaryota > Metazoa > Mollusca > Gastropoda > Trochida > Trochidae > Gibbula > Gibbula magus. Next base: position 26,852,656 of record OW388303.1, read on the forward strand.
TCTCACCTCGCCTCGCTTCGTCTCGCCTCACCTCGAAATGTGACTTATTTCACAATCTAAGCATAATCATAATATTCTTAAAAGCACACACTCATATGTATGTATGTCTGTATATGTTTCGATCAGATGTTTGAGTCGAGATTAAATCAAATATTAATGGACCAATGGATTAATGGAAATGGATTAATGGCTTCATTTTCCCAATTCCAATTAAATAGTAATTTAATTATTAAATAATATCAATGAATATTAAATAAGTTCGTTAATTTAAAACGTTATAAAGTCATTTTGTATATATACATCGTAGTATATAATGTATTGTCCAGAGTTGACAATATCATAAATGTCATTAATACCTAAACGATGCTTTTGACTTAAAACATCTAAATCTGCCATGCATATAAACATCTTAAAACGTCGTGTAAATATCAAGGTAATCTGTTGAAGTCATTTTCCATTGTTCGCAAGTTTAATGGCCACAGGAAACATTAGAAAATTTACAACAATTGCTTGAAGGGTTCTGTACACAAGGTATTGCCGGGAAATCCAATATGGCGACATCTGAGAGGTTCTATAGCTGACTCCTTCTATATTTCAAGACTCATTATTTGTAGTGATGTCAAATTCGGATAATATTTCATTTTTCAGTAGAGCAATAACCAAACAATTGACGCCGATAACAGAATAAGAAATACTGAAATTGATAAATTACCCCGGTAATAACCCAATGATTTCATATTTGCTTGTCCCTTGCCCACTTGAGAATTGTCGGTAATTCCAAGTTTGAGTGCCGATTTGTCAACGCTGGTACTATATTTCTCAAAACTTGACCCAGTCCTATATATTTATTGAACTTTGGACAGTAAATTTTCGGAGTTGAACTGTCTTGCTTTGGGAGGTAACAGCTTGAACGTTTTTTTAAAAATAACAATTCAGAAAAGTTTTGCAATGTTGTATTGGTAATAAATTTAACATAGCTTGCAGTGTGAGTTATGCTTAAAGGGACACCACGTGTTTTTCATGAAATTGTGTTTAGCTTTAATACATGCTAAAACACCATGTGTTGGTTTAGGTCCAAATCATCTCACTCCACTTCCCTTATGCCAAATGTTTAACAACAATACATGATGCAAAGCCGAATTCATGTGCCCAATTTACAAGTCCATGTATACCGTTTATATGATCCATTTAACAATACCAACCAATACCTGTCTCGTTGTCTACATATACGTTTGACCAATTGACGCGCTCCAGGTGTCAGGTGTTGTCATATACTAACCTTATTGTCACTATACTGTATAGATATTGGAATTAAAGGGACACTCAGTATGTTATTGTAGTAACATACGTCAAAAGTACCAAGGGTGTTATTTTATCGAGAATTAATGACTTGTTGGAAATTACCCTTTTAGTGCCAATATGTTCAGTAAAGTTACATTAGATGTTTAGTTGTTGATTATGATCGAAAACCGGACAATGTTTTGAGGCTGGCGCGCGTCAATTCTTCAAACGTAATTCTAAAAACTATATGCAGCAGACAAATAGACAGATATTGGTTGGTACTGTTCAATGGAATATATAACTGGTATACTTGTAAATGAATTCTGCTTGTCATCGTGTATTAAGCCGTTGCTCGAGTTTCATTAAAAGCAAGTGATTGTCAAATTTTTGGCGTTAGGAGATACATATGCAAGTCGAGTGACTTAAATCAGGACATTTGATAGTTTTGTATATATCAAATCTAAATGAAATTTCATGAAAAACACGTAGTGTCCCTTTAAACGGGCAAGTTTCAGTTAATAGGAATCAAATCGATATTAAATAACACCTTTGATAAATTTTGACAATAACTACAATAACACACTGAGTGTCTTTTTAAAGGCGCTGCAGAATGCCGTTCTTAATGAAATAGGGTGAACTCACGAAAAGGTAAATAAGTGTTACCAATGATTGAATACTACTCCTCAATCAATAAAAAGAGTTCCAAAACGAATGTATATGGTTCAGTTAAGCCATCCTAGTCCATTTCCGATCGAGTGGCCATTTTAATATGTTCAATATGTTAAAATGGCCGCTCAAAGGTAGCGATACCTAAACACTCAGAGTAGAGTTTTAATTATGGCACCATGATGGAATGGTCAACCGTCTTGCTGTCTGAAATCTTAAATTCGCATCAGACCTACACATCTACCTCTCACACTGAAGACTTCCACACCCCTGTCACGTTATACGTCGTGCCATTTTCCTTCAATACGGATTACCGGCTAATCGGTTGTGAAATTACATGTTTTACCCTCTAACGTATCAATATATTGTATAAACTTAAAATAATAAATAACAAAATTTAGGAGGCATAATTTGCAAAAACAACTGTGCTACAGCGCCGTTAAGGCTAAGAGTCTTCCAAATAAGTGGTCCCAAGAGGTGGAAAAATCTTCCGCTGACGATCAGATCCTAGAACAGTCTATCAGTTTGAAAACCCACGACATTGTCTATGGGACAATCGTTCAGATTTGAACAGGTGGAATGATGACTTTTTTCAATAGAATTTAGAAGTTGTTTAGACGAAGGAGAACGAGTTCTATGGATATACAACTTCTTTATTGCAGGTGTAACACCGTTATGAAACAAATGATACTTGCCGCATTTCCTTATGGTTTCCATGATAGGAAATCAGAGCCCACTATATTTCAGGTGCAGCGCTCCTCTATCTTAGCACGGAATAATGAGGGAAATACTACAAGGCTTAAATCATCCAGTTATGGAGACTAGCAAGAGTTATGAAATATAAAATAAATATACACGAGATGAAATAAACTTGATATTTCACAACTTCCTTGACATATTCTTTGTGCTATATAACTTTTATGATATGACATATTTAAATATTGTTATATCACAAAAGTAACATTTATTTCTATGTGCGAAATGTCTCAATGGTTGAGAACATTCGTCAACGAAACGCAACGCCGGTGAACAATCATGAAAAACATGTTTCAAGTGTGCCGCTCATGGAAAACAAAAGCTTGCATGCCCTGTCTACGTTACAACAGCAAGGTTGGATGTACAAGAGTTATTTAAACGGGAAAGCGTGCTGCACGTGCAGCGAAAGCGAAATGTACAACTGTCAACATTTTGCCAAAAACATGTTTTACGTGCGCATGCATATTCAGTGGATGGACTGTGTATCGTACGTCACAAAGAACAAGGCAAGGAAGTGACAACGAGGGAGACAGGCGCAATAACGTGCTAGGGTAAAAAGAAAAGGTGCCCCCGCCCCTGCCTTTCCTCGCCTCGCCGCTTTCAAGTACTTATATCACGGCTGTTTGTATTATTGAAGGGGAAAAGCCAGCAACGACATGATGGTTATTTATTGCGGTGAAACCTACATGTAGAACAGTTCTCTACAGCAGACGAAGTTGCCGAGCCCCTGTCGGAATTCGAACCCGGGACCTCTTGATCCGAACGCGCTAACGACTGCGCTATCCCGCCCCTCGACATCGAGACAGCAATATTTCACAGTACATTGTCTATTTTAGGTCAATTATAGGAAACATGTATTTTCACACATTTTTTAAAACTATTTTTTACTCACTTGGTAACATAGACTAAAACTTGGTATCCGAAAAAAATACTTTGTTCTTGAAAAATGATATTAATATTGCAAAAGAGCCTCTGGGAAATGATTGGACTCTGGACGTTTTTCATGGCTGGACCATGTATCGAGCTAAACTATTGTGACCTGGCGACTTCGAGTTAGACTTTTGGTAACATTAATACCATCAACAGACAAAGATGTCCCGTACATGCATTGATTTTGATGCTTTTGATCCCCGATCACGAATTCAAAAAAAGGTATAGGTTTGAGCTCCGTCCCAGTCTGATTAAAATCGACGGTTTTCAGTGAAATAAAAATTGTAAAATAGTGCATCTACCGGGATACGAACTCATATCAGTCGTAGGTTCCACGCCAAACCGTCTGATAACAGCCCGTAGACTCGCGTGTTCGAGCGCAATTCAGGTAGCCAATCAAAAGACGCCCAACAAATGCTTTCGGTGCGAGAATCTAGGGGCAGATAACTCCAAACAGTTATCCTTTGGTCTGTTCTGAATGCTTTCAAAACAGTGACCGTTTAAAAACGACGTTGTGATTGGTCAGCTATTTGGCTGGGCTTTGGCTGTGCTAAACTGGTTCGGAACATTCGCCTTTACGGGGTGTTCTCAGACCTTGTGGCGAGGAATCTGTTCGTATCCCGGTTGATATAATATTTTGCAAATTTTATTCCTCGGAACAAGGTCGATTTTAATCAGACTGAGCTCCGTCCGTCAGTGTGTCCGTCCTTGCGTCTGTCCGTCCCTCCGAGTTAACGGGGACATCTTTTCTCAGAAACCGTTTAAGATAAAAAAAAATTAAAAATGGCGTGTGGCGTGAGGGTAGCAATACCTTAGTCTTCGAAAATGAGAAGCGAGCGATTGTTTTTTCCGGAGTAATTGCCCTTGTTCTGTTTTTAGTCATGTTCATGGTAACTCAAAAGGTTACCGGTTTTATTAAAACTGTTAGAGAACATAACTCAATTTGGCGTGAGGCCTAAGGACATAAATACGTTGATGGAATGGCAAAAATAAGACGCGCGCGAATATTTGTTCTGGAGTTATTTGCCTTGTTCTGGTTTTTGTTTTGGACTCTGTATGTAACTCCAAAGGGGATGGCTTTCCCCAAAAACCGTTTAAGATAGGTTATCCAAATTTGGTATAGTGCTTGAGGTTGATAATACCTTGATTAATTTTTTTTTTTATAGTTTTGATGAGAACCAATATGACGGTTGATGTTGGCCCCATGTCCTCTTTTGGATCCAAGCGTCCTGTCCGCAACTCGCCGCTTATGGTTGGAAACTGCCGAAGCGGCGTTAAACAGAAACTCACTCAGTCTTGTCCGCAGATTGTGTGCTGCCTTCGGGGACACTTTTAGTAGGGGACATCTTAAATGATTCAGGCACACTTTCCAGGCTACTGTTTAATGTACACCAGCTCTTATCTGTTAAGTTGGTTGTTCCCAAACGCAACATCAATGTTTCCCGGTCGCTTTATGACGCAAAGGGGATATAAAGGAAATTAAGCCAAAGTTGTTTTGTTTTCCTCAAAGGCTGGAAGTAATTCAAAGTGAAATTGACTTGTTTGTCCCCTCAATGACTGCCGGCTGCCTGTTTGTCACCCCCGGATGAAGAACAAACGGCTGATGTGTCGTATCCCCCTTTGACCTCCTAAATAGGGATTAAGAGCCAAGCTTAGCCTCCCCACTGTGTGTGAGATTGAGGTATGTGGGGGTATCGTACAAAGACTGTAAGATATATGTTTGTTGATAGTCTGGTGTAATGAAGACTCATCTGTAGATTTTGTTAGGTCATTTTTACGTTTGACATTGAACTTTGAAATGACCTTGACCCACATTTCGTCCATTTCGAAGTTCATATTTGCAGTTATTGATCTTTATCATATACTTGCTTATAAATACGAAGATTTTGCATGTATGATAGAGCCTCTTCCAAACACCCTGTATCAGCCCGTCGCCAAGGGTAAAAACCTGTATCAGCCCGTCGCCTAGGGTAAAAACCTGTATCAGCCTGTCGTCAAGGGACTTGAACCTCGAACCCTAGTTAACTTGCGAGACAAATAAATCAAAGTTACGAGGCATTTAGAGTTGTCTCCCTTTACACAGCATACGTTTAACTAAACTCCTCACAGTGCTGTTACGTCTCTCATAGATAAATGTTTGACGCAGGAGAGACGTAATATCACTGTGCAGAGTTTGCCCTGGGGCGAGGTTTACGTTCAACATGGCGGACATCGCTGAAAAACGCCGCAGTTATTTGCAGATCGTATTTGTGAGCTTGACACCATCATTGAATCGGCAGTTGTAGAAATGAGGTAAACTTTGAAACAAACGAAATGGGTACAGAGAAAATGCGAAACGAAAACACCATATATACACATGTGACATGAGAACATTTTCTGAGTATGTTATGTGTTGTCATGATAATTAATAGATTTACGAATTAAAGTTTACGAATATTTAACTTACTTTGGGGTTTTTTTCGTAAGTGTATATGATAAACATGGTATGATATGGGTGTTTTCATATCACATTCTGTATCAGCCTCGACCAATATGACCAATATGATATCAATATTGGGCCGATACAGAATGTGATATGAAAACATCCATGCAATACTATCTATATAGTTAATGGAGAAAGCAAGCATATGTCAATATGGAATTAATCTTACTCTCCTTACTATCTCCTTACACATATTTACTGCGCAAGTTATTTTAAAGAAAAGTCCAAAGGTTTCAAACACAACATCATTATTTGATACACTTTGACTAATGTCGTTCGACCACAGGCATCGGGTCATTCTCTTCCCAAAGAGGTTACTCCCTTCAGATTTCCGATCCTAACCTCCGTTTTACATGGCCTAAATCCGCCGGCAAAAATGGAGTATCCTGATTGGTTGCAATTGAATCTAGTTGTTGATCAGCGACGCCGTTGTAATGTTAAAATAACCGTAATTTTAAGATAAACGTTTTCTCGTTGAATGTGTTTTCCTCGAAATATGCTATTTGATTTTGTGAAAACAATTGATCATAAACATGCTGATAAATAAAGAAGATCAAATCAGAGACAAATACTAAAATAGTTCTTTTGTATTATTTACATCAGACATATTCGAAGGACATATGCTGATTAGCAAGACCCTTAAAAGTCAAATGATTCGATCTTTGAAGTCACTCGGTCGACGACCGCTGAAAGATGAATAGGGAATTTTGCTGGGGCCTAGAAATTCAGGCCATCTAGAACAGAGGTGTACCTCTTTGGGAAGAGAATGGCATCGGGTAGAAGTATAAGTAAACAATATTTGTTGACACAATGTACTTATTTTTCCCATATTTTGGCACGCGACAAGTGGCCATATTGACAATCTGTCAATCAAAATTACTTTACAAACGCGTTTCATGAAACAAGATTGAATATGATAAATGTTCGCCTACCTGCTCCATCAAGGTATTATATCCACAATTTTATACTATTTGAAGGAGATTTTCGAATATAAAATTTCCTGATGGAGCAAGGTGATTGTCAGAATGGCCTACCAAACTAGTAAAAATCGTCCTTATTAATAATATGTTAAAAAAATAATCATAGATATGTATACGTCATGTAAAAGAGTATTCAACATGATTGCAAAATACCGCATAATACCGTCCATGTAATATTTGAAGTTTCTTTGCTACGAATGTACTTAAGTACTTAAATTAGTTCAAGGCTTCGGATCAAGAGGTCCGGGGTTCGAATCCCGCCAGGGGCACGGCAACTTTGTCTGCAGTAGAGAACTGTTCTACACGCAGTAAGGTTTGGGTGCAATGCTACACTGAATTTCAGTGAAGTACCACCCAAGGTTCGCTAGTTCCAGCCGATGCTCGCAGGTTTCACCGCAATGCATAGCCACATGGCGTTGCGGACATTCTCCCTGTCATAATACTAGCAGCCGCGATATAAGTGAAATACTCTTGAAAGCGGCGTTAAACCCCAACTCACCTCACCTCAAGGAGTCAGACATCCTCTTCCCACAAAGGTTCCTCCCTTCAGATTGTCCATCGCAGCCTCTGTTAATTATCGAGCACTTTCTCTGCAAGAAATAGAGAATCCTGATTGGATTAATTGTGCAATCAGTGACATCGAAACAAACTGAGCATTCCGTAACCATTGAAATGACTAGAGTTGGTTCAACTGTGCGATGCGCACATATTGTTTACAAGGCAAAATTCGGTCACAGATGTAAATAATGTTTGATTGAACAAACATAAGGACGTTACCAGTGTTGCTATCTTTCACCGACAGGGGGTTATGTGCGAAAAGTGAAATATCGCCTATATATATCGCCAAGGCCACGGCCACTTTGTCTGCAGTAGAGAACTGTTCTACACGCAGTCAGGTTTGGGTGCATTGCTACATGTACATGGCGTTGTGGGCTTTCTCCCTGCCATAATACTAGCAGCCATGATATAAGTGAAATACTCTTGAAAGCGGCGTTAAACCACAAATCTCTCTCTCTCTCTACGATTTGCCTTTTTCGTGATAGCTTCCTGTAAGTTATTCTAACATCATTTACTAAATAATTATCTTTAATAGTAAGTATATTTTTCATTACACTTAAATCCAAATTGGTATATTATTCTCAAAATGACAATTTTTGTCCAAAATGTGCGAATTTGCCTTTTAGGCGTGTCGCTTGAAAGAAGAAAAGCTGTAGGAGTAGCTGAAACAAACGCTTCTTTGGTCTTTTTTAGTAATTAGCTCTTATTTAGTACTTACGATGAAGAAGCGGAACTGCCTCGGTCAAAATGTTCGAAAAGACCCCTTTTCACGATGAAAATGTTCTTTAAACTTCCTAAACTAAGCGACCCTGATTACCAACAAAACATCTAATGTGAACTTAACAACTTTGAAGTTAGTAATCGAGGGGATAAACATCCTATGCGAATTTGCCTTGAAAGGGACTATCTTTAACCCGCCAACATTAAAAGCCTCCAGGCTTCAAAAGACTCTGAATTGCCTGTTTATAAGTTTTGCACCGAAATAAGCTTGAGAGGGCAGAGAACACTTTTTTACATGTGTGTAGGTTGTGTCATAGGAACCTTGGTTTTATTTTTTTTCATTATTAAACTATTTTAGTTTTATCGAATACAATGGGAATTAAAACTCAGAAATATAAATAATTTTCGAGGTTTTTTCAAGGTTTGGTATATTTTTTATTTCGTTTTTACTTGTCCGTATTCATGTTAGAAAAGTATGAAAAGCTGAAACACATACTTCTAAATGTGTTATTTCATTTATTTATTTATTTATTTATTTATTTATTTATTTATTTATTTATTTATTTATTTATTTATTTATTTATTTATTTATTTATTTATTTATTTATTTATTTATTATTTATAAAGTTATCTTTATGTAAAAAAATATATATAAAGAGATATGTTCCAAATCAGATATAATGTCTGTCCAAGAACTTTGGAAAGATATCTAATTTTTTGCTAAGCGGATTCAAGCATAAAATGTTTTTTATTCATTTAAAGGGGCAGTAGCACGCTTTTTGCAAATTCTATTTTTTCAAATTTCCCATTTATAATGATAGCTGTCATTTATATTTACTTTAGAGAGTAAAACATCTTATTACACAAACCAATTATTCGTAGTGACAACAACGGTGTTGCGTATAAAGCAAAAATTGCATGGCGGCCATTTTATTGTGAACACATTTTATTATTTCGAATGACAAAAACGATGCCCATGGCTTTATGGAACCATGTACACTCATTTTTAACTTGATTTTCCGAAGAGAGAAAGGTGTTTTATTATTGGTAACTTTATTTTTTTTAATACATTTCACCGACTTATTTTAGCGGGAAAACGTGCTACTACCTCTTTAAATCTAATTTCTCTATAATCATATTCTGGGTACTTACAATAAAAATACAACAGCATTGAATAACATGAGTTTTAAACTAAATTTGCATTCCATTTATACCATTTCGTTAAGGCAAATTAGTTAAATGTAAGACTATCTGAATATCTGCCCCATTGCACCTAAGATGACCTTGACCAACTAAGGCCGGTGTCCCTTTAATGATGACCTTATGAAGTTTAATTATGTTGTACAGGAATTTCAATGAGCTTTTGAATGAATTTCAATGAGTTTTAATGCGCTTTTGAATGAACTTTGAATGAAGTTTTACTGAGGTTTTTTCAAGAATGTTAATGCTATTTCCCTTTAAGCTTCGTTGGACATTTTATTTTGACTAAATTGCTGTATTTTTGGATTTTAAGTAATAAAATGATCAATATGAAAAAGGACAACTACATTTCACCCAATTTCTCGATAAACTGACTTGTTATGGGAGGCTTAGAACGTCCTAAGTTGTGATGTAAGATTGTATATTTATCTTGTTGCTTGTGTTATTTAGGTATGGTGAATCTTCCCGCAAGTGAACTCGAGCCAGTCTGGCTGATTGAAAGAAATACATTAATGGTTAAAGGGGCAGTAGCACGTGTTTTTCGCTCAAATAAGTAGATTAAATCTATTTAAAAAATAATGTCACCAATAGTAAAACACCCTTATCTCTTCTGAAAAATAATTTTAAAATGAGTGTACATGGTTCGGTAAAGTCATGGAAATCGTTTTTATAATTATAAATAATAAAAGGTGTTCACATTAAAATGGCCGCCAAGCAATTTTTGCTTTATACGCAAAACCGTTTTTTCCACTTTTGGTTTGTGTAATAAGATGTTTTACCTTCTAAAGAAGATATAAATGACATAAACTATCATTAAAAATGGGAAATATCAAAAATAAAATTTGTAAAAAAACGTGCTACAGCCCCTTTAAGTTAGCCAGTGATTGGTACGAGTTATGACTTGCAGGGGAAGTTGGATACGATGTCAATGGTACAAAAGTTAGTTTAACTATGCAAGATTTACTATGTAAAATCATCATTTTTCGAAAAATTCAATTTGGCACTATTTCTTATCAGAACACATTATGGATAATATTTTTGGACAAGATGTAGAGAAGTCATTTTTACACTATATATACAAGGGACAGATATGTAACATGCCAGAAACAATTTTGGCGTACAACAAAAGAGACAAGGGGTCAACATTTGAAAATTTAGATTTCATTGTTTCTGCAATAAAATATTAATTAAACATAATGTCGGTAAAATGTCGACAGTAATGGCACACATTGGTCAATATGATGATCGGAATTATGTTTTTTCGCTAAATGATTAAAAAATTACAATTTTATAAAATAATATACATTTTTGTGTTTGGGATTTTTGGACCCCGGTGTTATATAAATCCTTGCCATATTTGCTCCTGTAGAAATATTAGTATCATATTTAAGTATATGATACAGAAATGATTGTTCTACATCTAAACAAAGATTCATAACTTTTGCGGGCATATTTAAGGAATAAATCAAACTTAAATGAACACAGAATTACATGATATTTGCACTGAGTTGGGGGAACAGTTAAACAAACTTTTTTTCAGCAGCTGTATATAACGTTACCAACAATTCATTTGTTATGGTATTCCTTAGAACCAGTCACAATGAGATGTCCAGTACATTGGTGTTTAGCTCATGCGAGCTTCGACAGGGACGGGGTTCGAATCCCATCAGGGTTGCTGCAATGCTTCATTCCATAGAGAAATGTTCAACATGCAGTAAGGCTTTCTCCTTGTAGTAATACAAGCTGCTGTGTTAGATTTTTAATACTTTTTAAAGAGGCGTTAAACCTGCTACTTTCTCACTTCAGTACCCTATTCATTTGTACTTACAATTCACACATCAACATAGATTGCAGTGGACAATCAGGGTTTTTTTAACTGCAGGTGTGTTAATGATAAACATATCAGACCCAATAAATTACGTCATAAAATTCAAAATATTTGAGGCAAAGATACCGAACCACTAGTTGGTTTAAATCATGTTCTCAGACCTTGTGGCGAGGAATCTACAGAACCTGTTCGTATCCCGGTAGATATATTATTTTGCAAATTTTATTAATCAGACTGATTCATATGGACATATGAGGATCCTTCCTCAGTGTTGTTAAGTAATTCAATTGACGTCCAAACGAAATCCAAGTAACATATATGCACGTTTATGCCACAGGCCTTTTTGGTCATTGCTTTTCACCCGTTTATACAATGTGAGCAGGGGTTCGAATCCCGCCAGGGGCACGGCAACTTTGTCTGTCGTAGAGAATTATTCTATACACTGAATTTCAGAGTAGTACCACCAATGGTTCGCTAGTTCCATCCGATGCTCGCAGGTTTCACCGCAATGCATAGTCACATGGCGGGCTTTCCCGCTGTCATAATACTATAAAATACTGCAATACTCCTGAAAGCGGTGTTAAACCCAAAATCATCTCACCTCACAATTGGAGCAGCGTCAGAACGTAAAGCTTAGAAAAGGCAGGATGTTTCGGCCTACTCCATTCGCCTTCCTGGAGTAGACTAAAGTGTCCTGCCTTTTCTCAAGTGTTATATTCTGAAGCTGGAAAATTGTTGCGGTTGGATAGCAATCATCCAAGGGTGTGTGTTAGATGCATACGTAAGTGAACAAACTTTCGGGATGCAGCTGTAACAGTTAATAGATCAGGGCTCTGTTCTATAACAGCGAGCGCTTATAATCGCTCATTGATCGCTCAATGTAGCGCATTCTCTCCTGAACGATACAGTGCGATTACTTGAGGTTTACTCGCTTTGCTACGTAGCGCTACATTGAGCAATTGCGTTCTAGGGAGGTTTGAGCGATTACATTTAAACCTCTCTTGAACATGACCCATGGCTCTGTTCCATAACAGCGAGCGCTTATAATCGCTCATTGAGCGCTACATTAAACCTCTCTTGAACGCGATTGCTCAACGTAGCGCTACATGTACGTAACAAAAGGAGCAAACCTCGAGGAATCGTACCGTGTAGTTCAGGAGGAATGGGCGCTCAATGTAGCTCTCAATGTAGCGCTCAATGAACGATTATAAGCGCTCGCTGTTATGGAACAGATTTCAGGTTGTTGTGTCAACCCGGGCAAGATTGTACAGTCATGTAATTACAATGTACCCCAAAACCAACAGTACAGTGGCAGATTTAGGTGTAAACGTTTGAAGGCGTTGCAATGTACAGAATAATTGTGTATATGTTTCAGCATACTTTGTATTGGTATGAGCTGTTATAATGTGAAATCAGCAATTATCGCATATTTTAGTAAATCTTGTTTCTTAATCAACCCAAACAAATATATTCAAGTAACTTTATTTACATAATATATAGTTTGCATAGTACTTTACAAGTACGATAAATTTGCGCAATATTTACAACAATTGTTGGTTGTTGTGCAACAAAATATCAACAAAACAGACAACACTCTATTTCATACAACAAATTCAGGTTTTGTGACACATTTGAAATTTACAACTGATTACGTCATCTGATTGTCTTCTTCATACATAAATTACGTAAATATGGTATATGTATACACGTATATTGCATATTTGGATTTCAGAATTGTCGGAATGTTGTGTACATGTTGTTTTCACGAATATAGAAATTAATATGTTAAATATGTGAGATTCTCAAGTTCATAATATATCATCAATAAGTGTGTATACTTTGATATTTTCAAAACAATGACCTGTTTAAGTTGTTATCCTTTGTCTTAAATGATGGAGTTACATACCCTGAAACTTTATTTATTTCTATTTATTTATCCAATTCTAAACAAATGAAGAATTTTGATAAGAAAATACTCTTACTTTCTAACTTTTTTCTTATAAGAAATACTGATAAACTTTTTATTATATTGCATTATAGCATGTCAATTTTCAAAATAACGAATATATTCGCTAACATTTTCAGTACGTTTCGCATATAAGGTTAAGACGTCATCCTACCACAACGTAGTCCCATTAATGTTTGGATTTATCAAATACTTTTTACATTAAAAAAATTAAAAAGCACTTTTCCAAGAGACTAAATATATGTTAAAAGATCTAAAGGATCAGAATAGCCTTTATCATCGTCTCCTAAATCAGTATGTCCAACCTTGACCTATTATTTTCATAAATGAGTCAAACTTTTCTTAACGTCCAATCACCTGGCACCTTCTTCTATGTCTTATACCCTAAAGCAGGAAATATCAACGGTCGTCTAATCAAGTCTGGAGAAAGTCTAGATGCCCTTGATACAACAATGAATTTTCGTCTCCATTTGTACTAATTTAATCTCGAAAAGTCAAACTTCAATGATATTTCACAAGAATTTGTTATCAAATACTTTTGCTTTTATTATGTATTCCTCAAGAAAATGGAATGTGTCCCCTATTACTGAATTATTAAACCTCAATCATACCATTGCAGTTTAAGAATAGTATATATATATATGTATAAATCTGCAGTATCCTATACATTTTACCATATTAAATCTCAGTCAAATTATTTATCAATTATTATACTTAACATTACTATTTTTTAGAAACAGTTCTAGACTTACTAAAATCTGCATTCACTAGACTTGTTGTTGTATCCTATACAATAATTCATATTAAAATATCTAAGGCTGTAAATAATTTCTCAATTATTGATCTTCGACGAAACATTGTAGTCTAAGAAAAATATCTAGACTTTCTAAAAATCTGTTTTCACACTCACTTTTATAGTCAATACAATATTTTTTGTTAATTATCTCAGTCTCATAATAATTCCTCAATTACTGATCTTCGACGTGACAAAGTAAACTATATAAAAATCCATATTCATTAGACTTGAAATCCACTTCAGATTTTAATTCAATACTTCACACAAAACCATCTCGATATCTATATTATTTGCCCTTGACAAAGCTATTGCAGTCTCAAGAATATTTAAATTTCATCAACTTCATATTCACGTGACTTCTATGCAGTTTCCAATACACAGTGTCTGTTTTCTAAGACTAGAAACCAGTCTAGATTCAGGAATGTTAATTAATACAAACTACGAGAAATTGCACTTGGGGTTTTGTTCATATTTCCTGGCGTACGGAGCAAGCAGCATATAGCACTTTCAAATGTCTTTCAAGTCGGTTCAATTTCTTCCGTAATGCATGCTTGACACTCTGTAAGTTCCTTCCATCTTAGAATTAAGTTCGTGTTTTTTTATAAATCCCGTTAGAAGGCAGGATTCAGATCAGGTGACTAGGTCACGCTGCCATTGTTCATGTTCTCGAAGAACAACCGCCAATGTTCTCATGTTCCATCCGCCTCGTTTTCGACATCGATCTCATCTTCTGATTGGAGATCATCCTCGTCTGATGTCTGTCCGGCCATTTCTGCGTCTTCTGCGCAACCCTCTGCTGACGTCATATCCTTGTCGTCTTTCTCGTGCTTCTCGTTGTCCTCGCTTGTGGGCGTGTCCTGCAAGATGATTGACAGGTGTCATGGTCATGCCATCTGATCGTTATGTAATGGTGGTAATGGATTTATATGAGAATACGAAGATGGTTTAAATGAGAACGACAAATGTATTGACTTATGTTATTGACATATTTTATGTGAGGTTTATGTTTGAAAATGAGGTGACGATTGTTAGAGAAAAAATTAATTGAAATTTAAACTTTACTTTTGAAACTGTTACATGTTCAACCACTTAAGTATCTGAGGGTAATTATTAAGTAAAATATGTGTTCATTTGAACAATTGTATCCAAATATAGATTATAACCAGTGCGGGATTCATATTTAATTACATGTTTATTTACCTGTTTTAATCGCCTCCATTTCGCTCTCCTGTTTTGGAACCACGTTTTGACCTGAAAATGTAAATTGGTATATTAATAGTCACATATGAGAAATCAATACATACGGTGGTAAAATATTTGTTCCGCAAGGGGAATGGCCACTTTGTCTGCAGTAGAGAACTGTTCTACACCAGTAAGTTTTGGGTACAATGTTACACTGAATTTCAGTGCAGTACCACCCATGGTTCGCTAGTTCCAGCCGATGCTCGCAGGTTTCACCGTAAAACATAGCCACATGGCGTTGCAGTCGTTCTCCCTGTCATAATACTAGCAGCCGCAATATAAGTGAAATACTCTTGAAAGCGGCGTTAAACCCCAACTCACCTCACCTCGTTTGATAACTGTGCTTGTTTAATCATTTCTAACCAATTATTAAACGGGGTTGAAACAATCAAAGCTGAGGCAATCTAAACAATCTTTGTTCTATTTCTTCCTATTTGGTCACGATGCTACACCAAGGATGTGGTAAAGCACTGAATATAGTAAGCATGAATCCGTTGGAATAGTATATATTTCATTGAATCAGCACAAGGGGCATTATTGTTATAGGTTTATAACTGCATTGCACCCAACTTCTCCCGCTAGACAAAACTCGCGAATGTCTCTATCACTGGCTAATTTAAGCCTTGCTGCATTTCGTACGCTACTCTGTACCAGCATAGCAGCATGCCGCGCCTGGACCATCCTCGGATACCCATGGTTTTATATATGCTCCGTTACTCTCCACTATATCAGATATAGTGGAGAGTAACGGGGCATATATAAAACCAAGGGTAACCGAGGATGCGCCTGGACATGGTAGTGTAAGTGGACATCTCTGGCACAGACAAGGTGATGAAAAGCCAGATTAGCCAGTGATAGAGATTGACGCAAGTTAATGAAGTCCCACCCTATATTTCGCATCGTTCTTTCAAAAATATAAATGTATAAATCGTATCTACCTGTCTCTCTGTCAATTGTAGAACCTTTGCCAATCGTTTTCTCTCTGGTGGAGATAGATATTTCTGTGTCTCGAATTTCTTCTCGAGTTCGACTGTCTGGTCATTCGAGAATCGGACTTGTCCCCCTTTTCGTTTGTGGATCGGTCTCTGCATAAACGGGTTCCATAGAAACGGCGGTTTAGGTCCAACTGAAACAGAAAATAAATATTGATGAAAATGCCATCATCTCTTTACCATCATACAAGACTAAATTCATATCTTAGTAGATCATTTAGACATGGGATACATGGGAACACAGGACTGATGTATAGAAACTCCGTTGTTGCGTTTTGATGTATATGCTTACTCGTTCATCATGTAACAATACAACGTTACGTAGAATATGCTTACTCTTATTGAATACAGACACAAAGTGTTGGAGAATATTCTTACTCCAACAAAAGACACAAAGTTTCGGGGTATATGCTTACTCCTTCATTATGTAAAAAGATAGTGTTGGAGTATATCCTTACTCCTTCTTTATGTAAAAACACAATGTGTTTAGTATATACTTACTCCTTCATTATGTAAAAACATAGTGTTGGAGTATATATGCTTACTCCTTCATTATGTAAAAACACAAAGTGTTGCAATATATGCTTACTCCTTCATTATGTAAAAACACAAAATGTTGCAGTATATAATGACCCCTTCATTATGTAAAAACACAAAGTGTTGCAGTATATGATTACTCCTTCATTATGTAAAAACACAAAGTGTTGCAATATATGCTTACTCCTTCATTATGTAAAAACACAAAATGTTGCAGTATATAATGACCCCTTCATTATGTAAAAACACAAAGTGTTGCAGTATATGATTACTCCTTCATTATGTAAAAACACAAAGTGTTTGAAGATATGCTTACTCCTTCATTATGTAAAAACACAAAGTGTTGCAGTATATATGCTTACTCCTTCATTATGTAAAAACACAAAGTGTTGCAGTATATGATTACTCCTTCATTATGTAAAAACACAAAGTGTTGCAATATATGCTTACTCCTTCATTATGTAAAAACACAAAATGTTGCAGTATATAATGACCCCTTCATTATGTAAAAACACAAAGTGATGCAGTATATGATTACTCCTTCATTATGTAAAAACACAAAGTGTTGCAATATATGCTTACTCCTTCATTATGTAAAAACACATAGTGTTTAGTATATACTTACTCCTTCATTATGTAAAAACATAGTGTTGGAGTATATCATTACTCCTTCACTATGTAAAGACACGAAGTGTTGGAGTATATGATTACTAATTCATTATGTAAAAACACAAAATGTTGCAGTATATATAATTACTCCTTCATTATATAAAAACACAAAGTTTCGAGGTATATTATTACTCATACATGTGTACTCCAGAGTCAATTTTGTTTTAAAGCACATACGTACTCCTTCATTTGAGTAAAACAACGTTTCGGAGTATATGCTTACACCTTAATCAGGAAAACCACAACGTTTCGGAGTAAATTCTTACACTCAAATTGTTGGCATGGGTAAGTATAGTCCACTTATATAACGATTTATATATGCGTATAACATGATCAAATCCCTGACATTACACATGAACACTAAGTAAATAATCTACCAGGCAAAGAAAGTATACACCTTAGTTTATTATATTATGATTTTCAATTACACATATCTTGAGTTTTCGACGTCTGACTCTAAAGCTGAATAGTGTAGGACATCAGTCAAATAATACATCTACGTCGTTTTTTCTTTTTTTGTAAATGAAATTTAAAAATCAAAAATTCTTCAAAAAATAATTTTGATAAATGTCCACTGTTCATACATGTAGACATATTTTCTGTGAAAATCATAAAATGTGCCTTATTCTGCACACATTCACAACATTTTAAACATGGTAGGGGTGATGTTGGTGTAAGTTTAATTTCTTACTTTGTTGACATTAAACAATGGTTATTTTTTAGTTGAATTACCTTTAATACCAATTAATTAATTCAAACAAATAATAATTGATATCCCTTTCATTAAGAGTTTTATCCATTACCATTACACTCTCAGGCACTGGATTTGTATTATCTTTGCATGATCAGTTACTGTACAAGTGAAATTTAAATACCCACTGATGAATATGTACGAACAAATATACAGATATCGGGGAGTCAATGTGATAGCTTAGAATCAGTTTATTCTCATCGGCTCCTGCGTCTGGGAGAACATATACTATTCGATAAAGATGATCACCTGAAAAGCTGCTACGAACTGCTTCAATCAGAACGACGTTTTCGAGTATCAAATGTGAAGTTTAAACGCACAAAGATGTCATTTATACCATCAAACATTCACTATTCAAATCTCTAATTACACCATGACAGTCAGATATATACCATGTGATTATTGTTAATTGTTATCTTTCCTTTTAGCCTTTTTTTATATCTTGTTACGTATTTATGTATTTTGTTTGTGCTCAATTCACGGCAATGCATATTTTCTTCTCATGGCAAGATTTATCTTCAACGTGTCTTACACAGTTTAATGTGTTGATAAGTCCCCTCTATAAAGGGGCGGGATAGCGCAGTGGTTAGCGCGTTCGGCTTCGGATCAAGAGGTCCGGGGTTCGAATCCTGCCAGGGGCACGGCAAGTTTGTCTGCAGTAGAGAACTGTTCTACACGCAGTAAGGTTTGGGTGCAATGCTACACTGAATTTCAGCGTAGTACAACCCATGGTTCGCTAGTTCCAGCCGCTGCTCGCTGGTTTCACCGCAGTGCATAGCCACATGGCGTTGCGGGCTTTCTCCCTGCCATAATACTAGCAACCGCGATAGAAGTGAAATACTCTTGAAAGCGGCGTTAAACCCCAACTCACTCTCCCTCTATTTATTTGATGAACTAGTCAAATAAATATTTACATACATCCCACATTGTTATGGCATTGAAGGACGTTACTTTAAGAAATATTATCCATATTGAATATGCATTCACCGGTAGGTCAGCACATACTATCTCACAATGTATGTTTTGGAATATAAGTTTATACATTGAATAATTGCATAGTATCTGATCTATCTTTATTTATATTTACCAATTGATGAAACTAATGAAATATTACATCTTACAAAGTAAAAAAAGGAAAGATTAGATAAATAATTCAAATGAAGCATAACTGAATCTTTATGTTACTAAATGATTGCATAGTATTTGATAATGTTGAATTTCCTGGAGAAAGACGTAACATGTTTCAAATTAAATTTTATTAATAAGATTAATGGGGCATGACTTTGGAAACACAGCTGAAATCAATTGAAAATATCTATTGGTGAATAAATCATCAAAGCTTAAAAAAATAGATGAAATTTTGACAATTAAGTCATTAATACTATCTTACTATTTGGAAACATGACTCGAATCAAATTAAAACATCCATTGATGACTACGTAATTAAGACTACTGCTATCTTACTGACACTATTAAATTTATTTTAGATAAGAGGCCTTTAGACAGCTTACATCAAATGAACATATTTATTGGTGAATAACTATTTTACAATATTATTTGATAAATAATGTTTACATACTATGTTGTAATATTACATTTGGGATAGAATATTAAAGTATGGCATAAATGAGAAAGATAAGTTAATGAATCAAACAATTATCAAAGCGAAAGAAATTGAGAAATATAATAAAATTTAAACTCTGAAAATAACAAGTTAGCCATTAGATGTTTTCTGTTAATAAAAAGAAATATCAAATACGACTCGGTACATTTGTACTCATTGTTAAATTTGTTAAAGTGAAAACTTCTCAGATATTTTGTTAATCTGAAATATATATCAGTGTCATGATGTTGTATATCACATTTTATTTTATTGATAACAATTGTCGTTTAAATGGAGGCACATTTCTTAATACAATGAATATATTAGTATAAATAAAATTCACTTTATATTAAAGATGTTTAATTGATTGAAGGTTATATTTATAATTTATAAATAATTTCTAAATTTTAAATTAATTCTCTTCAATATATCATGCATCCATGCATTTTTTTAAATTCAAACTCGAACCTTTTCTGATTAAAATGTTTAAATCAATAAAATGACAAATCTTCAGAAAGAAATTCGATGAGAGAATGACACAAAGTAGTGCTGCTGAAATCGTCACTACAATTTCAAATTTGGAATCTACTAAACAAAATGTATATGAAATTCGAAGCGGGTAAATTTTCAGCATGTTTTTTTCTTATGATAAAGTCGAAAATACAGAATGGTTGTCATAAATAGCTATAAAGATCAAAAGGTTCAAATATTTATTTTACACATCTATTTTTTTCATTTTTAGTATATTTCTTATAAAATATATAATTTAGTTATGGCATTAAATACTTGCCTCAAGTTATGATCAATGTATTAATCGAAAACAAACTCCGCTTTAAAGGCGCTGTACCACGGCTTTCTTACTGAAATAAATTGCTTAATAATACAACTCGATCATTAACAGAGTATTGGACGAATGTACATAGTTCGGTTAAGCCATGCGAGTCCATTCCAATTCGAGAGGTCATTTTAATGTATTCACATTAAAGTGACCATCCTAAGGTAGTTCATGTGATCTGACTGATGTATCTATCTATGTATTAAGTATGGCACCATGATGGAATGGTCAACCATTTTGCTGTCTGAACTCTTAAAATCGCATGAGACATACAAATATACCTCTCAAAGGGAAGAGTTCAACACAATTGTCGTTTTATATGTAGCACCAATTTCTAACAATACGGATAACCATTTTCTAATGATACGGCTTATCAGGTCACGTAATAAGAAGCTTTACCTCGAACGTAACATTGTATTGCATAAACTTTGATTTTAAAAAAAGACAAGTTTTAGAAAATTTAATTTGATAAACACGTTCTCCAGCCCCTTTAAATAATAAAAGGTCAGCTTATAAATCATGATACTAAATTTGTACCTATGTTTATGTGCTAAAACACATTTAAGACAATAAAGAAAACATCTACTTAAAGGGGCAGTAGCACGTTTTTTTATTTCTTTTTTCAAATTTCCCATTCATAATGATAGTTTATGTCATTCATAATTACTTTAGAGGGTAAAACATCTTATTACACAAACCATTTAGCCGTAGTGGTAATAACGGTGTTGCGTATAAAGCAAAAATTGCATGGCAGCCACTTAATTGTGAACACATTTTATTATTTCGATTGACAAAAATTACCCCATAACGTTACGGAACCATGTACATTGTACACTAACTTTTTAGCTTGATTTTCCGAAGTGAGAAAGGGTGTTTTACTGTTGGTGACATTATTTTTCAAATACATTTCATCGACTTAATTCACCGAAAAAAACGTGCTACTGCCCCTTTAATTTGAGATTTTCATCCTTCTGATACTGAGAGAAGAAATATCATAATATTTCCTCTGTATGTGCGTGCGTTTAAACACGTTTGAAACGAAAAAGAAATTTATACCGTTCAACTTGTGGTCATAGGGCATAAAACTCGAACTTTAAAGAAGAAATATCACGTTTACAAGTAATAACATTTCCTATGAATTTGTGCACTAAAGTAGTGTGTGTGTCAAAGTATGGTACCCTTTATACACTTACGTTTGAAACGTGATCCGATTACAAGAACGCCAACACAATAAAGAAATTAACAACTACAATTAAGACTACCATCCTATTCAACACAGCATAATAGGGAATCAAACACTTCAAATGATTACCGAAACATATTAAAGATCAAAAAGCAAAGGCACACTCGAAAAACCATATCCTCAAGATATTTCCTATTTGTGACGTAAACGATCGTATTTGCTAACTATGTTTATTAATAGGAATAACAATAGCATGGGGTCAAGATTTCTAAGTTTCCTTTGTCAAAATCAGGATTGTTAAGGTTTTTCCGAATGAGGCGCCAGGCAGACTAATTGTTGCGACTTCAATCTCAGATTACGGCATTGCCACCAAACCCGGAAGTGACTCTGCGGCTGCGTTCAAAGGTAGCCTCGTTCTGGATTCCATCAATGCTTCATCATATAAGCGGTTTATCAAGCATTGTTAAATTGAGCCAATTATGGGGCTTTGCGTACGCCGGTGCTTATAACGGCAAGGAAACAGAGCGCTCTAAAGTTCAATAGCTTCCTACGCTTGTAGTTGAACACTTAAGGGCCTATTTTGTAAGCGGAAGAATGGGAACGGTGATAAGCGTGATCCTTGTAGCAGCCCTATAGTATCAAGTCATCACTGCAACATTTGATAACAGGGAACACAGATCGTAAACAACTTGATTCAAAGGGCTATTGAGTGATGAATGAATGCTGTTATTCGATAAGATGTAAGTGATAAGAATCGTCTTGTGACTGTTGGCGTCAATGCGTTTATGATTGAAATTTTATAGTTTGGCCTTAAAAAGCATTGAATGATGACTTTGATTTTTGAACCTTGTTTTAATCAGACCGCATCAAAATTGAGAAGATGCATTGTGCCATTGCTTTTTTAAAGTAATATTAAAATTTGCATGATTTACGTGGTTTGAGTTGATTATTGATATTTTAATCAGATAAATCATAGTTTTTGGACTTAGAGAAAATGGACGGTTGCAACATCTAAATGTCGTTTTAAAAAAAAAAAATCTGTATTTTATTTAGATTTGCCTATGCAAGATTAATATATTTGACTTAACATAAGACCTGTTGACGAAAAAATGTCTTCGATTCCAGACTTAACAAGTATTTGATCTAAAATACCTTATTTCCTTTATCAGATGAAATTACACTTTTGATAAATTTTAAGTCAAGCTTGAATTAATATTTCAATATCCAAACTTATATTATCTCATATATAATCAAAGTTATATTTAAACGAACGACGGTTATTGAATTTCTGGAAGGCGTTTTAATATTCTTTATTTAAAAAATTGTTTGTGATAACTATGTGATTTCATTTCATCAAACTCAGATTTGTTCAAATGTTGTCAAATATTATCGTTTTTCCTTTATATAAAGTTGCCTTTAAAGGTGCTGTAAAATGTTTTAATCTATATTGGGTGTTGAAAATCAGTTACGTACTTAGATCTGAATACAAATAATAATTTAATTGACAACACCATTGCCATGCATATTGACATCGAATGAAATATATTGTTCTTATTTATACCAGAGACCATAAAATAAAATAAAAATGATAGTCTCTGTTTATACAATATGTTCTTAATTAATAACTCATTCCCGTTTATTTATCACCAATTATCACGTTAACAATTCCCACACACAATTAGCATCAATGTCATAGGTCTTGACATCATCGCTTAAAAGTATATTTTGATCAAACATCTGCCTGCGAAATCAAACGTTACAAGAGAACAGCTTTAAGTGTTCACTTAAACGCGGAAACGTTTCAGTGATAAACGAAGTAAACACACGAGTGTTTTTGTAATGTACATGATTTCCACTTGTCATACAATCTTATCATTTCACTGCAGCCCATCACTATAAAGAAATATACAAGCGTCAATTTCACTACACGAGGAGCACTTGGTTCTCGCTTATCACGTGCAAGTTGCCGTGAAGTTATTCGGTACATAAAAGACATGAAATGGAGACCCAATTGCAGTGGTGACAGCGCATTTGTTTTTCATATAATTTCAGTTCAGAGAAAATATCAGAAGATGAAATGAAGAAATTATTTTGTGAAGTGTACTTTTTGTCTAATTGAGTATTATGACATTAAATAAAACATAATCAAACACATATTTGCACCTATGAACATATTTGTAAATTGAAACCCATTGTCATTTTTTTTAAATATATAATATATAATTTGAATCCCTATGAACTTCTTCATAATTTGTTTCCAAAAAATTAAATTGCTTTACTGTTTCTGACACTAACATTTTCCTGAAATTCAATACTCGAAAATAACCAAAATTCCATCAGAAAAATTGAATATGAAATATAAATCGAAGGTTTGTACCTATTCTTTATTTTGAAAACACATCAATGTTCCTCCTAAAGACGCTACTGTTCATAAACTTTCACTATTAAGTAGATTTCGTCTGAGTAGATAATCTTAAGATTAGGAGGGCGCCATCGAACTATCAAAGTGATAAGAACAATTTAAATTTTATCCCTTTAAAACCCCCATGTCACTTCGCAAGTGCCATCAATAATGAAATATCGCGAGATCCCTCGAGATCCCGCAAAATCTCGCGGAATTGTTTCATTGGGTACCAATATCCCGGACGCTATACGCACCCCTCCCTACGTTTGTCAATAATGAACTTGTTTTAGACATTAAATATCGGAAAACTGATCGCATGGACATAACCTAGTACACAAAATCGTTGTATTTAATCCCTCAATTGTTCTGTTTATTTACTCGGGTAGCTGGAAAGTGGACAGGAATTTTTCGCCACCCGTAAAGAGATGAAACGGTAAGAGAAAGATTAGTACGTTTACAAACACTGTGTCTTTTGACGTGTGTGTGACAGATATAAGCTGGAGTATTATATTCATTGTCGTGTTTGCTTGTCGATGACCCTCGTTATATGACATGTGCCACTTGGTTTAATATGTAAATTTCAAATCAATTTCAAATTGAGTGGGTGAGTGACTCTCCTACTTCTGTGAATATACACTTAAACGTTTAGAATATTCTAAACCAGAATGAGGCTAATTGTCATCATACAATACACATACATCATACCAATATATCAAAGTTTATCACATGTTATTCATTGAACTCAGTTTATTCAACCCATAGCAATAAGATCCATATTTCAACCTGTCTGAAATTACTGGAAAGGTTTTTGAAAGTTTGTTGTATATCAAAATATTTAGATATACTCATGGTGAAAAAGGTTGACACCCCTAAACGGAAAATGAATTTTAGCAAATTAAATGCATGGACAATTAATATTATTCGACATTATGGTATTTTCGAAATCAAATGGCACAAACACATTATGTAAACTATATAATACTTGCCATTTATGTAGTGTGTGCGAATGAGACTCCGTGAAAGATTTTGGGTATATTTGGGTTCAGTAAAACTTTTTTTAATGCAACTTTTCATTATTTATTGGAACCAAAATGAGAACACTCAAAGACAATATACCAATGCCAAGATCTCAAGACACAAGGAATTACATCTTTTGAATGGATTTCATTTTTCTTATATTCCTCTCTCTTTGTTATCTTAAAGTACAAATGGAGAAATAGCAAATGCTCAATGACACTATTCACAAAACGACATCCTGTAGTAACATGTTTTACCAAAATAATTAACGAAACTGACACGTTATGTTGTAAATATAACATTTCATAACTATAACTATTAGGGGGTGTCAACCATTATTACCATGAGTAAATTACGATCAGTTACATATCAAAATGATTTACTTTATTTACTAGTTATGCTACTACGATAGTTTTGAACCAACCCGATCAACTTGACATACCAATGCCATACCAGCACTACCCTATTATTTTATCTTTCCCGGTGAAATAATTCATATTACCATTTATATTTATTATTAAGTATGTATTTGGAATAAGGAATATAATTCTAATTCAAATATACATTATGAGAAATGATAAAGACTTTATTTTTTATGGTGATAGGCAAACTAGTTTGAGAATTTAAATCATATTTTTTACTGCCCTCTTACACCCTTTTAAAATATCAACGATGAAATATACAAATACATATGCTCGACACTCAAGATAACATATTTCTCTAATTGATTCGAAATCATTTGTAATCTCTCAAAGTTTTGTATCACCTTGTACATCGCATACAAGGAAATACTCAGACACAAATGTAACAACCTTGTCGTAAACCAACCGAACATGATGCTAACGTATAAATAGTAGTATATAATAGTCACTTGTACTAGCATCCTGGAGGAAACAATAGGCAATAGAACACAACGAGATAGCAGGATAGATACATTCTGTATCCGTATGTGGGAGACAGGGAGCAGTTACTCTACCATTGTTATTCTCATAAGTGACGTGGCAAGTCGATCTGCATCTGTAAGACAGGGGCATATATTAACCATCATTAATATCCACTTAGATAGCAAATAATACTGACCATGTTACATATTCATATAGACAAATAGAAAACTACAAAAAATACGTTATACAAGGGGCATATATTCTCCCATCAACATTTCTCGTCAAACAATTCAAAACAGTTCACTTTGTCTTTACTTAACCATCATGCCTTTTCTAGGCATTTCTTTTAGCCTATCGAACCAAGATTATCTACACAGGTTATCTATTGACAATGTAACAGTTACTCTGCAAAAAAGAAAACTAGAAAAAAAACTTCAAAAAGGTCAGGCAAGGGGCATATATTTTCTACCATTATAATTTACCATGGCATTTATTCTACCGTCATTGTTTCAATTTAACAACTTCCCCCGCAAGTTACAACGCGCGCCAGTCTCCGCCATTGGCTAAGTTTAGCCTTGCTGCACTTCGTAAGCTGTTCTTTGCTAGCGTAGTAGCGCACTGCACCTGAAGTTAAAATTGCGCGTTGTGGTGTTCGAGACTTACGCAAGTTATGCCTCAAGGGGGAGTTGCATGAGTGGACATTTATCAAAGAGAACAGAACTTTTTCACAGAAATGCTAAATGCGCAGTTAACTTGTATGGTCTATCCGTCTGTTTTACCGCTGTGAGAACAAGCACGCATTCCATGTTCTCCATTTGTATAAGACCGGAATGTTTTTACCGTCATTATTTCACAATTATATCCACTATATAACTAAGAATGTTGAAATGTGCTGGGTAACCATACGTTTTTGAAGTTTCTATTAGTCCAGTCTGTGTACGACAGGGGACGTATTTTCCACCCCCTTTATTTCAAAATTGCTGCAACAGTATCTCTTCAGATATACCATTTAACCTTGAACCGCGGTAGGTCGCATGGCAGAAATGCCTGTTGAAATACGTAGTAACTTGGTGAGTCCATCCGCTTGCATTTATGTGATCATCAAGGATTCGTCGTCTGTGTCTCTGTACATACGTGTACAGTGTGGTCTTACATCCACATATTGTGGGGGAAAGTATAAGTTTGATACGTGAGGTGGGGTGAGGAGGGATTAAACTCCGCTTTCAAGAGAATTTTACTTATATCGCGATTGCTAGTATTATGACAGGGAGAAAGCCCGCAACGCCGTGTGGTTATGTATTTCAGTGAAACCTTCGAGCATCGGCTGGAACTAGCGATCCAGGGGTTGTACTACGCTGAAATTCAGTGTAACGTTGCACCAAAACCTTACTGCGTGTAAAATAGTTCTCTACTCAAGACAAAGTTACCGTGCCCCTGGCAGTTTGATACGGAAATTCATGACTAGAACGGTAAAGTGTTATTACACAAAGGGCGTTTTCCGAAGGACATGTTGTAGAAGTAACTGGCAAATTACTTACTGAATCAAAGTCTTGTAACGGTTACATCAGATAAATGGTAAACATATCCTGCTTTATCGGTGGCACCGGTCCCTCAAACGCAATGCATAAATGACCACAAGTCCATATAAATCCTGTTCTTCTCACGTACTGATGTTTAATTAAAAGGTTTTCTATCACAAAATAATTGCCAAATTGATTTACAGTAAACTTTTCAAAAGAAATTAACAAACAACTCTGTGGATAAGTTTAATAACTGTCGTTTATTTATTTGAAATGTGGCTTATTTTCCTCTCAATATGAAATAATTATAACTCCATTATAATTGGTGACAATATACACACTTAACAAATTGTATTCCTCATTTTAATATAGATTACGTTCACCAATTCTTTCTAATTATCTGAAATGCATTTCATTTCTGTCATCATTGGTGCAAAGCATTCAAATGGCCCTTTCATTGCACAGAGAAAAGAAATTGCTTAAATGTCTGTGTGTGGTAGCATAATCTTGTTTATTTAGATATTGTTTAGGGAAATTGAAAGGGATATGATAACCAAGCAGACAAACATAAACATAGTTATCGTGATAAAACTAAGTAACCTTTTTTGTAGTCTTACACATTTATGATTATGATTTGGAGTGGAACAAGTGCAGACAGATTAAACTTTTTGCATATTGTCAATAACAAACGTTACATAGTTATATAACAGTATAATCCTCGTTAGGCTGTGCTCCTGAGCCTACCCAGTCAATGGTAACGTACTTTTAAACTAACACAGACAATTGTGGAGATTGCGACTTTGTGTTAATGTACAAATGTATCATGGTGTATTATTTAGTACATTATCCATGAAATAGTGTATTCTTGTAATAACTAGAATATGAGTAATACATTTGCGTATACCATGTGTTGAAGGTAACCCCTTTTGTAAGTATGCAACGAAGTTCTCAAACCATTGTAATTGCTATAATTTAGCATAATCAACTATCTGGTTTGTGATTCTGTGTAATATAGTTATAGGTCCTTTTGTATGTCCGCTTTTATTCCCAATTTAGGTAATAAACAAAGGGTGATGCCACATGATATACAGGATACGTCTCTCCATTTGAAAACTGCAATAATCAAACTTACGAGAAATGTCTTATCTTAAAGTGAAGAACAATGGAGAGATGACACTTCCTTGCAGTACACCAACGTAATAGGGACTTCATTGAAGAGGTAAATGCGCTTGAGTTGACCATTTGTTCTGGTCAATAATGACTACTCGGACCTTATCAGAGTCCGGAACCCTTGGACATTCAACCACTGGTCATTTAAGAGTGGACATGTGAATAACATGCCAAAGTGACGAAGCACACCAAGCATGTTCGCGGGGTTGTCTTTGGTCCTATCTCTAATACCACCTGACTCGTGCAGACATTTCTCTATAGGCAACCAGAAGTTAACTGGCTTTATTGGCCTATCATCGTGTTAGCGATGTTATACAAAACATTGCGATAAACTAGGCAAATTCACAAATTTAGCATTGTTTGACTGTTAAATGAAGCCTGCTTTCATGTTATAGATACCCTTCCCCTGAGATCTCTGCTTAAGAGGTAAGAGCCTAATGTGTTTACTGATATTAAAAGTGACACGTTGCCAATATCTGCTACATTTTTAAACACATTATGTAAGCTTAACGAACGTTTGAAAACCAGATATGATACAAGGTTAGGGAATTTCGAAAAGCGTAATTGCATTTATATTCTTGTTGTTTTTTTAAACAAACTTGAAATGATAGAATTATTCACTCAACATTATACACTGCATTATGTTAAAATGCGCTTATGTAAGCGTTAGAAAAGCAATGTCTTTGAGATTGTTCACTTTATATTGCGCAGAAGTCAATAAATACCGCTAAATAATTAAAATAAGACAGGTTAAGACTTTTTGTGGTTAAGGAAATGCATTAACCACTAACGTACATTGAATAGCACTGGAGAAGGGTTTCCTTATTTGGATAACTTATGCCCGATCCTTTTCTTGAATGAATAAAACATGTTGTCAATCAATAGCAGACATCTTAACAATAAAACTAGTTAGCAACCAGATAAGACAGTTTAGTCACAACACCAGTTACCATGTTCATTACCTGACATGAAGCATATGCATGTTGTACACTCATAACGGTAAACCATTGATCAGAAACATGAATGTTGTACACTCATAACGGTAAACCATTGATCAGAAACATGAATGTTGTACACTCATAACGGTAAACCATTGATCAGAAACATGCATGTTGTACACTCATAACGGTAAACCATTGATCAGAAACATATGCATGTTGTACACTCATAACGGTAAACCATTGATCAGAAACATGAATGTTGTACACTCATAACGGTAAACCATTGATCAGAAACATGTATGACATGTATTCTGAGAGATTTTTTAATCACAAAACGAACACAATGAAACTATCACTAATATATGGATACATATATGGATTACTTTCGTTAGAGTCTATGCTTATCAGAAAACTAACTGAAAGCACCATAATTTACCGTAACTCCGTGATTTTACCACATGCCGCATGACGTTATCGTCACCTATATTCGTGGTAAATATATTGTTATAATTAGTTTGTTTTTCCAGTTATGTAAACACTTTAACTGAGTGATGAATTTGATTTGCTTTCCATAACAAACTGGTGTTTTTCCTATACAAATAAGTACTCGATAGGTCGTTAAAGTGAATTGAATAATGTCGAGACGTAGGGTGTTTATCTTTACGTATGTATTTTTAAAGACGTTAAAGTGACGGACAACTTTCAGCGACCCCATCACTGTTGAATTCGTTTGTTTATTCTTATGAGAACATCACATATATTTTACCAATATCTAAGATGTTTGTGCAAATGAAAAGTCCTATTGGATATAAGAAAACGTTGTTTCTCTAAACACTGTTCAATATATAGACCTGCTGTAACCTTCTATGCGATTGAAATTTATCTGAAAGGATTCTGACCTTATTGGTAGAAAACGCGTGCTTCATTCAAAAGAACACATCGGTGAAAAGAATAACGAACTTTCCCAACGGCAGTATTATTATATATGCCGATAATTCTGAAAATCCTAACAATGTATTAACTACATAAAAAAACTGGTATTTTGAAGGAATAACGAATCATAAAGTAAATTATATACATATTCTCTCCATAAGAAAAGGCAATCTGACAAACGGGATTTATAACCACACTAAATTCTACGCAAGATAACATTTCAATAATGAACGTGTAATGGTTAAAACATTACCACAAAATATAGTTTATAGTAGACATACAGTAGACATGTAGACATGGCATCAACCATAAAGAAACGACATTTTAACAAATATACTAGAAACCAAGCATTAAGAAAAGTCAGTTAAACCACGGCATCATTGATCATACTAAAAAACAGTTTAACTAAGAAACTAGTAACCATTAAGAAAAGAACCACACCATATGTAAAAAGAAAGAAAGTAACAGTTGAACCAAGAAACAAGCAACCATGAAGAAGAAACAGTGTAATTAAGAAAGTAGTTAGTATAACTAAAGTCAGTATAACCACAGCATCATTAAACATAAAAAAAACAGTTTAACTAAGAGACTAGTTATCATCAAGAAAACGCAGTATAAATACAATAGAAGCCAAAAGTAAAAAGGTTCAACAAATGAATTAGTAACCATTAAGAAAGGTCAGTTTAACCAAAAGATAAGTAACAATTAAGAAAAGTCAGTTTAACCAAAAGATAAGTAACAATTAAGAAAGTCAGTTTAACCAAACGATAAGTAACAATTAAGAAAAGTCAGCTTAACCACAACATCAACCATAAAGTAAAGGCAGCTTTACCAAGAAAAGACATAACTACAAAACTGTTTAAGGGGGACGTCGTTGATAAAGGAGTTGTTTACCAAATACTCTAATCGTGTTGACAGTGCTTCTCACGATGTCATGAAATTAAGGTATAATTTATTACTCATGACCTCTGACCCCAATTTATGGCAGCTGATAAGTTTGGAGCGTGTACTCAAGGAAAAGCGTGATTTTATTGTCTTCTCTTGAAGACGGATTGTAGTTCCGTGAATCTGGTAAATGGACTTTGCGTGTTTTAAAATTCTGTTATATTTATGTGTATTTCTTGTTTTTTGGGGGGGTGTTTTTTTTTCATTTAATTTATAATGAATTTAAATAGACGGTTAATGTAGACTTTTTTTAATTATAAAGAAAATGTTTCATGAATTTCAATTGTTCAGATTTTTTATTGTCTTAAGTTGTATGATGGGAACCCTGAAGAAATATTATGTTTTCAGGTAATGGTTCATCTTAGGATAAACACATGAAGAAAGTGAACGTTAAACTATTTTCAAGTTATGATATTATAAGATATAAGTTTTATATTTTGATATCATTTTAACAGTCCATTGGTTATATCATTATGCGAAAATATTGTCTTTTCAAAACCATCTAAGGTAAAATGGAGAATTAGAAACTTTATTTGTTTTGTTAGTTAAGTTGTTTTAGGCCATTGGCCACTATTAACATGTACATTTGATTGAAAAATATACATAAAAAGTTGTAAATATGAACCTTTTGTTTTGTCTGAAACCTTGTTTTATTAGTAATTAAAACAATTATTTTCCATGCCATCTATAATACAAACACATTTTAGAATATCATTTCACTAGTACATTAATTTAGCATTTTTTAGCGAAGTTCACTAATATCCATGGTGTGATGAGTGAGTTAGGGAAGAACTGTATGGGTTGTATATTGAGTTTTTTCTAGTATTCTGATCACTATTTTAACATAGTGCATTTGAAAATCTTCTCTACTTACCGTTAGCGAAACATTTCAGAATTGTGTTTCTTAAATAAATTTCAATAATTAGGGAATAATAACATATATGGTTAAATTTTAGGATAAATTTAAAGGATTTTATTATTGCAAATTGATATCAGTAAATGTGAATGTCTTTTGTGCCACTAATACAAATAAATACAAATAATACAAGTATAATAAACTATTATTGAATTATCATTAAGTGAAATATGTATTTATATATGTGCGTTTCAAAATATGATAAAGGAAAATCTATTAAAGTTCAGAAAGATTAAAAGGGTGATACAAAGATTTTAATCGTGATATTTTATCACGGTTTGCAAATTTACTCAATTTTGCTGAAATCCCTTTTATCCACTCCCCATAAAGAGTCCATATTTGATGTTTAAATCAATTAAGGCCAATTCACATTTGTCGTTTTTTTATCAATTTAGGAAAATTCCATTATAACTAAGATTACGGCTTACACACTGGCTAAGGTAAAACGAAATCATTCATATTTTTGTTGAACGAGGTATAAGATTTCACATCAAAGGGAGTATTATGAAATCAACACAAAATAAATAAATCTTTAGTGCTTTAAGAGTTTGTAGTCAAAAGAAGATATAATGCATCTAACATTATCGGTTATTATGAAGTTTTGACCATAAGAAATAAGAGCAAATTTTGAGCATGTCATATTTGCAAAATGATAAAGGATTTCGTGTGTCTGCATAACTTATACAATTTATTAAGCTGTTTTGGATGAGTGCTATTCTGCGACGAAATGAGACACGGACCACCTACAGATAAATATTTACCTTGTGGAAAGTAAATTATCTTTTAGGCATAAATTCTTTTCAAGAGCAAAGAAGACGGACTATATGTACTCTCTAAAATAGGTTCTCTCTTAAAACTTACATCGTTTGTTTAAAAGGTAACACAGAAAGTGCTATAGTACGTTTATATTGAATTATACTTGATTGATACACTCTTTGTGATAATTTTTTAAAATATTGTTACGGTTACGACGTTTGATGTCACTATTCAAAAGTTGTGATGAAACATATTGATTCAATGTGTAGTTTTTGAAAGTTTGAGTAAACATGTACTGTTTAAAAACGGTGTTCATTATGGTGTCATTAAAGCATGTCATAAATTGTGAAATTTACAAAAACATGTCTTATGCATTATGTAAAATGAAAATTTCCGTTGACAATCTAAATATCTTGTAATATGGCACGGACACGTTGTACTTGATGTATTAAAAGATAGTAAAACTATTATATTTAATCATATTTAATATAAAATATTTTCTTTGAAAAATCTTGTGATATATGGTGTGAAAACGTGGATCTTGAAAAATAGTAAACTATCTTTAAAACATGAATCATATTTCAATTAAGATATGTGACTTTAAAAATTGTTTAACTGGGTGGTGCTCGAGGATTGCTTTTAATTATTTTTTTAAAAATATGATAATATCTCATTTTAGATTTTCCATACAAACTTCTCAAGCTATATCATCTATATGGGCTATTTAACGCTTTGTTGATCAAAATGGTGTTAAACATCAGTGATAACTTATCAAGATTTCCCGGTAGTAAAGTTTTATATCTACCTCTTGAAATTCACAGCACTTTATAAGGGTGTTAAAAGCAATATAGTAGCTCAGGTTTAATACTGAAGATCTTTAATAGCCCCAATACTGTGTTTTCATCGTAGAAATCTAAGATAGTCGCAGATAATTGAAACATTATCACTTATAGCCAACGTAGGGATTACCAAAGGGATTTTAAAGAAATTAAAATGTACAAACTTAAATCCCGTCTCTGCTATCGCGTTCAAGAGGTACACTACATGTATCTTCATGAGTCGTCATTCGTATGATAGAGGAATGTATCTTAGATGTATTGCTATAGTTAGCTTTTTTATGAATATTAATATTTGGGTTTAATATTTACGAGAACGTTGAAGTCAGTGAACTGGGAACTTGAGCTGCAAATGACAGTCAGGAATGTCGTGACATTATTTATATTTTTCATCTTCCTTACACGTTCATAACAGAAACAACACATCAGTTACCTTTTAGTAGTTTCAAACCATTATTCACAATGAAATAAAGACGTTTCAACGTTTGATAAAAAAAATTTAAAAATATAATATTTTACATTTTCCTTTTCATTTACTGTTAAAAATACATTCTTAACTACGTTTCTTGGTTAAATTGCCAATAAGATGAAAATTTGTGTAATTAACAAAACTTTAAAAAACACAATTGTTGTTACATGTCAATTTCGTTTGAACTTGAAACATGAAATGTGATAATCATAATTAAGAAGTATCGACATTTGAGTATATTTAATTACTTCATTCTCGTCTATGAAGTTTTATCACTTAAGTTCAAACTATGGAAACACCTTTCATCAATTGTTTCTCGCTTACATTCAGCTCATTTATTATCTTTCCCGAATAAATGAATTATTTATTAATATTTGAGAATAACTTGCAAAATTACTTCAATGAGTATACCCTGCGTGTATTTCTGCTTCGTCATTTTACGTATTTACTAAACACTTGGTGCAGAATCATCCTGCTGTAGGTGTTGACATACATAACATTGTCCTTTGTGCATGTACAACTAATGATCTATATCAATACAACGTTATGTTTTCCCTTACATGTGTATCTTACGGGAAATTTTAGGTTTTCCAAAATGACATGTTTTCTCATTTAAATATTAGATTGCTTACTTGGTACATTACTTTTAGGAATCTGTAGTGAGTGACCTTTTAATGTTTGATAATAGCACATTGCTTTTCATTTTGAATATTTTACGCTTTTTTATTCTATTTCTTAAATGTCATTCTGATTATTTAAAAATTAAAACTAAATACTGTTTTAATATGTTGCTACTGGTGTACTTACCACAGAAGATTTCAAATAAATCATTTCAGAGGTTAAAGAGATATGAAGTCGTTCAAACGTCATTTCTTGACAAGCTTTAAACATTTTTCAAACTATATTTATGTTTATTGGAATTTAACGTCTCAAACATAAGTCGATTTTAACTGGCAAAATGACAAAACATTTACATCACCAAAACTAACTGAACTGTAATGTAAATACTTCTCGAAATCTTCCACTGTGACTTAAATTGTTCTTCCTATCATGACATTTACAAACACAAAATTGATCCTTACATACAACCGACCAAACAACATAATGGACATCACTACATAAATGGCATTTACAAACATAACATTGGTCCAATCATACAACTGACCTTACAACATAATAAACATCACTACATGTCGTTCTATCATGTGTCCAAACAAAGTATTATTGAGCCATAATCGAGTCTAACAGACATATTTCAGTTCTTAACATTTACAACATTACATGTACCCATATCTTCCATACAGTCATGATGATGTAAGTCACAGTGCTGTTACCAACGGATAAAACACTTACCTTTTGTAAAAGCATGATGTCGTCCGTCGAACAGGGCGTATTCGTGAGTCCTGTACGGCGGAAAGGAGTACATTTGACTTAATAGAGTTCCGTTATAGGCCATTGGACTCGATAGATAACTATGTGAGAGAAGGGTGGGGTCGTAAACAGCCACAGGTTTGTATAAGTTCGGAGCTGGTATTGTATGTGATATGGGACCCGACTGCAAAGCAACTGGGTTTATCGGCGTTGGTCTTGCAGGGACAGAGTTAGACACGGACACTGATGAAGAACTGGTGTTCCCGAGGATGTCGTCAATCCTGAAAGAAGTCTGTCCCGGGGGTGAGGATCTTCCGTGATGGTGGGTGACGGTGGGTGAGGTCTGTAGGGAGGGGTATAACGCCGATAACCCCCCGGGGAGAACTGGATGGGGGTGTTGAGCAAGCGGGTGCATCATGACGAAGTGTCGTCTGCTTTTGGAAATGTCGTCTGCTCGTGAGTTATCGTCTGCTTGAGGATCACTTCCAAAATTTGGCATGAAATTTCACTGATGTTATCTCCCCTTTTCCTCGGTGTCTTTAAAAACTGGAAATGTCACTGAAACGGAATCATACGACTTTAGTCCATTGTTTCGCCTTCATCGCTCATTAAATTATGCGTCCTCTCTGTACAATACCCGTTATATTGTAAACTCCTAAATTGTCCTGTTATTCAAGACACTACAGTGACTGGTACTTGCCACACGCAGAGGAAACACTACTTAGTAAAAAGGGGAGGGGCCAGTTTACACGGGACTCGTGAAATACAAATCCGACAAGACGATAGGTCAAGACCTGTAATAAATGGCGCCTACCCATGTAAACTAACAACACATTTGATAAATGATACACTTCGGCTTTTGTCTATCACACCCCTGTTATTCAAAATATGGTTTCGTCCGGCGTCCAAACATTGTCATCTATTGCCCAATTTGTTCTTGTGGGCGGGGCGAGACGTCAGTCAAAGAAAGTTTTCAACAACTATTCTTAGCCCCGCCCACAATCACGGGATCTCCGTGTATATCGTGCCTTCAATGTTTTGTTTAGTTTTCTGGTAATGTGTTGCCTACTTTTCCGGTTTTTAAGTATCAACTACGAAGCTCTTGCCGCATAACCGCCAAGACTCGAACTTTGACCAAACAACAGGACAATATGTTTGTTTGAAAACTGGCACTTACTGAAGGTATCCGAGACTATCTGAATGGTTTTGTTTGTGTATGATGCAATGTCGTGATCGTTGTTTTACGCATGCCTTGACGCGAAGTTCAATGACTGTCTACCAAAAAATATCATACAATTTTTAATTTAACAAAAGTTCAGCAACTTACTGAAATCTTTTAAATTTGAAACTTTAAAACATTTATATAATACAGTGATACAAATGACAATAAAAAATGGTATTGGTTGAGTTATAATTATATATGCCTGCATGTTTTTCGAATTCGGTGAAAATATGACAAAAACATCTTTTAATTATCATTTGTGGTTGTCAAGTGGTAACGATAAAACATATTTTTTTTATAATTCTGATAAAAGTCTCAGATATATGTGATCAAACACTACAAAATGGCGTTAATAAATCTTTGAAATTCAAGTTGTTTCAATGTTACTTTTAGGGTACTGTTAATTCTAACATTTCCGAAACCTTTTACAATGATTACCCCATTAAGAAGTATTTGTAAGACGTTTTGTTACATAATTGAGCGTGAGATACTCTGTTCAATCATGGAAATAATTTTCATTTGGGCTTCAGCGGCGATTATCGTCACTCGCCAAAAGAACAATGCTAAGACGCTTAGTATCCTGGTACCACCATAAGACCGCAAATATACCATTGACAGACGTTAATTTCAATATGAAACACATATGTAGTATCAAAGTAAATAGAATAACTGTTTTTCCTTGACAAATATTATGTTTATCTCATCTCGTGAGGCAGAACAGTTTCTATTTATCTCCCTCTTTCGATGAGATTAATATGATTTCCGTCAAGGAGATATATCATAGATAGATCATAAAAGATATCCTTTATTAATATTATTATTATTTGAGAAAATGTTCGCAAAAAAATAAAACATTTCCATTTCCCGTTTACTTAAACATATACTTTGTATGACGTTGATTTTTTAAAAATTTAATACTGTTCAGTATTTTAGTTTAAATATGATTTAGTTCTACGAACATCAGTTGACATTTGTGAATATATATTGTTAAACTTCAAAATATGCTTATTATTCTTATTATATTTACCCAATAGAGTATATTGAATCATAATGAGTTTCTACCTAACATGTTTAAAAATACATGTATACCTTGCAATCGGGATTATTTTGATGCTGTTCCATATCATTTCCTTTTTGTACGATTTCGTTTTTACCAATATAACTTCGAACAATATCCTGTAAAAAAATGATTATTAACAAAATTGTATATAAAAATTTCATTTATAAAGGACAACATTGAGTAAAATATAATTTCATTAAGAAACATGGTTACAATACACTCATATTTAGAAAAGCAATATCATGATTATTATGAAAATAATTATCAGAAAGTCGGAATACCTGTAACCTAAATTAATGATAAACATTCAATATATTTGTCTAATGGTAGACTATGTTAAACATGTTATTCGTCGCTGTTCAAAAGTTCTATACTCACGAGTACCGATTAGCGCTTTGTTGATGATCTATAACTCTTTTCATAATGAAATTAAATCCTTTTAGTGCTAAATAATCTCGAAATACTACAGGCATTATATGTTATTTAACATTATGTAGCAACTTTTTGTGTGATGATATGTGATGTGATGTTACCAGTTCTTAATTTTGCTGATTTGTTTCAATGTTTTTTCTGTTGTTGTTCGCTTATTCAGGATCGAAAAATATAGATAAAGCCATAGTTATTTCACGTGTAAGTTTCACATTTTCACAAGGGTGGATGGAATTTGTAATCATCATTTATCATTTATAACACGTATACATGTTAAATTATATGCATAATACACAGACATGTACATGTTAAGCTGTCATTTCTTTTTTTCCAATTTCTATTTTTACAGATATCTAAGCTTGTTATGTAATCAAGGTTGACCATTTTAATTTTCAAGAAAAACTATATGAATCGGATATTAAATACACCTTTACATACATTGTACACAACATTACCTGCCAAATCTCGAATATCCAAATCTCGCGAGACAGAGAGTCAAAAGCATCTGTGGGAGAATAGTGACAGTGAAATTCAAGATGGTGGACCACTATAGAGTTCTCTGTATGGGCCTTATCAAACAATCATTTATATAGATATGTTTTCCACTGGCGCCGAGACAAGTTCCCCTTCTCCCCGCGATAACAACCGACTGTTTTTGCTTACACTTTCAGTGCTAAGCAGAAAGGTGGTGTCACTCAAAAATATAAATTAAAATGAGTGTTAATTGTTTTGTAATTGTAGCTTACGTTTGTCTATTTAATCAAGAAAGATGGTGTCACTCAAATGTACAAATGAATGTTAATAGTTTTGTCAGTGTAGGATACGTTTGTTTATCTAATGAAGAAAGTTGGTGTCATTTAAAAGAATAAATGAATGTTAGACTTTCATAACTGTAGGCTTCGTTTGTCTATTTAATGAAGAAAGTTGGTGTCATTCAAAAGTATAAATTAAAACGAGTGTTACTTGTTTTGTATTTGTAGCTTACGTTTGTCTATTTAATCAAGAAAGATAATGTTATTCAAAAGTATAAAATTAATGTTATGTTTTTTTTGTAATTGGTCTAAATTTTTCTATTTCATGAATAGAATTTAATATTTTGTCACTCAAACTTATGAATGAATGTATGATTCGTATTTTGTAGGCTTTGGTAGTCTATTTGATGAAGAAAGATGGTGTGACTCAAAAATATAAATGAATGTCAATTGTTTTATAATTGTAGGCTGCGTTTGTCAAATTAAGAAAGATGGTGTCACTCAGAAGTATAGTTTAATGTTAAAAGTGTTGTCATTGTAATTAACGTTTGTCTATTTAATGAAGAAGGTGGTGTCACTAAATGTGAATGTTGTTTTTGGTAATTGTAGTCTACGTTTTTCTATTTCATGAAGAAAAAGTATTGTGGTGTCACTCAAAAGTATGAATGAATATTAATAGATTTGCTATTGTATAAACAACGTTTGTCTATTTAATGAAGAAAGTGGTATCACTTAAAAGAATATTACGAAGCACATGTCTATGTATAAGTAAATGTTACATTTGGATATTTAATTATGTTTCATGTCCACAAATATTTATATTTTCAATAAATGTAATGAAACCGTTAAATACAACTATTTGTGTCTTTTATAACTGCATCATAGTAGTTATTATATAGCAATTTCCTTCATGCAATGTTTATGTTGTTTTAAATCCAAAGACATGAATTAGGAATATTCATAACAGTTTTTCACTCATGTAAATATAAATATAAATGATTAAGAAGATTTTCTTGCAAAACTCAGGTAAAATATTGCCAAATGTGTTTGTTCTGTTTAGGGGTTTTGTGTTTATATTTGTTTTCACTATTACTCTAACTGCTTACTTATAAACAAAGATCTTACATAACGAAGGTTCTTCTTTTAACATGTATATCATGTTTCTTGACATCCATTAATCAGAATATGAAAAAATGAAGCAGAGAATAATTTGGTAACAAAAACACTTTTTTTTATTATTAAAAACATTGATTAAAGCAATTTAAACCTATTTTAAGTGAAATCGTGGTTCATTAAATCATTTAATCAGTTAATAATACATGAATAATTGACTTATTTTAATTACAGTTTCCGAGTTAATGTTGACTTGATCTGCCTATCAAAGTGATAAATAAGATGGTTTTGTTTTAAACCTATACCGTTCTCTCTTTTGAATTTTTTTTTTAAACTCTAACCCATGAGTTGTTTAACAATAACCTTATATGTATAAGCATCGTCATTTCAAACCGTTATAAAACTATTCAGATGAGTGGAATAAACACTTCGGAAATATTTTTCTTAAACTTTTTTACCCAAACACGTTACAGTTTTTAAGCACCGCTAATTTCGGAATAACGGAACCTGAAATGTAACTTCTGTTTAAAAACATTCTTCGTATACATGTATGTGGTATCCTCTATATAAATTTAGTTTGATCTCACATTTATTCATACACAAATCTGTGGCACAAATGTATAATTGTCATGAATAAGATTGTATTATGTCCTTTTAATATTTTAGGTATAAATGTATATCTTTGAAAATGTGTTCATGATATTGATTCGGTCAAAGTAAATGGGAAAATATCCATTTTTACAATTTTCATATATGCGATTTGCTAATCTTTCACTGGCATGTTCCTGTATGTCAACCTGTCCAATAAAGATCAAGTGTTTCCTTTTTATCGTTGCACTGAGGTAGATCTCAAACATTTCAACATTTCCTTGTCAAAATCATGTTATGATTCCATTGACTCAATAAGAACATATAAAGGGGTATATTACATATATATCCTACTTGATAAGAAAGACATTCAATGTCATAGTGTATAAAGAACTTCAATTTCCTTATTAGGGTCAATCTGAAAGCAAAGGCAGAAATTCATAATTCGATTGATAATATTGTCAAAATGAGATATGACCTGTATATAAGTCATAAATGAAAATAACAAATAAGAGCGTGACTCGCAGCATAGGTTAAGGGTCTACTTGATTCGACAATAAAGAGAACATTCCTTATGCAAGAGTTTCACGTCCAAATGTCAGCCGACCTGACACCTAAGTGGGAACATAACACCATCCTGCGAGCTTTTTCACAAACTGAAATTTCGGTTTATTATTCGGATCGATGTTTGCCCAAAAGCTTTCACTATTTACATCGAGAATTATGCTCATTTGCTGCCGAACTGTAATCATTTTGTGCGTGACTACCGGAAGTAGTTTGTTTACCAATCAGAATGGTCCTTTGGAACCCTAACAATCTAAATCTATTATTCTGCCTCTATATAACAAACTGTGGTCACGTGACACCTCATTAGTAGGTCATCAATGGAAGTGTCAATTTCTAAGCTGTCAATTATCGTACCTACGATGTAAATATACCTACGTGATTAACCGAAGGTTTGGATAAATTTAGTTTACTGGTAAATAGTACTGTATATAGCCCATTGTCCAAGTGCAATGTTCAACAGCGATAGGTCCCATTCAGAAGTATATGTATTCAATTAATGACCAATAGAGCTCTTGAATAAGGTATATCGTATTGCAAGTATATGTGAAAGGCATTACTGGACACGAGATGCCATAAATTATGCATTTGACCATCACCTTAAAGGGGCACTAGCACGTCTTTTCGCTGAAATAAGTCGTTGAAATGTATTCGAAAAATAAGGTCACCAATAGTAAAACACCCTTCTCTCTTCGGAAAATCAAGTTTGAAATGAGTGTACATGGTTCCCTAAGGCCATGGGAATCATTTTTGTCTTTAGATATAATAAAATGTGTTCACAATAAAATGACCCGCCGTGCAATTTTTGCTTTATACGAAACCCCGCTATGACCACTACGGATAATTGGCTTGTGTAATAAGATGTTTTACCCTCTAACGTAAATATAAATGACATAAACTCTAATTATAAATGGGAAATTTGAAGAAATAAAAAAATGCTACTGCCCCTCTAAGGTAAGAAACAGCTTAACACCAACGAGCAACCGACTGTTCTTTCACAACCGCCGCTGATTTCATTATTATATCAAAACGTGTATCTACATTGTATGATAAATTGTTAAGGCATTTATAATCGAAAATGGTCCTTACTTTTTATTGTTATAATTCTAATTGTTACACTTTTGAAATATCTCACTTAGCATAAAAATTATCTAAAATAGTTTAGTTTTACTAATGTTATTAATACAAAGAAAAATAGCTTAAACAGGTCCGGGGTTTGACTCCTGCAACACTGTCTGATGTAAAGAATGCTTAGAACTACCTGGCAGATGCATTTGACCATGGCACGGTACATTAATGCTTATCTGCAGTAGTTTGAGTGACTTAATTGATGACTCTGGTTAAATTTTAGTAAAAATATCTTTGTTAAATGAAGACAGGGGTAAGAAATGAAATTTACACCAACATGACCCCTACCATGTTTACAATGTTTAAATGTGTGCAGAATCAGGCCAATTTATCAATTTTCAATATCTTATATGGCGATGAACAGTTGTGTATCATCAAACATTTTTTTGACAGAAATTTAAAATATAAAATTTTATATTTTTTACAAAATATAAAAAACATGTAGAAGTATTCTTTGACTGCTGACTAAACACCTGTACTTTTCAGTTTTAGATTATGACATCGAAAACTTGAGATATGTGCAATTGAAAATCATACATAAAATCAACAGAAGTGAGTACTTTCTTTTGTCTGGCAATTTACGATACCTGGAATCACACTATCTGAAAATCTTGTCCCTTGCGGGTATGAACCACGACCTCAGAGTTAGGCACCTATCGCAGCACTGACTATTATCCGCTAACCATTCTCAGCCACGTAATATCTACAACGCATGTATTTCTAAATGTATGATGGTGACTAAGTTGTGAGTAGCACATGTTAATTAAACTGGCTCTACCCAAGACCCTGCTCATTTCTATTGCACTGAGGAGTGTCTGTATTCGTGATTTAGTGTGAAAACAGCTTCGCCTCTTCCTGTCGGAACCTATTGACGGGTCATAAAGGACAATGCATGCGTCATATTTCAATGAGTAATCAAGTGTTTTATTCTTTTTCGGAAATCATCAAATTAATTGTCCTTGCCAAAATTGGATGTCACATTCTTAATAGGAAATGGAAGAAGTACTGAATAGCCTTTGTAGTGTCAATTAGCAAGTTTGTTTTTTTTAATTTCAACTTTACCATTATAAAACTTTGCTTCAAAGTTTACTGAATATACTAGATATTATTCATGTGTCATTTAAACATATGACATACTCATTCATGTGAAATTTAAACATATGACATACTCATTCATGTGTCATTTAAACATACGACTTACCAAAGAGAAAATAAGCCGTTTTCTTTATTTCATATTGAAATCAAGAATTAAATACAATGGTAAAGGTTTAAACTTATCAATGAGTTATTTATAAACATTTTAGAATCGACCATTGTTATTATTTGTACGAATTTTGTTATGATATCTTAAAAGAAACCACGCATTCAAATTGTGTTACATTTCGATAATTTCTAATCTGTAAATATATTTGTCAATATTTCATTATTTTCTTCTGCATATACCCTAACGAAATTATCACTGCACTTTTAAATTGTTAATTGTTAAATTGACCAATTATAATCACAACATTTTCCTAATGTCCAGATGTCCAAACGTCCACGGCAAACAATTAATATCCAAGCTGGACAGAAACAAAATCAGAGCGAATATCCACCATTA
Organism: Gibbula magus; assembly: GCA_936450465.1. Classification (NCBI taxonomy): domain Eukaryota; kingdom Metazoa; phylum Mollusca; class Gastropoda; order Trochida; family Trochidae; genus Gibbula; species Gibbula magus. Next base: position 26,897,249 of record OW388303.1, read on the forward strand.
AAGTCCTGTACAGCAAATACACCACCAAAAGGACTTAATATCATAAATTTGCCAACAAGATAGTGTAAATTGTATCGTAGAAGTATGATACAATTCGATTTATACCTTTATATCTTATCCACAGTCTCATTGTGGTTTTACCTTTGTTCGTTTTCACATTAAACGATTATCAACGGACAATAAGATGTTATCTGACGACGCTTTAACAGCAAATACTTAGAAATTTCATTGAATACACACTGGGTAATTTACAATACATACCAATCTTGGACTGCAAACTTCAGAAATATGCTAATAAATCACGGTGGCGCCGGATCTCCCTGATTTCAACAGTTATCAATATGACAACGTTCGTCTTCCGTCTATAGTTCATTTGTATAGAGAATAAGCACTCACAAAGTAGGGGTAATCGTGGGTTTACAGTTCTTTTATCGTTGTATTATCTGAGGACATTGCTTCGTGTATCATTTGACTTTCAGGTGCAAATATGAAAAGTATTTGACTTTCAGGTGCAAATATGAAAAGTATTTGACTTCAGGTGCAATTATGAAAAGTATTTGACTTCAGGTGCAAACATGAAAAGTATTTGACTTCAGGTGCAATTATGAAAAGTATTGACTTCAGGTGCAATTTTGAAAAGTATTTGACTTTCAGGTGCACATATGAAAAGCATTTGACTTTTAAGTGCAAATATGAAAAGTAGTTAACTTTCAGGTGCAAACATGCAAAGTATTTGACTTTCAGGTGCAAACATGAACAGTATTTGACTCTCAGGTACAAATATTAAAAGTATTTGACTTTCAGGTGCACATATGAAAAGTATTTGCCTTTCAGGTACAAATATGGGACTTTTTTTATTTCCAGGTGCAAATATCAAAACCATTTGAATTGTTTGTGCAAATATTTGAACAAATTCAATTCATTTACATATAGGAGATTAATTTCAGTTTTTTATTCTAAACCTTCCATTATTTGACTTTCAGATGAATATGTGATAATTTTGTTCAGTGCTAGTACACAATCTGGTAATTTAAAAGCATTTGACTTTTATGTGCAAATATTGGAACGTTTTGACTCCGAGTGCAAATATGGGAACCTTTTTTATTTTAGGTATAAACAAGTGAATTAGTTCAATTTCGTTTGCAAATATGACAATTATTTCCCTTTCAGGTACAAAGATGTGTATCATATATACATATTTGACTTTTCTTTGTGAAATATAAGAGCTGGTTGACTATGAGGTGCAAATGTGGGTTCTATTGAATAGCAGGTCAATCGTGATGGGTAACGACTTCTTTATTCTCAATGCCATAAAGAATAAAGAATCCATAAATCGTCGTAATTATGGGTCAATAAAATTATTAACAGATAATACATGGTTGACATTATAAATGTAAAACTTGCATATTACCTTTTAATCCGTTTCGGAAACTTCATTAACTAATCGTTATGATAGTGGGCCTAGACACGAAAATTAAACTTTCAATTAAACGAAAAACAAGCCTAAATTTCAAATTGGTCTTAACATTATTCAAAAGTTCAAAAATACATTTACCTTACTAACTCCAGGTTAGAAACTTCCTTAGCTCAGCGAAATGTTAGAAGTTCTTGACTTTAAAACGCAAACTCCAAATCAAGTCCAAATTTCAAATTGGTCCACTTCAAGTTATTAAAAAAGTGTTTTGGAGTGTTTTCTGAGGTCCTAATCAATTAATACAAGGACTTGCACCACAAATCTAATTACTTTGGCACGCGAACCAGGTCAACTCCAGGTCAAACAAGTAGACCCCCTCTCAAATTTCAGTTGTTCATTCTAATTAAACTGATGCTTGTCTGGATTGTCCACCCCTACGGAAGTTGTACAGAGTTCTCGAACTGACATATTGCCCTCCTTAGTCTTCTGCCAGTAGAAGTTTCCTATCATCCTATTTCACACTAAATGAGTGAAACTGAGGTTTCAATAGGGGGTCGATGTTTGTCGTAATTATGTGGTAGTTAGAAGGAAAATATCGTAGTTTTATGCGTTTGTATAATAGCATTTATTATAATACCATAAAATATCGTCGTTTTATGCTTTTTGTAATACCACTCTGGCAGTGCAACATCTTTTGCATTAAGTAAAATCGCTTTATGCTATTATGTAATAACATTCATCCTGTTTCACATTAAATGAGTGAAACTGAGGTTTCAATGGGGGGTTGATGTTTGTCATATTTACATGGTATTTGGTAGTAAAATATCATCGTTTTATGCTATTGTTTAAACAGCATTGTGTAATAACATTCATCCGATTTCAAAATAAATGCGTGAAACTGAGGTTTCAATAGGGGGTTGGTGTTTGTTGTATATATGTGGTATTTGGTTGTAAAAGATCATCTTTAACATTTAATTTGGCAAGGGTTTTATAAAAAGTAAAATATCATCGTTTTGTACTATTGTATAATAACATTCATCCTGCTTCACATTAAATGAGTTAAACTGAGGTTTCAATAGGGGGTTGATGTTTGTTGTATTTAGTAGTAAAGGATCTTCGTTTTATGCAATTGTATAATAACATTCATCCTATTTCCAAATAAATGAGTGAAACTGAGGTTTCAATAGGGGGGTTGATGTTTGTTGTATTTGCATGATAATTGGTAATAAAAGATCATCGTTAACATTTAATTTGGCAAGGGTTTATGAAGTATAATATCATCGTTTTGTACTTTTGTACTGCTTCACATTAAATGAGTAAAACTGAGGTTTCAATAGGGGATTGATGTTTGTTGTATTTATGTGGTAGTTAGTAGTAAAATATCATCTTTTGCATTTAATTTGGCAAGGGTTTTGGAAGTGAAATCGCTTTATGCTATTGTGTAATAACATTCATCCTTTTCACTCTAAATGAGTTAAACTGAGGTTTCAATAGGGGGTTGGTGTTTGTTGTATTTAGTAGTAAAATATCATCGTTTTATGCTATTGTATAATCATCGTTTTACACTATTGTATAATAACATTAATTCTATTTCACATTAAATGAGTGAAACTGAGGTTTCAATAGGGGTTGATGTTTGTGGTATTTATGTGCTATTTGGTTGTAAAAGATCATCGCTTTAAGCTGTTGTATAATAGCAGTCATCCTATTTCATACTAAATGGGGGGGAGGGGGGAGGGGGGGGCGGGATAGCGCAGTGGTTAGCGATCAAGAGGTCCGGGGTTCGAGTCCCTCCAGGGGCACGGCAACATTGTCTGCAGTGGAGAACTGTTCTACACGCAGTAAGGTTTGGGTGCAATGCTACACTGAATTTCAGCGTAGTACCACCCATGGTTCGCTAGTTCCAGTCGATGCTCGCAGGTTTCACCGCAAAGCATAGCCACATGGCGATGCGGGCTCTCTCCCTGACATAATACCAGCAGCCGTGATATAAGTGAAATACTCTTGAAAGCGGCGTTAAACACCAACTCTTTCACTCACTCACTCACTCATACTAAATGAGTGAAACTGAGGTTCCATAGGGGGTTGATGTTTGTCGTATTACGTGGTATTTAGAATGAAAATATCGTAGTTTTATGCTTTTGTATTATAGCATTTAACATAATAGCATAAATATCGTCGTTTTATGCTCTTTTGTAATAGCACGCTGGCAGTTAAACTTTGTTCTTAGTTTGTGCTAGTTTGTAACAGCATTGGATTTGCTTTGCTTACTTTTATGGTAACGAATATATATTTTTGAGTTGGCTTTTCTGTCTATTTTGTCTACCTTCGGTTAAAAGTGTCCAAACGGGTTGACATATTGCCTATTATTAAATAGGGTTAAATTTGGGTTTTGCCTTATTACGTACTTGTCAATCAGCTACTAAACGTTTCCTAGTATTCTTGCTCTTACTTCATTCATGAAGTTTTGACGTTAGAATATGGACCTGGTGTTTATTGTATTTTCTAGCATGTTTTGGATCTAGATCAACCGTTAATTAAAATGTTTACATTGCTATATGAGGGAAATTGAAATATTGCAATAGCAGCTTGACGTTCGTTCTATTGGCATGGTTATGGGCATGATTTATTATTGACATTATTATAATTATAATGACAGTTATTTTGTTTTCGTGTTTAAATATATTTGCGAATAAAGTCAATTAGTTCAGTCAGTCTTCGATTAGAGGTTTCCCATTATCCTGTTATATATTTCACAATCATGAGTGATTCTGTGTTGTTACAGGTTGTTGACATACGTGGTAGTTGCTCTCCACTTTATTGTTCATTATACATCAGAAAAATGTTGGTATTGGGCACTACTAAGTTTAAATTAGTTGTTAAGCACCATGCCTTCTCCTCTGTCATATTATTTGATAAGAGGTTGAGGTTATGAGGTTATGCTTGTTACTTTTCGTCCGTTATCTTCTTTTTCGTCCGTTATCTTCTTTTAGAAAACATTGCGGTTATCGTAAATCACTAACTTTACAATAGCATAATATCAAACAAAGGAATTGAAGGTTAACCTAAAGAAATAGCTCCTGTTCCAAAACAGGAATGTATATAAATGTATATAATGAACGAATTGTACTTTATAATACAAATGATTGTCAGTCTACAACCAAAAAATATTTACTTCTCTGCATAATATAATCTTAAATATAATTGAGAATTAAGTGTACTTTATAGTACAAATGATTGTCAGTTTACAACCAAAAAATATTTACTTCTCTGCATAATATAATCTTAAATATAATTGAGAATGAAGTGTACTTTATAGTACAAATGATTGTCAGTCTACAACCAAAAAATATTTACTTCTCTGCATAATATAATCTTAAATATATATGAGAATGAAGTGTACTTTATAGTAACAATGATTGTCAGTTTACAACCAAAAAATATTTACTTCTCTGCATAATATAATCTTAAATATATATGAGAATGAAGTGTACTTTATAGTACAAATGATTGTCAGTCTACAACCAAAATATATTTACTTCTCTGCATAATATAATCTTAAATATATATGAGAATGAAGCGTACTTTATAGTACAAATGATTGTCAGTTTACAACCAAAAATATTTACTTCTCTGCATGATATAATCTTAAATGTATATGAGAATGTACTTCATAGTATAACTGATTGTCAGTTAACAACAACAAATCTTTACTTCTCTGTATATCTTATCATCATTTTAAATATATACCAGAACGAGTTGTTAGTACCTTGTCGTACGAATACGATTGTTATGTAGCAATAGAAACACTTAAAGTTCACTCTCTAAGTGGTCCATCTTTATATACTAAATGAATGGTTACCATAGCAAGAGATGACCTCTGTGTACTTGGGTTGATAATTTCCTGTCATCCTATTTGATGTTTCAATATGAGGGTCCATGTTTAGATTCGTATTATCAAATCAAACACTATAATAATGAAATGTATTTGAATTTTTTTTTTATTTTTTTTTTACATTTTTAAGCTTATGTAATTAACTTGTAATGTTACGAGCCCTTTTCACTCGCCTTGTTCGAAAACGATGATTTCTTAAACTTGTGTTTCAGTGGTGTTTACCAATCGTGAATTGAATTATCTCTGTATGGTGTTGTTTCTATTGAGTGTAGTCATTAATAACTTGATATATCACCATATTAAAACACTTTTTCAGTCATTCACTCACTTTAATCCAACAATACGAATGTGAGACATGGATAAACGTAACATTGTTATCATGGTACAAATGTACATAAACTAAACTATACTAAACCACAGTCACTTTTTGCTCTAGTAATGGATACGAATCCCGGAAATAAAGAAAGTATACTCCTAAGATAGTGTTAATGTCATTAAAGGTTTGTCAAATCTATACATCGCCATTATTCAAATACAATATTTCTGACAGCTTCAACACGTACATGAGAATAATAATAATAATAAACTATCTCAATATTCCAGATTTAGGAAAACCAAGGTTGTCTCAGCATGTTTGTGAATCATTTATCCTATATTGTTTGTTATAAATGTATTGTTCAATGCATGTGCTTTTGAAATAAACGACTGTTAAATCAACATTCCAAAAATTAAAATAACAATGCGTGGCCCATTCCTCGCCAGCCTCCTCTTTAACACCAATTACATCCGTTGTATTAATCACTACTATTTTTCCGAGGGCCCTCAAGTGTGGCCAGAGGCCCAGGCTGCGAAAGGACGACGGGATATGGGTCATTGCGCCTGACCCCAAGCTCGACCGGAAGTGGCGGAAGCTCTGCGCACAACCGGAAGTCATAGTCCTCACAGCGAAGTGAGATGTCAGAGGCTGCGGGGAGCTTAGGAGTCATTGTTCCATTCCTGTTATTGTTGAATTTCTGAAATTATTTCGAGGTTATTGCGACCTTTCTGTTTTGTTGTCGAAGCAAATTTGAGAATGGACATCCAGATGTAGATGCTTGATTTACGTTGCGCCTGACAAGTTTATGTAATATTTCATTGTTTATGTAGATACGTACTAAATAGTGAACTTGAGGTTTCATTTCAAACACATAAAAGTGTGGTGGATTTTTAGACGACTGCCACTTTGAGGTCAAGGACAAACTTAGCGGAAGCTATGCTAATAGGAATTTTGAATTAGACTATAATGAATTCTCAAAATTCTGGAATTGATCCTGAAAATAAGTAAACTTTATAAGATGTGATCAGAAATGTTCAATATCAAATTGAATTACATGGTAGGAAATTTAAATAGAGATAAACTTATCCGAATATTAAGTAAAGTAATTATTGATTGATGGCTGAAATGGTGTCCAATGTATGTTGTTGTTTGATGAAGTGTATTGTCTATTTTTAGTTAGCCTTCAAATAAAAGGAAAGGGATATTCCCCGCTTGTTCTAAATAATGCCCAAATATCGCTCTTCCAGTGCAATAAGTGTAACGAGAAAGTAGAGCAGATACACTCGCCCACATAATATGTAGGTTACATTGTGTAATGTTGAGTATTATTATCTGTGATCAGAAACGGAAAATTGATAACACCAACAACATCAGAGATAATAACAGTAATCGTCAAAACAACAAACTTCACTATAATAATAATATGTCCATCTGTAGAGCGCCGTACTTTATCCACTCAGTGGTTACTCAAGGCGCTATACTATGTCCATTTCATACATTATGTATATTGGCATTTAGAATTTGTTGTTGTTTTTGTTTGTTCGTTGATTGGTCTTTTGGGGGTTGGGTTTTTTTTTTGGGGTGGGGGGGGGAGTTTAGAAGTTGGTGAGGTGAGGTGAGTTGGGGGCTTAACGTCGCTTTCAAGAGTATTTCACAAATATCGCAACTGCTAGTATTACGGCAGGGAGAAAGCCCGCAACGCCATGTGGCTATGCATTGCGGTGAAAACTGGGAGCAACGGCTGGAACTAGCGAACCATAGGTGGTACTACGCTGAAATTCAGTGTAGCATTGCACCCAAACCTTACTACGTGTAGAACAGTTCTCTACTGCTGACAAAGTTGACGTGCCCCTGGCGGGATTCGAACCCCAGACCTCTTGATCCGAAGCTGAACGCGCTAACCACTGCGCTATCCCGCCCCTAGAAGTTGGTACAAATCAAATGGTATGGGTGACGACTTCTTTATTGGACGGAAAATATGTGTCCCTTTGTTGGCTGATAGCCCAGATACGGTGTGTTATACAATAAATATCACTCTATCACGCTATGGCATACACACATTTTCTTGATCACTAAACAAACAAAATGCTAAACATATTTTCTTGTAGATTTTCTTCATAGTGATTGATACTTAAAATGACTATTTTATCATTTTTCAAAGGGATATTATAATTACATCCTACATTTTTACCATTTACAACCGCAATCCAAACCATTAAACTTGTAGAGAAAACAATGCATATTACCATATACAATGTATCATTTTATGATTTTACATCAATTCATTTCAATTGAAAAAGCCATCAATTTACTTCATAAAGTCGACCATATTTCCTCCAACCTTTTAAGTTATAGATATTCTTAATAGAGTTAATTGAAATAATATGTCATGATTAACATATTCTCTACTAAATAAAATTGCATATACGGTGGATATTCCCTTATAGATTCGCTTAAGGTAATTCAAATAATAAGCCAGTCATGATTAACATATATTCTCAACTAAATTAAATTGCATAATATATTTCCTTATAGATTCGTTTAATGTAATTCAAATAATAAGTCAAATAATAAGTCTGTCACGACTAAACTAAATTAAATTGCATATAAGGTGAATATGTCATTATAGATTCTCTTCATAGTTGCACATAGTTCAAATGACCATTCTATCATATATCACAGATTTGAACTATTCGCTCTTGATCACATTTACAACATTCAACCCTTGATATGTGTACACGTCTCTTAAGACCTGATACGTCGCTCTATCTTCATACGTCCCCAATCTGATAACGCACCCCTCTTAATTACTGTATAAACTTTTATAATTGAGACCACTTCACAAACTCCCGTTATCTAATCAAGCAAAGCTTGACAAATTTATGTTCACCCTCTGAAGGTTTGATGGCTTTAATCTATGAATAATGTTGTTTAGATACAGGTGGATTTGAACACCTTGCCTAAGTAGATGTCATTCTTTGATCATTGCCGCTTGAAATAGATCCGACGTTGATATAGATAGTTTGTAACAATGGACTCAGAGTCTATAGTCGTGTATATTATGTAATTGATTGATTGTATGTGTTTGTTTGTGTGTTTGTTGCCTGAAAGTTTGTGTTTATCGACAATCAAGTATGTTGTTTGAAATTTGGCAAAATGGAGTATCTTGTGGATTGTTGTTTATGTCATTATGAAATTGTTTACGTTACGTTTCTTCAATATTGACCTTCGGTATGAAATTAAGTATAAGAAGAAGAAATATTATTTATTAACGTGTCGCATGTTGTATTTTATATTAAAAGACATAATACATTATATAAGCATATACTGTAATGTTGTTGTGTGAATTTATTAGTGTGATTGTATTTGCAAACGTGTATTGTTATTAAAGTAGGATTTCTGTAAATGTATAGTGTACATATCAGTTAACATTTAAGTCATTTTATGTTCATATGTATTCGAAAAATCAATTGATGTATATGATAAAATAATTATATAACATACATAATCTAATACAAGTATTACATATAAACATTGGTACAATGGTGCATTGGTACCTCTCATATTGGATTAAATCTAAAAATAATATAGTCTTAATAACACCTACCTGTATATCTAAGTTTAAATATCATGTTATTTGAGTTGTGTTTGAAGTATCAACGCAAAACTAGACCGATCATTTTGCATTTCGCTGAAAAAGGAAGTCAGTCTAGTGTGCCATAACATATTCTCATGGTAAAAATGGTCGACACCCCTAAAGAGAAAATGGATTTTAGCAAAATAAATTCATTGACAATTAAGGTTGTTCGATATTATGGTATTTTCGAAATTAAATGGCACACACACATGATGTAAACTATATAAGACTTGCCATGTATGTATTGTGTTCGAATGAGACTCCGTGAACGATTATTTGTAATTTTTAATGCAACTTTTCATTATTTATTAGAACCAATTTGAGAACACTCAAACACTGTAACAATGTATCAATGCCAAGATCTCAAGACACAAGGCATGAACTCTTTTGAGTACATTTTTTTCTTTGGTATTTTAAAGTACAAGTGGGGAACTAGCAAATGCTCAAGGACACTATTCACAAAAAGACATCCAGTAGTAACAAGTTTTACCAAAAAAATAATGAAAAACTGACACGTTATGTCGTTTATATAACATTTCATTCCTATGACTATTAGGGGGTATCAACCATAATTACCATGAGTAAGTTCTAATGTTATACCGCATAGTATACATCTTGGCAGCATATTGAAGTAACTAGGGTTCAATCTTGTCAAAACTACAGTTTTTATCAAATAAGGGATCAAGAGGGTCAAACATGTAAACTACCGGGCAAAAGACACACCTCAGTTGATTTTATCATCTGTATGATTTTCAATTGCAAATATCTCAAGTTTTCGATGTCATAATCCAAAACTGATAAGTACAGCTGTTTAGTTAGCAGTCAAATAATACTACTACATATATTTTTTTTTTTTAAATGAAATTTTAAATCTAATTTTGTTTTAAAATTATTTTTGATGATACACAATTGTTCACCGACATATAAGACATATCCTATGTGAAAATAAATAAATGTGCCTGATTCTGCACACATTTACAACATTTTAAACAGGGTAGGGGTCATGTTGGTGTAAATTTAATTCTTAACCCTGTCTTCATTACAAAAAGATATTTGAACTCACAATTAACCACAGTCATCCAAACTACTGCAGATAAGTATTATTGTATCGTGCCATAGTCAAATACATCTGATTTCTTTTACATACTGAATTAATAGAAATAAACTTAGGCGAGTCCTTTCTTTTGCCCGGTAGTTTATTTCCTCTTATACTCTTTCAATATATCTCCGATGACTTTGTTCTCATTTAATCTTATCTATCTCATTTAACTATCGCATTGTAAGTTTGAGAACGGATACTGTACATGTATATATGATTTATTGTCATTGTATGTGATGTAACTATACAATGACGTTACAATGAAAACCAAATTTCATGATATTTGCACTAAGATACACACGCAGGTAAACCGACTTTTGGAATGCAGCTTTATTGTTTTTGTTCAAAACTATGTTTGGGGTTTAGAAAATGTATCTGAACATGATATAATAGAAGAGCTAGAATATTAGTGTGAAATAATAAAACTACTGTTCATTTCAAACCGTATTATTCCTAATAAGTTATGAAAATTTATATTTTGCATTGTGAGACATCAGTAGAAGATTAAAGTCATAATGTGTATATTAACCATGAATTTCATCATATATGTATGTAATCAGTAAGGGAATAATGTGATACTGTAAAATTTGGGATAACACTATCTGCAATGGTACAAATTCTTACGGGATTCGAACCCAACTCCAGGCACCAATCGTGTCTTAAGGTGTTCTGAATATATAAGCTGCATATGTTTCTAGGGGAATAACAGTTTCCTTTACCTTCATATTATTCATAAGGAAATTTGAATATGATTTTTTTTTTAATAAATGACTAAAAAGACTTCAGTCTCAGATACAGAGGGGCAAAAGAAACGATACTACCTTTTCAACAGAGTCAGACACATGTCGGATATATATATTTAATTCATGAAAGTATATATTTTATATCTGTTCAAACACACATGGGGTGCTGAAATTGAGATTTCAAGGGGATTTTTGTATTTGAGTTTGGTATCTAAGGTAAAATTTTATAAAATATGGAAATTATGTTAGTGTAAGATTGTGTCGGCATAAATAACCTTCTTGAACTTAAATTTGTTGACGTTTCATTACTGTAGGACGTCATAAAACAAGTTTAAAAAACCGTTTTGTCTCTCTCTCACGATGATTTCCTCAAACATGTGTTTCTCAGAAATATGAACAGGTAATGTTTTGAAATTTCAAATTTAGTTTAGTTGGCTTCTGAAGATATAATGTATCTCTTTTCAATCTTGTTTATCGCTCGTGTAATGAATTATCTTGTATCTTGTATGTTGACGTTTCTTTTGCGGCTGAGTATATTTGCAGTGGTAAAAATTTTTACGGAATCCAAACCTACACCCCAGGCAACAATCGTGATCTCAGGCTTATCTCATGGAGCTGTTCTAAATATATAGGCTGCATATATTTCTAAGGGAATAACTGTTTTCTGTACCTCTTAAACTAGTTATTCTTCATAGGGAAAAGGGAATATTATATAATAATAAAAAAAAAATTAAAAATGATTAAAAAGAATACATGCTATTTAGACAGAGAAGAAAGTGCGGTTGATATAGTCGGGCTTCCTCTAATGTAATGGTAGAACGTTTTCGGGGAGAGTTCAAGCCCATCGAATTTCGTTACCACAAATATACCTTAAAGGGGCAGTAGCACGCTTTTTGCAAATTTTATTTTTTCAAATTTCCCATTTATAATGATAGTTTACGTCATTTATATTTACTTTAGAGGGCAAAATATCTTATTACACAAACCATTTTCCCGTAGTGGTAAAAACAGTGTTGCGTAGAAAGCAAAAATTGCATGGCGGTCATTTTATTGTGAACACATTTTATTTTTTTGAATGTTAAAAAACGATTCCCATGACTTTACGAGCCATGTACAATAATTTTTTAGATTGTTCGAAGCGGGAAGAGTGTTTTACCGTTGTTAAGATTATTTTTCAATTACATTTCATCGACATATTTCACGGGGGGAAAAACGTGCTACTGCCCCTTTAAATTGTCTCTTTTAATATATTACGATAAACATTAATTGTAGTAATGTTATACCTTACATATACATTTTCATGTTCTAACGTTAACCAAAACAATATAAATTATGTTTAACATATGTAATATTGTAATATTTAAGGACCACACTATCTGCACAATATTTCACTTGTCACCGCAGAGATTCGAACTCACATTTAGGATGTATAGCGTGTATGTTCCTTTATCTTAGGTTATCTCTTCAGTCTTTTATCACAAAAATAAATTGAAGTTTGATAATATGCCACTTGTAAATAGTGAGAAATGTTGTATCATCTGAATCATTCTTTCGTTGTGGTTTCTTAAATTTGAATTGAATTAAAGATAAAAAGACACGAAATTTTAAACTTATCATACATAATGAAAGACCAAATTCTTAAAATCGGAAAATACTAAACATTTTTTTTTAAGAATATAAGTCCCAAATTAATATGCCAACTTTCAAAATAAATTATATTTTATAATTTTATACCTTGAACTTTTTATCATCTGAATTCAAATACAATGAAATTTAACAAACTTTTCTAAACGTTTGTATGCTTGAGTTCGAAATTAACTATATCAACATACAAAATTATCATGATATTAATACAATAACGTAACTTCAAAATGTTGAATACCAAAGCATACAAAATATCGTTCAAAATTCAAAAGTCCAAATAAGAATTTATCCCTGCTGTTAACACAAGGACTTCTGCCTTAAAAGTTAATACTATTCAAGCGGGGGAGCAATGCTTTGTTGCTTTAAGAACACAAACTAATCACTCACCAACGGGAGGACTCTCTTGAGGGGGACCAGCGCTCAAGGGGGTTCGGACCAGAGGATTTGGGAGGACTTCTTGGGGGAGCAGCGTCTATTATAAATGATCAAGGCTCTGCAATGCCTCTATAAGACCCTGTTAAAAGGGTAGCTCGACTTAATCAAATGCTAACAATTTAATTGAACGTTATGATTACGGCAAGATAGTGTAGGGAGGGGGTTAAGGGGGTATTTGGGGGCGCCGGGTGTTTTACAGGGGGTATTAATGTCAAACAAGCACCCGGTGACCTTATCATATTTACAAATATGATAAGTAAATAAAGGGGGAGGAGGGAAATCATCTTCTTATAATTACTAGTACAGAAGATAACACTGCCAGAGGCGATAAGACAAAATTAATGTTTAAACAAGACGAGTTGTTAGCGATGGTAAGACATAGCGCCGCCATTTTTATCTCCTGGGGTCCCTATATTACTATAATAACCTGCATTTTGCCCCTTCTATGAGGAAAAGGGGTGAGGGTGTTATTTCAATCATGTCTTCTTGACAGGACGTGTTTGGGATAAGACTGTATCACAGTGTGTCACTTGTTAACGCATGTAAGACGATTTCCTCACCTAAATGTGTCAAATGACACTTCATGTTCATACCTCCGTAATAAGTTCGCTCTTTTCTGACTTAGGGGTTTTGTTATTTATCAAAACGTGTAACAAATTGTTTTAATTATTTTTTTCTGAAAATTGGTTTAACATTAGTTAGATTGGTTAGAAAGTCCATAAACATTGTATTTGGTTACAGTTCTACTGGGGTGGACGTTCATATGGATAGCAAATGTAAGAGAAATTGGATATTAATATAGTTTAAGAGAGAGAGAGAGAGAGAGAGAGAGAGAGAGAGAGAGAGAGAGAGAGAGAGAGAGAGAGAGAGAGAGAGAGAGAGAGAGAGAGAGAGAGAGAGAGAGAGAGAGACAGACAGACAGACAGACAGACAGACAGACAGACAGACAGACAGACAGACAGACAGACAGACAGACAGAGACGGAGAGATACGGAGAGAGACACCGAGAGAGACTGAGACAGAGACTGAGACAGAGACTGAGAGAGAGGGGGGAGTTTGGAAAGAGAAAGAGAAGGGAGAGAACGGGGAGGGGATATAAAGAAAGAGGATTAGAGAGAAAGATAGAGACAGAAAAGAAAGAGACTAAGAACGAGAGATTAATACGAAGTGAAGTTTCATTTGTGTGAATAATTGTCCTGCCACGTTACCAAGACCTTTGATCTGAAATGCAATACACATTATATAAAGATATCACCGACGCTGTAATTCTAACATAAAAAACAATAACGTTAAATGTTATGTATTATAATAATAGTATATTTATAATGCGCACATATCCATGCACAATGCATGATCAAGGCGCTATGTTTGAATCGTTCTATTTCAAATCATTTCGGTTTAGGTAAACATTATACAGTTTATTCTATCATTTTATACAGTATTTCTAATATGTATATGTGCATTTATGTCGTTGATGTTATCAAATACAAATTAATACAAACATTGTGACGTTTCTGATTATATTTAGTTGTAAAACGATCAACGATCATTCACTCAGTAAAAAATAAATTTGTGCGATATCAAATCATAAAGTATTCCTTTTATAGGAAACCAATAGGAAAGTTAAATCTAAGAAATAAGACAGTATAAACAGTGTCAATGTACATGTACATATCCCGATATCGTGTTCATTAACCTGTAATATTATGTAATTTCAATACCTTTAAGGCTTCCTATTCAAAGAAAGAAGAGAGAGAGAGAGAGAGAGAGAGAGAGAGAGAGAGAGAGAGAGAGAGAGAGAGAGAGAGAGAGAGAGAGAGAGAGAGAGAGAGAGAGAGAGAGAGAGAGAGAGAGAGAGAGAGAGAGAGAGAGAGAGAGATGGGGGAAAGACAGAGACAAGGCGACAGAGGCTTTTGTCTTTCATTATATTTTGGCATGATGATATAGACGGTCAACGTTTAAAACTTTTTAAGGTTGGAATTAATTACCAATTTGATGTAAGGGTAAAATAAATCACAATACGATAAAGGAGTCTTAACAGTAAATGCATAACTACTGTCTGACACATTGATAACATAAAATTATTAGGAAGATCAATAAAACTAACGTTTTGGAATTATTCTTTCCATGAACTGTCAGAGCTATTACATTAGATTTGGCGGGACATTTTATGAAATTATAATATATTAAAAGATATTGAACATCTCTGCAGAATCAAAATACACATTTGTCCGTTTATATTTCGAGTTGGGATTATGCATTTTTTTTAAATAAAAAACTTCATGATATTTGATTTAAGATAATGAATACGCGAAAACACTTTCCGGATAGAGGTAAAATAAATAGTTATTGACATCATAATAACATATTTTTGTCATTGTTTTCATTATTAATTGTTTTCGTGACACAGGTCCGGAATTTCAAGAATGTGTGTAAATAATCATACCCATTTTGGATATAATTTACAATGACAGTTTATAATTGTTCACATATATCCTTATTTATTTACAATAAACGATCTATTTATTTGTAATAAACAATACTGTTAAGGATAAGCTTATTATGTTTACTTGCACAGTTTTAATGATCATCAAATACTTGTGAATATGAAGCACAACAATGTTTTTATGAAACATGACCATAAGTAATGTTATAATAACTAGTACGTGTAAACAAATAATTAACAAATCGACATATTTATTTCTCGATTATCTTTATTGTGTTAAATATGTCAATACTTAGACGTTTATGTACATATATAGTATATCAAACCTCATGAGACTGTACTTGTGCTGACTTGTAAATACTATGAACTAAAATTTATAAATAGTTAAAATATACATGTAGTTTCCTTTATAGTTTCCGAAAACAATGTCTAAATCTATTTGATAAAACGAAATTTAAATAGTTACGTTTCCCGTTGTCATATTGTCGTTGTCATAAGTGGTCATATTGTCTAAATCAACCAACAACAATATAGACAAATTCAGCTTTATTTTAAAAGTTTGAAGTTTTCATATTTGTAAACAGTAACATGATTTATAAAACTGAATATTAAACAAAAAGAAATACAGATATATTTATAATGCATTATTGCTGAATGCCTTTTTAAATGTGTACGTGAGAGTGTTCAATACCTTGTACAGCCGCACGTGAATTTAGTGGTCCTCAAGTGAAATGTACAACTGTCACGGGTTTTCTCTGCACGTGAATTTCGGACTTTTCATTCGCGTGTCTATTTCCACTGCACGGATATTTCGTGGTGGTTTTGAGCTTGGATATGTTTTACGTTAATCCGTAGTCAAAGAAACCCAACTTTTAAGATTTTTTCTCTGAGATGAAAACTATATGTGGTATCTTATTAGATCGTGAACAACTATAAATACATAACTTGTCTTATTTTGAATTCCTTTCATGACGTATATTATCAAATGATGACTTGAGTTTATTAGTTTAAGATTCAAGAATATTTAAGAACTTGCATGACAATTACAATACAAGCAAAGCTTGTAAAATATCAGCATTCATTTGGAAATTAAAAATAAGGTAGATTTGTTTTGTATGAAATAGAAGATGCACTTTCTTTTTAATGGTTTGATAATAATGATAATAATTAAGTAAATTCGTAAGATAAATTAGTTACCAATGTACGATTTCAACAGAGAAAAGTAAAACTCTTTTCTTTGCATTATTTTATCGCTGCTAATGGTGAGGTAAATTAGGGATTAACGCCGCTTTCAAGAGTATTTCACTTGTATCCAGGCTAATAGAATTATTGCAGGAAGAAAGCCCGCAACACCAATGTGACTATGCATTGAGGTGAAATCTCCGACCATCGGCTGGAACAAGCGTACCATGGGTGGTACTGCGCTGAAATTCAAAGTTAAATTGTATCTCGAAGGCCATAAAGCCGGACGTTGTTTTGAAGAATGTGATTTTATACCAAATGGTATTTTAATGTAATTTTCTGCGTGTGACACATAAATAAAATATATTTCTTTTTCTTCTTATTCTGCCTTACTGCACGTACAACAATTCTTCACCGCAGACAAAAATGCTGATCCCCTAACGGGATTCGAACCCTGGACCTTTTGATCCGAATCCGAGCCCGCTTTCATCTGTACTACCCGCCCTTTTTCTAATAAATAAAGGGATATAAAGCAATTGTTACCAATTGCAAAACAATCTCTCTTAATCAATGACATAGAGTTCTAAAACGAATGGTTAAGGTTCGGTTGAGCAACGCGGTTCCTTTTCCCATCCTCGGATTGTTACAAGGTGTTCACACTAAAATGGACTATAGCAGTTTTCGTTTTATATGTGACACTGTTTTCTATGGGTGGTATAATGAGCTGGTTTAATATCTACAGAAAATATATATTGTATAAAGTTGTAATATAAATGAAAATGTTAACATGTGAAAATGAAAAAGTGCTACAGTGCCTTTAAAAGTGAATGATTTTCTAATCATCTGAATGGAATCTACATCTTAGTGTACAGCTGTGCACAATGACATAATTGGCGTTAATATAGGACATATTAGGATATTTAGTGAAAAACTTCACATCCTTTTCGTTTGGTTTACACTCGACCGCAAAAGAAACGACACCGCATTTTCAACAATGTAATAAATACTTGGGTGTGTTGAAATCGCCTGTTTCAAAGTGGTATCGGGCAAAATGTTTGTCATGTAACTTCAAAAGTCATAAAATGTAGAAATTTGATTTATAAAAGTTACTATATATCGACATAAATAACCTTCTTGAACTTGAAATTTGTTACCGTGCCTTTGTGGGACGTCATACAACAAGTCAAAACAGCTCTCCTATTTCGTGAAGAATTCTTAAAATGTGTGTTTCTCAGAAATATGAACAGATAATGTTTTGACATTTCAAATTTAGTTTAGTTCGCTCTTGAAAACGTTGTGTATCTCTGTTTCAGGCGTGTTTATCACTAGTGAGGTGTATTATCTTGCAGTTTGTATCGTTGAGTATACATCAGCGCAAGTTGACTTTACATCCATTCTTAATTCAATGTCATCACATATATAGGACATTTAAGTAAAGAAAAACTCATTGGATTTGCATTACCGCGTTTGAACTTTACACCCATTTTCATCACATGAAGGCAGTTAAGTGAAGAAAAACTCATGTCATCACTTATACATGTATAGGACATTTAAGTAAAGAAAAACTCATTGGATTTGTATTAACGCGTTCGAACTTTACACCCATTTTCATCACATGAAGGCAGTTAAGTGAAGAAAAACTCATCAGGTTAATATTAACGCGTGTTAACTTTACACCATTTTAAAGCCCACATCATCATTTAAGTGCAGAAAAAAACCTTTGTCAATGACATCTGCAATGAAAAACCATTTGCAAAATCTCTGAATAAATTCATATTTATTTACACAAAATTGACTTCGTATTTACATACGACTCCCATGTCTTCGTGTTATTTACACCAATGGATATCAAATTGACAGATTCTCTCGAGTGTATTTGAAATCCCAGCATGCTCTAGTACCCGATGCCTTATTCGTTAAAACCATTGCAATGATATAGTATTTGTTTACTGTCAAATTGCAATCTGACAAAGCAGGGCTATGGCAAAATCACTCCGGATTTAGCAAATAATACTTAGAATGCCTCGCAATCTGCCTGTATATCTGACAAATATGAAGTTTGAATTTGTTTTCGTTATTGAGTGCTGGGTTGATAAAGCTTGACATAAGAACTTGATTTTGAATCTGATTTCAAACACACGTTGAGAAATCTTAAGAGGTTCATTTGGTTCGTTGAGAACTATATTTTATAATGTATTTATGTGTTAAATTGAATAATTTTATACAATCAAGATGAATTTCATAAATATATATGTTTTTACTTGATTTGGGGTCTTAAAGATGTTCCTTCGGGTATCTAATGTTGTTTAGTTAAATGGAATTTGCTCATAATATATTTTCACAAACATTGGTTAATTCGTGATTTTTATGTCAAAATTTGTTCAGTGGGTTTGTCTGATGCTTGTATTTCTTTTTATTAAAACTGTTAATTTTCCTAATTTATGTTTTTCCTTAATAAACTCTTGCTTTCTGAAAATCTTAAAGATGTATTGTATATTCCACCAGCGGCATGATGCAATTTTAGTCAAATCTAATTATTTTTTAATTGGTTTTATTCGTGATTCGTGATAGTTTTACACGGAACGTTGTGTTCGTTTAAAGCTTTGTTGCAGTTTTTATGAAAATGAATTTTTATGATAATTTTCAAAATAAATTTATTAAGCAAATCCGAAATTCTTGGATAAAATTGGTATTTAGTATCAAATTATTTCACCTGCGGTTTGGTAGTTAATTTGGTTAAACAGTTCTCTTTTTGGATACTCTTTGAAGTTCTCACTCCAATTAAAATAGAGAGTTGATGGTTATTTAAGTCTCATTTTCTGAAGATCGTCAGTGCAGTATGTAATATATTCACGGGCAAAAGAAACGTCACCACATTTTGAAAACAGTATAAAATGAAATATTGATGTCGGAGAAAATAGATGTTGTATGTATTTGGTAGCCACATGTTTTTTTAAGAAATATTCACAATTTCATACATCAGAGTATGCAATTTTTATTTTTACATCTGTTCAAATTGACATGGGGTGCTAAAATCGTTTTTTAAAGATGTTTTTGGCCCACAATATTTAGTATTTAAGTTTAAAACATTGAAAAAGTAGAAATTTAATTAACTTAAGATATCCTCGACATAAATAACCTTCTTTGATTTAAATTTGTTGACGCGTCTTTACTGTAGGACGTCTCAAAACAAGCCAAAACTGGCTTTTTGAGGCTTCTATCTCGTCTAGTTAAGGAGATTCCAAAACGACCATTTCTTAAAACTTGTGTTTCTCAGAGTTATGAATAGATAATGTTTTGAAAATTCATATTTTGTATTGTTGGGTTCTGAAGACATGGTGTAACGCTGTTTCAGTCGCATTTATCGCCCGATGATTGAAATATCTTGTATTTTGTATGGGGACGTTTACAAGTTCATGAGGTTAAAAGTATAGAAACCACTGGTTAGGTTTTGAGAGACTGCCAACTATTATTATAAAACAATATGCGAATATGCGTCGATTGTACTATCTAGTAAGAGAGTAAAGATATAATCGGCGAGATAAATAAGAAACCCCATAGCTATGCTGTACATTGAGAAACTAAAATATATTTTTTTGAGAATTTGTGTTACACCACATGATGCAGAATGAAGATAATTTCAATTAATTCTATTCAATTTAATTAAAACAGTTCTGAATACATAATTTCATTTAATTCATGTATATCCAACCATAGGATCATAATGATAAAAAATAAAATGACATCGTGATTTCTATAAAATGTACAAAATCGGTATTCATTTCAAAAGGCAGTAATATCAAATATCACTTTGTTGCATATTGTCATGGTCATAAGAAAACCTGGAGTAATTCAAAATGAATGCATGTGCATAGTACATCAAATATTACATTCAACATACGGTTTTCTGCAGTAATCAAGTATGTTTGTATGGCAATTTCTCATACAATGGAAACAAGAAGTCAATTTAAAGTATTTGCATTTTCAATCAATGTCTAAAACGGTTCGAATTTACGTCATTTTGACAAATCGGAATACGCGTACCTTGTTGAACTTCCCAAAAAGATTCGCTTTAACTCGCGTGTTACCTTAATCTCAACATTTGATATTATAAGCAGGTTACATAATAAATAACAAAATATGACAAATATTACTTCGAATATAATTCGATAGACATAAAGATGTTAAACATTATACTGTGACATTATGAATATAATAAACATAACCTTTTATATTGCGCTTTTCAGGTTGAGTATCCTGTTCAAAGCGCACAAAGTCAAATACATCCTGGTGATGATGATTATGATGATGATGAGTGTCCATCTAAATGGGTGGCGGTTGTGATGATAATGGTTGACATTTTTGCTAAGGATTATGATTTTTGCTATTTTTCTTCCCTAACATGACCAATTTGCATATATATCCACTTTATCATGGTGAGAACGGTAGTAACAAGAAGATCACTAAATTATGTGAACAAGTAAAGTACGAACCTTCTTGCAAATACGGCCATATGAAGCACATTATCTACCATGAGACGAAATCCTGTTCATGTACAATGACACCACTGACAGTTATTGAAAATGTTACATTTCAAGAGAAAGGATGTAAATTGTACTTATATTGTTCTAAGTATGGCCGGAAACACATCTTTTCTATATTCGTGATATATGCATCCGTTCTCTTAGGAATTACAACTATATTGGTCTTTAATTGTTTCCCTTAGTATCTATGAGAGTAGTTTTTGACACAAACTCGAAAATGTAAATATCATTTTGGATTGGTAGTTATTACATCATTCTATAGCTATTATACAATACTGGTTGGTAGAATTAAAATTCGTTAGTAAACATGTCAGAAAGAGAAACAAATATTGACTACTAAACGTTATCAGTGACGAAGTGAACGAGTGAATGCTTTGGTATCTAACGAGCAAAAGCGAGGATACAATCCACGATTTTTATAAAACGGTGTGACACGGGACTGCGTTTAGTATTTTATGTACTCATTAAGCATATTGAATAAGATTGTCACTGTGACAGTTTGATGACAATAAGGGACCGAAATCGTGACATCATATTTAAAACAGTATGATATCACTTCATTTGGTATTACGTGATGTTACACAATCAACATTTCGATTTTTTAAACATTCATTTTTGTTCAATATTAGATCGACATGGTCACAGTATAGCGAGGCTGCCTACTTGTACACTTGTGGGGTATTTTGTTCACATAACAGTCCTACATATAATAATGATTGTACACAAATGTTTCAAATTGTACACCTGTCCTGTGAAAATAAAAATTTTCATTTCATAAATTTATGTTTGAAGTAATGGAATACCGAACTGTTACATAGTTGTACTATATTAAATTAAATGATTATAAGTTCCATAGTAAAATCCAGTAAACAATGACTATTGTTGTTAAACCAGGGCATGATATCTTGGAACTAATAGTATCCTAACTTCGTCAGTTTTTTACACCTAAAAATTAAGAAATACTCGTAAATATGCAATATGAATTGATTTTCATTATTTCCCGGATATATTTTACTTTAAAACACCACTATGCATCAGCATAACAGTCGCAATATATTGACTGCCTTCAAAGATCTTGGACTTTGAATGATAATGCCCTGAACAATAGCGTATTCCCATAATATTCCTTATTTCGTCAGTCTCCTTATACACCGTTTAGCGGCATTCGACACAATTTTAATTTAATTTTTTTTTCTAATAGGTATAATGCAATATATCTTAATTTCACAACCAATATCTTCGAGTTAATACTCGACATACCAGGAGATATCACGGGGTCTAGTATCCAATAGGGGTTAGATTAAGCTCCATAATGTGACCCCTGATAAAGGTATTTTCCTTACAATTAACAAGATTTCTGGACCCCAGATAAGCAATGGTATAATCGCTTTGAAAGAGACTTCATTCAAACATTGATAAAACCCTTTGACACCGATGTAAAATTTCTAATTTATTGACAGTGCTAATGGAACGTCCCTCGAATTGAAAAGTTATGCCTATTTGTTAGCGATAGCCTTATAGGCCTACTATTAAGCAACCACTTGGATGAAAACATTATCCACTTTAAGAGATAATCTTTTAATGCATGGTGGTCTATGGAAAGAGTTTAGACTAACAACCAGAATGCGATTAAATTATTGGTCCATAGAAGGTGGTATAGGTTAATAAGTGGACACATTATTCCGTTATGATGTTATTGGTTGAACTAATTTTCTCAGGTGCAAAAGAAACATGTTAAAGGGGCAGTAGCACGTTTTTTGCAAATTTTACTTTTTCAAATTTCCCATTTATAATGATAGTTTATATCATTCATATTTACTTTAGAGGGTAAAACATCTTATTACACAAACCAACTATCCGTAGTTGTAATAACAATGTTGTGTATAAAGCAAAAATTGCATGGCGGCCATTTGATTGTGAACACAATTTATTATTTCCAATGACAAAAAAACGTTTCCAATGGCTTGACGGAACCATGTTCACTCATATTTTGGCTTGATTTTCTGAAGAGAGAAGGGTGTTTTACTGTTGGTGACATTATTTTTCAATTACATTTCATCGACTTATTTCACCAGAAAAACGTACTACTGCCCCTTTAAGAGATTATGAAACGAGAGAGAAAGTAGATTTTGAATGTATTCTATAGACACATGTTCAGTGAAGAAATAATCACAATGTCATACATCAGAGAATGATACTTTTACTTTTATGTCAGTTCAAACACACGAAGGGTGCCAAAATCACTCTTCAAAATGGTTTTAAATTGTAGATTTCGTGACCCTGTGATCTCAAATACATGTAGGGTCACATGGGTCGCATCCTTAAGAAACAATTTTCATCTTCTTCTCCAGTTCCAAAAGGTCTAGAGAGCTGAAAAATTGTGGCCAGACTCATTGGCCAATGGGGATTCTAAATTGTAGTTTTCGTGACCCCATGACCCCGAATAGGGTCACAGGGATCACATCCTTAAAAACCTATGCTCTTTTTACTCTTCAGTTCCAAAAGGTCTAGAGAGCTGAAAAGTTGTGTGCTGAGTCCTTCGTCAATGGGTATTCAAAATTGTAGATTTGGTGACCCTGTGACCCCAATTGTGAGTCACAATCTAAAAACAATGTAAAAACCTAGTATTTGCTTGTCAACAGTGTGTTACTTGAGACAACTTAGATATTCATCCTTAGATAATCAATGAATTCTAATGAGCTACAGAGCCCATGGCTCTATATTTACTCCTTTATCACGCCAAGTTACGCAGATTCAATTTCTTAAAAGGTGGTTTTCTTAAAAATACATGTATGAACAGATAATATTGTGTATCTTTGGCTTCTGAATACGTAGTATAACTATGATTCAGCGGAATGTACCGCTCGTGTATTTTCTTGTAAACTACCGGGCAAAAGAAAGTACCTCAGTTCGTTTCGATTAATTCAATATTTAAAAGCGAGAAATCAGAATCTGATGAATTTGACTATGGCACGATACAATAATACTTATCTGCAGTAGTTTGAATGAATTATTTGGTGACTGTGGTTAACATTTAGTCTATCTATTTCAATGTGAAGCATATATCAACAAACTTGAAAATAGAAATTTAATTAGATCGATGTTTAAATTTCGCATTTCCCTTCACAACTTTAGAGTCAATCATCAACGCAAGAAACCATCAATGATATATCTGATAAAGATTAAATTTGTTTACATTGTGACAATAATGCTGTAGAATAAGAAAACCATGTTTTCTTTATATGTCAAAGATATTCTCCTCTTCGTATATTATAATGAGTATTTTCTGTCCATCCCAAACTATTGTAAAACCAGATTGACATTACAGCAAATATTTAACACACAAGATGTAAATATACTTCGTTTAACATCTATATACCTCTTTAAAATATTCAGGTTAAGATCGTCCTAACACAATACTGGTCACGTGACAACTATATATTTCTTCATATACAATTGTAGATTGTGTGTTATTTCAATGTTGTGTTGGATTAATACAGATTAATATTTATCTTATTAGTTAATTAGTTAATCTAATTAGTTCTGTATATAAACGTGAGAAGGGGCCTTACTTGACAATGAATTAAATCATCGTTTCTGACTTTGATGGTAATCTTTTTCAATCGTTGTCCTCTAATTTATTAACTTTTAGAGTGTTCGGATATTATTGGCTTGTGGAAAGAATCAAGCCAACAGTTCATTACAATAATTAGAACATGAAGTGATGCACAGAAGTTTGACAGCACTTAATTTACGTTATAGTTAAATTTCGGCACGTAAAACGCATGGTAGATATACTTTGCTAGACATATCACAATTTAAAAAACATTTTACTAAGCATAATAGATCACAATTATTAATAATTATGTGTATTATCATGATTGAATAGGTCCGAGTACAACAACATTTCCTTATCAATGTTCAAAATTATTTCCTTTTTTTTCTTTTTTTTTTAATTAGGTATAGTAACGTGGATAGAACAGAAAAATATGGCGCAAAATGTTTTCAATATATTTGACAATATATAATGGTTAAGCGGTGGTTTTACTGACAGGATATTTATTAAAGTGACTTTAGACTTACTGAATGGAGTTAAGTGATAATGAATTTTCTCTATTAAATGGATGGTGTATCATGAACACTTTATCATTTATTAATTATGTTAATTTAATAATATGTTCTTAATAAGGAATAATCTACATGATACAACACCTTACCATCCTTTTATCTAATACATGTAATATGATAATAACTAATATGTTTTACTGGTTTTCTTTCATTTTTCAAAGAAAACGATTGACAAGTTAAATAGTCTAAGATACATTTCTTATTGTTTTCTTCCTTTCGCATTTATTTATTCTTTCGGCTGAAACGATGTTCAACATTGTACGGGATGAGCTTTATAACAGTATTTATATGGATGAGTATATCCATATCATATCATTTTTTTTCTTTTGGGATATTGCTTGATCAAGATAATATATCAATACCGTTTGGGTAGGAAGTAACCTAAATCGTCTCACAGTGATTCGGTGCATTGTAGTAAATTCTATTTTATTGTCAATATAAATCTCTACATAAATTTAACTGGTCACAGTTCTAATGTCAGTGTTTTGTTGCAAATTAATTTGAACGCACTCTACATACCCCAAATAATGTTAACAAGATAATGAAAGTTTACTGTGTGAACTTTGTGTACCCTCTTCCGTTTGTCTTCGTGATTTATAACACACAAATAAACAAAATGTGATATTTGGTGATGATCACGTGTGACCTCGAGAGACGTGTGCGACATTTTCTCCAGTGTTATATTTTTTTCAGATACATCCAAAATGTTTAAATTTCTTTTAAAAAACATGTATATTCTGGATAGGTTTTCTACGTCTTCCATTGCTTGACTATGTTTTATGAAAAATGTTTATGTCTTTGTAATCAAGTTCATGATTTATTCCCCAAGTATCACCGCAATTCATAAAACTATTTCCTGTGCACATACATCAACATTTGTTTAATACAGATAATATATGTTTGCAATCACCTAATCTAGGAAGCATATCACCTGTATTGAAAAACTAAACCAGAACTTGAAGCAGCCAGATAAGGAAAGGGATTAACGAAATTCGCCTCTAAAGAATTTTATGTTTCCAGAAGGAGTGGATTCCATTGAATCAAATACGAAAAAAAAACTTTTCCTGTCCCATAAAATATTGGCAAACAAATGTGTCTCATACCTATCTAACGTTGTACCTCCCCACGCGTCTACTGTTTCAAGTGGATATAATTTACTTAATGAGCGCAACCGTCCACTAGAACGTGTTCGTTTTTCTTTTTTAAAATTGCTCCTAATACATGTAGATATACTTGGAACAAGTTGGGTGAAAATATCAAGACCTAAAAATCTCTTGCAGAATTTAAGCATGTATAACATCTTCTTATAAGAAAACTCATTCATTCTACATTTGTGATACTAGCAGATTAAGTATCCTACAAGCAAGATTACGAAAGGTGAAAATATCAAGACCTTAAGATCTACTGCAGAATTTAAGTATGCACAACACCTACTTATAAGAAAACTCATTCATTCTACATTTGTGATACTAGCAGATTAAGTATCCTACAAGCAAGATTACGAAAGGTGAAAATATCAAGACCTTAAGATCTACTGCAGAATTTAAGCATGTACACCACCTACTTATAAGAAAACTCATTCATTCTACATTTGTGATACTAGAAGATTAAGTATCCTACAAGATTACGAAATGATGCAGGTTGAATGATGATCTCTTTGGAGTTAATTATCAGATGAATGATTATGTGAATATCCTCTTGAAAATGATTTTAATTGTTTTAAATAAGAATGTAAGACTTAGTTATATCATCATATGAAAGACAATATTTGTTCTCTGAATTTGAGAACTAGGACCAACAGTGGAAACAATTTTCAATCTTACAAGGAAAATAATAATTTACTTTTAAACTTGTACAAGATTTTATTAATAAAATTAACAGATTTTGATAATATGTTTAGTAATTACTTATATGCATACATTTCGCATATTCTTGTGTCTTAGTATTTCGTATTGTACTTTTATAATACCTTTAGTATAAATTATAGTTACATGCTTCAGACATTTATTGTTATGTAAATGTATCATTTTTTATAGAAATGATTGTCAAGGTTGTTTACTGTGTTAACTGTAAATAGTGCTGTTACATTTTCATTGTATAAATATAATGATACTTTGTTTTACATGTTATTATACTGCACACTATAGTTCTTGCACATATCATAATGTAAACTATGTTTTTATAAAAGGCTTTGTAGCACGTTTTGTGCAAAAAAAATTCTAACATTTTCAAATTAGTACAAAAGTTATACAATTTATTGCTAATTAGAGGGTAAAACATTACACGACCCGATAAACCGTATCCATAGAAAATGGTTTTCCGTACTAGAAGAAAATTGTGCGACGTATAAAGCGACAGTGGTGTGGAACTCTTCAGTGTGAGAGGTAGATTTGTAGGTGTGATGCAGGTTTGAGAGTTCAGACAGCAAAATGAATTCCCATTCCATCATGTTTGAGTCTTTAGGTATCAATTGATCATTGAACACATTAAAGTGGTCACTCAAGAAAAATGGACTCGCATGACTTGACCAAATTGAGGATTGAGGAATAGTATCTAGCCATGCATTGGTAACACTGCACTCAGTCTACGAGCTGTATAACTGGGTACCTGAACCCGGGAAGTACGGAACTATGGACACCAAAAGTAGAATTCCTTCAGGGTAATACTTTTGGGCTCTGGGGATTCTCATGCATTGACATAACGCTGTTCAAACTGATACCTATTATATCCTTTCATCAATTTCATCTTTGTCGAAATGAATTTATTGTCTCATTTAAAGGCGTTGTAGATATTCTTACTTAAATAAAATAAATAGAATCTCATAAAAATATAAATAAGTGTTACCCACGGCGAAATAATACTCTTAAATCAATAAAAAAAAAGAGTCCTAAAACGAATTTACATGGTCCGGTTAAGCCATGCAAAGCGGCCATTTTAATGTGTTCACAGTGATCTGCCTGATGTAGCGATACCTACACACTCAGAGTAGAGTTTAAAATATGGTAGAATGATGGAATGGTCAACCATCTTGCTGTCAGAACTCTTAAATTCTTATGAGACCTACACATCTACCTTTCACACTGAAGAGTTCCACAACACTGTCGCTTTATACGTCGCACCATTTTCTTCGAATACGGATAGCCATATTCTTTGGATACGGCTTATTGGGTCGTGTAATGAGATGTTTTACCGATTAACGTACCAATATATTGTATAAACTTTAATAATAAATGGCAAATTTGAGAAAACATAACATGCAAAAAACGTTCTACAGTGCCTTTAACAAACCATGATTGCAATATGATATAAAGAATTAACGTTACCTTAATTCAAAACTAAAAATCTTATATTTATTTTATTATTCATTTATTAATTTCTTATATTATTTTGTTTATATAAATCAACATATAACTTGTCTAGTTGTTAATAAGCATTTAAGTCAAAATTCTTACCATCGAATTCCTGTCACGAACCAACGCAGGTAATTCTTAAAATCAAATTCATTCTGAAACTAAACTTCACCCGATACCATGACAAACCATATCCGAAAGATTTATATTTTAAATATCAATTTATGACTTTTGTGAAAGCATCAAAGATCCTAAAGGCAAATGGTTTGCACAATTTGTTGAACAAACAGAGCAATGGCGTCAGCGATCGCTTAAGATATTTCACTCTTTTCTTCGATACCAGGATCCATTATAACAATCTGATATGCTTTGAAGGGCCAATGGGATTTCAATTGATGTTAAAGTCTTATAGTTGGTCAACAAACAAGATGTCTTTGCGATTAAAGCAGCAATCTTTCGTCATCTTTTTGATAACTTAGAAGTTGAATTACTGGGTAAACATTACCAACTGGTGGTTCAAATCCGCCCGAGTTCTTTCATTCAAGCACGGTGGTCGATCTATGACTACTCATTTAAAATGAAGATTATGAAAAAGTTAAAGTGGGGTTGTTAAAGGATTTTACGGAAGAGAGCCTTTGCGAAGAGCTTTACAATTGTTGTCAAATTGAAAATGGTCGAATCTTAAGGTTCAATGTTTTCTTTTGTTGTGGCCTTTTAAAATGCTTTACCATGCAGTTTAGAAATCTGGATAAGTAAGCATATCTTAAGTTGTGACTTTGCGAATTAAACGCCTATCCAACAAATGTATGAAAACATCCAAAAGGATATACCTGTGATGGTAAAAGAAGATAGTAAGACAGACAAAGAAACACTTGTAACACGTGTAGTTATTGCTAAGTTATTGTTGAGAATACTTGTAATTAAAGTTGTTGATACTGACTTCGAATTTTACAGCAGTTACGGTGTTAGTAGTAGTAGTAGTAGTAGTAGTAGTAATAGTGTTGGTGGTGGTAGTAGCAGCAGTAGTAGTAGTAGTAATAGTAGCCACAGTAGTAGTAGTTGTAGTAGAAGTAGGAGAAAAAGGAGTAGGCGCAGGAGAAGAAACAGTAGTAGTAATAGTAGTAGTAGTAGTAGTAGTAGTAGTTGTAGTAGTAGTAGTAGTAGTAGTAGTAGTAGTAGTAGTAGTAGTAGTAGTAGTAGTAGTAGTAGTAGTAGTAGTAGTAGTAGTAGTAGTAGTACCTTACATTAAAATGTTGTAAATGTGTACAGAATGAGGCACATCTATAGATTTTCACATAGAAGATGTCTTATTTGTCGATGAACAGATGTAATTTATTCTAATTAATTTTTACATTTAATATTTTTTTTAAATAAAAACGATGTAGAATATTCTTAGACTGATAACTAGAGGCACACTTTTCAGTTTTAAAGTATAACGTCGAAAACTCCAGATATTTGAAATTTAACATCATACATAATGATAAAACCAACTAAGTGGTTACTTTGCCTGGTAGTTTAGTAGTGGTGTTGTGTTGAATTATGTATAGCTCATCTGACCTGAAGCGTTTTGGGATAAGTTCGTTGTCCAATTCTGAACTGCATGTACAAAAGAGTTTATTTAAATGGTACCTCTGTTGCACCATCTTCCACGGCAAGGTAAACATGTATCGAGATCTCTCCATTTTTTACCTCGCCTTCAACCTAGCCAGAAGTGGTGAAATGAATCAGCGACACCTATTGTGATCACGAGTTACGTCCCTTATCATCTGCTAACATACAGTCAATGAAATCGCCGTTTACATTCGGAACCAATTCAAAATACGCGGCGATCGACACAGTCACAGAGGCAATACAGCTGCCTGATGATTGGCTTATCCGATTAGCCTGCAGTACGTTAAAATCTTAGCACTGAAAATGCGAGGTTTGAGGTCAAGGGCGGAAGGAGAAGATATGGACATCTTTTCGTTACGCCTGTGACGCCGTGAAGATGCTGTTGCACTGTTCTGACCAAATCAACAAAAAACATTGTAGAGTCTGTCCATCACTAGTTTTCCCTTAAAAACCGCTTTTCTAGTTTAAAATGTATAATCGTTTATCACAAAGTGTGTTAAACTTCAATGGTTGCCTTTGCTAATGATGATGAATTAACATAAATTGTATAAATATATTTGTTTGTTAGGAGAGGTATTGTATATATATTGTTTAAACAACTAGCAAAAAGTGAAAAGATTTTAATGTCAAAGCTGACATTAAGCAAGTGTCTAACACACACATTCAAAAACATTGAAAACCGTGGATGAGAGACCGTAAAGGGATAAGGGTATTAATGTTAGTTTTCTCGGTAACATGCATCCCTGTGTGTGTGAAAATAATTTTATGTAAATATGTTCAAAATACGTCTTAGCTGGATATGTAATTGCTGAGAGTTTTGTTGGATTCGAACCTGAACATCTCAATCCAAAACGTCGTGGGAGGTTCGTTTGTAGATACCTATTCTATTGAGGCAATGAACTAACCCTTAACAC
Source organism: Gibbula magus (assembly GCA_936450465.1). NCBI lineage: Eukaryota > Metazoa > Mollusca > Gastropoda > Trochida > Trochidae > Gibbula > Gibbula magus. The sequence continues at coordinate 26,928,607 of OW388303.1, forward strand.
CTGATTAACTTGATATTTGCAAGAAAAGGGCTTAAGAAATAAGACCCTAATTTGATAGGAGTGTTTGAAACCGGATTCGAACATAGGACAAAACCATCGGGCTCTTGTTGACTAAAGTGTCTTGTCCGGTTATTGTGAACGTGTCACGGCTTCAATTGGCAAATTATTCTAAGCACTGATTGTTTGCAAGCGTCAACATAGACTCTTAGAGCAATTAGAAAACTTAACAGGCATGGTTGTTAGCTTGGCTGTAGTGGCGAAACAGAAGGAGGTGTTTGATTCTAATTAGAGGAACCACACTCATTGTGGTATAAAACTGTTGAATGGTCGTTGTTAGCCTTCTTGACTAAAAGGCCGAGTTCGGATCCAGTTATTCAAACATTCTCTCGTAACATGATGTAATGGATATGACGATGTCAAAACTTCTGAAGTATGCTGAGCAATGCTTAAAAATGTCTGGCTGTTTATTCACTCTGTATTTATATTATGCAATTTTGTTCTTTGACTTTTTTCCATGACGTTGTACTGTGACTCTGTTTCCTGTGACTTCATTTCTCTAGATTCTACTGAGAAACGCTGACAAAAAGTTGTGTCATTTTTGTCTTTATTATAGTGAATATTTTTTGTAGTTTACTTATGTTCAAAAACTGGTACATTCACATCATTTAGATATTGTTACAGTCTTATATTTTGGATCACACGTTATGCAAGAGACTCGTCCCGAAAAAGATACAAAAACGTGTGCTATTGCAAAAAGTGTAATCCCAAATATAATACTAAGTTCAAATCGTTTTGTCCAAGCATACCTACATTAGAAATGACATCGAAGAGTATCAAGAAGGGATCTCTTGTTTGAAATGTACATGATATAGAATAATTTGGATGTAATTGAAGGTAATATTTGGTGTGATGGGAGAACTGCAGGAATTTCTAATTAAAAAGCGTGTCCAAATGCTATCATCAGTGAGATAACAGTGATGCCTCCAACGATAATTAGTCAATTAATTTATGAATTGGGAAATACAGGGCTCCGTTCTATAACAGCGAGCGCTTATAATCGCTCATTGATCGCTCAGTGTAGCGCTCAATGTAGCCTCTTCTCATCTGAACGACACGGTGCGATTCCTCGAAGTTTGCTCGCCTTGCTACGTAGCGCTACATTGAGCAATCGCGTTCAAGAGAGGTTTAAAAGTAATCATTGAGCGATAACTTTGAAACCTCTCTTGAACATGGCCCTGATGCCATTCGGGTTCCTACTTGAAATGTAGGGGGAAAAGTCACATGAAAAAGGTCACAGTAAAAAAGTCACAGGTAAAACAGTTACAAATAATATTATTTTAGTATTATGTAAGTGCTGAGTGAGTAAATCTTTGATATTTTAATTAGTTGTCCTTGTCATGTATTTTTAAATGAATTAGTTAATATATGACCACTTATTATGTTGGTTTAGTAGAGTAGATACATCCACTCTGCAGGCCTTTTAATCCCTTGAAACTGGCTATGGTATATATATACAAGTAAAATATATAAGTAAAAATATGTCGCAGGAACAATACAAAAGATCTTTCGTGCCATTTGCGATTGGAATAGTCTTGATGATGATATAATGAAATCCGATTCGTATTAAATAAATTGTCGGACAACAACAGCAACGTTCAAAATAGTTGTTACGTTTACATGTAATGATACTTATATTCGTCCTGTAAGCGTATTTTATGTTAAAGGCGCTGTAGCACTTTTGTCATATTATTTTTCTAAAAATTTGCGATTTATTAACAAAGTTTCTATAATAAATTGTTACGTTAGAGAGTAGAGCATCTCTTTACGCGACCCGATAAAACGTATCCATTTAAAAACGATTATCCGTATTGGAAGCAAACGGTGCGGAATATAAGGCAATCATTTTGTGGAACTCTTCGGTGTAAGAGGTAGAGTTGTAGATCCCATGCGAATTTGAGAGTTCAGACAGCGAGATGGTTGTCAATAACCATTCCATCAACGAACCACATTTAATATCTACTCTCTCTTTTTAACAGCAGGTTTTCGTTGTATACTCTCTTAGAATGTAGGGACGTGGGTATACATGTATGTTTAGAGACATCGTTTAAGAGACATTTTTTTTATTCATGATAGTAAATACAAGAATAAACAGCTTACAAGTTTGATTTATGTATTATCGCTACACATTTATTAATTCAAAAGTAGCAATTACCACAAAAGCTATCTCTATTTTCTCATGACGTTAGCCAATGCATACAAATCGGGTATCAGTGGTTTTATGTAATATGTTATTGCCTAGACGATGGCTCTTTAAAGGACTGTTCTTGACCATTGTCCTGGGCACTCAAGGCGCCATCGAGGTGGTCAGGCGGTCAGTTTGTTGACCAATGCAGCCCCTCAAGACCGCAAGGCCGACTGTTATTATAATGACCACTCGTCCAATATTGACCATCGAATTGACCAAGTGGTAAATCTAACAAGGGGGGCGGTACGAAGGTCACTTAAACTGTTTAATCCCTTGTAGCGATCGCCATGTTAGCGTACTAATTGAATATCTCAAGGGGTGTGCTATTTCATTTTGTTTTATTGCTTTACAATGAGGGGTCTAATAAAAGGAACAGTTCATGTGGACTTGACAATTCACTGTATCAATATGATTTTAATTAAGTTTCGTATTTTGATAAACTTTATGAATATTCAAATAAAGTTTCGTATTTCTATAAACACTATTAATATACTTTTAATTAAGTTTCAAATTTCATCAACAATAGTATTGTCCAATGTTAATAGATAAATAGTTTAATTATAATAATCCATAGATAAGAATGAATATGATAAATCCATGATATATGGTTTCAAAATTTGTGAAGATGCACTTTGTTCATACAGTTTATTATTTTGATATATTATATTTATATATTTAAACAAATCCGTGATATTTCTTACAATGTTTGTGTAAACATCTCAACCATAAATTTATTGTGGATCGGCATATACATAAACCATCTAGGCTCGTTTGCCAATCCATTTCTTCTTCTTTTTTTTAATAAAACACGTTTAAACCGGTTTGTAATTTTCGATATGTTGATGTCAAAGTTTGAAATACGTATTCCTTAAATAACCCACGGTTTTATTGAATTCTCTTTTATGAATATTATTACATTGTAACCTATAAAGTAATCGCATAAAAAAGTAATACTACGAAAATAAGTCAATTTTTATTTCATTTTCACAATATACATATGGTTTAAACGTATTTTTATTCATAGATAATCTGGTTTGGTAAACAAGCAAACTTTTGCTTATGTTAATACCTCACCAATACATACATATAATAACAAACACACAAGAACTGGACATAAACATGACAAACTAAAGCATAATGATACCATGCGTACATGATTGTTGCTTATGAAAGATTCTTTGCAGTTCCACTTTATTAATGATACAGCTACGTTGTTCTTCAATGATGGAAACACGTTAATCTAAGATTCTTTATCAAAGCGCTTTGTTTTAATGAAATATTGATGGAGGGATGCGATAATGTTCGTATTAACATTATCACTGGTTTTCGGTGTTCCATTTAACACAGTTTGGAGGCTGTGGCCATTTACGTAGAAAAATGCATTATTTCTAAAGACAGTAAATAATTCACATGTAAACAGGTAATGAACAACATCTTCCTTACGGTATCCACATGCGCATTCGGGATTGTTAGAAATATGTCTATTTACTTTATCGGCATTCAAGTACATATTAACATCATGTTAAGAATATATACATTGCAGTCAAATATTTAACGACAGCCATTAATCTGACATAGCATTAAACCATTTGCAATGCCATAATGACTAAATACATAAAAAGCTAAATGTATACATGTAAGTAATGATATCTAAACTTCCTAGTTTATTGTCTTGAAAATCAATTTAAAAAGGTTAATGAAGGAGATATTTGAACAAATGTCACTGTAGCATTTTTTTATTTTTTTTCATTTCAAATTTGCTATTTACAATAAAAGTTAATGAACTCTATCTTTACTTAAGAGGGTAAACCAATCTATTACACGGCCTGATTATCCGTAGTGGTAGAAACTTGTGTCACCTATAAAACGAAAAACATTTTTGTAATTCGATATCTAAACATCCTCGTTCATTGTCTTGAAAATCAATTTTAAAAAGTTAACCTGTTGTTATTGAAAAATAATGAGCAATTAATGAAGAAACAAACATTTAAACACTGGCACTGTGGCATTTTTTGCATTTTTTCATTTCAAATTTGCTATTTACAATAAAAGTTAATGAACTCTATCTTTACTTAAGAGGGTAAACCAATCTATTACACGGCTTGATTATCCGTAGTGGGAGAAAACTGTGTCACCTATAAAACGAAAAACATTTTTGTAATTCGAACCTTTCAATAATTCGAGGATGGGAAATGGATTCGCATTGCCTACCCGAAGCATAACCATTCATTTTTAAATTCTAATTTAAGTGAACTCTTTAAAACTTTTATTTATTGATGGAGGAGGCTGGTTTTGCAGTTGGTAATAGTTATGTCTCTCCCCGAAGGGTCGGGTGACATACTGTTTTTGGATGAGTTTCCGTCGGCGTTGGCGTCGGCGTCGGCGTCGACGTCGGCGTCGGCGTTCCCATTGTTTCCGGAGCATATCTCTAAAACTACTTGACCAATCTTCACCAAATTTGATGTACAACCTCCCCATATCATGAATATGGTTTCAGCTTTCTTCAATTGTTTGTTTTGTTTCCATGGTAACAATTTGGACTTTGTCCTTTTGAAAGATAGGGTTTGTTTCCGGAGCAGATCTCTGAAACTACTTGACCAAATTTTTTATACAGCCTCTCCACATCATGCAGATGTGCCTTTGGGGGTTTCAGATTTTTTACATTTTTTTCCATGGTAAAAGTTTGGACTTTGTCTATTTGAAGGGTAGGGGTTGTTACCGGAACAGATTTCGAACACTACTTGGCCAGTCTTCACCAACTTTGGTATACACCCTCCCCATATGATGTAGATGTCCCTTTTTGGTGTTTGAACTATTTTAATTTCATTTTTTTCTGTTTCCATGGCAACAATTTGGACTTTGTCTTTTAGAAGGGTAATAACTGGGGAAAGGGAGACATCTATTTTTATGAGTAAAAACACCTTATAGTTCTTTTCAATTTTGTGAGATCGGAAAAAAGGTCTCAGGAAAAAAAGTCATAGGTAAAAAAAAGTCATAAGTCAGAATATTTTAATAGTCACAAATGCAATATCAATTTACAGTTTACAAATGCTACTTTGACATCTGGCATCCAAAATGATTCTTTATCCTAATGTTCAAGCTAACACCGTAAAGGAAATTTGGGAAATAAACAAATTAATCAAAACACAAAACACATCAAGTCACACAAAAGATCAAAGAACCAAACTGTTAGTATTTATAACAAGGTATAGCGAATGAACTATATCTACTAACCAAACGTAATGAGTGGCTTTATATTAACTAATTAATTAAATTCACAAACAAATAAACTAACTTAAAATATCAAAGAATTACTCACTCTGCACTTATGTAATACAACTTATGACTTTTTTACTGTGACTTTTTACTGTGACTTTTTACTGTGACATTTTACTGTTACTTTTTACTGTGACTTTTTAACTGTGACTTGTGTCCCTACATTTCCATATTCCCATTAGAGAGCATCCAACACGCCTTTAAGTGTTCATTTCATTGAGAAACGAGCTGTTTAATAAACATACCTGGATATAGATAAGAAATAATATAACAATATGAAATATCAACGAATAAAGATTTTGAAATCAATTGAAATAGGTTCGTGTTCAAATATTTGTAACATACATATCTGATCCTGTAGTGGAGAAAATCCAATATAGCGCAGTGATATAAACAAAATTAAAAAACAAGATGCTTTTTACATAGGAAATGAAGTAATTTTCGTCCATAATTGGTCCGTTTGAGTGATTTCTGCTTGTAACATGTAACGACGATTACTTCTTTGATCGGCATTTCAGAGGCTGTTGTGGTGAATGAGAAACAGACAGACAGACATACAGATTTGTTTTATGTTAATTTTATATACATATATACAGTTTCATTTTGAAAATAAAGAATGTTCGGTAAAGAAATATTGCCAGTATACACACCCTGCAGTTGTTTCATATAATGCGGTCGTAAAATGAGAACAAGTGGATAGTCAACTTCTTTATTTCAACAGAGTGAGGGTGAACTTGATAGAGAGAGAGAGAGAGAGAGAGAGAGAGAGAGAGAGAGAGAGAGAGAGAGAGAGAGAGAGAGAGAGAGAGACAGACAGAGAAAGACAGAGACAGAGACAGAGATAGTGACATACAGACAGAGACAAATAGACAGAGACAAAGAGACAGAGTCAAAGAGACAGAGACAGAGAGACACAGACAGAGACACGGAGACACAGAGACACGGAGACACAGAGACACAGAGACACAGACAGAGAGAAACAGAGAGACAGAGAGAGAAACAGACAGAAAGAGAGAGAGAGAGAGAGAGAGAGAGAGAGAGAGAGAGAGAGAGAGAGAGAGAGAGACAGACAGACAGACAGACAGAGAGACAGACAGACAGACAGAGAGAGAGAGAGAGAGAGAGAGAGAGAGAGAGAGAGAGAGAGAGAGAGAGAGAGAGAGAGAGAGAGAGAGAGAGAGAGAGAGAGAGAGGGAGGAAGACAGAGAAAGAAACAGAGACAGAAACTTGCTGGATCCGCCTGTGGTATGTTCACTCGTCTCAATGTTCACTCGTCTCAATGTTCACTCGTCTCAATGTTCACTCGTCTCAATGTTCACTCGTCTCAATGTTCACTGTCTCAATTTAGTAGATTGCGGATCCTATCACTCGGCTCAATGTTACAGTAGATCGGGGATCCTATCACCAAAGACTCGACTCGCTTTAAATCAAACCATGGCCTGAAGGACTCATGTCGAGCCAGAAGGGGGAGTAAAATGGCGACAACAATGCTTCAAGGGTACCCCCAAAGAGGGGCAATCGAGGCATAATGCAAAATGGCCTTTATGTGTACCCACCCTCCTCCATTGCAAGTAACCCAATAGGTTGATGACCATTGACAGAAATTTAAACCAAGCTCTTGACAATCGTGGCGCCACGAGCTGACAACAAACAAGCCTGTAGGTAAATCTATGGTGGACCAGAGGGGTCATCATCCTCGATCGTCTCCAGGTACATACATGTACATTCCGATAAGTCTCTTCTCATAGTGCGAGTGCGAAATCAGCTCCGCTGGAAAACGCTAGTTTAATCTCAAATCATCATCATCATCATCATCATCATCATCATCATCATCTTATCATACCCTGGCATTGACCTTGAGGGGATTATTTGTTTATTGGGGATTTCGTCCATTATCGATTTTGTCCATTATTGATTTTGTCCATTCGGGATTTTGTCCGTACACCGAGACTGATCCAGGGCGTGAGTAGAGATATTTTGGAACATATACCCTGGAGAATGTCGAGAATTGAGAGATCATTTGAAAAGATATTTTGACGATATTAGGAAATTAAGAGAGGAGAGTGATATATTGTGGTAAAATTATGTAGTATCGCTACACTTTAACGTATATATCGTTATGAAAAATATTAACTGAATTTGCCTTCAGTCTAATATTAGCTCAAATGAAGAGCGATCCAGTAGATGTAAGTTATATGAACTTAATCAATATTGGCTTACCTATTTCCAAGATATAAAATGAAATGATAATGTGTTATCAAAGACCACAAAAACGTATGAACATTTTTATTTCTTATATTGATGACCTTTTGATGAAATTTTGTCGTTTCTTTAAGTCTTTTTTTCAAATTTCACTTGTTTATAGGATATATCCTAAACGTGTATTATCTTTCCGTTTTTGCATATCCACGTCTTCTTGCTTCAAATTTAACGACTTTTTGCAGTACCAGATTTCGATTCTCCATTTTCAGATGTACCCTTATGATTCTGTGAAAATCAAATTTTGGCCCGCTCATGCATAAGATATTTGAAATTTCCATGACACTAACTGATCCATGTGATTGGCAAATTTTAGATCAATCCTTTCGAAGGAAAGATTGAGAGAAAATTGGCCCTTCTAAGACACCATAGAATTCAAATTTCCTTGGCAATAGTGGATCCCGAAGCTGTAGAAGGACCAACGAAGTCGTTTATTGGTATTAGACACCTTAGCCTAGTGTCAAATGATGGTTATAAGCAACTTTAAACATACTGGCCAAGTGCTGGCTTTATTTCGTAATGCCTCGTGGTTGACATGCGATTTAAGCAATTGTTCAAATATGCACAGGTTATTTGCACAGTGAAAATATTATCTTTATTGTGGCGCCTCATAAAAAAACATGGCCTCTTGTTTGAAGTAGTTTGTTTTGAATATTTTTTTCACTTCTTTTTAGATGATTTTGACGAGTCATAATTTTTAGAGGAAATATTTGGAATGTTTTCTTGCTTCTTTAACTGTGGTTACTTACATTTTTAACCTTTTAAAAACAAAAACATTGTATATTGCCTTATTGATATTGGACTCATTTGCTTATTTTATGTGTATTCCATCGATCACGTGATTTCTCGTCTATCGCCTAGAAATACCATTAGCAAGATATGTGTTCCCATTTATTATATGACGACCAATGAAATACTCGGATACTCACTGATTTATCAGTGAAATAAACTGTCTATCAAGATACAGTGAAAAAATTTTTATTTTCACTGCGACCAGTAAATGATATAATTTGACGTCATAAGACAATGGTCTGACGCAGCGAATTGGCTTATGACGTCACAGTGTTACCTTGGTGACGGGCTGTTGCTAGCGGCCGCTCGGTGTGAAAACGACCCATTTCGGACGTACTTAAAAGGAAAACATCATATAATATATAGAATATACGTCAATTCTTGACAAATACCATGTTTATCTCATCTCGTGAGGTAGAAAAGTCATATATTTTCACTCGTGGCTGCGCCACCTTTCTACCCAACTCGATGAGATAAACATGGTATTAGTCAAGGAAAGACATATATTCTCTATGTATTTCTTTCCTACGCTATTTCTAAGCGATACGTGCCACTGTGCTAAATCCCTAAACCCATCATACAACCCGTGCGTCCACTAGATTCACTAAGTTAACTTGCCTATTCTGACGAGATATCAATTCAACTGGGATACAGAGTTACAATGGTTTTTACAAACATACTTTACCTTGTTGTATCCATTCGTATTCGTGTTACACTGAAGTTCAGCGTAGTACCACCCATGGTTCGCTAGTTCCAGCCGATGCTCGCAGGTTTCACCGCAAAGCATAGCCACATGGCGATGCGGGCTTTCTCCCTGCCATAATACTAGCAGCCGCGATATAAGTGAAATACTCTTGAAAGCGGGGATAAACACCAACTCACTCACTCACTCGTATTCGTGTTGTCACCATAAGGTATTTGAGCAACGTTGCATATATATCAGATCTCCTTGAATAACAACTTTGAATTATTTTTTTAATTGATACACAGATATAGTTGATTAAAATGTCGCCTCACTACCAACTGAATATATACGGCACAAATGTTTAACGTGCCACATTTACGGGAGGCTATGACATATTTAGGAGATTTGTGAAGGGTGAGTAACACCGGTAGGGTGGGACATGTCTACACATCAGGACCACTTTTCACAAAACAATGTTTACTTAGGTTAACTTTAAATCCCATCTTAAGGCTACCTTAGTAATTTGTGGAACTAAGCCCATGCGTTATTTTCAGTGGTTCTTACACTTTTGTATTGACTTATTTTATGTTCCACTTCATATACCATGACTAGCAGATTTCGAACTTATCTATATCTATTATTGTTCAATATTAGCATATCAAGTCTTTAAAGCGCATTCCATCTGTTGAAGTAGTATATACTCCGAAAAGTTGTGTTTGTTTCATAAAGAAGAAATTGTTATCCAGAAAGAAAAAAAAAATCTTATTATTATCATAGTTTTCCCATTTATTTATTAATATAAAGCTCGGGTAATACAACTCACTACGTACATGTATATGCTCATTCTAAGCAAAGACGTGGCTTCCACATTAGACAATATGTTAATTTTCAAAACCTATAGTTAACTCTTACATATAATGGACACAAATAGTTGGGGATATTTTCAAATTTTTAACTTATGAGTAATGATTATTGATAAAACATCAATCATAAAAATCCAAATATCTCTAACTTATTTTGTCCAGTACATTTGGATGAATTGATGAAATCTTTCATGGAATAAAGGCCAAATATTTTCTTTAAAAAATAAAAATTATTCAAGTCAATTAATTAAGTAACTATTTTTAAATTTCAGATATGTTTATAATTTTTGTTCTGAAAATAATGTTTTCATTCTATGAAACGGTCAAACATATTAAACCTCAACAAGGCCTCGTTATTTAAGGAGCCCGAATTATAAAGCAATTCAAAGCCTTTTTTATGCAAAAAAATCAAATTCAAATCCGAACGACAAACGAGCACTTTACTTATCAAGGGTGGGGATCTAAATCCACCTCAATCTGAAGTGCAAGCGTAATCCTACTCATATCATATTCGAATCATAAAAACAGCAGATGGCATTTCATACATCCATTTATTCAGGCAAGCTATTTCCAGTTGTACATCTGTTTGCCTCGGTAATAATCCTGAAATCAATTAGAGCCCTTGTCTTTTCATACAGGGCATTTTCAGCGCTCAATTACTAATAGTACCAGCAATGATCTCTACTGTTGAATCGAGACGATATGTCTATCGGTGTCTCACAAGAGCTTTTGCCCTTTCACTTTCATCGGAGGAAAAGCTTACTGTTTGCTTACAGGCTGTGGTAGGCAACTTGAAGTCATTGGCTTAACAATCGTGTTTTGACTTCGGTATTGTTCGCTGCTGCCGAGTGGCCCCGAGACTTTGCGAATGGAGTGGCTTTTAGGTATTCGTTTTCAGTGATTGAAATCGCAGACAGAACTGTCTGTGCCTTTCAGTTCGAATGAAGGGCTCGGCGATTATCGTCTATTTCTTCGCATAGGTACTTGTGAAATATCACGCTATCTCCAAACACTTGATGAGATTCGTAAAATAAATGAAATATTTATGGCCAGAAATACATTAGGCGTCTTTCGCGTCTGATATTAATGATAAGGGACCAAGAAGAGCGCCCTGTAAATCACCTAGTAGGAGACTTAACGTACGCCCAGTATAATAAGCTGTCTCGCGATGTGCTCTTTTAGTGTTAACTACGATCTGAAGTTTGATCTACAATATGAAAACTATATATGGGTTACATGCGAAATGATATACGATTTAACCATTCTGTAATAAAAAGCATAAATTGAAATTTCTAATCCTTATTCTCTTTGTCTATCTTTCCCCTCGCTCTGTAATATCGTATCTGTCAAAGTATGTCTGTCCTTCTGTCTCTCTGTCTCTCTGTCTCTCTCTATCTCTCTGTGTCTCTCTCTGACTCTGTATCTCCTGGTCCGTTTCTGTCTATTTGTCTCTCTCTGTCTCTCTCTGTCCCTCTATCTCTCTGTGTCTCTCTGTCTCTGCATCCCTCTGCCTGTTACTCCGTGTCCGTCTCTCTCTCTCTTTCTCTCTCTATGACTCTGTATCTCCATGTCCGTCTGTCCGTCTGTCTCTCTTTGTCTGTCTCTCTCTGCTTTTCTCTGTCTGTTTGTCTGTCTGTGTCTGTCTGTGTCTGTATGTGTCTGTCTGTGTCTGTCTGTGTCTGTCCGTCCCTCCGTCCCTCCCTCGCTCCCTCCCTCCGTCCCTCCGTCCCTCCCTGCGTCCCTCTCTCTCTCTCTCTCTTAAACGTTTTCAGACGCGCATTCTTATCTCTCGCTTTAATTCATAATCCTTCTCATTTCCCCATATCTCCCTTATTAACGCATCATATATGAGACATTCTTCGGCGGGTACTTGTAAAAATCCGACTGGCGCCGCGGCTTCGGAAACGGACCGGACGAAAGCTAATTTGTTTTCACCAAGTACACCCCATAGGACTGGTTTTATCCCGCATCGTGTCACCGAAAGCACAAATCGAAGTTAAGTTACAATGGATCTTCCCTACCAACAGTTTTGTCATCATTATATAGTGAAGCGGAGATTAAGACAGCTTAGCTATATGTATTCGGCTTCTCTGACTAAGTGACTAAGTGACTAAGTGACTAAGGGAATGGGGGTTGATTTATCGTGAGCTGTTAATATAAGGTTCTTATAACTCATTGAGATAAATTTGTACAGACGAAAATGCGTCTCAGTTTTTCGGTTGGTTATTTGAATGAGTGCAATGAATCTGAGTGATAAACTCCACAATTAAAGTACACCGAGATGTGAACGTGGCCTGTTGTGTTTCCTATCGTTGTATTTGCGTTAAAGGCGCTGTAGCACGTTTTTGCATATTTTTCTCTCAAAATTGCCATAAAGTTAATACAATATATTGTTACGTTAGAGGGTAAAGCATCTCTTTACCCGACCCGATAAACCGTATCCATTTAAAACGGTTATCCGTATTGGAAGAAAATGGTGCGACGAATAAAGGAAACATTTAGTTGAAATTTTCAGTGTGGGAGGTAGAGTTCACAGTTGTAGGTCTCAAGCGATATTGAGAGTTCGGACAGCAAGATGGTTGACCATTTCATCATTGTACACTATTTGAAACTCTACTGTGGGTGTTTAAGTATCGTTACAGATACTTAGATACACATATAACTTCTACTACCTTCGAGTGGCCATTTTAATGTGAACACCTTAAAATGACAGCGGACTCGCATGACTTGACCGAACCATGTACATTCGTTTTAGAACTATCTTCATTGATACAGGAGTATTGTTTAGCCATTGATAAAATTTATTTGCCTTTCTGGTAGAGCACTATATTTCATTTAGAACGGTGTTCTACAGTGCCCTTAAAGGGAGGGTTCTATCGGGGTATTTTTCTGGACACGAAAGTCGAGGGGACACATTTGTTTATAGTTGTGTTGTAAATACAGTTCTGGTACACAATCCAGTTGAAACATATAACGGATGGTAGTATTTTGATGGTTATAAACTCACGTGCAAAAGAAACGTCCCCATACAAAATACAAGATATTTCAATCGACGGGCGATAAATGCGACTGAAACAGCGTTACATTATGTCTTCAGAACCAAACAATACTAAATATGAATTTTCAAAACATTATCTATAATTCATAACTCTGAGAAACACAAGTTTTAAGAAATGGTCGTTTTGGAATCTCCTTAACTAGACGAGATAGAAGCCTCAAAAAGTCAGTTTTGGCTTGTTTTGTGACGTCCTACAGTAATAACGCGTCAACAAATTTAAATCAAAGAAGGTTATTTATGTCGAGGATATCTTTAATTAATTAAATTTCTACTTTTTCAATGTTTTAAACTTAAATACCAAATATTGTGGGCCAAAAACATCTTTAAAAAACGATTTTAACACCCTATGTCTATTTGAACAGATGTAAAAAATAAAAATTGCCTACTCTGATGTATGAAATTGTGAATACTTCTTTACAAAACATGTGGCTACCAAATACATTCAAAATCTACTTTTTCAGACATCAATATTTCATTTTATACTATTTTCAAAATGTGGGGACGTTTCTTTTGCACGTGAGTATAGATTTGACATTATGACAAAGAACAGCGCCTATTTATTCAAAGTTATAAGCAATGAGAAGTGAAGCCATGCATTGGACAACGAGTGTGGAAAAACTTTGCTATAACCGCAGGTATGTTTATATATACGTAGTTCGCGGATCATACACTAAAGTTGAAAATGTTCTTGATCAATGCAACGTTGTATGATCTATGATATCTATCGTTTGAATTTTGCAAACGAATCTGAAAAATGCATTTGTATTTGTATTTACAAATGTATTTTGTAACTAACTAAAATTAGTCTTATCTATTGTCAGTTTAGTTCTGTAAACTTCAAACTTAGATTATTTACCCCTTGTTGCCAGTATCGGACTTCTATTTGGGAGCCTGTTTTCATTAGATATTGCTTTTTTTCTCATGTGTGTACAAATGAGCCTCAATGAACCGATGCTGGAGTGAATGGAGGTGAAGTGAATTGGAGTTTTACGCTGCTTTCAAGAGTATTTTACTTATATCACGGCTGCTAGTATTATTGTTGAGGGAAAGTCCGATTCAACGCCATGGTGGCTATGCATTGCGGTGAAACTTGCGAACATCGACTATAACTAGCGATCTGCACTGAAATTCAATGTAGGATTGCACCAAAACATTACTGCATAACAGCCGAGCCCCTGGCGGGATTCGAACCGGACCTCTTGATCCGAAGCCGAACGCGCTAACCACTGCGTTACCTCGCCTCGGAGTGAATGTAATCAGTACCCAGAGGGTTGGTGTCAAATCCCGCGATTACTTCATGAGTTTCTGTTCAGAATGTGGTATGGCCCACTTAGGGAAATGGACTCGCATGGTTTGACCGAACAATGTACGTTCGTTTAGAACTCTTTCTATTGATTCTTGAGTATTATTTACCTTTTACTTTTACGTTTTTACCTTTTTGTGAGATCATTTTATTTCATTAAGAAAAACGTGCTACGGTGCCTTTAAAATAAGGCTCGATAATATCAAGTGTACTCCACTGAACCAGATCTCATGTGAACGAATGCAATTTAAGTTTCAAAAGAGTTCGCGTCTTCGCTCTTCAGCACCTTCGCGTTTTCGCTATTAAACAGATTCTCACCTTCGCTATTTAACACCTTCTCATCTTTGCCATTAAACCTAGTATCACCTTATGTTCAACACTTTCTCACCTTCACCTTTTCATCTCTATTGAACATCTTCTCACCTTTGCTATTTAACATCTTCTCTATTTAGCCCCTTCTCTATTTAACACCCTCCACCCTTAACTATTTAATTCATTCTCACCTTCGCTATTTAACACCTTCTCACTTTCGCTATTCAACATTTTTGCTATTGAATGTCTTCACCTTCTCACTTTCACCTAGGGTTCGGAAACGCAGGTGATGATGGCAGACATTAGCGACCATATGCATTACGAATGTCGCATTGGGTTACATAAACTTTACCAAATGTTGTAAAACAGTGGTATATGGTTTTAATTCATTTTGAAATTCCAGCATATAAATTCAGGTCAACTAAGATTTTTAATACAGTTAAAAAAGTTAAATATGAGAATGAATATTATCAGAATGTCTCAAATAGTCTGTACATGTTTAAATATAAGAAAGGGCATGTCGGTTCGTGACGTGACGTCATCAAACATACAGTTAAAACATACAGTTTAAAAAGTTGATCTCCGTGCATCGGGCGGAAATGGAGGTATTAGCATTATTTGTTTAGATTGTCTGATAATGCCATCGGGGATGTCATCGATTCAATTAATTGATTTTTTTATTAACAACGCGAACATTTGTTTAGGTTGTTCCAAAAATTAACTTTAACAGGCTGGATGAATTTCTAAACAAATAATCACAAGATAACGTGTTTACATAATTATTGAATAATTTCTTCCTCGTTTTCAATAGTGTCCTTTTCGTCACGATGTCTAAACACATTTTATTTATGCCCGTGACGTTCAAATACCGTCTAAAAACTTTCAACATTGTATGAAAGGTTTGCATTAGTTGCAAATGAAGGGATAATAGTTAATCTATAATCTCTATAACTGATTAGCACTAACAATGGCTTTGTAAATATGTAGTCACAAAATTGCTTTTTGTTGGATTCTTGAAAAAAAATTGTTAATGTTCCCCGGAAGTGACACAATATGTTAAATTCTCTACGCCAGGTTATCATAAGTACTCATCAGTACAAAAAGTGACTTTACCGAAAATTTGAAAACACTTGGGGAAATAGATCATAAAAAAGATTATTTTTTAAATAGTTACAAGAGCGGAGATAACAGGTTTAACATTTCAAATTCCTTGTTTACCAAATCAGTAAACTTTTGGTATAGATCGAATCAACGAATGTGAATTTTGAAACGTGCTTTCGTTTAATATTTTGGCTTGATTTAATTCAAATTTGGAACTTAATCTTGTATCTGATCAATGACAGACATCAATTTGCCATCACTGTAACTTTCAACCCCTCGTGTGCTCCTCACAGAGTTTTTGTTGACATTTTGTGTTTATTTCGTACATGGAAACAGCAGTATCGTGTCAGCGGTATACACACACATGTCCATGATAAACCGGAAGTCGGCAGTCGTCAATAACCTTTTTGCTCGACAGTCAGTAGTTTTTCAACTGGGGTGGGTCCCGAAATTGTTCAGTTTTGAACATTTTTCATAAAAAATATTTTTTTAAATATCACCTTGTTTCAACTCTTGGATAGCTATATTTTACAATCCCTAAAACATGACATGAAATATGTAGTATAGAATTAAAAGTTCGGAATGGATCAATCGTCGGCAAGGAGAAAAACCGAGAAAAGGCGACTTTTTTCGTGAATACAACGTATCTACATGGATGGAGCCCATATTTTATGTACCGTAGATCTTTTATTAGACGCCTGCTTTGAATAAACGCCTACCTCAAATTAGTCAAACGTAATTTTGGAAATTTATTTACAATGATTAAACGAAAACTTAAAGTTGATAATGTTTAATAGGTCTTATAACTACTATGCATGTTCATGGAACGTGTAGTTTCGGTTTCTGCACACAAGTATAATGATGTTACTCGATTTTAATTCATCTTCACAACGTCACAGGCGTAACGAAAAGATTTCCATATCTTCTCCTTCCGCCCTTGACCTCAACCCTCGCATTTTCAGTGCTATTATGTTAACGTACTGCAGGCTAATCGGATAAGCCAATCAGAAGACAGTTGTATTGCCTCTGTGACTGTGTCGATCGTCGCTTATTTTGAATTGGTTCCGAATGTAAACGGCGATTTCATTGGCTGTAGGTTTGCAGATGGTAAGGGACGTAACTTGTGATCACAATAGGTGTCGCTGATTCGTTTCACCATCTCTGCCTAGGTTGAAGGCAAGGTAAAAAAAATGCAGAGATCTCGATACATTTTCACCTTGCCGTGGGAAGATGATTTTAGCACATAGTGTATGTTGGCATGTATTAAAGGCAAATAAAATTTTATGAAACACAATGGATGCACCTTTAATTAAATGCCGGGTAAACCAAATTTCCATTCTACAATCACGGCTCCCTACCGTAGTCTCCTGTTTTTACAGGCGTTATTGCGAAATAGACGCCAGCCTTGAATAGAAGCCTGTCTCGATTAGACGTATTTTGTGTAGACAGTTTTTTTTAAAAGCCCGGCGTCTAATTAAGGATATACGGTAATGTTAAGTTAAATATGATAATTCAGAACTCGCATTTAAGTTTAGCATTCACAGATTGATGAATGCCGATATATTATCAAAATTAAAAAGTGTACATATTGAATTAAACCGGGGGCGAAATATTATTTAACTAATATTGACGTTGTTTAACAGCAAAAAGAGCCTTATTGGCTTTCGGAACTAAAACATGTATACCTCTTGACCAACATAATCTATCTGAAAACATACGTCCCGGATAATTATAGTAATATATATCTTAACCTGTTGAGTGCAAAACATCCATTTGCCTGTTACTCTCAGTTTATCTCCATTACCAAAAACTAATTTTATTTATTTTTCTTAATTGACGTCCAATCCCGATTTTACACTAAACTGCTTAAAGAACGTTGAGCTTTCGCTGAAAACAGATAACACTCTCATCAACAAACATAATAATCTGCATAAAACGACAACAAGGTATCCAAAAATCTTGCCAAACAAAAATACCCCTGACATTTGAGTCATATAGCAAATTTTCAAGTCCTACAACAACCGAGGAAAATAGTAAAGGGCATAGTATACACCCTTGCTTCACACAGAATCAAAGTAATTTTATATTGACACTGGATGTTTAAACAGCGGTTTTTACATTAAACTACATATTATTTAAAACATTGAATATTTAACCGTAAATATTTTCTTACTATAGAATACCATACTAAATTTTTATAGAGTCAAAACCCTTTTTGAAATCCACGAACAGGCAGTAAAAGCGACCATTAGTTTTGGATAGATATTTCTGTGTCTTACAAAATAAAATTTAAAGTAAATCAATTTGATCTTCGTTAACATTCCATTAGAAAACAGTTTTTGCATGTTAATGGTCAGGGCGTCCTTGCACATAAATCTTTTGGTAGTTGGTAGTTGGTAGTTGGTATTCAATTTGATTTGTTAAATATTACATTGGGAAAGAATATGTTCGCATCTCAATGATTAAGTAGTCTTAACAAACATCATTTCATAGTTAGTATTCAAGTTGATCGTGGCTATAATTATGATGGGAAAGACTAGTTTTGCATCTTAATTGTTATGACGTCGGTATATGAATTGATTTCGGATAATATTAACGAAATAATATTTTTGCATTTTGTTTGGCAGTGTGTCTTAACTAAAAACATTCTCAAAGATGGTATTCAAATGATCTTGTTTAATATTACATTGGAAAAGAATATGTTTTGGTTATTGGTGTTTTTAAAAAAAGTTGTTTAAGTTTGTATTCAAATTTATCCTGGTTAATATTACATATGTACATTGGGGAATAATATGTTAGCATCTTAACAGTCAAGGCGTCTGAACAAAACACATTTAAAGTTGGTATTAAAGTTGATCTTGTTTAATATTACATCGGGAAAGAATAATTGTGCATCTTGGTCAAGGCGTCTAACAAAGTTGGTATTCAAATTGATCTGTTTTAATAGGTTTTGCATCTCGATGGTCAAGACGTCTAAACCATATCATTTTTAAAGTTGGTATTCAAATTGATTTTGCTTAATATTACATTAGGAAAACATGTCTTGCATCTTGATCAAAGCGTCTAACAAAGTTGGTATTCAAATTGATCTGTTTCAATAGGTTTTGCATCTCAATGGTTTTGCAGCTTATTGGTCAATGTGTCAACAAAGAAAAAATAATAAAGTTGATATTCAATTTCATCTTGGTTAATATTACATTGAGAAAAAAATATATTTGCATCTCATTGGTCAAGTAGCACTAACAAAGAGAAAGGAAACGGCCATTTCAGAATTGAATACAGAAATAGAGACACATTTGTAGACGCTTGTTTCTTTTGAAAGGTTCGTTCAATATCATATAGGCACGTCCACTGCTACTTGTAGTATTGAACGAAAGTTGAAGAGCATTTGATTGTCATGATAAGGCATTTCTTGCCTAATAATGCTCAAACTTGTAGTATTGTGTGTCCTCAATAGTGTTGATAATAATCTGCAATTGCCTTTAAAAAAGCCACCAAAACGATGGAAATGGGATTACTTTACTCTGTTATGTTCAAGCGTCTTTGAACCTTCCAAAAAAGCTTTTTGGTTTAATACAAAAAATCTATTAAAAAGGGAAAGGGAATTTCTCGTTTTCAAAAGAGCTATGACTTCGATATTCATCAGCAAATAGGCAGTCCTTTTGGATTGACCTAATACCAGTTATTTTGCGTTTTAAATGAGTTTTCATTGCAGGTATCAGACTTTATTAACAGAGGGGAAATTCTGTTTCATGGTGGTGTTTTGTAAAAACTTCGATATCACAGTTGAATTAAACTTTTGATAATGTGTTTTTTACTTCAAATTAAAGCAATAGGATTCAGACCAAAGAAATCAGAAATCAGAGAGAATCTAGTATAGCTTTGCCTAAGATCTCATATATAATCAAAACCATGAAATTAAATATTTGTATACAAAGGTTTCGATATCTTTAATTTGCAAATATGTTAAATATAAACTTAAAGATTAGTTGTACTGTTTGATGTCGCAATAAATAAATAGATATAAATAATGAATTCAAAACAAATTTCATGCATTTTGTCCAGCCGCTGACATTTAAATACTTGTATTAATGGATGCTAATTTTTATTTTCAAAAATCATATGGCAATACCATGTTCCTCATTAATCATGAATAAAAGAAAACACAATTAAACTTTTTAAATTTCAAAAGTTGTTTAATATAAAATTAAATGAAAACGTACCGAAAGATTGAAAACTCCATCAAAAGCTAACCTTCCATTCTGTTTCCATGATTTCATTGTTAAAACTGAACTGCGATTTTACAAAACACACGAAAAGCATTAAAATATCATGATGCACGTGCTGCACGAGTAAATCACCCTATATTTTAAAACATGTCAATCATATTTCCTTTGATTGTTAATATCATCGTGGTGCACATGCTTCATGAATTTCTCGTGCTGTCACGTGATCTTTCAGCATACAGTTGTTTTCATCTGAAAGAGACGGAACTTTAAGCACCAATTGTCTTCAAGTATCGCGAAGAAGCTTAAAGTATGGTGTAATATAAATCTCTCAATATTTGAGTACAATATATTGACTTTATTCCATTTCTCTCAACATGGAATTGGATGTCGAATGTTGTCATTTACATACATAGATGGTTTGTATATTAACAAATTCACGTTTTTAATGAAGGCAAAAGATTATATATCTTCTCACTTACAAATTATCGTCTTCATTCTCGATAATATAGCCGATTATTATTTTTAATCCATATATTATAAAATATCTAGAAGACAATACATAAAATAAGAAACACGAAGTGTTTGCACGACGAAAGCGTGTAGGCAACAAAATAACAGATTTAGTATTATATTACTGATATATGAACACCGTTTATTTTTCGGGATTTGAACAGTAACATTGATCTAATATTGCTGATACCGTTAACATAATAAAATCGACTTTCATGTATCAAAATAACAAAGTTGGAAGTATTGTTTAAAATAAAATGCATGTTATTGATATGAACTTAATTGGACTAAAATTAATTATTTACACGCTTTGTATGTTTTATATTCTACAAGGAAGAATGTTTATGAATATATGTGGCGTGTCACACACTTATATACATGTAAAACATTAACCAAACAAATTTATAAACATGTATCAAAACATTAAACAATATCAAAACATGACAGAACATTTGTAATTTTAAACTTTCACGGTTGTGTATTGCAAATGGCGAATTTAGACTAATTCGCTGCCATATTAGACGAATCACAGTGAACAAATACTTATTTATTGATACTTATCCATTTATGGTATCTTGAAAAGAAGACATTTAGTACCTTTGGGTCTGCTTATAGTAGGACAATAATAAATCAATAATTCTACCAGAGATTAATGTGAATACAGAAAAGGCTGTAAATGATAGTTTAGATGATTATTAATTCTGCAATAAACAACAACAATAAATGTCACTGTATGCATAGATATACGCATACAAACATCATATAATAAGTAAATTTGATTAAGATGATACTAAGAAAATATCGGAATCATAACAACATTAGAAATGCCTAATTAAACTATAAACCGCAGACACATAAATGATAGAGAAATTCATTTCAAGACATGTTCGTAATTTTGTGGTCAAGATTTGAACTTTCCGACGTATGATGAAGTAAACTAGGTATTAATTATATATTTTTAAATTATAATTTTAACTTGAAATAAACGTTTCTCAAGTTAGATTTATCAATTAGATTTGCGATTTGGGATATATTTCTCTATTATTTATTTAGATACGTATGTGTTTACTAAATGAAGAGCGTTTTCATGACCTATGTTAAACTTTATATTAAAGTTTTAAAATTATTTTACTTCGATCATCTTTCACGTTTGAAGATAATTTAGCTTGGAATACATGTACTACATGTTGGATTTGTTGGATTCAAATCAATGATTTTGCTTTGAAGTAAGTGTGAAACAGATTGAAAGTTTCGTATATTCGTGATTTTTTAATTAATTTCACAAAAAGTACATCGTCAGAACGATAACACGCTTGAAGATTTTTTCATCATAGTTGGTTTTATCTAAAACCCACACTATCACTAAATTTGACTTAGTTGAATATTTGTTTTTGAAGCGGTTGATTTTTTAAATCAAGTGTTCTTCCTTGTCAATGTTTTGGTAGAACAAAAAAAATAATTATTAGGTTTTCATAATATTGTATAATTTTGAACTTTTATTATACGTTGTGTATTAAAAACGCTGTGTTAAACTAAACTATAGGCATGTTGAATTTTAAGACTTAAAGTATTAATTTTGTGAACATAATAACTTGCTGTGATATGACTACATATGTTCATATCTTAAATTATTAATGTTGTCACGACTCGAGTCCACATCTCGCGAGACACGAGAAGACGAACAATTCAAACATGGCCGTGTCATCACCGAATTGACGTAAAATGTTTTAAAGACACGGAAAGAATTGTCATCTGTGAACAAACTTGCCAAGCACTTCAATATGTGTCTTTGACAGTCTGTCTTTTGTTGGATGAATATTCCCCGACGTGTCAAAAGTGTCATTCGAAAACGTCTGCTACCAAATGGCAGACGACACTTATCATTGAAAAATGGCGGTAAATATTGGATGAAATTTGATACCTATATTATGACGAAAACTCCCAGCTATCGTCACTAATCACTTATGTATGTAAAGAATGGATGTTTGGAAAAACATCTCGATTGCCTCGGATTATGATCATGCCTTTCTTCGCATCACGTCCGCCGTTGAAAAAGCATGAACGGAGCGAGTAGAATCGAGACTCCATTACAAAAGACCGAACCTAATGCAATACCGGAAATATAAAGCGTAGGCTGGGTGTTTATACAGAGCAATGTGTGATACATTTCAACGTTCCAAATAAATAGAAATGATTTTGGATTTAAACATAATTTTGTGAAAAATTATTTTAATGATGGCAGCATTTCAGTTCATATATTACACTAGCAAGTGAAGTTGTCACCTGTGTAGTGAAATAAATCAAATGAAAACATTCTTGGCGACATGAAGAGAAGAATGCATGCTTATAATTACCAACCATATTACACTTCTTTTGCATTGAATCGTTTACTTTCATCGCCTTGTCGGTATACAAGTCAATCTACAAATTTAAAAAAGCCAGGTACCCAGATGAACAGAGGTACATTTTGAAGTTTCTTATCCTAGTCTCACAATTATTTTTCTAGAAGCGGGTCACCCATTCGGTAATGAACCATGACCATTGTTGCTCAATACAGCATAACGTGCCAACAATATGGTTATCTCTAATTCTGTGCGACTGATAATTAGGAAATGAATTTTGGTATACACCTAGGGGCAAAAAGAAACATTGCCAACAAATGCAAGATATTTTAATCCGTGAGTGATAGACACGACTGAAACATTGGTGCACCGTTTGTATTGTTTGAAACATTTTCTGTTAAATTTTCTTAAATTTATTTTTTTTAAATCGTCGTTTTGAAATCTACTTAGCAATGGGAGAGTGAAATATGTTTTTCTGGCTTGTTTTATGACATCCTTCAGCAACGAGCGGCATCGATTTAAAGTCTAAGAAGGCACATTATGTCGACATAATTTCCATGTTTCATGAAATTTTACCGTAAACACCAAACTTTATGTCCAAAAAAAATTTGAAATAAAAATCTGCATCATTCTCTCTTTTATGTATGTCTCTTTACGAGAGATATATCCTTATCACATTCAGTCAAAATCGACTTTATCCATCAGAAATATGTTGTGTTTGACTCCGTTTGAAAGGTGGTGTCGTTTCTGTTTACCTCTCGATGTATAAGATAACTATTTTATAATTTCTAATATGTCAAAGCCCTTAAAACTCCTAAAAGTCCTTACAAAATGTATTTACAGAACAGTTTTACAAGTTAGTTGCTCAATATTGCGTTTATATATACGCTTAGTGAAAAGGTAATACACAGTTCCTATAGTGCCTTTCGTGTTTTACTAGTTTACTTTTATTGTTTTAGTCAACTTTTAAAGAAGCCAAAACATTGAAATGAGTATGCGAAACATTTCAAAGAACTACTGTCACATTTTTACTATATTAATTATGATGATGATGATGATGGTGATGGTGATGGTGATGGTGATGGTGATGGTGATGGTGATGGTGATGATGATGATGATGCATTGGTGTATATTCTAAAATTCAGCTCTATTTTCTATTAAAATTCTATCTAATCTTTTTCTTTATATATCACATATACTTTTAAGAGTCTCAAAACTAATATCGTGACAGTTCTTTAGTGGTTAAGAAAACCTCCCACATGTACATTATCTGAATTGTCTCCCTTGGAGAATTGGAAAGTCCTTTGTCGCGAAATGACCATTCTTCGATGCAATTTACAACCAAACTTTATCTGATTGGCAAAAATATTGGACAGATATGAGCTAAATATTGCAAAGCAAGATCGAACATTGTGAATATAACCGTTATTACATGTCTAGGCTTAACGCACGATGAAAACAAGTCATTTTCTATGAAACTAATATACCGACATTTATTAAGAGCAAACGTCGATCGGGTTCATATCCCATTTATTCAAGTAGAGCCCTGTAAGCCCGAACAAAAGAAAATCTTGCTATTTCATTGACATCTTATTTACTGAGAGCAATTAAGAAAGACTCCGAGCAGTGACGTCTGGGACATTAATAGCTGTCTGAAGAAGCCATTTTGAATTCTTTCTTCCTATAATCTTTTTGTAAACCTAATGTCGCCATAAGCCCTAGTTAATATTACCGCCAGACACGTTCAATCGATTTGACAAACCATACACAAGGACCTGCTTTCAATTGAAGGCCTCTTGCCCAGAAATTTGAGAATCTTTTAGAAATAGTGAACTGACGTTTCAATTAAACTTTCGTCATTCAAACATAACGCTGTGCCACGATAATCCATGCATTCATCGTGCGGATTATCCTAATCTCAAAGTCTACGATCTCTTAGCAGCACTTGAATCAAAGCTCCGGATCACGCGAAGAGAAACATCTCTGTGCTGAGTTTTCGACGTTAAAACGTTACTTTCCCTTATATCTTTAACGCCCGAATAGACATAAATATTACTTTCTAACATTAAAACGTTCTATCAATACGTTAAACTCTGGATTATATGTATAGAAACTTCGGTACACGGAGCTTTAGGCGTTAAAACGTTTACGTTGAAAACTCTTTATTTAAAACCATTCGTTCAGAAGGAATTGATACCCGATAAACAAAATATAATCTTTTAATTGGGTCTCTACTTTCTGATATTTTAGACCATTAGAAAATGATGTTCGGATTGTGCAAATATAAGACTATTAAAGACATATTATGGAATCATTATACAGTAAATAATGATTTCATATTTCACTTTATTTCAGTGTTTGAGGGAAGTGTTGCTGTTTGCTGAAGATAAATTGACATTAACTTCAAACAGTTTTATCGACTTAAGCAATGGAGATGGCTTATTTTAAGTCTCTGGGCATCGTTTATCCATTTCGTGGAGCCATCCTTTATCGACAAAGTGCTTGTACCGTCTTTTTGCAAATGCGTTCATAGAAATTAGTGTAAATTTGATATGATATAATGATTCACATCGTTAAGGATAGTCAAGACACCTGTTTTAAGAGTTGCATTTTTGTTTGAATATTAATATATCATCATCGTGCGGCTTCAAATGGTTCATCACGATCTATTGTCAATAATGAGAAGATGAGTCATCATATTTATATTATACGATACAGCAGTATTGCCTATATGACGTAGTTGTATGATGTGGCATTTGTATTACATGTTAAATGTCAATAATGAGTAGATCATATCTGTGCATATCATTTTCTTATTTAATTATCTATTTAATTACGTGACATGTTGTATTATGTCATATATTCGTTTTGGGTGACACGTTTGTATTACGTGACAAATTTTGTTTGCAGGTATTTCATTACATATTTGCATTATCTTAATATATTTTCATCATTTTCCATGTTGTAAACTGACAGGCAAAAGAAAGTATACTCTTTTTAGAATCAAATTATGGAAATTGGATATCCTTGATGTTGACAGTAAGCATCGGATACACGGGGCCTAAACATTAACTTTTGTTTTTTAAAGTTGAACTAAAACCAGATTAACACATTTTGGAGAAAATTGGAAAATATTGATAACCACGTGACCTTCGTACTGGTGTAAATTCACGTGACACATAGGTAAAATTGCTACACATTATTAATGTTGGCCATCCCACCGTGAAAAAAAACTAAAACCCGTCAAAATTGATACCAGAAAAACGTGAATAACGTCTGTAATTTGACAAAAGCTGGAAAATGGATACCAAAGCTTAGAGAATCGCCCTTGTTCCTGCATTTCTGTTGTCAATGTGTTGTCACATTACAGCCGAGTTGGGGAGACATTTGACAATCCCAGAACACAAAAAACAATGGTCTTTTTTGCCCCATGAAGGCTGATATCTGTTTGCGTTAGACCGCGCCAACGCTATCTCTGAGTGACGTCATTGACGACGACCACCACAGATCGGCGTGTCACTATGCACATGTGCATCAGAAGACTGCTCAATTGTCAGGTACTGACCACTGAACGTTGATGTATGGCTAATGTCATTATGGCTGTGACCACGTCGGTTTGACTTGCAACGTTACAGCTTTACAATAATTTCTATTTTCTCAAGACTTGTCGCTTATGGGACAACTGTCAGACGGTCCACAATGGCGTGTTAGAATGAAACTACACCCTCAGTTAATGAACAAGCGTCGATACAGGTTGTGCATGAACACAGAAACAGCTGTCAGGTGACGTCAGAAGACATTTTTAATTCTCGATCAGACAGTGCATTTCTTAATGCCTGACACACGAATCGACAACATTTGGCACTATGTGGCTTATTTTACAAATTGAACGAATTTGAACGAGGGGATAGAAATAATTAAAATTAACGTGTTTTGGTTGTGTGTTTTTACCCCTCCACCTTATGAGTTCTTATGTGCAAAACTGGCTAATTAAACATTAAAGTTTAGGATTTGACATTTTCAGAAATGAATGAACTATCAAATGTACCTTATCTCAAACTTCTACCATATTTGGTTTTTTAATTAAAGTGATTTAAAAGGAGGTGTTCACTTTATTTTGCCTGCTAGTTTATTTATTATATATTTGTATTGTATGTATAAACTACCAGGCAAACTAAAGCATACTCCTTAGTTAGTTTTATCAAATTATGATTTTCAATTACAAATAACTTGAGATTCCAACGTCATTGGTCAAAGAATACTTCTATGTCGTTTTATTTATTTTTTAAATGATATTTTAAATTCAAAAATGCTTCAAAAAATAATTTAGAAAAATGACAGCTGTTCATCGACATATAAGACATATTGTATTTGAAAATCAATAAATGTGCCTCGTTCTGTATACATTTCCAACATTTTAAACATGTACATTTCATTTCTTAACCATGTCCACATTAAACCAAGATAGTTTAACTAAAAAATAACGAATCACCAAGTGTTTTCACCACAAAGTGTATGACGTCACTTTTACAATGTTTTATTGTATGACGTCATTATTGCAATCAAGGCAACAACATAGACCGTTGCTAGTTGACAATACTTCAACGCAGTACTATCATTAGAAAATCGCTTTTTAATACCACATATACCACATACATAGCATACAAACATACAAA
Organism: Gibbula magus; assembly: GCA_936450465.1. Classification (NCBI taxonomy): domain Eukaryota; kingdom Metazoa; phylum Mollusca; class Gastropoda; order Trochida; family Trochidae; genus Gibbula; species Gibbula magus. Next base: position 26,956,258 of record OW388303.1, read on the forward strand.
TATAACCAAAATTGTTAGCCTTGCCCCTTCACTCAATATGTGTTATTGCAGTGAGAAGACTATATAGAGATTATTACCCGAGGAAGTGTGTCATGTGACTTTTACGAAACGAGTGTGATTTTTTGTATTTCCCGAGCGCGAGCGAGGGCTATACACAAATTTGCACGAGTTTCGTAAAAGCCTTATGACACACTTTCGAGTGTCAGAATTCTTTATTACCCATTTTATTCCATTTGATTCGCGTAAAATTAGTCAGGAAACGACCCACTTCTCTTGCGACGGCAATCTACAGTGACGTCACGAACAATCGTTTTATGACGTCACAGACGGAAAGTCTCGGTGAAACAATGGTTGCAAAGCAAACGTGATATGTGCACATGTGCTCATATCAATAATATTAACTCGGTTATTTTCAACCATATGGGTAATAAATATGTATATTAAAAACGTTTATATAATAGTTCTAACGACGTATTGGCTATTATCAATAAAATTAATTGAAAAGTTCTATCTAACCCTTTGACATTTTCGTTTTAAGAATAAAAAATCGAATTAATACAGGCATTTTATAGTATAGTTATTCTCATGAAATAACACGTGGTTCTGAAAATGTCTCATAATTACTTTTTACTCATTCTTTTCGTTAAAGTTTAAAATGATGGTTACATGTAGCTAAAGTAATATATTTTATATATATATTTATGGTCAGGTGCAAATATTCGATTTAACGATATATATATTTATTGAATATGTAATTTGACTTCGAAGATGTAATGTATTATTTTTCAGAATCATCATTATCTTCAATAATTTTATGTATATTATTGTCTATTTGCGTTTTTCTAAAAATTCCATAACTTTTGTACAATTTATGACTACTTTTCAATTTTGCATCTCTGCCAAACCATTATCACCAAATCTTGACATTATATATATATAACAACCACGAAACATCATCGAACAACAATAAAGCATGTCCAAGCATTCACTCCACCCTGTTTGTCAGTTCCATATCCCCACTTACCGTTTAGTGACCGGGCTATTTGTTTACACAGATATTAACGGGAAAAGAAGCAAGATATATGCCCGTTCATCGAGGCAATTAATTTGTGAAGCATCGGTAGATGGTCATTTCAGCAGGCGGGGCAGGCTGATGCGACACCGGTTAAGAAATATGTTTCACTTTAAGGCCAATCGTCCCACGATTTACACGTTTTGCACGAGCTGCTATTGACAACGGTGTCTATTTCATTGTCATGAGCGTGGCACGGACCTCGAGATTCTCGTGTCAAATGGCTCGGTGATTTATAAGACGGGATGGGTTTTTTCAATATTAAGTGCTTATTATTGTGTTTGCTTGGTGAAGTGGTCGTTTGGAAACGTACTATAGAGAAGGAAAGTAGCTGTTTACTGTCGCTATTTGGGGAAGGTGGGGCTCAATAAAACTCAATGTAGTGTATGGTATAAAATGGATAGACTGACAGAATGACATTCGAAGAAATACCTTCTTTTCACCATTTGTAATTACCTGACACTTATTCAAACTAAAAAGAATATAAGCACAAAATGTTTATAAAACTATTTTTTGACATGAAAACAAATCCCTTTTTCCATTGTTTTAACCATTTTAAAGTAAAAACTTATTTCTGAATTAACGTTCAACTCGTACATGTACATGTTTCTGAATTTAATTGCATTAATTACACGTTTGAATATTTGGGAGAAATAATATCAGAAATGCAGCATATATGATAAAGTAAGTTTACACGTCTGTTCTTTTCACTAAGCTACTTGTATTTTCTATATTTTGAGGTATATTTGTGTGCTTTTATGTGATGTTGATTATGGTTTTGCTGGAGTTGATTATATTTTTTAATAATCTTGTGTTTTACGTTGTTGTTCATAATGTTGATGATGGTGTTTATGACCATCTTGTCACCCTAAATGGCCGCTAGCAGTTTTCGTATTCGTATTCGTATTCGTATTCGTTTTCGTATTCGTTTTCGTATTCGTTTTCGTATTCGTTTTCGTATTCGTATTCGTTTTCGTATTCGTTTTCGTATTCGTATTCAACGACTACTGATAATTTGGTCGTGTAAAGAGCTATTTCATAGAAATAGTGAATATCGTTTATGATAAATGGCAACTCTGAATCTATAAAATAATAAATAAAAAAACGCAAGTGACATGTGTTACATCTGGGATATGTTCAGGGTAAGGATCAGTCAATGATCTTTGAACATTATAACTGAAAAACATAAAGTGATCTATAAACTGACTTTTTTTCGCTATAGCTCGGAGTTTATCACAGTAATTCGGGACAGATGATCCGTTATTCCTCGCAACTCGTTGATTATTCTTATAGTAGTAGCAGTAGTAGTAGTAGTAGCAGCAGTATTAGTAGTAGTAGTAGTAGTGGTGGCAGTAGTAGTAGTAGTAGTGGTGTTGGTAGTAGTAGTAGTAGTAGTAGTAGTAGTAGCAGTAGTAGTAGTAGTAGTAGTGGTGGCAGTAGTAGTAATACATGTAGTGGCAGTAGTAGTGGTAGTGTAGTAGTAGTAGTAGTAGTAGTAGTAGTAGTAGAAGTAGAAGAAGTAGTAGTAGTGGTAGTGGTAGTGTAGTAGTAGTAGTAGTAGTAGTAGTAGTAGTAGTAGTAGAAGTAGAAGAAGTAGTAGTAGTAGCAGCAGTTGTACCCGAAGTAGCAGCAGTGGTAGTAGCAGTAGTAGTAGTAGTAGTAGTAGCCGTAGTAGCAGTAGTGGCAGTAGTAGCAGTAGTAGTAGTAGTAGTAGTAGTAGTAGTAGTAGTAGTAGTAGTAGTAGTAGTAGTAGTAGTAGCATTGTTCTATCGACTATTGGTATTATTAACATCGACCATGAGTTAATCACATTGTCCCCTGATAGCGGGGTCCTACAAGACGTTCACAAACAGCTGACATGGCGAATATTTCTTCTGTTGTCTCTGCGTTCAATAAATTCTTTTGAAACAACATGACCTCTGTCAAGTTCAAAATAATAGAAAATCTTACGAGAAAAAGATAATTCCTATTGTTTTGAACTCATCAGGAGTTCACCCCACACAAAAAGGTCGTTGATATTGACACTGGGCCCTGGAAAAGTGTTTTGTTCTAAGTCCCCTCTTATTAAATGTCAACATCAACGATATTGTCTTCAAAACAAATAACAATGGTATGATTTATTTATGATGTAATCGTTTATGAGTTTGAATACACCGATAAAGTACAAAGCCTTGAGGGTACAAGTAGTTATTGTGGATTGATGCAACCTCGGTGTACTGAACGAAATATTTGACACCGGTCAGTATATCGTGTCCAAACTATTCTCCAAGAAATCACCAAAATAAGCATTTCCCTCATAAGCAATACATTTGCATTTAATAATAATGATAATAGTCCATAATATAGCGCTTGTATCCATACACATTGCATGCCCAAAGCACGGGCCGACATATTACCCTACATGAATATCTAGTTTTGTTTAAATCTACAGAATCATAGAATGTCACACATGTCCAGCGTTACCACATGCGTTGTTTTATCAAGAAGTACTGTCTGTTGCCGTTAGATATATAAGACGAGTTGGCGTTCTCTATCGTAAAATAAAACATAGCAGGGAGCATAAAACATGAAGGGCGCATCCTTGAGCGTTTTATGCTCCCTGCTATGTTTTATTCCACGATAAAGCACAACAACGAGTCTTCTATTTCTTATATGAGATGCCATTAAACAAGTATTCGCCTTTATATAAAACGCGTTGAGATATTATGTTATTTGTATAATTGATATTTTGAAAATATTAATGCCTCTCTCGTAGAACACATTCACTAGCAAATGAACTGTCAAAGTGACGTAAAATATGACGTCATTTGCAAAGCGACGCTCTTATCACTAGCATGTTTTATTGTTTCATAGAGCACGCTGTCGGTCCCATTGAACGCCTGTGTTTTAATGCCGTGGATATCTTATATTGAAAGATACCATTTCACTGCTAATTGTTTCAGTATAGTGACACTATGAGATGTAAAGTCGTTCATATCTACTTCACTCGATGCGACATACATGGTATTCGACGAGAAATTTTAAAGATCCTATATTTATTATAAATAATAAAATGTTTTAGCAAAATGTTTCCAGGAACGTAATACTACAATATTTGGGGTCCTAATATCTTCAATATAAACTACCGGGCAAAAGAAAGTATAACACTCACTTGTTTTCGATTAATTCAATATTTTAAAGAAATGAGATGCATTTGATGATGGCACGATACAATAACACCTTTCGGCAGCAGTAGTTTGAATGACTTAATTGGTGACTGTTTTATTTTTTAACTAAAATATCATTATTTAAAGTAGACAGGGGTAAGAAATGAAATTTACACCAACATGACCCCTACCATGTTCAACATGTTGTAAATGTGTGCAGGACGAAGCACATTTATTGATTTTCACACAGAGTATGTGGTATATGTCGATGAACAGTTGTGTTTTATCCAAATCAATTTGGGGGGATTTTAAATTTTAAATTTTAAATTTTAATTTTTTTAAATTCAAACCGCGTAGAGGTATTCTTTGACTGATTTAATGTTTTGGACTAATTTCACAAATTAGTCCATTTTTTAATACGACGTCGAAAACTCGAGATATTTGACTTTGAAAATTATACATATGATAAAAACAACTGAGTGATATACTTTCTTTTGCCCGGTAGTTTAGTTTGTATACCATACATTAACACTTACAACTTACTAAAACATTTTTGCATATCGGACCCTGGTGACATTGTCACAGTGCCATTTCCAATACAAGAGAATTATTACATAAATTGAACTTGAAACAGCTATATAAGTGTCAAGGAAGTAACAATTACATCATATAATCTGATCAAACCCTTAAAATCTCCTCAACACGAAAATTGGTTTAACTATCAATTGCTCAATATGCCACTCATGGCACTATACATAAAACATGTTTCTCTTAAACAGGTAAGCATTATATAAGTGTCTACATTAAGGTTCATTCAACGCCCTTCTCAACGAAATGCTACTTCCATTACGATTCACATACCTCATAACGTCTCCAAACATTTCTACCACCTACTACAAATAAACCAAAGGAGCAACTCGAGTTATTATAGAAGTATATACATAGACGTTTAACATGTCAAAATCCATAGATATTAATATAAGTAGATATATAGTGGTTTTGTGGATAAGACAAGGCTGTTGACACCCCCCTTAATTTAAGATATATCTTCTGTTTGAGGGAGAGTGGGGCACCATTGAAATGAGTGTCGGTCGAGTCGCAACATCATAAATGTCGTAAAGGGGAATGGGGATAATTTATATCCACTGAAGACGCTTGGTCCCTCCCGGACCTCATCATAGACTGTTTATCAGCTTATTTGATGGTATTGTAGAGAAGCAAGAGATTTTGGAGAATTTGGAGTTGCTTTAATGGCTTGTATGGTAATCATAAGAGGTCTTCAAGAACAGCTTGACGTGTATACCATAAAGATAGGAGATTTTGGAAGGGTTTCTCTGACCATAAAATGTGGTTGGATATGATTTTAGCACTGAAATTATATATGGATTCTGTAATGATAATTGCAATAAATTGGTAAATACTTCATGTAGAATTAATTGATGTTTTCATAGCTTTCCTTGAACATGTTAACTAGTGATGTTTGTTATAGTTTCTCAGGTGTTGAATACAGTTCTCATTTTGATTATTAGAGTTTCTCTGATTCTGATTAGAAAATGTTTGATGTTGATTAGAGTTTCTCAGATTCTGATTAGAGTATCTTTAATGTTGATTAGAGTCTCTCTAAATTTTGATTAGATTATATCAAATGTTGATTAGAGTTTTTCTGATGTTGATTAGATTATATTAAATGTTGATTAGAGTTTCTTTAATGGTTATAACAGTTTCTCTAATTCTGGTTAAAGAATCTTGAATGTTGGTTAGAGTTTTTCTGATTCTGATTAGAATGTATTTGATGTTAATTAGAGTTTTTTCTGATGTTAATTAGATTATATTAAATGTTGATTAGAGTATCTTTAATGGTTATAACAGTTTCTCTAATTCTGGTTAAAGAATCTTGAATGTTGGTTAGAGTTTTTCTGATTCTGATTAGAATGTATTTGATGTTGATTAGAGTGTTTTCTGATTCTGATTAGAATCTAGTTGATGTTGATTAGAGTTTCTCTGATTTTGATTTGGGATTCGCTGATTTTGATGAAACTTTCAGTTCGTTTGATGTTGAGTAGATGGTCGATGATTTTAGAAGAGTTTCGTTGATGAACGTTTTCCTGAAGTTGATAGTTTATAATTAATGTTTCGCTGTTGTTTACTACATTCTCCTGATGCTTATTATAGTTTTTCTGAGGTTGATTTGATTTTCGCTGATGTTTAGCACGGCCTTTCTGATGTTGGTTGGATGTTTGCTGATGATTATTTAGGGTTTCTCTTATGTTGATTAGTTTAACTGATTTTAAGTACAGCTATTCTAATGTTGATAATGATAAGACTTTCTCTGGTTTTGAACAGAGTTTTTACCATGTATATACGAGTTTCTCTGAAGTTGATTAAACTTTTTCAGCTGTTGATTGCAATTTCTGTGGTGTTGATTGGAGTTTCGATTATGTAGGTTAGACATTACATATATATGTATATACATGTAATAGTGTGTAAATTTCCTCTGAATAGAGGTTGTCAGTCCAGATACCTAGTTTTGGAGTGACTACATTGTTGTAAAAGCTAAAATAAGCTGTTGTCATTTAATTACATAAATGTAATGCAAAAATGACAGATGGTGTTATATCTATGAATTTACATTTGGTTTAATTTTGTTTAACAAAAATATTTTATTATGTTAAAATTAAGAGGAATCTAATAAATTCAGCAATATATTTTGAACTGATGAACAGTGGTTTGTGAAATTTTCGGAATTATTTGGCGCTAGGAGTATTTGATTATAGTACTTCTTGCCATGCATCGAACCTTGATTTTCAGCGTTGACAATAACGATTGAATACCACTCTTACAGATGCATCCCGAAAGTTTGTTCACCTACCTGTGTATTTCAGTGCAATTATTTGTTTTGTATTTATTTATTATTTTGTATTTGCGAGGATTATATTGGGCAAACGGGAGATACACTCAGATCAAGAGTGGGGTCCACAAACAACGAATAGGGGACCCCTCCTGCCGCTACATTCCACAAGGTGGACATTTAGATAGATGCGTCGGGAATAAAACTCTTAATTTTAAAATATTCCCTTTTTACAAAGTCATGTCAGACAGCGATGAAAAGAGAAAAATTTAAACTATTTCCATCACAGTCTTTTAACCACGATTAAAGTGCATAAATATCTCGTAAACTGCACATTTAAATGTTTCCAAACTGCTTAGTATATGTATGTGATGAATGTACACATATGACGTCAAAGAGTACGCATTGTTTGAGTTATGCGCCCTTTGTTCTGTGACGTCATATAAAGACAACGTCATAAAGATCCCAAGATGATCACTGAATAGTGTCGTGATACATAAGAGTCCACCCCCAATCCCCTCCTGTCATGTTTAACTTAATGCAAAACATTCTGGCCAAAAACAATGTTGAAAAAGCGATGTCAGCACCCCAAATGTATTTCAAAAGAAATAAAATAATCATACTCTGAGTACTTATTTATCAAACATGTGTCTATCAAATACATTCAACTTCTCCGACATCAATAATACGTCTATACTCTCTAAAAGTATGGGGACGTTTCTTTTGCACTGAGTATATATATGCTAAGCATATCATTCACGTAAATCCACCTCTCTGTCGAATTATTTGTGAACAGTCAAGATAAGCTTGAATTGAAAGACATTATACGGCGTTTCGATATGTTTTTGTTCCATGCGTGTATAGAAGCTCCGCATAATAATTATCAAAATCTAAATATTTTACATATTTAAAAGACTAACCTTACCTTATGCTAGTAGTTTGGGACCATGTTGATAATGGCAAAAAAGATATGATTTCTTCCAACTCTAGTACTAGTAATGTATATGAGGTAATATTACCCATATCAAGTGTTAAATATAAATATATTATCATTGATTATTATTCGTAACAAGTCTACATATTTCTTTATTTTAATATGGGCATCAATTCAATGTAAATTTACAGTTTGCCATGTCTTAAAACAATTCTTGGTTGTAACTGGTTGTTTTAGAAAATCGGGCTATCAATTTTGGATTGAATTTCGTTTGATTTTAAGGCCGCTTCGCTACGGAGTATTACGTTCTGCGCGTGCGTAGTTCTTGTAAGATTGGCGACAAGATTTTACGTGATGTCAACGAGATCTCGTGAACACAAGTGAAAGGGGCAGTTGCATTTCCTAATGGAAATAAAGAGATATAATAAATTGGAAAATCATCAATCAATAAATAGAGTTCTAAAACGAATGCTTATGGTTCGATTAAGCAACGCAAATCCATTTCCAACCTCAAATTATTAAAAGGTGTTCACACTAAAATGCAGTTTTCGTTTTATACGTGACGCCTATGGATAATCGGGTGTAATGGGCTGTTTTTCCCTCTTAAGTGATGATACATATGATATGCATGCACTTTTATTATAAATGGCATATTGGAACATATGCAAAATGATAAAAACGTGCTATTGTGCCTTTACAAACAGGACATGCTACATTGTCGTAAATACATACATGTTTATCTAGCTATATAAATAAATACATTTTAACATTAACATAAATTTCATGAAATACATGTTATGAAAATTGCCTAATTCAAGTTTTATAATATTTTCTATTAATAAATCGACATTGAATTTGAGTATTACTTACCTCTTGTGAGGTAGAAAAGAACATCTGTGTGTATTTTATTTGTAATTTTAGTTTAGTTATTAACAAAAACTCGTATACTCGGGAGAATATAATTTTCAGGTTTTTTAAGGTCATTTAGAGTCGGCATACATAATATTCTTCCTGTTCAAATATAAATTTCATTCTAAATTATGGATATGACATTAGTCAATCAGCGTCAAATACCCTATTTATTTAATAATGATACTATGATAATGTTATCAGATAGAATATTGCCTTTAAAGGGGCAGTAGTTTTTTTAATTTATTTTTTCAAATTTCCCAATTATAATGATAGCTTTTGTCATTTATATTTACTTTAGTTGGTAAAACATCTTATGTCACAAACCAATTATTCGTAGTGGCAATAACGGTGTTGCGTTTAATAATGGCGGTCATTTTAATGTGAGCACATTTTATTATTGCGAATGACAAAAACGATTCCCATGGCATTATGGAACCATGTACACTCATTTTAAAACTTGATTTTCCGAAGAGAGAAGAGTGTTTTACTGTTGGTAAATACATTTCATCGACTTATTTTAGCGGAAAAACGTGGCAAATGCTGACGTTATATACCAAAATCTCTGTCCGAAATAGAGAACGTTCCTGTTATCTTATCTAAAAGGACACTCCTTTAAACTTGTTTGTCAGTTAAATCTACCAACTAAAATGGAATATTGTGTTGTGCTACTGCTGCTGTCCGTGGCGGTTATTTCGGGTAATTATGGTTTTATTTCAAGATTGATATTTTCCCCATAACTATCACTGCCAAATGCTAATATTTGATATCACACTCAATCTCAGCTTGACTATTTACTTCGATGTTAATGAATTTGACAAAACAGTATTAGCGAAGCGGTGAGCACGTTCAAGGCCTAGATTTTCGAAGAACTTGCTGTGGCGTAGACGCCATATGTAAACTTTTGCTTGGGTGGAAAGTGGGTTGTGCTTCTTATCCAAACAAATCACATAATTCTTCGATCGAGTGATTTCAAAAATCGTAGCATTTGACTGTATAGGATCTTGCTAATTAGCATATGTTCTTCGAATCTGTTTGATGTTGCCTGTATAACCCAAATAAACTATTTTCGGTTTTTGTCTATGATTTGGTCTTCCCTATTTATCAGCATGTTTATGATCAATTGGTTTCCAAAAATCAAAAAACATATTTCGAGGAAAACACATTAAAGACCAGGTTCGACTAAAACGTCTAGGTTCGATTCCCGCTAAAAAGGTGACTTACTGTGTGGTTTTACCCGCTATCAAGAGTATTACTCATATCCGATCAGGATGGTTCTTTTGTAGTAGAAATTCCACAAAACGATTGTGGCCATGTGTTGCGATGAAACCTGCGAGCATTTCACTGTACTAACTTTAAATCTCTTCAAACAGTGATTACATACATAATAAACAATAATCGGTTTTCTGTTCCAGCGTCTTCGCCAATACTGAATGTGCTGAGTAAGTATTTTCAAATGTATAAATTATTCATGGAATAATTATTGTGTATTCCAATTTCTTGAAAAATAAACGGTCACAGTGCATGAGAAGCAAAATACAAGAGAAATGTTATATTTCATAATAAATGCAATCTTGGTCAAATGCAAGCGCACATAAAATATATCATTTAAGCGATTCGTTGGCTAAAATATGAAAATATAAAGTTCTATAAAATTAGTTCTCAAAGTTCTTTTAAAACCTTGGTTTGTGCTAGAATGTTATACGTTAGAATACAATTTAGTTTATGTGATGTTTTATAATACTGTATTTTAGTGTGCTGGTTAATTGAAAAGACCTGAGGATATTTCAATCAAGATAATATAAAATGCTCGTTAATAATATACTGGCTATCCAATGAAATTCGACTGTCAACCAGCTTAGGTTAATGATGAGGATTTTGCTTGCTATATGCGTCCTCTCTCACTTTTGAGATTTTATACCAATCAGATTGCTTGTTCATCCGTTAAATAATAACCATGTATATACTAAAATATTAATAAATGTTATTAAAAACAATGTAGAAAACAATTATGCATTGAAATTAAACATAGATTTTCCAAATGAAGTGTGTCATATGACTTCTCACTGAAAAGATTTTTCCTTGAATTGATTTTATTTTAAAATTTTATAAAAGCCGAGCGAAAGCGAGGCGTCTACAGAAATGTGCACTTGTTATTTTTCAGAAGTATGCCACACTTTCAACTCAAATTTGGCAAAATCTCTGTCCGAATTAGAGAACGTTCCTGTTATCTTATCTAAACGGGTACTTCTTTATACTTGTTTGGTTTCGTCAGTCAAATTTGAAATTGTATGACTGAATGCACATGCTGTAAAATAAGGCAACTTGTAAACAAAATTGTTACTAGTAAATTGCTCATCTTATTATTTATCTTGTTAATGGTTAACATGAACCCCTCCCCAGCAAAGAGAGAGTCCCCCTCCTGTCCCGCCTCCTCCGGGATGATGGGATTCTGTGTCTTCATCAAAGGTGTGAACTGCCTGTCTGACAGCGAATGTACTGGAGGTTAGTATATTCGTATTCGAATTTACGTTCGTCTGGTGTTGGAGTCTGATAGTGGAGATAACCATAGAAGAAAGGATGGGATTTACCTGTTCTGGAAACGTCAGAAAACCCTAAGAATTTCCTGACATTTCCTGATAAGGAAATATGGAATTTCCAACATGATTCATGTGTTATCATTGTCACATTACTACCACTGTACTGTCGGTATCATTGCTAAATATATGACATAAAATCTGTTCTGTTGTTATTCACAGCTTGTTTTGCATTATTTCACCTGCATTGCGTTGTGTTGCATTTATGTTTCGGGTACTAAGAGTCAGTTTAAACTTCAACTTATAGTGTGATCATGAAGCCGATCAAGGCTCAAATTGGAGTCTAGTTCTTTTGGAATCGAATCTATTATAAACTACCGGGCACAGAAAGTACACACCAAGTTTGTTTCCATTAATTCAAATTTTTTTTAATCAGATGCATTTGACTATGGCACGACACAATAATACTTAACTGCAGTAGTTTAAATGAATTAATTGGTGACTGTGGTTACATGTTATTTAAAATATCTTTGTTAAATGACGACTGGGATGAGAAATTAAATTTACACCAACATGTTTAAAATGTTGTAAATGTGTGGAGAATCAGGCACATTTTATAATTTTCACATAGAAAATGTCTTATATGTCGATGAACAGTTGTGTATCATTAACAATAATTTGTGAAGAAATTTTAAATTGAAAATTTCTTCTTTTTTTGATTAAAAACATGTAGACGTAATCCTTGACTGCTGATTAAACACCTGTACTTTTCAGTTTTAGATAATGACACTTAAGATATTTGCAAATGAAAATTATACATATGATAAAATCAACAGAACCTAGTACTTTCTTTTGCCAGGCAGTTTACAAAGTTCTGTTCTTGGAATTCCAATCAAAGATATTTTTAACTTTTGTTTCAGACAAGGTGTGCTGCTCCGAGGGCTGTGGAAAAGTCTGTAAAGAGCCAGTCAAAAAACTCGCTGGTATGTGGATAACTATTTTATTCAACAGGAAATACGATGTCCAATGATGACATGATAAGAAACACATACATGTAAGATATACGATGACATCAGTGCTATGAACTAAACAGCGAATTTCTACCCAAGACAGGACGGAGGACATAGCAAGTTGCGATATAGAGAATACTAAACGACGTTCCGTTTAATAACATATTTATGAAACAACTGAGTGGTTTGTTTTAAATGAGCGAAAGCGAGTTAAATACAAATTCCATCTCACGAGTTTCATAAATATATTATTAAACAAACGAGTTTAGTATTTTATTTATTACTCACTGATTAAAATGTCACTTATTTCCACAAACTCGTCGATAAATGGGACACACTCCATTGCGACAGCGACGCTGACATTGTGACGTCATATTTTTTTCATTATGACGTCACGTCAATCGGCAGCACGCGATGTTATTACACTAAGTGTTACAACAAGGTAGATTTATTAAACTGCGATATCTTCAACGGGTGAGTAATAAAATAATGTATACACTCCTCTGCAAGACATAACTCTCGCTATCACCAGCTACATCGCATTTCTCTAACTTTTCTGTGAAAGCATAACATCGCTGCATCTGAACTTAATAATGTGCGTTGATACCCCATCACAGAAAAGTTAACAAATGCAGCAATGCATAGTCGCAGTACAAAGCTCCACATGTCTGTCCGTCAGGCTGAATTCGTTTCCAAAGCATAGCCTGAAAACTATATTACTTACAAACGTGTGTGTGTCTATTGAAACTTCTTGTCATTCATTGACACGATTGACTACTTATATTTTCAAATGTATTAACGTTATACAAAGGCAATCAAACTACAAGCGGAGATAAGTGACCACTTAACTTGGAAATTATATTTTACAAGATTTGTGAATGATACTTTTTGTCGTTTGATGAACATTCGTAATCTTGTTTGATGAATTTGGTATTACACTATAGATCGTTTAGTATTCTCTGTGTATGTTACCCTCTTCCAGTGAGACAAGAATCCCCCGACTGTCCTGTATCTTCCGGCATGGTTGGAATCTGTATATTCATCCCTGGAGTAAACTGTTTGTCTGACAGCGAATGCAGCGGAGGTACGTTTGAATCTTAAAGGGGCAGTAGCACGTTTTTTGCAAATTTTATTTTTTTCGAGTTTCCCATTCATTATGATAGTTTATGTCATTTATTTATTTTAGATGGTAAAACATAATATTACAAAAGCCAATTATCCGTAGTGGTAATAACGGTGTGACGTTGCATTGCGGCCATTTTATTGTGAACACATTTTATTATTTTGAATGACAAAAGCTATTCCCATGGCTTTACCGAACCATGTTCACTGATTTTTTAACTTGATTTTCCGAAAAGAGAAGGGTGTTTTACTATTAGTGTCATTTTTCAAATACATTTCATCAACTTTTTTGAGCGAAAAAACGTGCTACTGCTCCTTTAAAGGAACATTAAGTATGTTTTTAGTCACATAACGTCACATAACAAAATTGGTTATCAACAATTAAAAATTCTTCCAAAGCAACTATATACAATATCTTCAAAAATCCATCTCTCCAGTTTGAACAATACCTAAAAAATTTTAATTACAATAACTTGTCAAGATTTCGAACAGCTAATCACTTTCTGCCAATCGAGACCGGTAGATGGAAAAATATCCCAGTTCATGAAAGAAAATGTACTCTTTGTAATTTAAACGATCTTGGGGACGAATTTCATTATTTATTTGTTTGTCCTATATTACAATCAGAAAGAGAAAAGTATATTCACAAATATTATTACAATAGGCCAAATATGTACAAAATGAATATTCTATTTAATTCTACTAAGCTAGGAACTTTAAGAAAACTCTCAAATTTTTGTAAAATCATTATGTCTTTGTTCAAGAAATAGCTTTTATAATCATATGTACCTTTATACCAGCTGTACATACCTATTATAATTATTGTATATTGTATCAATGTATATATGTTTATGTACCTCTTATGCTGCTGTTTGCAGCCCGAGTTCTTGAATAAAGTTCAGTTCAGTTCAGTCAGACTTTAAAGATGGTGTTATTTTATCGAATAGTACTGACTGTTGAAAATTATCAATTTAATGCTAGTTCATTCAGTATAGTGACAAATATGATGGTCGCAATTTATGACCGGAAAACTTGACAACGTCGCATGCTAATTCGCCAAACGTAATTTTGGGAAGGAACCTATGATAGACAAAAAGGCAGATGTGGGTTGGTGATGTTTAATAGGCCGTATAGCTACTCTGGATATAAATGGGGCATTTAATTTCGGTTTCTGAACATGTATAAGGCTGTTTCTCATATAATTATCATATAAATATTTGGCGATTGGTTATGAATTAGCAAGTCAAGGGAAATTATAAATTTGGATCAGCACATATGGTATTTCGGCAAATATGAAACGCAAATAAAATATCATGAAAAACATTAAAGAATCAACAGACATTTAAACCATTGGTTATAATCAGCGTGACGGTGATGTCAACGAATACAATTTTCGTTCTTCATCAATCATCATAAATACCAGTCGTTACTGTCAATTCAACCGTATTCGTAACTGTTGTCCTAACTGTATGAGTAACCATAGTCGTTACTGTATGAGTAACCATAGTCGTTACTGTATGAGTAACCATAGTCGTTACTGTATAAGTAACCATAGTCGTTACTGTATGAGTAACCATAGTCGTTACTGTATGAGTAACCATAGTCGTTACTGTATAAGTAACCATAGTCGTTACTGTATGAGTAACCATAGTCGTTACTGTATAAGTAACCATAGTCGTTACTGTATAAGTAACCATAGTCGTTACTGTATGAGTAACCATAGTCGTTACTGTATAAGTAACCATAGTCGTTACTGTATGAGTAACCATAGTCGTTACTGTATAAGTAACCATAGTCGTTACTGTATAAGTAACCATAGTCGTTACTGTATGAGTAACCATAGTCGTTACTGTATAAGTAACCATAGTCGTTACTGTATGAGTAACCATAGTCGTTACTGTATAAGTAACCATAGTCGTTACTGTATGAGTAACCATAGTCGTGAAATGAGTAGCCGATGAATAAACATTGTGGTAAAAAACTGATAGGGTAACTGTAATGGTCAGTAAATGAGTAACCAAAGTCGTAACTGTTTGAGTAACCAAAGTCGTAACTGAAATGGTAACTGTAATTGAAATGAGTAGCCGATGAAACATAGCCATAACCGAATGAGAAACCATAATCGTAGATGTATGAGAAACCATAGTCATATTAGTAATTGTATGAGTAAAACTAGTAAAGTCGTAAATGTACGGGTAACTGTTATTGTAACTGAATGCGTAACTGCAGTCGTAACTGTAATTAGAGTTTAGGATAATGTACCTGTGTTTGTCATTTTTTGTTCAACATCGTTGTCCTCATCAGGTAAGGTTTGCTGCTCCGAGGGATGTGGACGAGTCTGTAAGAACCCTGCCAATAGTCATTCTGGTAAGTATAGTTCTGAACAAAAAAAAACGGAACATGATGTTGAATAGCGTACGCAAAGGATTTAGACTGCCTTAGTTGGTATTTCACAATCGTGCTAAGGGTTACCGAGATCCAAAAAAGTAAATAATTCTTTAAATATTGAAACGTTCGTAAAATGATTAATTGTAGTAAAAGAATATCTTTTCTGGGTTAAAATGATGTTGTTCAATGGGAGCATTGCAATAGCCTAAAACTACTGTTATTAAATTACAAATTGTATTTATCAGAAGATAAAAACTGTATATTCATTGATTTGATATATAATTATCAAATACCATATCGTGTGCAAGATTATCACCACAGGAGCAACCATGTCATGCGGTTTCCATACAGTTTCAGTCATTAGAAATTAATTAATCTTCCAATGTTTTCCATAGTAGAAATTGATTGTGTGATATCACGCAACATCACTGAGGAAATACTTTTAATGATTGGGATTCGTTGAAAAAAAAGATAAATGTTTCGAACGATAAGTGTAATTTCTTCAACTCATGGACATACTTTGAACAAGAAATTAAGATACGATTTTATTATATTTTCTGCGCTACAAATATACATTTCTACTTCAATCGATGAGATATACATTGTATTCGACGAGAAATGTTAATTCATTTAATTCATTGTGTTGTTGGGGGTCACATACTCCAAATGTTATAAATGGTGTTACTTTATCGAGAAGTACCGACTGTTACCGAAAACAACCATTTTGATGATAGTGAACTGAGTATATTGACGGTATGAAGGTAAAAGTAGTGATTTCTGATCGAAATCCGGACAATGCGTCGCGATTGACGCGCGCTATAATGAGTCAAACGTAATTTTGGAATGTTATACAAATTTATAACACACAAAATGCCAAATTTGAGTTGATCATGTTTAATAGGTCTTATAAGTACTGTGTATGTAAATGGGACGTGCAGTTTCGGTTTCATACACAAACATAATAATGTTACTCGATTTAAATTGAAAATTAGTAATTATATGATATTTGGCGATTAGGGATGAATATGCAAGCTGAGTGAATTTATTTGTGCTGTAAACAACACATATGGTGTTGGAACGTATAAAAAGCCAAATAAAGTTTTATTTAACACAAAGGATGCACCTTTAATTATCCTCTATTTATTCCAGGGACGTGTCCTAAGCCAAATGGTACTGGACTCGATATTTGTATGTTTCAGCCCGGGGTTAATTGCGTCAGTGACTCGGAATGTGCTTCTGATGAAAAATGCTGCCCCGAGGGATGTAATAATATTTGCAGGAAGTCGCTGTAGACGTAAATAAACAAATAATTCTGATTTTATCTTTGTTATTTAAAAAATCATGAAATATCATAAACAGTGATAATGCATTACACTGATCGCATTTGCTTGTACGATAGTCTAATGTGCTCACTACCGCATGAAGTTCAGCAAGAATTGGCATAGCTTCTCTGCGGATAGTGACCTGTTGCATACTTTTCTCGAAAGTTGAGTTCAGAAACATTAAATATTCCTCTGTTCAACCAACAGTAATTTTCTGCAGCGGTTTTTAAGATAAGTTTCCCGCATGGCTGAAATGTCAGACAATTGTGTTTCAGTATCGCAGTGGTAACGTGTTCTAATTTACCAGAAGCAAACGAGAAAGGCCCCAGTTCGACACTTAGTTATTTAGTGCATAACAGAAATGTGTTGCAACCACTTGGAGGAATTTAAATTTTGATGGACATTCCCAATAACATCTATCAATATATTTTGCTCTGTTTACGTGATATTTATTTATTTATATTACACTCACAAATGCAATTATATTCGTCTTCAATTACAAAAAAAAACCTTCCTCGTAACATTTACACTCACAAATGAAATTATATTCGTCTTCAATTACAAAAAAGGACTTCCTCGTAACAATAACCACACTATCGCAATGTTCTAGCCAGATTGGAATATCTACCAATTTCTATTTTACCTTATGACATGTTATCCTTAAACGTGTAACGTAAATTGATAAACATCTAGGAATATTGTAGAGATATTGTTCATAAGGGAAAGTATGCTTGATATTTAAATAAACATCAAGTATCAAAACAAAAGAGAGGCGGAAAGCGCAGGGGTTGTCTGAGTTGTCAGAGTTGTCTGCAGAAGAGAACTGTTCTACACGAAATAAGGTTCGGGTACAATGCTTCACAGATTTCAGCGTAGATTTTCACCGCAATGCCTAGCTACATGGTGTTGCGGACTTGCTCCCTGCTATAGTACTAGAAGCCGCGATATAAGTGAAATACTCTTGAAAGCGACGTTTAACTCCAAATAACGTCACCTCGCCTCAAAACAATGTTCCTCTGTCTATATAAAAGACAATGACTTCTGACAGAGGTGACTCAAGTCCTATTTTCCCACATAACAAGTGTTTAGGAACGTATGACAGTCGTGCTAATATAACGGTCTAATATCACAGGCTATGTGAGAAGATATACAGTGAATAACATAAACTGCCTGGCAAAAGAAAGTACTCACTTATGTTGATTTTATCATATGTATGAGTTTCAATTGCAAATATCTCAAGCTTTGGATGTCATAATCTAAAACTGAAAAGTACAGGTGTTTAGTCAGAAGTCAAAGAATACTTCTACATGATTTTTAATTACTTCTATTTAAAAGAATTATTTTTGATGATACACAACTGTTCATCGACACATGAGACATATTCTATGTAAAAAATAATAAATGTGCCTGATTCTGCACACATTTACAACATTTTAAACGTGGTAGGGGTCATATTTGTATAAATTTCATTTCTTCCCCCGGTCTTCATTAAACAAAGATAGTTTAACTTAAATTTAATCACATTATCATGTAACCACCAATTAATTCATTCAAATTACTGCAGATAAGTATTATTGTATCGCACCATAGTCAAATGCATTTGATTTTTTTAAATATTGAAGTAATCGAAACCAAATGAGGTGAGTACTTTCTTTTGTCTTGCAGTTTGTATAACCTCTGTGGAGAGAGAATGTAAGAGGTTATGCGAGAAACTATCACTTGAGTCACCTCTGTGAAAAGAGAGTGCCAACAAGTAAAGGCCCGTTTACACAATGCGATTTGTACTAACGACTCGTTAGACGATTTTCTTTAATTGTGTTGATAAAGACAAAACTATTTTTTTTCGAATCGGACCAAGCTAGATTTTTTTTAAATATTAAACTTTTACAAGTTGAGGGCCACCAAAAAGTGTCTTCGCTCCTTGTCATTGAGTCACGTAATATAAATCGTCACTACAAATAGCACCGTGAGAAAGCCCCTTTAAGTTATGCTTTATCTAAATGTAAATATTGAGCGAATGACGGACCAATGGGTTGGATTCTCAATATGACTTTTGGACTAATGTTTCATTTTCCAGCAAAATCTGTAACATATTACTTTACCTATTTTAAGTGTTATTATGCTAGAAGACAGTTCCGCCTACTTGCCTTAAACAATATGTTGATGGCCTTTTCCAAGTTTGATATTAAGGATGTCCGCTCCTCAAATTTATAGTATTAAACTTTTTTTCTAACTTATATTTTTAAAAAGATCAAAGTATATGATTGGAAAATCAGCATTAAAAAATAGGGGGTAGTGTGGTTTTTTTCGAGATATGACGCCTGTAAGATAGTGGGGTGAAGTACAAATTTTAACATGGGAGTCTATGGGAAAATGAGAAAAAAAACTGCTAAAAACTTAAAAATACTACATTTCTAGTATTAAACTTTTTTTCCTTTTTTGATATGTTTCAAAGTTCATGTTACCCTACCGAAATCGATGAAAAAATATATATGGTAGTGTGGGTTTTTTTAAGCTTTGACACAAAATGTACCTGAAAATCCCCCTTTTTAGTCAAATTTAGGCCATTTATGCTATTTAAGCACTTTTGAGAGGTTCTAAAGTCACATTTTCGTTATTTCATTTGTTGTATGTATGTTGTATGTAGATGATGTAGAATATCATGAAGTAAATAAAGATGAGAAAAAACCTTTACTTAATCATATTTAATTTTTGAATTTCAACAGGAAGGAGCGGATATCCTTAAGTGAAGACTAATATTTGATTTTGTTAATTGAAAACCTTTCCCTTTTTTTGCGAAAGTAGAAGGCCTATGATTTATTTCAAAGGATGAATTTTAATATAAAAAAGATGTGCTTGTGGTACTTCGAAGCGCTCATAAAATGCACATAATGTCTTCGCTTGGGGGGCACTCAATCAATCTTTATTCCAGTACTGAAGATGCCACATGCATATATATTACATTTCATACAACGTTCGTAACATCATTTCTTGGTGAAGAAAAAACATAATAAAGAAGAATATTATCAATTGATGGATGGACAAAGTATAATGTTTCAATATATTTTTTACGTACAGTAACACATGCTGGACACGCAAGAAGAAACTGATATTCGTCTTCTATAGCATTATCATTGCAGCATTTACAAATTCTGTGTTCTCTTATTAATATTCATCATTCTACACCTTTCAAAAGATCATTAGATAAACAAAGAAAACGAGCCAAAGAGCCAACATTTAAACACGATAGGTAGATTTCAGTATAAATAAGAGGTTTTAAGATTGAGTAATAATTACATTTACAAATTGTTTCCAACCAGTTTTGTGATAAATATATTTTAGTCTTTGGGCAAATGTATTAAGAGATAATGACGAAAATTCAACCTTTTATCCAACTTCCCAATGCAAGTCATAAATCTTGCCAGTCACCATTACTGGCTTATTTAGGCCTTGCAGTATTTCCTTAAGAAATCTGTGCCCACTATGTATTTCTGGTTTAGCGATTCACTATCTAGGCACAACAAAGCTAGGGAAATACCACAAGGCTTAAATCGGCCAGTAATGCAGACTTGCAATAGTTATGCCTTGCGTTTGGAAGTTGCCTTCTGTCATATATAGTTAAATCAAGACGGGGAAAAGTTGGTGTTCAGCATCTGATGCCCAACTCTTTTTACCCTGTTTTTCATACACTTACATCATATTATAGCACATTTTCGGCAAACGGTAGGATGGCATACTTAATAGCCTTATCCAATATTTAACCACTCCGATTTGTGACTATATAATGAGAGGGTATCTGTCACATTCCACATACACCATTACATTTGATGTGCCCATCTTTACCCCCAAGAAATTCAAATTGAAACGAGCTTGTTAGAAATGTTAGGCTTCAAGGAATGGATAGTTCAAGTAAGTTGCGGAAATTAAGAGAAAATTTTATCTTGAAACGTTCGTAAAATATACACAATGTCCTTCCAGTGCGTGGGGTTCACATTTAGATTACATTTAGACATTTAGATATTTCTTACGATACAATTTGTTTCCTTCATAATATATATTTGGTTTAAGAATATTAGTAATTTATACAAGTACTTATTGATTTGTATTGCATTGTAATAACTGAATATAAAAATACCATTAGTGCCAAACATATTATGTATATTTAAGACACCTTAAAGGTGGTATTCCTCGTAACAATATTCAGCTTTAAGTGTGGTGAACATAGGACGATATAGACATACATATACAATGTTATATTTAGTGTTTGGTTGTGACATTAGAAATAGAAATAATAAAAAGAGCACAAATAATACCATAATTAAAGTATTTTTCTTTAATAAAGGAATCCATTTCCTCAATATGGTTGAAATTCGCAGATATACTGGAAATATATATGGCAGTGGGGTTAAGCTACATATATCATTTAAATTAAAGGAAATTGTATACTATCAGCTATTAACATGGCAACAGTGAAAATAAGACCCTTTTTACAGTTTCTTTTTTTCGAAATTTGCGACCAAGTTCCCCAAAACTATTCTGAATAGCAAAGATAATATATGTTCTCTTTATAAACGGTTGTTACTTTTATAGGTAATCGATAGGTGTAGTGACACTGTAGTCCGAACAAACCCAAGTAGGCAAGATTTAGCGGTGCTTACTAAAAGGTCAAAGGTAAATGTCAGGGTACCTGTTAGAACTCACAACATGACACTTTCGTCTAGTCGCTGTGGGGAGTTACCAGCTATAAAGGCCAACACTGATCCGTAACATCTCCAACGATAGTCTGTCATCCAGACCCTAGAGCAACAAATAAGTGGAGTCTAAAATGGTGTCTAAAAGACGTTGGCCAGTCTAGTTCCCTCCTCTCTTAAGTATTGTTAAGGTCTCCTTTTCATTTTCTTGACATTTGATAACTGACTAAAATTTCTGAGAAGAACACAATAATATAATAATTCCTCGCCATTTGATGTAAACTGGATTTAGCGTGGTACTTTAACCCTCTTAGTGCCTGGGAACATTTACGTATACATGTATCTAATAGGGAGTAATAATTGATGCAATATAAACCGGGCCCCTTTAAGAGTATGACGTCGAAAACTGAAAGGTTCATCCATTGTGTTGCATAACATTTTATTTAATACGTGCCAACAAGCGATATCTGCTGATTTCAGTTGAAATAATTTCACTCAATTTGCATATTCATCCCCAATCGTCAAATATATCATATTTACAACTTTCCAATTAAAATCGAGAAACATCATTATACATGTGCAGAAGCCGAAACTACATGCTCCATGTACATGCACAGTAGTTATAAGACCCATTAAACATTATCAACTCAAAGTTGTCTTTTTGTTTGTTGTAAATAAGTTTCGAAAATTACGTTTGACTAATTGACGCGCGCCACACGCCGGTTTTCGATCAGAAATCGACAATTTTACCTTTATATCGCCGGTATACTGAGTCGACTATCATCAAAACGGCAATTTTCAATAAAAGTCAGTCCTTCTCGATAAAATAACACAATTTAACACAACGTTTGGCAAATGTGACCCCAAACACAATGGATGTACCTTTAAGATATTTGTAACTGAAAATCATACAAAGGACATAAAAGGTGAATACTTTCTTTTACAACATGGAATGCTTATTTGGCGTTTTGGGTATCACCCGGACACTAAACATCTATTTCGGTATCGGAACGCTTTCATGTGAGAAATATTACAAGACTTTATAACTCCCAGAAGATATCTGTGTTTTATGTTAAGGCTCTCTCTGTAGGAATCTTGAGGTTTCGAATAAGTGGTCATACATTAGTATACATACAGCTTGTTTCCTCATGTTTCCTCAAAACTTGTTATTTGGATCAGAAAAAAGATAACAGATCTAATGACACAATCTGTTTGGTACAATTATAATGTAACTGTTGGTAACAAATATATTGCCAACCAAAAATGTCAAAATAGAGGTATTTCATATGTAAATGATTTTTTGAAAGGAAATGGGG
Organism: Gibbula magus; assembly: GCA_936450465.1. Lineage (NCBI taxonomy): Eukaryota > Metazoa > Mollusca > Gastropoda > Trochida > Trochidae > Gibbula > Gibbula magus. The sequence goes on from OW388303.1 coordinate 26,979,553, forward strand.
AAATATACACCTGTGAAGAATTTTGTGAAATTTATGATATAGACATTAATTTTCTAACTTACCTTTCCATGCGGAATGCAATCAGAATGTTCATAAAATCAAATTTTGATGGAACTATAATAAAGATAAATGGACCAATTTTGCCTTTTAATAGAAATATATTACACAGTAAAGAAAAAACAAGCAAATATTTTTATCTGACTTTATTGAATACAAAAAATATAGAAACAGCAAGTTCACAGAGATGGACAAATATTTTTCAAGAAAATTATACCAGAGAAAAAATAAATTATAATTTAATGGCATATAGATGTAAAGCTCATGTGAATTTGAAATGGCTTCAATTTAAAATAATGCATAATATTCTGGCAACAAGACATTATCTGTACAAGATTGGATACTGTGAATCTCCACTTTGTTATTTTTGTGAAGTTGAAAATGAAAATATTGTACATTTACTATGTGAATGTGATTATGTAATTGAACTTTGGAATTATTTAGCGGAATGGCTTGGTACAGTTGCAGATGGAGAAATTGTCTTTACAAATGAAAACATTATTTTTGGTTTTAAAGGCATACATAACAATCCGTTAAACGCTGTTGCTTTGGTAACCAAACAATACATCTACAATTCAAGTAAAACTAAAAAACGCCTATATTTCAAAGCACTTCAAAAAGAAATCATCAGATATTACCAAACAACAAGGACGATTGCATTCTCCAACTGCAACTGTGCCAAATTTTACACATTCTGGTCAAGTTTCCATACTCTACTTAATAAGTGATTTAATTCATGAATTGGAACATGTAAATGATATACACTTATGCAGTATACAATACCTACATGTAAACACAATGTAATGTTGGGAAATAAAAATGGAAAGAAAAAAAAGTTTGTTCACCTGCATGTGTATCTTAGAAAAAATATCGTGTAGATTGACCTTCATTGTAACGTTAATAAAAGTATACCACATACAATGACAATGCATCATCATATATCAATGAGTAAAATAATCATTCTGAAACGTACACTGTGATCGTCATGGGGCATGTTTATGAAATTTGGCACAATGAAATAGACAGAATGGGTCAAATTTTGAAAATTCAAATTTCATAAATTTTTTAATAATAGTTTTCATCTCGACTAAATGAAAACAATGTCATCACAAATACACTGAATGAGAGGAAATATATGAAGAATGTTTGACTCAGTTGATCACTTACTGACTATTTCACAGAAGAAAATAAACACTGTAGTTTTGATTTTTTTTTTTACCTCTGGTCACTTCAAAGCGCTGCCAAATTGTATATATATATTGCTATATAAATGTACCATATGTTGTTATTTCCTTACATTCCACCTGATGAAGGAGTGAGTATGTACTCCGAAACGTCGTGTATTTTCACATTAAAGAAGTTGTTATCCAGAAAATGTTCCTGTTCTTATGTATACCACTTCTAAATGCCCTTCAAAAACCTGATATATACGGTTGTTTTAAAAAGTGCCTAATCAAGTCCCGGCGACTAGAATGAAAGTGGGCGGAGCTGTGGTCCCTAAAGTTTACCCTGCTGTGACGTCACTGGAGGAATCTCACTATGGTCGCTAATCTTGATTTAACGCGTTTTCCAAACTTTTTAACTGATCATTTAGGTTAGAAATGTTCATCAAAACAAACCAAAATTTCGATTCCTAAAAATTAATATGAGTCGATTTCAGCTGTACCAGTCTCAGACTCGAGTATCCTTACCAGCACTTGGGTGTACATACCGTTACTTAAGTAGCCGTACAAATCGAGTATCCGTACCGATAGTTAAGTATCCGTACTAATACTCGAGAATATGTAGTTCTGTACCAATCGAGTGTCCGTACCAATACTCGAGTATCTGTAGTTCTGTACCAATCGAGCATCCGTATACCAGTACTCGAGTATCCGTATCAGTACTTCAGTATCCGTTCCAACCGAGTATCGTACAATTACTCGAGCATCCGCCCAGGTCCCAGTGTTGGCCTCTATTAGAGGAAATACGGTAAGCGTTGCTTATACGCCATTGTGCATTTATTCATTTGGTCTTTTGATTTAAGAAGTGCACAACACATGCGGGCGTATACGTCACAGTATGTTTTCTCTGAAAATGATACATCCGGGCAGTTTCTATCAACCACCGATTGTACAAGAGTGTTTGTTTTCGTGATATAAATAGCTTCGGAATGTCATACATAATTCCCTGATCGTTGCCTTGGCCCCAAGCTCTGTATTACACATACTACAGTGATATCATTAGCCGACGCCTATATTTCGCTGTTACATTAATGCATACACCCTTCCTTTGCTCTCATATTCGCAAAATAACCACTGTATTGATTTAGATGCTTAGTGCCATTGTATAGTGCCAAGTATTTATAGTATAAGTATATATTAAGTATTGTTACGTCAGAGGGACAAACATCCCATTATACACGAACCAATAAGCCGTATCTATAGAAAACGGTTAACCTTATTTATAGAAAATGGTGCGATATATAAAGCGACAACTTTGTGGAACTCTTCAGTCAGAGAAGTAGATTTGTAGGTTTCATGCGATTTTAAGAGTTCATGCAGACAGCAAGATAATTGACGATTCCATCATGGTGCAATATTTAAGACTCGACTCTGAGTGTTTATGTATCGCTACATCAGTTAGATCACTTGAACTACCTCTGAGCGACTATTTTCATGCGAACACCTTAAAATGACCGCTCAAAGGGAAATGGACTCGTTTGGCTTATCCCAACCATGTGCATCCGTTGTACAATTATTTTTATTGATTGAGGATTATTATTAAGCCATCCTTTTGTGAGAGCATTTTCTTTCAGTAAGAATGCGTGCTACAGTACCTTTAACTCATATTCTTTAACATTTCACTAAGGTAACTTCAGTGACTTACGATTAAATTAGTGTGACAGGGTGACTAGATCTGCCCATGTAATTACATCGTGACGTCACTTACTTTATCATGTTTCATGTGCAGGAAACATGAGCAAAATGTTGTTCATTCTTTAATGGTCGTCATTTTATAGACTGTGAACAGACGATCCTTCTCCATTAATTTGTTGAAAAATTGAATGAAATATAAATTGTTGTAAAAAATTTATGATGACCTTCAATCTGACAAAAAACAGACGGTCGTAATACAAAACAGTGTAAACATGTCACATCGAGTGCATAAATCAGTTTAACATGAAAAAAAATAAAGAAATAAAAAGAGTTTTACTGTAAATCTCGCTGAATACAAAAGCCCCCTTTAATATGTCGGTATATTAAACGGGTTGATTCTATCGATATTAACCGACTGTGTCGTCGGCGGCACAAGGTCGAGGCGACCCAGGTCATGAAATAGACGCTGTTATTTCATTGACTGGTGTGTATATCAATCAATCAGGAGACATGGGAGCGGGCAAATTGTGAAGCTCGTGCTTTAACTGTTACATGTTTCGTCATCCGGTGTGTTCGGCGAATCAAGTTAACTCTCTTGACGCCAGTACGTTTTATTTGCACCATATGCACGTGGTTGTCTGTTTGTAGCATGTAAACAATTAACCCTCACACAAGTTACTTTCTAAGCCACAGCATACTATCAAATTATTAAAGCTCTACAAGGTAGCAAAGCAGAAAATCTATGTTCATGGTTGAAATAAATGTAAATAATAGCCAAGGCAAACGCGAGGCTGGTGAACGCGAGGTTAAGGTGCCGGGTTCGAGCTCACCTGTGACCGGGTGTAAAAACCTTGGAGTCAACACTGTGTGCAGACTCTTAAATTTCAGTGTTGTTACAACCCCTGGTGTACAGTACACAACCCTGTGTACTTACCCACGAATCTCTTGGTAAATGACCAGATGATGGCCACGTGAATACGTATACATATATAAAGTCACCTTGTTGCGGGTATAGAAGTGTGCAGTAAAATTAGACAAAATAATGTGACTATGTGTCCCAGTTCGCCAAGCTGTGAATGGTACCTTGTAAGGATTGACAAGTGACATTAACAAGGTGTGCCTGATGGCGGCAGTATTTGTGTGATCCTCATGGCGTTGAGAATGAGAAAGATGTTTCATGAAGAATGGCATCCAATGATCAAGGGGAAAACAAAGCGCCCTTGATCAGTTCACAGACCTGGATATCATGTGTACAATATAAATATGAATATGACTGAATATTGAAATTTAGAGAGTATCACGTTTCCAAATAATTACATCGAATAAATCAACACAATTTTAGGTTCATCTTCATCGAACTTTATGTGTATAAAATTAAATGTTTTCTAAATGTTATTGTTGTTATTCGCGTGTGGAGTTCGGTTTGCTAACTGGGTCATCTGCTCAGTGTTTGCAAAGGTATTGAGTCTGTTCCACTGGTCGTATAAGAACAGTCCTTAATGTTATTCAAGGACGAGTCGAGCTGGTAAAGGACTTATATTACATATGTCCTTGACATTACAAGTCTAGACTAAGATTGAGTCTATGGAAAATTATAATTACTGTACCTTAGTCCTTATGACTATATATATTTTAATAAACACTGTTTTATGTTTAATATGATTTTACTGCATTTCCTATGTCATATATATTTTACCAATATTTACTATATAATGTATTTCTATATTCATGCTTTTATTTCATATTGTATATTATTTTAATATGTACACATGTGTTTCATAAACCATTTACTGGCTGGGCCCTCAATCTTAAAAATAACATGTTTTATAATGTATCTGTATATGCTTGATTGTGGCTTGACACACAAATAAACATTTCTTCTTCTATATAAAAGGCTCTGATTTTTACAAGTCATATTCTTACCAAGACGAACAAAGATATTCCGGGTATTTAAGTTTTTTTATAATGATCATTAGACTCCAATTTAGTATATGGAATTTGATAATGACTCTAACTTCATCCGTGTGATTTTATTTCTTTAAAATTTTAGGTGCATTTGTATTTAGTTTTTCTAGATTTGAATAAGGATCCAGTATTCAAGGCTCTTATTACACCGCCATGAGGTAGAACTAACGGGTCATGATTTTCTCCATTCACTTCCCACAGAGGTAATTAACTCCCTTCAGATTTCCGATCCTAACGTCACGTCACCATGATAAAGTTATATTTTTCCCTAGGGCATCGTATGAAAAACAAGAAAAGCCTTTAAAAAGGCATGGTTGGAGGCATCTTGTTCAGGCTAAAATATATTATAAAAAGGATATATAGCAAAATGCAGCCTGCATTATGGTCATTTTGGGGGATAAAAGCTTTGATTACTAATCACACAATTAGTTATTCAATTCAAAAGTCGCAAATAAAAGAATTTTACCTCGATCATTTAAGTTGTGTATATGCTTTCCAATTTACATACATTATTTATTCATAAATAAAATAAAATTATGTATAATCTATCATTTGAAAATGAAAGTGAACATTCAACTTCCCCGATTCATTTTAAAGCGCAACTCCCGGGTGCTTTTGCTCCAATTTTGAAGTAGGCCTATATTATGAATTTGATCAAAACGTTGTTGACAGTTGTGTCATTGTTAGATTCCAGCAATAAGAATATGTAGGCCTATTTTCCCTGAGACACGCAGTCAACCATTTGTTAAACATTTGCAAATTTAAAGTGTACCAATTCGATTGATTATGAAGCATATTCTGTTTATCTGTGGAAGGAAGGCATATGGACCTTTTTTAATACAAGGATAATGACCCGGTATCCTCATGCTTGGTGCTATCAGTTTGGACATAAATATGGTTCTATCCAATATGTGCTTATACATGTACAAGCTTCACTATCATTAATTCAATAACAGTACATTGAGTAGGCCTACCATTATGCAAGTCTGATTGGCATTGAAAATATTGATAACTGAGTGGAAGGTTGGTGTGTTGATTGACAACCATTTTTATCGTTTAGTATATGCTTGCTCCGCGCGTATAACATTAGCTTGTAAAGTTTCTTGGATTTTCCGAAACTGCAGTGCGAAATTATGCACTTGAATTGGTACATGTCTGCTCATGGAGGTGTAAAATGGCTTTGAATTGAAAAATCTTAGGTTTACTAACATTCAGAATCAGAATAACACAACGGTCGTTTCTATTTTAGATGTTTAGACAAAATCTCTTTTCGCAGTAAAAGGGGATAATTATTTCGGATAACCCACATGGTCACGTGGTTACAAATTTATTACAGCCGTGTTCGTTGGTCATATGCTTTTTCCAAAGTATGAAGAGGCCAAGCATGATTGGTCGAAAGTTTATTTTGAATATTCCAACAGTAATATAGCGTGAAATCCAACTGCGTATCAGGTTGGAGGCGGTTTGCGCCTCCAACCAATAAGACCCCGATATGATTGCCCTCGTAGGTAATAAATACAATTCATATTACATAATAAGTTAATCACAAAGCTTTGACATCACCAAAACGAACCTATGATGTCATAATGGTGATGATGTCACCGAGCCAATGTTGTGCCCTTTCACTGATTAAAAGAAGCCAAGAGAAAATAATGGTAGGCATATGAAAGAGACACATCATATCATTTGATTTTCCGAAAATTATTTCAAAAACATTTTAAAAACAAAGACACGAAACTATAATTCCACAAACATGAAAACAAATTAATTTCAAATATTGACATTGAAGCATCAAAACATTTGCAAAGATTCAAATATGACGCCAGGAACAAAGGGAGACAATCACCGGTTCCGGTTGAGTTGAGATACATATACCGCATGAATAATTCTTTTATGCCTTTTATCGATCAGTACATTAACAATTCATACATTTCGTGTGCTGGTTATCGTGTATTGAATCTAGTTATGTGTCCATTTTCCTGTACTTGTGGAACAAAGGTCGACTTATAGAGTCCAAAAAAGATAGCTATGAAAACCTAGCTGGATATAAAGTAGCTTAGTAGTTCATTATTTGAACCTCTTAAAAATAATAACCCGTAATCTCGGTCACGTGACCATTGTCATGTTTTTTATGACTTATTGGTAACAGTCACGAATGCTTTTCACTGAGTACTAAAATATAGAGATTATAAATAACCCGAGGAGATGTGCCTTGTGTCAACTTGTTTTAGAAATTGTACTACATACATAATGAGTTTATGGATGATCAACTTCTTTATGAATAAAGAGCGCTCTCTTATATAGAGAGAAATTGTAAATGTTTGTCCTTATTTGTGCAGGAGGAGGAAAATTAGTTGATTACAGTATTTTGTCATATCCTGAGAAAGACTAAGAGTTCGGCCTGATGGTCAACAATCATACCATCATAACTAACATACACTACCATATATATATGAATGTATCTTTCTTTTCTTTATTCTATTTGAATTATTAACATGAAAAACTAAACGACCAAATTTTGCTGTTGTTTCATCAATGGTTTAATGACGTCACAGATGACCAATGACGTCACAGATGACCACATACGGGAACTCGAGCAAAAACTATGGCATGGCAACATTGATTTCGCACATGAGCACATATGCTATACAATGTATATGACACGGGTTATGTTTCACTATATGGGTAATAAAAAAAATTATAGTTCATTTGAATGGGATGAATATAGTTACATTATAAGTATTAATAACCTATATAGAGTCAATGAACAAAACATTTGACACTGGAACTACTTTTAATAATTTAATATTTAAAATCATTGAAAGATCATCTCTTCTTTTTTCTTTTTTTTAAAATCCCCAGACAAACTAGTCTTAAAACTTAAAACGTCTTTTTTTAATTATGGTTCTTTGGTCATGGTAACCCACAACTCTGAAACGTGTATTCACTCAATCAATCTTTATTTGCACTAAAAGGTCATGGGCACATATACATAAACAGACAGTATTTTAGGCAGTAGAGAATATTTTATTGTCTAAGCAGATTGGCATAATGCAGAAACATTTATGGTTTTAAAGGTTTATGAATATAGTATAATATTTCTTAATAACACTATTTCTCAAAGTGTGGTAGGCTTGGCAGACACAAAGAAAATTATATCAATTTGTTGATTTTACATATTCTATGTTCTCTTTATTCCTGTTTCTATATTCACAAATAATGAAATTCACAACGAAGTATTCAATGACGATAAATATATTTCATTGTGGATTGAATGCTAAAAATTGCTAAATAAAGATTGCCAGTTACGTAGAGAATATAAATTTACAATAAATATTTAGATATGATACACTATAAAATCTAAAATAAACTAAGTCCACACTATTTTAAACTTTCCGCTGCAAACTAATATTTGGATTCAGCGAGTAGAGAATTGGGGAAATCGTTATTTTATCTCCTAGAATTATAAAATCAATAACTTTATTCAGATAAAGAGAAACAAAAGTACCACTCCAAAGTACATTTACACACAATGCATTCTGTTCTTTGTCTGTGTCGGTGCATTCCGTTTGAAATCGACATCCATAATGCACAAGCGTGCTTTGCACGGGCTGCCCGTGCAAAGCATTAGACAGACAAAGGTAGGTTTTATGTAGCGGTACTGGGTTATCTAATAACGCATCGATTATGTCTATTTTGCTGTTAGACTTTGAATAATTAACTGAATGCAACTTGCAAACAAAATCGATTTTGGGTTAAGCTATGATGTGTTTCATCTCAGTCTGTTGGTGTGTTTAATTTGGTTTTGTCTGGGTTTTTTTATCGTGTCTTTTTTTATTTAGTTGCGAAATCGTTTTGTTAATGTCGACCGTAACATAATAGAATTGAAAAACTCCACATAAACTGCATGTCAATTTAAAGCTACATTTCTTTTTTCTGGATCTGTGAATTAAATTGTCATTGTCAATTTCCATGTTTTCCCCAATAATTAGCTTAATTTTAAAATTTTCTTCTGTAAAATATCAAGTCGGTGAACATTGCGTCAAACATTGATCATATATTTACTCTTAATTTTAATCAATGTATTTGTGATAACTGTTTTAATGTAATCACCATGGAAAGTTTGATATTTAATTTGAATTTTCGAATTCTTTTGCATCAAGACTTGGATAAATTATTTTTTTTAATATTTCAAATATGATAAATTTTCGAAGTTAAAATAGAATTTGTGTTACATTTAAGGATTCCACAATAATTCTCCATTCGGGGCCCCAAAGAATGGGAAACTGCCAGCGATCCGGTGACTTCAGTCTGGTTGTCCGGGTGTCTGGTTGCGCCCCCTGGTGAGGAGTTGATGAAGCTCACAGCTTGTGCTCTATTATTCGAATTCAACAACTAAATATATGTATACTTATACACACATATGTGACCTCTGAAAAAGACAAGACTGTTGACTGTTAAAGGGTGACCTTTTAAGGATTTTTTTTTAGATTTTATATTTCAATGCAATCTCTAAAATGCCTCAAGGGCGATACTATTCTTATAAACATTTCTAAAAAAAACAATATGTGATGCTGAAATGTTAGGATAAAGTTTTCTGAATTAATAACTGAAAATGAAAATATGAAAATACTATATTTTGTGGCTAGTGTCTTGAAAGAAATAATTCATATGGACAGTTTACGAATTAATGGCTAAAGTTTTGAATTTGACAATAAGTAACTAGTGTCATTGTGCCTAAATTACGTGGTGGACGATTAAAAAAGAGCCCAGAGAATATATATTTCAGATCTACATTTACATGTGAAGTCAAACCTTACTGAGAGTAACTCAATAAGGTATTTCTTAAAGGCGCTTTAGCATATTTTGTTTTCTCAAATTTGCTATTTATCATTACAGTTTATACAATATATTGTTATGTCAGAGGATAAAACATATCATTACACGACCCGTAAAACCCTATCCATGGAAATCGGATGTCCGTATTGAAAGAAAATGGTGCGACGTATAAAGCGACAGTGGTGTGGAACTCTTCAATGTGAAGGGTAGATTTATAGGTCTCATGCGAATTTGAGAGTTCAGACCAGTGACCATTCTATCATGGTACCATATTCAATACTATACTTTGAGTGTTTAGGTATCGCTTGATCACTTTAACACATTAAAATGGCCGCTCGAAGGGGAAAGGACTCGCATGGCTTAACCGAACTATGTACATTCGTTTTAGAACTCTTTTTATTAATTTAGGATTATTATTTATCCATTGGTAACACGTATTTACCTTTTTCGTGAGATCTCTTTATTTCAGCAAGAAAAAACGTGCTACAGCGCCTTAAATCACCTCCGGGTTTCAACACCGTTACGTCGCTTCAAGTGCATAAAAGAAGACGTTCAAACTTCCTTTAACGACACACTCAATGTCAAGGTCAATTTAGGTTTATGTTACCGCAATTGACGTCATTGCATATGTAGATGAGCTAAAATGACCAATAATAAGTATTAAATGTGCAGTGACACCAAATCTAATTAACAACTTATAGATATAGATATGTAAATAAACTCACAATCACATCAAATCGCGTCTCTCAACATCGAAAATTAATGGAGCCTTTGTTTAAAGTCGGATGCTTCCGTTGGTGCATTGCATTGCGCTTTACAAATAATCCATCATCATCATGGAAGCAGATTCCATTTTAACATTTATTTTGATTAACATTATATTATAGCATAATTACGCAATTCACGAAAGACGATGATCACTGTTCCGTTAAGCCTGTATGTTTTATGCATCGGCTCCAATCTATCTCAACGTAGTAAATGCATAATACCAATTATCGTTGACCTTACTATAATTCCAATGGACGTAATACCCTGTTCGGTTGTTAGATAAGAGGAATATTAGCCATTTATTACCGACTTATCCTGTTTTAGTACCGTAAGCCTATCAGTACACCATTTAAGAAGTCTTATGTATTGATATCCATATATCCCTTCGTCGTATGGTATTATATAAATGATAAGCCTAGGCAGTTAGGACTATTGATTGGCCCTTACTTTTTTATTTATTTATATATCTGTATGAAAAATCTCTATTTTATGAAATATGGAAATGAACCACCGAGAAAAGAGAATTTCAGACCGTATTGTCGGCAAAGATTCTGAAAAAGGTGTTTATTCTGAAAATATCCATTCTCTTCCCACAGAGATTACTCCCTTCAGATTTCCGATCCTACCCTCTGCTGTTTTACGCTTAAAAGTAAAGAACACAAATGTATATCTTATAGATGTCTGTGGTTCCAGGATTTGCATTTACAAGTGAATAGCAGCAACTCATTATTCGTTAAATAATTAACATTCCACCTGATGAAGGAGTGAGTATATACTCCGAAACGTCGTGTATTTCACATTAAAGAAGTTGTTATCCAGAAAATCTTCCTGTTCTTATGTATACCACTTCTAAATGCCATTCAAAGACCTACTCTAGAAAAGTGACACATTCATTCGTTTATTGGATGAAATAATGAGATTTGAAGTCATTCATCTGATTGAACTTCCGGTCTGACTGTCTCTTTAACATGTAAGGTTTAATATGAGTCACCTTGTTACACCCCACATTCCACCTTAAGAAAGAGTAAGCTTTTACTCCGAAACGTCGTGTATATTCACAATAAAGAAGTTGATAGTCTGGAAATCCTGATTTTCATATATATTCCACTTCTATTTAAATGGCCTTCAAAGCTTTGGTTAGGAAATGACTATATCACCATATTGGCCAAACATCCGAATGCTCTGTCAACTTCCCGTGAATCTCGTCAGGGGCACGGCAACTTTGTCTGCAGTAGAGAACTGTTCTACACGCAGTAAGGTTTGGGTGCAATGCTACACTGAATTTCAGCGTAGTACCACCCATGGTTCGCTAGTTCCAGCCAGTGCTCGCAGGTTTCACCGCAAAACATAGCCACATTGCGTTGCGGGGTTTCTCCCTGTCGTAATACTAGCAGCCGTGATATAAGTGCAATACTCTTGAAAGAGGCGTTAAATCCCAACTCAACTCACCTCACCTCAACTTCCCGTAGTTTCAGACATTATGACATGAATTGATTAGCATTGATAAGCCTATCTTGCATCTTAAACGATAAAATCCACATTTGGATTTCTTTTATGGCTCGTCTTAATGGTCCATAATGATCGCTTAATGATCAATTGTAAAGAATCACAACTTTCTAATCGTGTCATCATTTGCAGCATGCACTCGCAGTGTAAATTGATCTCAATTTCACAGCAAGATAAGCAATTATTACAAACTTCCAACCGATATCTAACGAACCTCACAAGCAAGTGACGTAATCTTACAAAATGGCTGTAAGTTTCGTATCTGCTCGATCATTATCGATTGTCCATTGACCTGCGGTGAGCAGACGACATTAGAAGCAACAGTTCAACGACCGATGGAACGGACATGCGCAGAAGGTGTCGTCTGCCCGCCGCCATATTTGGCAGCAAATATCGATTGGTTACTAACACCAGTTGCCTGTTTGCAAATTCTTTACACTGTTGCAGGGTTTTGGTTTCAGAATGTCAACATTCTCGGTCCCAAAATGGACTATTGGTCATTTTAATCCCCGAAATGACCAAAGGGCCTGCTGTTAATTTAGTTAATTGATCTGTCCATCGATCGGCGACATGGGCAGTTTGTTTGTATTTGGTCAATCATGCCCCGCCATACAATGTTTGGTCTCGACCCCAGGTCACAGATTTTGAAGGTTGATTCTGAGTTCTCGTGTGATATTGAGATTTAACGAGATCGCCAAGTGTTGAGCCATTTCCCTGAGGCTTTGTTGGGAAAGTTTTGGGGAAATGATCCATTTAAAAAAAAACACCTGATAAGGTTTGTAAAGTTTTATGATGGATTGGATGTGTTGTTATTGATTACATTTTAAAAGTTCATTTCTTTGAAGGGAAAACTATCGAGGTTGGGTTTTTTCAAAATTATTATTACCATCACATATAGGCTATATTAGACATGCTTGTTTTTCGCTTACTTGTGTTCATCACAACACTTACGCAAATTGTTGGACACCCTAATAAGAGCCAAGGAGATCTCTTAAAATGAAATTTGAATTAATCTGGGGCATCATAAGGGAAATGCACTTAAATCATTTTAAAAACCAAAAACCCTATACTTTTCTCTATAACTAAAATATATCTTATGTACAGGCTTCTTGGTCAAGTGGAATTAAACATTATATCGTTGATGACCATTTGACCCTTAATTTGGTCACGAGGCTAAAGCACGCTCTTTACCATCAAAGGGAAAGGGGAATCTTCTTTAAAATATTTTTTCGACACACAAACCTTCAAACTTAGTTAATAAATCATGATGAGGTACATAACTTGCTCTGCGTTGGAGATTATCATTTCTGGGAAAATGGAGCCCAACACAATCCTTAATAATAATATATAGGATATCTAGCCTAGCCAAAGAAATTTATTCTTGAATTGGAATTTGTCTTTGTTTCTTGCTTTAATTCTAGGTCTAGGAATGAGATTACAATCTAATATTACAAGAGAAACAAATGCGAACTCTATTGGCTGTCCATACTTTATTTCAGGAACATACTAGAAAGCAAGCTCCCAAACAGACGCAGCGTATCTGCATCGATGTCAGAAACGTTAATTCTTTAACAATCAGTGATACTTTTCCTATGCCGGATATTTGAAAGTTTTTTCCGAGACCAAGTCAATAAACGTCGTAAATCAATAGACCATATTCCCGAGTTGATAAGCAAGCCTGATAGTACCATAAGGTGATCGATATAGCCCCCTCAAAACCTCGACGAGACTGTATAAGTCATCCGGCAAATCTACCTCCCTCCCTGAAGAGTATATACTGGATACAAGTCTGTAAAGTATTATTTTCTCAAACAGGAGAATTGCTTTATTATATTTTTCAATATCCGCTCAAACATACATAATAATACTGGATGGTTTTTACATAGCCAACAAATCTCCACGTTGTGGACGTTTCCAACATTATAACCCTGGTCTAACCAGGGCTGCCGTATCGTTCAAAGGTCATCTCCTCCACATCTTACACCAGGTACCCACTTACTGCTGGGTGAACAGAGGCACACGTTGAATAAAGTCACTTACCCAGTCTTTCCACTCATGTCTCAGTGTGGGGTTGGGAATCACTCTTCAACTTCTCAGTTAATTCAGCAATTAAGCGGGTAATCCACCCATGCGGCAAGCTGCGCCCATTGTTGCTGAACTTCAATGAGAGCGGTCAACATATGCGCAGAACCACGTGCCACCACATACAGCTTATCATATGAAAGACAACATACAAACATGTGTAACCACGTGGTTGATTACGTTTTGCAAGTTTATGACCTATACATACTTACAGTTTCAAAATGTATAGATGTATATTATATATTATTCCCCGATGAAGCGTCGAAACAAGAAGCAGAAATATACATCTCACGTGAAGTAAGGTTATATCATCAGATATATACACATCATATAAACATCAGATGTTTTTTACTTCATCAATCTTCTTTCATACGATGAGCTCATTTCGACCGGTGTATTGGTCCCTTCAAGTATCCTTCTTCAAGACATACAAAATATACATGTACATCTATCTATTTATCTATCTATCTATCAAGCTAATATATATATATATATATTTAACAAATACATAACCATCCAAAAATACATAGAAAAATATAATTTTTTAAATCTATTTCGTAAGAGGAAAAACTGCTGTATAGACATCATTTCGGGAAATATTGCTGGAGGAGACTGTAAGATGGTCTAAAGATCGTCACTATTGACCCTTCAACGGATACTTCCTACTGCTAAACCCCCTCGAGGTTTGGTGTCAATGGGGTTCGATCCCAATGGACAGACTGTCTGTGGTCCTCAGTCATCGTTTGAACGTACATCAGTGACAGCATTGAACACGTATAAATAAAATAAATTATCATGGACACATTTAGTTCTTATTTCATAGAGGATCAATCTAAATCAATTTAGATCAACAGTTTTCTTTATATTAGGTTATAATTGTAATATAGGACAATCGATTTATTTAGATTGATAGATGGTATTATACAGTCCAGTGTACATGTCATACTATGTTTAGTATGAGTGTTCTGATATTTGTATATCCCGAGCGAGAACGAATCGATATTGCGCTTCTACATGACGTAAAATACTCCTTTATTATTTTCTACTATACTTCTATACTTGGACCTCTCTTTTTGCACCCCTGTTTTCACGATGATTTCAATGGTCATTTACTATACATGGACCCCGCACCGAAATATCACCATATTATTTAATATTGATAAGGAAACTATGGGAAAAGTGATTTTCAGAAAACAGATAAAATGATAAAATGGTAATATTTCAAAATTTTCTTTTTTTCAGAGTCTGAGTGTTAGACTAGCGCCTCGCTCTGAACCTAGCAGGGGTGACGCTTCTTGTCAAAACTTCACATTATCAAACTCTTAGTGGTGGACAGCTATTAAAATGTAAATCTCTGTAATGATCAATTAATTGTTATAATTGTAAGATTGTATGAAATTACGTGTATTTGTCACATGTGATAAAACGATGAAACTGTGTCACATGCAACTGAAGTTGTGAACATTTATCAAAATATGACATAACATGGTAAACAATAATTATCATGAAATTATTCTAGGGCATTTAGAAGATGATTTGTTAATGCAACAAAATATTATGAATTACAACTTCTTCATTTTGTTTCTCACAACGTTTCTGGGCTAATTCTTGCTACTGACGAAGGGGCAAGAAAGAGCCTAGAAAGTTTTGAGAAACAAAATAAGAAGTTGTAATCCATAATAGTGTCTTGCAATAATTATCATATTATATTGATGTATAAATATGCATTATGGCATTTCACTCATTTAAACACAGGTTCGATCACTCATAAGTTGAATTATACCCATACTCATAATCATGCGCATGAATTTCAACGCTATTGAAAATAAAAAAAATTAACATTTCAAATTCAAAATAGTATTGACATTATCTTGATCCGAACTTTAACCGACATTTAAATGTCTGTACTATTGATCCAATGGAGTAATGGTCAACACAAATGTATATATACGTAACTGCCACTTGTGACGATACTGACACGTACACCGTGCAATAAAAAGTCAAGAAGCAATGAATAAAAATAAAACATTATAAAATATACTAAAAATAGGTTGAATATACCCAAGGGCAATGTCATAATGTCAAAAAAAGTTCTCACAGGTGTAAAATATCATAAATAATGAAAACGTCTCTGATACATAAATGTGACAAGTTCACTGATAAAATATATATACACAACATATGTATCACTTAGTTAGGGAACATTTAAAGTATTTTATAGTGCTTTAATACATGTAAATATGAAAAGAGTGGTTTGTGTTATCTGAATTATTACATCTAAAACTGAACACTCGCTTAAAGCTTATACATTTCTGAAACCTGATAGTTATAAGACCTTTTAAACATTACCAACCAACATCTGTCTTTTTGTCTGTTTCCAAATTCTTGACCATTCAACGCGTATCAGTCGGGTATATTGTCCGGTTTTCCATCATTAATTGCGACTTTCACCTTTATATGGTCACTATCCTGGGTGAACTAGCGTGAAAAGGTTAATTTTTCACCAACAGTCAACACTTATCGATGAAATATAACAATTTCTAACGTTTGACATAATTTGACTTCAACAACATACCTAATGTCCATTTCAAATTGTATGATGTATTTATTTTTCAAATGTAAATCTCCATTTGAGTTCATACATATATAAGATATGACATGAAAAACAACATATAATAAATCAAGGGTTTTATTACTTCCGCAAGTAAGTAGGGAGGTAAGCATATGGTTTCGAATCGCTGTTTCTACAATATTTTCAAAATTCAAATTCTAGATTTTTGCAATCTCGTACTGTTTATATACGATGTGATGAGCTTATATTCCAAATTTGAACGAATTCGGTGAAGAAATAAAGATTTAAGATAAATATCCCCACTATTGATATAAACATGGTGTGCTTTTGATAAATATCCCCATCTAAATCTATATTTCTTCATCGATTTGGATTTTTAACTCCCCTCAATGATAAACGAGTGTCAAGTAAAATAAATACGTTGACAAATATACTGACGTTTCAAAGAAACGTTCCACTCAATTTGAAGGCTGGTGAAATCACAAACTTAATACAGTTTTAGAATAAGTGGAATATAATATTTAAAAGTCCATGGCAATAATAAGGATTTAAAAGTTGGAAGTTTCTTTTGAACGTCAGTATACATATAATATGATAATTATATTCTCCTGAAACTGTCATTTTTGCCGTTGAAATGTAGATTTTCGTTAAGCGTTAGTTGACAATAAGTCCATTTGTCAGAAACGTTTTATATATATTTCATGACCCCTTTCTTTGGAAGTAAGATCCTTTTCTTTGGGGGTATAAAACAGGTGTTTTGTCGTAAATTCATTCACACGCGAATGAATTGTCGCCTTTGTGGTAAGACCCATTCATTTCGGCAAGCAATAGCAAACAATGTTACTAGTGAAAATAACGACATTGTGTAGGGTGTGAGTTTCATCTTTCGCCCAAGTATAAACCTACTTATTCATTCTAGTGGAACGGCATTCGTTTTGCACCAATGCATATAAAATGCCTCAAGCAATTCCTGACACAAGGAAACAACCACTACGTCCTTGTAGCCCGGATTTCTCGTGCGAGCACGTGCAGTCCGGGATAATGGCGTTGTATATTTCACATTTTGTAAATATGACACTCAAGAACCGACAACCTTTGAACAAGGGTGTTATCAACGAAAAATACCAATTTTTAAAAAAAAATGTTTAATTTCCTCTTAATCTTTTTTTTACATATTTTGTTACGGCCATGTTTGCTAGCGTCATGCTTTTCAAAAAGGAAAGAGAAATATATCGTAAATTTATTTGTATAGGCAAAATGACAGAATAACATATTTACGCATGAACATCCTCAAATTGAGTTTGCGTATGTATAATTTCCATATTTCTATTTTCATTTATCTGCATCATATCTTATATACTTCTGAGATTAATGTTAATGTTCAAAATATTTTAACAGATAATTTGTAACTTAAAAAACTGTAAATGTAAAGAACATCAACAAAATAAAATGACGTCTGAAATTAACTTGTGGTGCATATTGCAGATGTGGTGATTGACATTTGTTTTCGTCACCTCGAAACGGACTGGTTTTTTACGCTCGAGCAATATGACTGCAAAAGCTTAGATTTACATGCAATGTAAATAAGCTACTTTGATTTGGGCGGGCGGTCGCATTTAGCGTTTAATTGCTAAAGTCTGGAACAGAATTTTAAACAGATTTCAAACATTGAAAAAATATTCCCCCACTTGCATTTGATATACATGACATGAATTCTGATTTTTTAAATTTGGAAAGACTTTCATGTAGATGAATAGCATTTATATTATCTAAACCAAAACAAGTACATTGTATATGCAATAAATTTGTTTTCATCTACGTCAAATCAACATAATAGTTGTTTTAAATAGTTTTGTTGAATAACATGTTATTGGTGGATGACGTTTTGCATACAATTCGTTTTTAGTTTAATTGACTATAACTAAAACAAAATAACTCATTTCCAATGATATCATTATTCAATTAGTATTATGAGTAAATTAACAAATGAGAATTTAACATAGAAAATTCTGAATGTAGTCAAGAAGCAAATCAAAACATTTCGGTTGCAAGTGTATTTCTTAAGTCTAGGTTTTCCATCTTTTTGTAAAACATTACATATATTCTTTGTCATAGGATTGTCAAATTCAACAATAATTTCCCGGGGGACTCAATGTTTATAAATTCTTAGGGCTATGTATATAGCATATACCGAATATGATGGCCTAATGCATAAACTACTTATATAAGCCGTGGGTGGACTGTATATAATACCATGAGAAAACGTTCTAGCATTAATGCATTATTCATAAATTATCATGGATATACCATGATCTATAATGCATTTGTGTTGTTCAGTCTTTCAGTAAAAATAGACAATTTGGAATATATGAATAATAAAAGAACACATCGTTGGATTTGAACCACTATACTAATCATCTAAAGACCACGAAATACGTATTTGTGGTATAATAGCCAAATTCAGGTTTGAAGGGGCTGCAGCACGTTTTTGGCATTTTTTTTCTCTCTCAAATTTCCCTTTTATAACGATAGGTTATGTCATTTATATTGACTTTAGAGCGTAAAACATCTTATTACACAAACCAATTATCCATAAATGCTAATAACGGTGTTGCGTATAAAGAAATTGCATGGCGACCATTTTAATGTGAACACCTTTTATTATTTCGAATTACAAAATCGATTCCAATGGCTTTACTGTACCATATACACCCATTTTTTAAACTTCATTTTCCGAAGAGATCGACTTATCTGAGCGAAAGACACGTGCTACTGTCCCTTTAATTAAGGTATACCGCTATTCAGAGGACTGCAGGACAGTCTATAATGGTCTAGCAATGCCAATATCTCGTATGTAGTTTGGTTTAAGTCCCGGTGGAGCAAGTACGAAACAATTGCTCTATCTTCATTCAAGGACTGGAAGCAAACGAGGCTAACTCGGAATATTCATTTTCTGGTTAGTACGAGGGTAATACAATGCTTGGGTGTGGTGTGGTTTCATGTGAAATGATATGGTTATCTATGTGTGGTATGCCATGATGTGGTCAGACATGGTGTGGTATAGAATGTTAGTAATGTATGTTAGTATGCTGTGGTAAGGCATGATGTGGTGTGATCATGCATGGTATGGTGTGGTATGATGTGGTCAGGCATGGTGTGGTGTGGTGTGATGTGGTCAGGCATGGTGTGGTGTGGTGTTATGTGGTCAGGCATGGTGTGGTGTGGTCAGTCATGGTATGGTGTGGTTTGGTGTGGTGTGGTGTGGTGTGGTCAGGCATGACATGGTTTGATGTTGTATGATGTGGTGTGGTCAGTCATGGTATGGTGTGGTGTGGTGTGGTGTGGTGTGGTGCGGTCAGGCATGACATGGTTTGGTGTTGTATGATGTGGTCAGACATGATATGGTGTGGTGTAGTGTGGTGTGGACAGGCATTGTATGATGTGGTGTGGTCAGGCATGACATGGTATGGCTAGGTGTGGTGTAGTGTGGTGTGGTATGATCATGCGTGGTACGGTGTGGTATATGATGTGGTCAGGCATGGTATGGTGTGATATGGTGTGGTTTCGTGTGGTCGGACATGGTATGGTGTGGTGTTATTTAGGCATGGCACGGTGTGATGTGGTATGATTTGAACGTATGGTTTCACAAGCTATGGCCATATTGTGGTATGACATTGTGTAGTTTTGCTAGCTCACAGTATGAAGTGAAGTGCTGTCAATATGGTATGGCATCGTATTGGTTGGTCGTGATATGGCATATATAGGTGGTGTAATGTAATCATGTAGTGTGGAGTTATGTGGTATGTTGTGGTGTGGTCATTGTATGTGTATGGTGTTAAATAGAGTGTAATGTGGTGTGGTTTTGTGGTGCCGTGTGGTTGTTGTATGATAATATTATAAGGTGATGTAGTCGTGCTGTGGTTTTGCCATAGTGTAATGTGGTGTGTTAATTTTATTGTCATGTGGCGATGTAATTTAATGGGGATTGATGTGTGGTGTGTTTTAACATGGATTTTGGCACAAGCTATGGTATGGTACGATGTGATGTGATGTGATTTGATGTGATTTGATGTGATGTGATGTGATGTGGTGTGGTGTGGTGTGGTGTGGTGTGGTGTGGTATGGTATGGTATGACATTGTATGGTATGGTATGGTATGGTATGACATTGTATGGTATGGTATGTTGTGGTGTGGTGTGGTGTGGTGTGATGTGGTGTGGTGTGGTGTGGTGTGGTGTGGTATGGTATGACATTGTATGGTATGGTATGGTTTGGTATGACATTGTATGGTATGGTATGGTTTGGTATGACATTGTATGGTATGGTATGACATTGTATGGTATGGTATGGTATGGTATGGTATGGTATGGTATGTTGTGGTGTGGTGTGGTGTGGTGTGGTGCGGTGTGGTGTGATATGATATGGTATGATATGGTATGATATGATATGGTATGATATAGTATGATAAAGTATGGTGTTGCATGGTTCGTAATTATGATGTGAGATGAGGTGATGTATGGTGTGCTGACAATTTACACAAAATCACCCCTGAGAAATATCCATAGCACTGTATCATTATACAGCAAACTCTCTTTATTCAAATCTAGCATGTTACTGTATTACATTATGTTCAGCTTAAACATATTAAAATTATAGTATCCAAGGTTAAAGGGACAGTAGCACGTTTTTGCTCATCTAAGTCGATGAAATATATTTGAAAAATAATCTCAAGAAAAGTAAAACACCCTTCTCTCTTCGGAAAATCGAGTACAAAATTTAGTGTATATGGTTCGGTAAAGCCATGGGAATCGTTTTGTAATTCGAAATAATAAAAAGGGTTCACATTAAAATGGCCGCCATGCAAGTTTTGCTTTATACTCAACGCCGTTATTACCACTACGGATAATTGGTTTGTGTAATAAAATGTGTTACTCTCTATAGTAAATATAAATGACATCAACGATCATTAAATGGGAAATTTGAAAAAAATATATAATTTAAAAAAAACGTGCTACGGTGCCTTTAATGAATCAAACTCAGGTCATCAGAAATACAAATTGCCTTCATATACTATGGTGTCGTGTTCTATGATATTGTTTGTTTGTAAAGATAAAACTGTGAACTATTAAAAGGCCGAATGTTCACTTTAATCTAATGAATATGTACGGCAATATCATCGGTTTATATTCAATATGCTTCCATTGGGGAGATTTTAGATAGCTTTGGTGTCTCGTATTTCTGTAATAACAATGTGGATAGTAGTTCATCTATCGCTTTAATAGATCACATATAAAAAGTAAAAACTACTTCTAAGTTATGGATTTATATTAATTTTAAGTAGAAAAAATAAAATAAATGTTCATGACTTCACTGTAGCAAGCTGTCGTAAAATAAGTGGAATTTTGTTCAAGCTTTCAGTTTTACGCGATGCAAATGGAATAAATGGGTAATAAGGAAATGATTACACTCAAAAGTGGTGCATATGACTTTAACGAAACTAGTGCATCCATAGACATGTATCTGGGACAGCCTCGCTCTCGCTCGGACAATACAAAAAAATCATAATCTTACGTTAGTCATGTGACATATTTCCTCAAGTAATAATATCTATATAACACCTTGGCTAGTTGTACATTGATTAACTGTGAGATTAATAACATCTGGTTCTACCATGTCAACATCTGTGCGCACTTACATGTGTCCAAGAGGTCAAATATCGTTATCATATTACCGGTATGTAAGACTGGTCCCAGTCTCTGTGAAACTGTTTAAAAGGTGTCTTTGCATGTAATGAAAAAATAACATATAACATTATGAATAGAACATAAAGATATATGTATAATCAATTTACTGGATCTAAAGAGAATCCACATTTGCCTTTTCGGAGGGGGGAACAGGAAATGCAAGGGTGCACCTTAGTCCTGAGATCTTGAAAAGTGCGTCCCTTATCTCTGAGTTTATCAAAAATCCGTAAACAGATTGCAAAGAAATACATGTTTATACCAGTTAAATCAATCCTTTATGTTAATATTTCCAACTGATTTACAAAAATAAATCGGCGTGAAAACAAATAATGCAACACAAAAAAAATCAACAAAACCAAAAAAATTATTGCATTATTAATTTACGTTTATATGTTCATCTCTCTTATAAAATTTACGTTATTACTTTAAAAAAAAAAAAAATCAAGTATGGCTGTATATCAACAAAATATACATAGACTTTCGATCGAAGTTTAGCATATTCCTGCAAAAAATACATTGTAATTTGATTTTCGTAATTAAATATTTATCTCACACATTGTTATGCGCTATGATTCATAATGCCCTTACATATTGTCACCTGTGCAGCTCATTAGAGTATGCGAGTTTGATGTCACCGCCAGGACGATCCACTTCCTGTGATATGACTCCCTCGGAAGAAATTAAAAAATAATTTTATTTTTCATGATCATAAACCCACTCAGATAAATAATACAGGTCAAGTACATCGTAACATGCACAAAGTCACCGCGGGGGTATAAAGTAACGAATAAATCACGTGACGGGTAATTAAAATCCCATCTAGAATAACGAACACGACCTGTAAGTACAATAGATGGAACAGCCAGTGAGGTTATTTCTGTCGGCTTTTCCTTGTGTATTTGCATATTAGGAAGCCTGGTTTGTCGATCTGGGTCATACGGCGGCGGGTTTTACTACCAAAGGATTTTCGGTGTTTTATATTCAGGTAAGAAAAGGCGAAAAGCTTCATGTTGGTGCATTTCCACTTGGATTACTAAGTTATTTTCCCCAGGAGTTTTGCTGCTTCTGTCACGGTAGGCAATCGCGTGAAGCCAACATTCACACAGCGACTTTCGCCGGTAACGGCGGTGCTCTGAAGGACATATAGCTTCTGTAAGTAGCAATGGATTACTTATATGGCTCTGAATGTGTTGTTAGTGAAAATCTAAGCTTGTCGTGGCAGTTGTTTCGTTGGAATATTTGCAAAATTGCCAGAAATGTTTCAACGTGAAATCAGCCGCCATGTTGGATAGTAAGTTGTGAGTCGGCCATTGGCAGTGCGAAAGCCCCTCCGTTCAGGTGTGGCGGGGATGTTTCTTTCAGATAATGGGGATGCGCTCGATCGAGCATATTTGAAATGCGCTTTGCATGTTCATGGGATCATTAAAATCGTTACATATGTTTCAAGGCAATCCAAGATCTCAAGGTTTTATAAACCGGCCGGTTCATCTGTTTCACCTTTCCATAGCATAAGCAATGCACCTATGAGCATTATCCTAAATACTCCCAAATACGTGCCCTTTCATGAGATCATACAGAAGCTTTAGATTATGCTACGTAATTATGAAATATTTATGTAGATTATAAACTTCTATTTGTCCTTTATTATGTTATCTGAAGCAAGATATCTCACAAGAATTGGTTATCTTTATAAATTGAATGATTCATTGTTTTCCTTGACTCATTATGGCTTCATTGTTCATTTAATAATGGAAGAGAATCTATATTTCTGATATGAAGTAGCATTCTTAGTCACAAATGATGACTCCAGTTTAGTTACAATACTTTATCTTGATGAAAATCATGATAGAATATTTTGGACAATATAGAATTTTATAATCTTGATAACCATTTTTTAGCATGCTTTCATTAGACCGTTTTCCTATTTTAATCATCCAACAGTATCAGCATTCTATTTTTTTACAAAACACAGTTTCTTCCATAATAAAATCAAGGCATTAATTTGTACAAAACAAAATTCTTTTACGTGTGATCTACTGATCACTGATGAATCCCCATTCATCTTTCACCATCAACACATGTTAACAATCACGAACATCACATTTCATATTCATGGTCATGTTTCTTAGTGGCGAGTATCATATTCAGACAGAGGGGTCCTTGGCGGGAGATGTTGAATCGATGAATGTCAACTGTCTTGTCTGAAAGGTCAAGGGTCAGGTCGGGTCAGAGAGCACCAGGTATTGTTAGTTGTTTTGAGGCATTCCCCAAAGGCCTCAAGCCAATAAAACATGTTTGGCTTTCAATTGGAGGAACTACGCTTGTCTGAGCTAAAGGCTATAAACTGCCTGCCTGGAATTCATAAATATAGTTTCACATTCTTCCACAGGTACGTGGAGATTATCCATTACTAGATGTTGATGGTATCGTTATTTGGTGCATCTATATATGTTTGGTTCAATTTTACGTTAGAGTTGTTATTTCAAACCATGATATTTGGTTCAGTATTACCGGTATATACTTCTAACTATGTAAATGTTATAACAATGTTTCTATTAAAATCAAGTACACAGTCATTCAAGAACAATTTACAAATATTGAGACCATTTGCACGTATGAGTATAAAATCACATTAGGGCTTGCAAAATCTTTTCTTACTGGGCAATATCCTGCTGTAATTTTCCAAATTGAATATTATATTCAAATTAAGTAAAACAAGCAAGAGCTCAGATAACACCCTTGCCACAATACTCTTTCGCTCAAACAAAAAGTTACATCCAAATCTTATGAAAAAGTAAGGACTCAGCTAACATCCTTGACGTATACTCAATGTAACAGTATCAAGCAGTATGGGCCTGTGTAAATGTGTGTGGGTCAAGTGCACAGACCCACGCCCAATGATTAGCGCAGGATATGTGTGGATGTACTACTGGGTCAAGAGGCATTTCCAGCCTGCAACAAAAAAGTCCAAAAGTTACAGTTCAAAAACTAAATCCTTAACTAAGGTTCAAACTGTTGCATTTGTAGTTTGACTTTTAACCCACTACCTGCTTGAGAGGGCATATGTTTCCAAAAATTATCATGCAATATTGAATAAGATGGAATTAACTGTCCCTAATGTTCAAATATTCCTTAATTGCAAATTAGTGTTACGGTATTACTTTGAACATTCTATATGCTGTGAGAGACTGGTGTTCCAAAGATATCCAAAATATAATGATGCAATGAAAACCCTGTCACTGTGTCACCTTGACATTATTTTGTGAATCTTTAACCGTAACCTATCTTTTATGCAAAGGATATGAAGTTTTTCTTAGACTTTGAGACCGATTGGGTAGATGCTAGCGTCACAAGTTCCAAACTTCATGATATTAACTCTCCCCTGATTTAAAGTTCAGAGGCCAAATTCCTCTTCATTTCATACAATAGCACATTGAAAAAAGAGTTGAACTTTGCTAGATCTAGTGTCCTTTGGAATTGGATATTTAACAGTAAATGATGATTTATAAGCAATTAAGTGGGAATAGTCTAGCTTCAGTGAGGATTTATGTCCTTGAGGGATTTGGAGTTCAGACACAGAATCATTTTGAAGTAAGATACTTTGTAGTGGATTTTTATTTCCCTTTTGAGTACCTTAACTTATATTTAACTTGATTTTATCATTGAAATTCATTGTTTTTGTTCTGGAAGGTTCGGTATAGTTACTTTACAGTTGCAAAATTTAACCCCTAAGGCCTTTAATGCGTGATCAACATTTATGGTCCTTTGACAGTGGAATGGTTAATTGAAACTTTGAGAACCCAGTGTTTTGCTACAGAAGTGGATTGAATCCAAATTGGCCAAACGTTTATCGTCTTAATGATAAAAAGCCAACCATCTGTTCACAGTTTTTATATTTCCTCTTCTATGAGTGATGCTATCAGCTTGTTATATATAACCAAGCATGGGAGGAATGCAGATATTGATGTGCAGACATTTCACATATTCGTAGCATTTATAAGCGACGACACATGTTATGCTCAGTTGCAAGCAGTGTCAGGAAGCTCGGAGTCAAAGTGGCTATTTCCTTGTCTGATAATTATGATTTGTTGCTTTGTAGCACTTAAAAGTTAAGTAGTTTGGATTATTTTTTTGAGAAATAAATGTCTCTCCGTATGCTTCTATGCTTTAGAAATTGGAAATGTTTATTTTTATTTTAATATCAGACATTTCCACCGAAATCGATTATTGGTTGGCCTTTAAAAAGATGAAATCTTGATTTAGTTATGAAACAAGGCTTTCTTTTGAGATCATGTTTCAATTTTAGATAAAATATTTGAGATTTGATTCATTGGACGGTGTAGACGGACTTTTCATCCATGAAAAAAAATTGAGTTTTCATTTCATCATGGACAGGCTATAAACCAAGATACTAGTAAATTGGGAAGTTAGCCTAATAGGGAAAGAATGATTTCAGCAACTCGGTCTGATAATAATGATTCAAAAGATTTGGACAGTCTAGTTAAAGGCTCGCATAGTAAAAATAATGATTCAAGTTCAACAGGGAAATATCTTGTTGTATTTCAAAATTGAACATTCCATTCAAATTTAGTGAAAAAACAAAGGGCTAAACTAACACCCTTGTCACAATACCCTATCGATCGAAACAAGTTACTCAGTATTAACTATTGAAGAAATTGATAAAGAATTATTGAGGGGACAGTGATACAGTCTTCCCAGAAGCCAAGGCCATGTGATATGTTATCATCTGGAGCTTGTTGTGAGGTATTGTGTTCTAGGAATGACATGCAAAACATGGGTTCATCTTTCAGCTGCCAAGGAAGGGAGGGGTCTTCATCTCGAATATCAGCTGTCAACTGAAGACCAGTCTTGCTGTTTATGATAAGGAAGAGATAGACTTGCTTTGTTCATGAAAGAATATCATTTACAAGATTCGTTGTAAAGATAAAAAGGCATCCAGAGACTGGCCTTACTGTTTTACAATTCATATCATCTCCTAGTCTTGGAAATGGAAAAATTATAGAATGAAATAAATACTTATGATAAAGGCCAACATCACATATAAAGAGGCAAGCCTTTCATCTGTAGGTAATATGGATTTTGGAGGGTCTCCTTGGGGATGGTTTTGACCTAATAAAGTATCACCTCTCGAAATATCAAGGCAAATTTCTCCATGACCCCTATTAGGAACATCACCGAGAGGATTGTATTTGATAAGGGATTTGGATCTACCCGTATCCTCGCTCGTATCCTCGCTCACTGGCACTATGAGACTATGTATTGCCGTTTTTGGATTCCATAAGATGATTAGACTTTTTTAATGCGTGTAACTTTTCTTTTTATTTTGGTGATACCTTTTGTAAAGGAGCCTTGTGGAAATTGACTTAAGAGACAATGAGAAAGTCTACTCTGGTGACTTATGTTTGGATAGGAAAGAGAAAGAAGTTGCTTGTTGTCGATAACACATTATCAGCGACATTGATGAACATGATAAAGATGTCTCTCCACTCTTGAAATGATTGGACAGGCTTGTTTAGAATGTCGGAGAATTAGGCCATTGATAAACAGTGAGCATTTTGTTTTTGTCTTGAGAAATATTTGAGGGTGGGGCTGCGTTTATGATGGCTTATTCACTGAAATAATAAACGGGTAATATTACAAATATTTTAGATATTTTGTGAAAGTTAATGTTATTTAGTGCAGAAATTTGTTCTTTTATTTACCTTGATATTAGAACATAAACTGTTTTATAACAAATTCAAATGTTGAACCCAGATTTTCATATTTTATATTTGATCAAAATTAAAAAAATTATATCAAAAGAAGATTGCTTACTTAACAGTGGTCATATTATGTATTTCGGTTTTGGATAATGTAATTGTGGAGTCGAAACTGATAATAACAATATGATTTCATCACGATTTCAGGAGCATTTTCAGGAATCTTATCCAGAAAGATAATTATAAACAAAGAATAAGTTATGATATATTATGATCCAGACAATGGAATTCAATCCGTATATTCACAGCTAGACGAATACAAGGTGATTGATGGGTAGCTTGAGCAGATTGCCTCCGGTGACATTTAATCCTCCAGACTGTATCCTGTTATCAAGGACTATTACTCCAAATCATGTCCTGTTATGCATCTGTTCTGTTCAGTGTTCTCTGTTCACTTGCCCAGCTCAGCTCATTGAATATAGAATAATTGTCATCGCTTATGTAATATTCTGTGCACTGTGAAATACGTCTACGGGTAGGTTACGATTCCCATTGAATATGTGTCTATGTGTACGATTTTGGAATATTTTGTACTCATTACGGTCCATGAATATGATTGTAATGAGTTGTGAGCATTTAGATAAGCCTTTGGCTTGTTTGCATGTCCTCATTCATGTATAATTAACATGAATAAATAATATGTTTTAATAAAAATATGATTGTACACCAATGTTGCAAATTGTTTATCAGAAATTGAAAATCAGATTAAATGTACTTGTTCCAATACACCAAAAGTGCATTGCATTTCTATCTTCCAAGTGAAGCATGTCTGTTGAACTATAACCTTTGATTTGCACCATAGGTTGTAAAAGCAGTTGCATTATTCTTATACCAAATCTAACAACGTTGAAAAGGCTGCATCTCTGTCTGCTAGATCAAGCTTATAAATCTGTATTCATCTGTATTCGTTGAACCGTAACCTCCCAGACATGCCCCATTAACATGTAAAATTAGATTACAGCTACTTGTACTCAACACACCAGACAATCCTGAAGACCATTGCATTCCGATTTGTCTGTGTTCACTGAAGCATATCCTCCAATGTTGCACCCAGTTGGTAGCAAGTTTGCCCCCTTAGGGGTCCATTAACAGATGGCCAGTGGTCAAGGGTTATGTCATTGTCTATTGGATCCTGGGGTTTATGACCCCTGATGTTTGACCATTTGGAATACCTAACATACTCTGTGGACAGTTGTATATCTGGTAAGTAGGATGGTTGAAATTCATTGAATATTTGCAGTCAACTTTTTTTTTGTAATCTTTGTTTTTAAAGCTCTAAAATAGCTGCTTGGTTGAAATATATTTATGCTAACATTTGTATATTAAATATTTTACCATGTTGCTTATGTCAAAATTTTTATGACTTTGTTAAATTAAAATTCATGTACAGATTTTAAATTACTTGATGTTTAGCTATCTAGTTCTCTGAAACTTGTTCTGAAATTTGATCACATTAGTAAAATTATTGCAAATATTAAAAGAATCGTCTCCCTTTTTTAGAACCAAAAAATAATATCTCAAATTTATTCAACAAAATCAATATTTGTATAATGACCTTTGGACTTCATAGCTTAACATTAGCTTGGCAAAACTTGACCAATTTATTTTGGCATGGACTGCCAACTCCTTGATATAATCCACGAGGTCATGCCCAACTGTAATGGCCGCCATGGCCCGCAGCAAATGTCAGATTAGCTTGACTGTTTGTGTAATAAGCTTACTTAGATTGACGAGGTTTGGAACGACATGCATGCAAGTGTGGGAAAGTGAGAGAGAGCCATCTTGTGTATTCATAGCTTAATTGGGCAAATTATGCTTTGAATATGATAAACAATTTAGGCAGTGGCAGGGATAGAATATTTATTGTATGGATTCTGAACAATTTATTATTTCGAAATATGTATGTGTATATTGTTTTTGAGGTGATATTGAGGGCATTTTTGGTTATATCAGATTGTCGCTTTGTAGTTGCCAAATTTACTCTTTGCAGGAGTAATATTTTGACTTGAGTTCCACTGTTGACATTTGACATCTTGAAAAAATCAACAAAATTTGTGAATCTTGACTGAAATAGATTCCTACAAACTTGCTTGACTTGAAGAATGAGCCTTCCTATTTCCAGTCCATGACTATATAAGAAGTTTTTAAACCCTGTACCAAGTCTCAAAAATATGAAAATTTTCCCGTGGCCAACATTAGATGTGTTTGTGAAGAATGATTATTTGATTTTCATATTTGTGGAAACTTGTAATAACATTAATCTAAGCTATAGGGCAAACACAGAGGTTTTAGTAATTCTGAAATTGGTTATTCGTTTTTTATTTGAATAATGCCTAATGATCTTAATCGGATATTTTTATCATCATACTCATTGTATCAAAAGCACTTTTATTAAGATCTGCATGTGTAAGGATAGTGGCTATTATTATATTAATAAATGCATATTTTGGCAAGGGTTGTCATTATCATCCATGTTAGTATTATATGTATCCAATCAGCTGTAATTATAAACTCAAAAGAATAGTTAATGGTCCATTTTCCAGATTGATGCAATATCATCAGAATTCAGGGATTGGGAAAGGCAGGGGCCATGGACAATTTTGTACATTGAATAAAAAAATGTCCCATTAAAATTTCAAATTTGACTATTGCTAGAAAGCAATGGCCCATTTAAAATTGCGAAAATGACTAAAAGCACAAAAAATGGCCGATCGTCAAAGGTGTCTTTCCCAATCTCGATTATTCCTTTTCTATAAAAATTAGAAAGTAATCACGATCTAAACTGTTGGTCATTCATAAATATTATAATTGCGATTTCTACATTAGTTATTGATTACTTGACCTAGATATTTCACATTCAACATGTCAAATCACAAAGTAATCACCATCAAAAGTCTCTGGGTAAGTCCATTTGATAGCCATTGGTCAAGATAAATGACAACTTGATTGCGCTGGAATAGCCAGTTGTCTGGGAATGTTTATTCAAAGACATTGACCAAATCGATCTATGATAGACTGGCAGAGCTGTCTCAAATCATTCATTAGAGTAAGTGTTGTTCCTAGAGGGGGTCCTGGGGACATTTGCCCACATTTTTGGCTTGGTGTCCCTTAAAATTTGGAGAAGTAGGATACTTTTACCATTGCAAAGGGGCCCACTTGTTCAAAATTGGCCAAAATGACCCCCTCTGCAGATCACTTAGGAACAACACTGCCCGGGGATGGTTCGGTGGATCAAGAGGTCCTGAGTTCGAATCCCGCCAGGAGCTTGGCAACTTTGTTTGCTGTAGAGAACAGTTCTACACACAGTAAGGCTTGGGTGCAATGCTACACTGAATTTCAGCACAGTACCACCTCACCTTGCAGGTTTCATTGCAATGTATATACACAATGGTGTTGGAGACTTTCTTCCTGCAATAATAATAATATATAAGTTATGTTCTCGGAAGTGTATAATCACCTCACTTGACCTTGCAGATTTCATTGCAATGTGGTTTAATAAACATATTTATTTCCCAAAAGAAGGAACCTGATTGGTAAACAAGCAGATGCTTATGTAAATACTGCTCATTGCAATGTACAGTCAAAGGTCTCCCAGGCTTTCCTCCATCAATTAAAGTTGATGCCTTACTAGAAATGACATCACTTCTCAACTTCAAAAAGAAAAACAAGTTGAAAAAGCTCATTTGGTTTCCTGTCAATTTCAATACATTTTCAATGATCTAAATTCAAAATGATTGAAATTCAAATTGATCCAATTCCCTAATCAGGCAAGTTTAAATAATCCTCAGATTATCTTGTTTGTTTTCAATATTTGACTGTATTGTAAATTCAAATTCACCTATAATTTATTTTCAAAATACTTGATCACTTTCAAACAAGATTCAAATGTCCGTAATATATGTCAAAGCAACGGAGAAGGTTAAACAAATTGTTGACATAAAATATTCATAGGACGCTAGTTATATATATGCAGCCACTTCTCATCTCGCAGCTGTAGATATGAAGGGTCGTAGACGTGATCAATATTTACTGGCTGGCTAAATAACGATGTGACAGAAATAAGTTCTGAATGCTGGAACTTGACAAATATTATTGGAATTTTTTGCTTTCGACTCTGACAATGACTTCTGAGGAATCATTAATAGCAATAAATGGGTGATTTATGAGATACTGTTCTGTGCATAGTGTATAATCGGTATCTCTGATTTGGTATGGACTTGCTGAAATGCAATGGGAACAGTTATGTTTTTCTATGGCAAAGTTGTTTTCTTGTGAAGATAGTGTTTTGAATACCGTAATTCTTCCATAATTTCGACCCTCAAATTTTCCAAATATTTTAACGAAATGTTCACGGTCGAAATTATCACCACTCACCTTCGTTTGTGTGCCATCTTTGTCGAAATTTTAGATTTTCATATAAATGTTTAAAACCAATTTGAAAAAGAAGGTTACACACTTCGTAAATATTAGATAGCAAAAAAAATTAATTATGTTTGTATATGGTAACTAATTGTATTCATATAATGCACTAATACACCATTTTTTCTTCTTCAGAAGACAAGTTACGATCGGTGAAGCCACGCGATTCTCAATTTATTGTTTCTGTGAAATTTGAATGTCATTTGGATTTTAAATTGTGTACCATGAATTAAAACAATAATAATCTGGAGTTGAATTGTTATTTTCTTAGATTTGACAAAATAAATCAGGAAATTTGAAATGATAAGAATCGTAATTTAGCTTTAGCGTGCATGTCTCGCATCGCTGGCTGTCCACATGTTTTCAAAGGAAGTACAATTTGATTGGTTGCTATATTAGTATTTATAAACCAATCACAGCAGACTATCGTCATTACGGAATTCCCTTCTAGCAAGCGTATCAACTAGAACTGAGAAAAAACAATACACCAATCCTAACTATTGTTGCATTAGTTCAGAGTCCTATTTGTAAAATTCATCAATAAATTATAATATGAACCATTGTCTGTTGCTATGAAAGTCAAGTTAGGAAGCATATTTTCTCAGTCAACTTTTTTTGAAACGGCACTGTATGGCAATCAATTAGAATATATCAACAAGCTTGCTTTGCAAGAAATTACAAATATAAACAATGACAGCTGAATAATTCTATTACTTTTGAAAGGCTTAATTTATGCAAACTAATTATTATTAATATTTTGAAACATATACCTCAACATATAAAAATATGGTTCTGATTATCTACGACAGTGGACAGTCGTCTCTCTGGGTGTTTGGTTGAGTCTATTTGTATGTAGGGATTAACAAGTCACAAAACTTTGAAACAATTTATTACATATTCAGATTTTTAAAACTGAAATATATTTGTAAGTATGAGCTAACATCTGTCATAATATTCCAACAGTATTTAATCATTTGATAACTAAATTGACTTTCCAAAAATGGAAAGGCAAAAAACATCCCATGCAGTCATCCCTACTCAAAATAGGGTATTCCAGTGACTTCACTGCAGACTTTAATGAACTAGGTCAATTGATTGTTTCAAGTCTCCCCAGAAAACATCCAGATGTTACAAAACTTATCATTAGTCATGTGACTGTTTCAAGTCTCCCCAGCAAACATCCAGATGTTAAAAGCCTTATCATTGGTTAACTTTGGGACTTCCCTTTTCTTAGCCAATCAGAAAATTCAATACAAACTCAATTCATAGTGTAGCATTACCGTGTTGACAGTCTAAGTGATATATATTTATAGCCTCACACGGAAGTGATTGCTGCCTTTTCATTTACGAAAAATGAAATCATTGATAATGGATAATATGATAAGATGTATCATCATTCTTAATAAAGGTATGTCATAAGTACAGTAAGTGAATAAATTGAGAAGTGTGAAAATACATCATTTATAGATTAGAATGTCTTGTGACAAGCGTGATAAAGTTAAAACATTTCCCAAAATTTTTTTAATAAAAAATACGCGCTTTTCTCATAAAACTCACTGAAAAGAAATCACAAGATGATTGTATATCATGACTGTAAATAATTTGTTTTCAAAATTTGGAATGTGGTCGAATTTTTAATTTGTCAATACTGAACTTCTGGTACACTGTCGTAATTTTGAAAGGTATTTTGAAAAATGGCTGTCAGATGAACTTACGTGGGCGAACTTATAGAGGGGGCGAAATTAAGGAAGAATTACGGTATCTATGTCAGTTTTTAGTGTCGTGAAACTTATTGCTACTGGACAGTGGATATGGAAAAATGAATTTGAGACAATTATAATTATTGTCTTACATTAACCTGCCTTACAGTTCTTGACTAGTTGTCAGCATGGGAATGTTTGATGTACATTAATACAGTTTTTGTTGGAACAATATCAAGTCTGCATCTCGCATGATGTTGAGATGCTTGCAGATGTTGTTGTAAGGGGCCAAGTCAATCCACATTGAAACAAAAGGCTTCATGTGTTGGCAAACGACCCATCCTAGCCCACAAGGGATACTTCAGCGTAGCGATGGTTTCGGAGGGTGTGTGAGAAGGAGAGTGTGGCATGGGCTGCGAGAAGAAGCATCTGCGAATATTGATTTGTGACCTGTGTTGTAATTGATTGTGTAGTGGCGTCCGGAATGTGCATATTGTGCTGCGGCATCCGAGTGTTACAGTGCATGAGTCGTGGTGACTCACCGCTCGACGCATCGTGACACAAGCTTTCCGAGACATGCAACGGAAAGCACATGCTCCACCGAAGATATTTCAGTGAAATTGTTGCATCTACCATCCGTTATTCTTACAAAACAGAGATCACCAACCAAGCAGACGGCAATTTCTATTCGATATAACATGGAGCCAGGTGTCTCAATAGATTTATATAATGGCTTGTGAGATGGGATTGTGACATGGTCCTGCATTATGAATGAAGTTTGACGTTGAATATTAATGGATTTGTGATTCCGGATTTGGACAAAGACAAGTGCAGTTCAGAACATCAATGTTTTGAAAAATAGCTGCCTTGACTCTGAGGAAATTTGACATCACTTATTAGAGGTCTGTGATTCAGGATTTCAACAAAGGAAAGTGTAGGACAACTGAACTGCAGCAGAACAATGTTTTGAAGAAATCTAGACCAGAACATTTGGAAACAATTCCCATAATATATGTATCCCGGAGACTGGTCATTCTTGAGAGTATTACTCCGTAGAGGGTCGTTGTTATCGAAACTGGATACACTTGCTTCGTGAGTACACATAACGTTTCAATCTCCTGAACTAGCTTAGTCCATTTGCCGGTTTCCCGTTCTCTAATACATTAATGATATCCTAGTGCGTTCTCTACTCGGTCTAGATGTATCACTTCACTTTGTAAGAAGTGGACACTACAAAGGTCTTATATAGGGCTGCACAATGCTTGTAAGGAGTGACCATTTTATGAAATTATGATTTTGACATTCCAGAACAAACATCTGGATAAGAATGGGACGAAAACTGCAAAGAAATTTCTTTTTTAAATGTTTGTTGCTTTTAGGGCAAACAACTCAAAACAGAAGTAAATGTTGTGTAATGGCAGCCATTGTTTCGGGACAAGAGTCCAGGGTACATTTGTCCACTTTGTGATCCTTAGACTTTTGTGAAGTAGGTATATCAACATCTCCATGCAAAGGGTCCAATTTGTTTATATTTGGCCAAGATGACCTCCCAATATGACTCTGCCAGCTATTTATCAATTCCATGTGTCAAAATAATTTTGCAATATCAGGTTAGGAGAGAGCAACAGCATGCAGTAAATATGAAGGAATGTAACGAGGTCATGTAAGACCAGTGATGCAAGCTGCAGGTGTAATATAGCATCATGAAAACTGAAAAAAGAACATGTTATGTCATATTAATGGGTGTGAAAAACAAATTTATTGGCATCATAATTTATCGTATGAACTTTTATAACCAAAACAAACAGACCTTGAAATGACATTTCAGAACTGTTAATGTAGCTTTATGATAAATGATCTTAGGTGGACCTTTATTCTATGTTTTGTTAGCTGCTGAATTGATATTGGGTATAACTATTCTGAGTGGTAATTTTACAGTAATCACAACTCATTATCAAAGAGAATTGTCTGATATTGGCAGGGGCGGGACAGCACAGTGGTTAGAGCTTTCAGCTTCGGATCAAGATGTCTGTGGTTCGAACCCACCATGGGCACGGCAACTTTGTTTGCAGTAGGGAACTGTTCTACACACAGTAAGTTTTGGGTGCAATGCTACACTGAATTTCAGTGCAGTACCACCCATTGTTCGCAAGGTCCAGCCGTTGCTCGCTAGTTTCACCGCAATGCATAACCACATGGTGTTGCAGGCTTTCTCCCTGCAATAATACCAGCAGCTGTGATAAAAATGAAATACTCTTGAAAGCGGCGTTAAACCCCAAATCACTTCACCTCACCTCAACTATTCTGAGTGGCAAATCTACAGTAATCACAAGTCATTATCAAAGGGAATTGTCTGATATTGGCCACTGGCTAAAGAGTATTTCAGAATCGCATGTGAAGGGTTAATGGTGATCCGTGTTCCAGGAGCTTTTCTTATCCCCTCTTCAGATGAATACCAATTCTTTTCTGCCTCTTTGACCTACAGAACATGCACCCTTTACAATTCCAGCCTCTCCCTTTAAATCACCTCCCAGTTCTGTGAAGATTATGACTCAACTGATGTGTTCATCCCATTTACAAGCTGTGTCCATGTATTGATCGCTATCTTATATCATGATATTTTTCAGCCGTGGTATATCAAACAATGCAGGGTATGAAATTAATTTTTTGGACGGCCAAAGGCTCCTTTACGTTCCTGGTTACAAGATCTGGTAGCAAAGACCAGGGCTTTCATTAAAAGACAGGTACAGGGGAAACTTCCTCGCCTGTGGAAATAAAGTTATCTGGCTATGAAAATGAAATTTACTTTATGTCAATCTTACACACTGCTTAACAGCCTGCTTTCCCTGCCTGTACAATTATTATACCCTGTTATCTTATAAATAAATGAAATCCCTGAAAGACCAATACAACTTGCAAACAATTGTATTCCAGAAATAAGTGTCTGTAAAATGTAAGGTGTATCCTCTGGAATATATCTTTCTCAAAGTCTACATAGGATATTATTCAAGATTAGTCTGCTATACATCTGTCCAGGAAGTTGACATACTTTGGTACCCTCGTATTGACTGGCACCTCACCGGCTAATCAATCCGTCCACTTTGGGCAGGACAGTACAGTTGTAAACATATTAGACTTTGGATCATGAGGTCTGAGGTTTGAATTTGCTAGTGACCTTGCATCTTTGTGTGCTGTAGAGAACTACATGCAGTAATGTGCAATGGGGCATGGACATTCTGAAGAATCACCAATTGTTTAAAATTTCATGTGGAAACTTGCAGGTTTCATCCCCATGCAAAGCACATTGGAATTAGTCTTTTCTTCAACAATGTTCTAGAATTGATACAGGAAATATACTTGAGAGCATTGTCAAATTTCAAATCATTTGCCTCTACCTTTCATTTTTTCGCAAAGATGTAGATCTAAAAGTCACCTTAGATTCAAAGTTCTCCTGATGAAAGGCCAACTAGCTTATGTATCCTTGACAAGTATATAAGTAGACTGGGAATGTTTACCTATCAGATCAGCCCATCTTCGCTAATATACCTGACAGCAGTTCACAGGCAGAGTATTTGCACTGCTCGTCATAAACAGCTCACATTACAGGCTGGGGCAAAGAGGATATCTTCTAAGGGTCAGGTAGATACTGGAGTCATATTGTTGAGATTTATTTGTGAGATCAGAGATACAGGTTATGAGGCAATGGCCTCCTTTGATCAAGGTGTTTTATGCTTTGTTTACTTTGCAAAGAATTAGTTTTCACCAAAATCTCTTGATTAATAAACATATATCTTGAGAAGACTACAGTGGTGGATCCCTTTTGAAAAATTGTTCATGTACAACATTTGATGGACTCTCTAGGTGAACGCCTTTCACTGATGGACAACTCAGGGCGGAATAGTGCAGTGGTTCGTACGGCTTTGGATCAAGGGGTCCTGGGTTCGAATCCCGCCAGGGGCACGGCAACTTTGTCTGCAGTAGAGAACTGTTCTACATGCAGTAAGGTTTGGGTACAATGCTATACTGTATTTCAGTGCAGTACCACCCATGGTTCACTAGTTCCAGTTGTTGCTCGCAGGTTTCACGCAATACATGGTGTTGCAGGCTTTCTCCCTGCAATAATACTAGCAGCCGTGATGTCAGTGAAATGCTCTTGAAAGCGGCGTTAAACCACAATTCATACGGATGTCCTCAGACCTTATGGCAAGGATTCTACAGAACCTCCCAGTAGATGCATTATTATTCATTACTGGGAACAAGGTCTATTTTAGTCAGACTGCGTATGTCCGTGTATTGTTACAGAGGTTATGTGGAAAGGTACATCTTGAGTAACTTTTGTGTAGAGGATAACAGGATCCCAAGATGCAAATATTGGACTCGTTATCCATCCAGTTTGTTCCAGGTACATGCGTGTTATCATGCAGTGACTTGCATATCCAACATACCTCCCACGTACATGTGTCTATCACCTTGATACAGAATCATCCCGCTAAAGATAGTTTTGCTAACATGTCAGTCGCCAGTGTAGATAAATATACCTCATATGCAGTTAATGAAAAGATGCTGAGTTAGTTATATATAATGATTGGTAGTCTGAATGATATTCAATAATTATATATTTATGATTATTATATATGCTTGACAACGACATTAGTATCTCTGTCGAAACATCGCCTACATAGAATGAAGTGTATCCATAACATTTTTCTTCATTCTTCATAATTTGAAGGTAAGATCATCAATATACCTAAATCACAGGAATTTGAGGATACCCAAGATCTCAATGTAAACAATGTATATAAAAGTATCCACGCCCCCCTCTATACAATAGGCTAAAGGAGCGACACCCGCCATCTTGGCAACTCTTGGTTGCGTTTTCGCACCTCTCGACTCGACCACATTCGTGGCTTATATTTCAAAACATACACAACGACATATAACGAAACTTACCGCCGATCCTTTATTAGGTTTCATACTAATTGGACATGGGCAACTTTTTGTTAACTTACTTACTTTTCGGCCCAAATTACGCTGCTAAGTCGATTCTACCTGCAAACAACATCGAATTACAACTCGCTCAGACGGAAGTGACGTCACTATACTGACTTGAATACACTCTCTCTCAGCTATATTTAGATACAAAGCATGGTCATGCAAGTGTGTTAACATGTTACCGGGGCAAGCGACCATAACATTGCATCTCAACACCTACTTTTTAAGTTTAGCCTAAACCAATTTATCTAACTTTATTTTTACAGCAGACAGAAAGACACCTTTCCTTATGTAAGTTATGAATGAAATATGGATAACAAATTCTTTGTATAAATTAGAATATCCCTATTCAAATAATTTAAATTTCAAACTAAGGAACAAATTAATTTGCTAACAAAAGATGAATCAGTCTCTTCTCGTTTATGTCCTTGAAATAATAAAGGTAATACTGACAATAACATATCATCATCACATATAAAAATCCTTTCAAAAATTATATTTTCTATTTCTTGTCATTTAGATAATCATTATATGTATAACTTCATTTGTATTAGTTATTATCAGGAGTGTTGGCATATCAGTATATTTTTGTTGTTGTTGTCATTATGTCGGTGTTTTTTTAGAAGCGTAACGAGGTTTCATATTTCCAAGCAAAAATAACACTGCTAATGTTAACAACCCATGTGATGCATGTGATGCATGTGCTTCTCTTGCAAATTACCCTTGTCACACATTACTGAATGTGACGATTACTTTATAAACAACGTTTCTAAATGTCCTGAGAATATGCAAACTTTTGCTTGTTTAATGTACTTATTATTGAGATAAGACCAACAAATTATGACAATTATTCCAATATCTGTAGCAAAAGTTATGGTCACTTGCCCCGGTGTAAAAACCAACATGTTTACACAGTTGCATGACCATGCTTTGTATCTAAATATAGCTGAGAGAGTGTATTCAAGTCAGTATAGTGACGTCACTTCCGTCTGAGCGAGTTGTAATTCGATGTTGTTTGCAGGTAGAATCGACTTAGCAGCGTAATTTGTGCCGAAAAGTAAGTAAGTTAACAAAAAGTTGCCCATGTCCAATTAGTATGAAACCTAATAAAGGATCGGCGGTAAGTTTCGTTATATGTCGTTGTGTATGTTTTGAAATATAAGCCACGAATGTGGTCGAGTCGAGAGGTGCGAAAACGCAACCAAGAGTTGCCAAGATGGCGGGTGTCGCTCCTTTAGCCTATTGTATAGAGGGGGGCGTGGATACTTTTATATACATTGTTTACATTGAGATCTTGGGTATCCTCAAATTCCTGTAACCTAAATGAAGTTAAACTAGTACTTTCGAATATGCACATTTCGAATGGATTTGATATGGGTAATTTTGACCAATGTGTATGTAAAACATGGTTAAACTTGCGTTTAATGGGTTTATGATGTGAGTACATTTTTTTAATGTATATTTAATTGGTACTATGTATATCTCATCTGTTGACATTTGTCTGGCACTGTGTTTTGCATATAATGTTTTGAATAGTTACAAGTCTCAGAAAATGATGTGTCACTTGCATTTAATGGCTGCACAACGTAAATCATGATTCACTGTCTGCTTTATGTTCAGGACGTGATATTTTGCATGTGTTCGAATACCAGTATTCAAGGGTGTAATAAATGTTGTGAGGACTTTTTAACGGAAATGTTATGTGTCTAGATTCTTTTTTGCTATTTAGATAAGACCACTCTGAATAAATTATATATTGACCTATTTTTATGACTTTCCTTAAATTTTGTAATTGTTGTATCGGGGATACATTTTTGCACATGATCTATGTATAAATGTTACGAAATTATTGTCAAAGCCGTGAATCATGAACTATCGACGTATAACAGAATCAACTCCAGGGATCAGAATAATCTCCCCTTTGCCTTACACAATGGGATTTTCAGATAAAATAATTGGATATTTCTACATAATAACAATCATTTTACATTTTTGCAATAGGATTTTCTCCCCTCGTCAGTATTTATCATGGGATATCTTGGTACATCAATGGGTAAATATCCCCAAATCCCTGCCTAAAGTGATCCCGCAACTCTGAAGTGTCCTTTAAGTTTTGTTTTGTACCAACGAATTGACGCCAAATGATGCACTTTGTGCAATGATTTATGTTATTGCTTGGCCATTAAGCATAAAATGCTTATCTCCATAAGAATAAAACTATAAAACCCCTGTCTCTGTCATGATGAACACCCTTTAAGAGGTTTTGTATTCTTGATAAGGAAACAATTGATCATTGTTCTTCAGTTTTATAATCTGTGAATATCCTTTTTAGTGTAGCTATCATTTGGAAAGATGAAATACAAACATACAACATATATCTAGAGACAGGTATTGTATCTCGGATATACAAACAAGGTCGATGCGTTCGGTTTTTATGTACAGACTTTGCTGTGACTAGTCCTCATGTGTTGGTCCTCATTTTGGTAGATTAAACACAAACTTACAGTATAAAACTAGAAAGAGGTATTGTATCTGGGATACCCAAACAAGGCTGGGATTGGGAAAGTCAGGGGTCATGGGCCATTTTGCACATTGGATGAAAAAATGCCCATTACAATTTCAAATTTGACTATTGCTACAAAGGGGAATGGTTCATTTACAATTTGAAAATGACTAAAAGCTTTAAAAATGGCCCATTGTCAAAGGTATCTTTCCCAATCCCTGCAAGGTCAGTGTGCCAGTTTTTATGTACAGACTTGACTGTGAACATCCCCAGTGTGTTGGTCGCCATTTGAAAGATAAAATACAAACTTTAAGTATAAAACTACAGGTATTGGATCTGGGATACACAAACATGGTCAGCGTGCCAGTTTTTATGTACAGACTTTACTGTGAATATCCCATGTGTTTTGGTCATCATTTGAAAGATAAATTTAAATCAGACAAACTAGAAAGAGGTATTGTATCAGGGATACCCAAACAGGGTCAGTGTGTTCAGTTCTTATGTACAGACTTGACTGCGAATAGCCTGTGCTTGTATTAGTCATCGCTGTGTCAACAGTGATAGTCTGACCGAGAGATAGTGAGCTCCATTCACAAGGTATCCGCTTTCAATTAAATGAGCAGTTTTTTCGATCTGCAATATCCTGTCATAAATTGCTGTGTTGGACTTCTAACAGGGGTCTTGTGTCATTCACTGAGTCCACATTCGTTTGGTACTGCGAGGGGATAAAGATTTGAACTCCCAACTATATTTTTGGGTGCGAGTCTCTCACGTTTGTTTGATACTGCAAAGGAATAAAGATTCGAACTCCCAACATCTCTTGCTTTCACCGAGTGAGTCTCTCACATTCGTTTGGTACTGTAAGGGGATAACAAATTTGAACTCAAATTTTATCTTTTGGCTTCAACAAGTGATTTTCGTTTGGTAATGCAAGGGGATACAAATTTAACTCCCAACGTTTATTTCTTTGAATAAGTGCATCCTTTATACCACAAAGATTATTTCAGATTTAAAGTCTTATATTTCTTTTTTGGATAACTTCTACGTGAA
This sequence comes from Gibbula magus, assembly GCA_936450465.1. NCBI lineage: Eukaryota > Metazoa > Mollusca > Gastropoda > Trochida > Trochidae > Gibbula > Gibbula magus. Next base: position 27,022,388 of record OW388303.1, read on the forward strand.
ATAATATTACCATTGTAGCTGCTGCATGATTAAATAGTGCCAAAACATACGTGGTCAATTTTCGAGAACCAGGGTTTGTTAAACGGAATACTTGGGAAATATCCACTTGCTAAAGGTAGACTTCCCTTGTATATTATGAAACCCAGAGGAATAGAGCAAAAACGTAGTTATCATGTAGATCAACCTCCATTCCATTTCCTCTTGAGCAACTTCTTGGGAAATCGATTTAAATTGAGCAGACGGAACAATCGAGAACTATCCCACTAGCTAAAGGTTAGACTAACATTTAGTCTCAGAAATATTTTTTGGTCACGAAAACACCATTTTACAAACAATTCAAATATATATATAAAATGGAGCCCTAAAGATGTCTTAATTTCTGAGACCTGCTATAATTTTCTACACTGGGTTGGTCGTCAATTGAATATTTTGCTCTAGGGTCTGGATGACAGACTAGCTAAAGGTGGACTTTCCTTGTATATAATCGGACTCAAGTGCAAGACAGTAGACATCAGATATCAAGATCCACCCCTTCAATTCTATTTCCTCTTACAAAAATCCTTGAGCAACTCCTTGGGAAATGGATTTACATTGAGCCAGTAGGGTGAACTGAGGTGAGATCATTGTCTAGTTGTTCTCTTATCTGCCTGTTTTCTGCTAGACCAGACAAATTCAATTATTCCTTATCCTGAGGCTGTGTGGTGACCTTGACCTCTGTAGTGGGTGGAGGTGAGGGCCAAGTCTGTCAGGCATGAAGCAGACGGCAAATTTGGAAGAAAATTGGCTGAGTCCTGTTATTTCTTTCCATGAAACAAATTAAAAAATTTGTGTTAAGATGTGGGCTAAGTGTACAATTATTCTAGACAGTTTAGAAACCTTATTAAATTTTGTTCTATTTTATCACAATAATTTGACTTATTTAACCATAAGTACAACTTATGCTGTTCTGTCATTCTTTGACATTTACTGGTAGAATTAGTTTTCACACCTAAGATAAATTGGTAGTGAGTTCCTTGGAGACCGGAGTCACATATGTTAGAAAAGAAAAGGAGGATGCTAATTCTCATATTGAGCAATTTTATTTAATTTGGTTGTCATGTCAAAATTAAATTTCAGACAGTCACAGCCTACACAATATTTGAGCAAAACTATAAACTATCAAGTTACAAAATGATGAATTCATATTCAAGGGGAAAACACTGAAATATGAATATGATTCTGGAACAGAGATACACTTGGCTTCTATACTTAAAATTTTAAAATTTGATTTCCCTCAAAGAGTATTCACCTTGACATGTGGCCCTTGAATTGTGATAAAATCTAGACGGTATCAAGAACCCATCCCGAACTATGTACAGATTACGACCAAACTCTATTCCATTATGCCACAAGCCGCGTTATGGGCCACGAGGTGTTAACATATTGATCAACAATTCACTAGCTTTGATCTGGCCCTCGTATCAGTCCTCGTGCTCTATGAAAACTATCCACTCGATATCTGCCTGAATTATTCACTGGGTGAGTAATCCCGGTGCACACTGTTCGGTGAGCTGTGTAACGGTCTAATCCTGCCATGATGTAAGCCACCTTCTGATCACTTGCATCAATGGTTTGTATATTTTCTTAGCCGATTCAAATAACGGTGTTGTTTTGACATGCTAACTGAGGTTTGTGAAAGGATGCATTCAGATCTGTGGACTCTTTTAAAATGGGTGTTGTTGGGTCAAAGTCATCTTTTGAGCTTAGTGTCTCCAGCATTTCTCTGAGAATTCCAGTTTAGGTTATCGAGTATGGGTACAATATTTATGGGTATACAACCTCTTTATTCAGTATTTCATATCCATAAAAGTTGTGGTCTTTGTGCCTTCACTTTCACAAGAAGTTGATAAATGACAAAAGTGGAACACCAGTTGTTGGGTCTTGAATAGTTGAATTTTACTCACAGATTCATAGATGCCCATGGGTAACTTATTTTCAGATTACTGCTGGTTAAAAGCTTCCTTCAAACTTAGATCAAAGTATCATTGGATGTGAAGCAACCTTTGAGACCTGGCCATTTTGCACATTGGATGAAAAAATTGGCACATTAAAATCTAAAATTTTACTATTGCTATAAAGGGGAATGGCCCTTTAAAATTCTGGAAATGGCTAAAAGCCCTTAAATTGGCCCATTGTCAAAGGTGTCTTTCTCAATCCCTGCCTGACAGTTTTGCATCGTAACCCTGTAGGTAATAGAGAAGCCGAATAGTTTCAAAATATGTTTGCGAATCAGGCTTCCGATTTCAAAGATATATCTGAAGATGGTGGAATGTGTGAGTACTGCAGTATCTGAGAACAGACTATAGGTTGTAGTGAGGGAGGCAGCATCATACCTCACATTACCATCATTCCATTATCTGATGGGCTGCAGCCTCCCTGTGGAGCAGACGTGAGTTCGGGATGAGTGGATGCATATCACCATAGAATAACTCCGGTTTCAGAACCCTTGAAATGCTTAGCTGGCCTTGCTGATATTGGAGAAAAGGGTCAATGGTGGTCGTGAAGTATTATATATTTTTATCATGATCTGGTAATATCCTTTAGACAGAATTTAGAAGTTGCTTGCAGGTGTCGAAATTAACCATTTTAATGCAGTAGACATTTGGACCAGTGCATTTCTAAAAGACTTCAGCTTGCCAAATACATCACCATGATAATTTCACCACAAATTTGAACTTGTCTTTAGGACTACCAGTTTGTACACTCTGCAAGCCCAGCTTCTTTCTCACTAGCCATGGTCTACCCGACTAGTGCTAATTTCGAACCCTGGGCTTTATATTGCTATTGAAACGCTCAGAATTTCAAACCCCTTGAAATGCTTGCTTGGCCTTTTTTTTTATGTGCCAAATAGTGCATATTCATTGTTTTCAGGTTTCCAAAATTATTTCAGCTTTTCGGTCATGTTGGAAAACATGATAGTTCTCACTAAAAAAAACAACAACTCAGACATTTTTGTTCTTTGTCATCGACTCTTAATCTAACTGAAGGTCAACAATGTATTTGATTTTAATTGTAAATTCCATGCAGTTACATTCATTTCACATCATTGAGAAACAAGGAAGACAGTTCAAATCAAAGGTCTTGGAGAGAGGAATGTGTACTAATGTGTACTAGGACAGAATAATGTACCAAATATTTACTCTTCATACCATGCATACATCTCTTGACAAGCGTAAAATGTTACCATATTCATTATGTTTTGTTCTTGGTAAGGGGAAAGGGTTCATGTCGGTAACTGTGTTGACTATTCTTTAGTTTACACTTAATCTGAAAAATGAAATGTTTCTTTTTCATGACTTATAGGAAAAGATAAGATTCACTTTAGTCTTTATTACCCTGAAGGAAGTTTTCTCTTGTATTAACATGGACAATATACAATTGAATACAATGATCACATAAATAGTATGACTGTTGGCTATACCCACATGCTATTACAGCCCTCAATGTTGCTACCAATGTTTACTTTGAGGCCTGTATTACATGTTAAATATGATGCAATTGTTTTCACATTTCTCTATATTTTTACCATATTGTTTTAATTCTTTTCCAATTATATTAATGATATTTCCAATGATATTTTGAATAGTAGAAGTGAAAGTGTACATAGTTACATCACTTTTGTAATATTCCATTGATTACAACGAAATACGATAGTTGGCCTTTTGTCACAAATATTTAGGTCAGTTGACTCATTGATTGTAACATTTGTGACAACTTCCTGTTATTGGTATCAATGAATATCAAGTTCAAATAATTTCAAATAAAACTTTGAAGTTTTAATCTCCTTTTGAAATTTGATGATGCAAGTCAAGGTTATTGAACTTTATACCAAATCTTTTAATCAACAATTATTTTACTCTTTCACAACCATAGATTACTTTTAAATTTGAAATATTTAAAAGCTTTTGACTCCCAATTATTCCAACTTTTGAATTTATTTTGGTCAACAGTTTATGATTCAAGTTAGGAAATTACATAGGCACATTGCCATGCGGAAGAATTAATTAGCTTGTTGTCGTATCAACAAGAGCCTGTTTCCGTGTGGCAGGCAGTGTTAGTCATGTAAAGGCAACTGGTCCAACACTTAGACACGGGTAACAAAGTGTCACAGAGAGAGACACTTATCAGTGTGAAGGAATTCTAGACTTACTGGAAATATGTTTCTTCATATTAGTACTTATCAAAACACATTCCCAGCACTGTTTTTATGGAAATAAAAAGATCTCTCACAAAATGGAGACATTTTTTTTTTACAAAAAAAGGTTGCAAGACAATCCTCCTTAATCAATGAATAGAGTTATGGTTATAGTTTGGTAAGCAACGAGGATTCTTTCCCAACCTGAATGATTAAAAGGTGTTCACATTAAAATGGCAGTTTTTGTTTTATATGTGACACCGCTTCCTACAACTGGAATCAGGTCATGTAATCATTAATGGGCTGTTTTACCCTCTTATGTAAAGATACACTGCATGAACTAATATAAATATATAATATAAATGGCAAATATGAACATATACTAGAGAAGGAGAAAAAAGTGCTACAGAGCCTTTAAACTGTGTGATAGAAGTTGATACCTTGCAAAGTGATCCTTCAATTCATTGTAGAAACATCTGTAGACAGTCGTTAACAAATTTAGCTTCGGGGTTCAAATCCAGTGCAAAGCTACATATAGTGTTGCAGGCTTTCTCCTGCAATAATACTAGCAGCCATGATATAAGTTCAATACTCCGATGTTAAACCAAAACTTGCCTTGTCTCACCTACATTGTTCTGTCAGTCTGTCAGGGGTGGGATAGCACATTGGTTTGTGCATTTGGCTTCTGATCAAGAGGTCCGGGGTTCGAATCCCGCCATGGGCACGGCAACTTTGTCTGCAGTAGAGAACTGTTCTACACGCAGTAAGGTTTGGGTGCAATGCTGCACTGAATTTCAGTGCAGTATCACCCATGGTTCGCTAGTTCCAGCCGCTGCTCACAGGTTTCACCGCAATGCATAGCCACATGGCGTTGCGGGCTTTCTCCCTGCCAATATACTAGCAGCCGTGATATAAGTGAAATACTCTTGAAAGCGGCGTTAAACCCCAACTCACTCACTCACTCACTGTCGGTGTCAGACTGAGATCACTCAACCTGGCAGATTGTTCAATGTCTGACAATGTTAACTTCAGACGTGTTGCCATGTTTGTCTGAGAGGTCTTCAGTTAATCAAGATTTGCTGAGTAAGCATGTTTTATGCAGCATCGACAAGTTAGAATCCACAGGAAAATGTAGGCTAGGTGAAGATAAATCATTAACTTGCATTGATCGGGCCCTGTTTGCATACTGTAGCTCTCACGCTGTCCTGGGAAAGAGAAGGATATTTGAGACACCTATGACCTATGTCTCCAGGTGCGTTGTTGAAACATTGTTTATTTACCAAGTGAAACATCTTACGAGTTGTAAAACGGGATAACGCAGTGCTTTAGCACGTTCGTCTTCGGATCAAGAGGTCTGTGTTTCGATTCCCGCCAACTTTGTCTACAGTAGAGAACTGTTCTACATGCAGTAAGGTTTGGGTGCAATGCTACACTGAATTTCAGCGCAGTACCACCCATGGTTTGCTAGTTGCAGCCGATGCTCGCTGGTTTCAACGCAATGCATAGCCACATGGTGTTGCAGGCTTTTTCCCCGCATTAATACTAGCAGCTGTGATATAAGTGAAATTCTCTAAAGTGCCGCTAAACTCAAACTCACCTCACCTCTTTCACTGTCTTTAATCTTCTTACCTATCATTTCATTTCATTTTTTAAAAGGATTTTTAAAATTGAATTCTTACTATTAAATTTAATTTTTATTCCAGTAAATATTTCAACCATCTACGATCAACCTCCTGGTTCTTGTTAATTCAATTCACTTGTTTTGATTCTCCACGGAGAGAAGTCAGCAAATCCAAACATTAGATATTTCAAAACAAAATCCATTAACCGTATCCAGATTTTCAACAAAAACAAAAGGGGCCCTGTATCTGTTTGATGGTATTGGGACAAACTTTGTTGGCATCCTCTTCAGTTGTAGAGAAAATACGACCTTGTTTTATGACCCCTTTCTTAGACACAGGGCTATGGTGAGCAAACATTTGACCATGTGACCTACGCTTCGCAGGATTTGATTTTGTGGTCGTCCACTACAAGTGGAATACCAGGTCGGGCATGTTGTGCCAAGGTTTATGGAACTGTTGACAATAGCGTAAAGTTGTAACTGAAAACTTTGTGAGATGTAGGAAGTTTCATTGTAGTATTTATGGTCTCTGGAGTATCTCATATTGTCATCCATCGTCTGATAAAGATTCACCTTAGTATACTTTTTTGGTGGATTTCCGCAGGAATTGTCTGTTGATTGATCTTTGATTTAAAACTGTCTTCAGGGATTGGGAATGACACCTTTGATAATGAGCCATTTTTAGGGCTTTTTTTAAGAATTTAAGAATTTCAAATGGGCCGTTTTTTCATCCGATGTGCAAAATGGCCCATGGCCACTACCTTTTCCAATCCCTGCTGTCTTTTATGCAAACTCCCAATTAATAAGGATAAGAAGATTTAATAACAAATTAATACATGCCATGAAGAATTGGGGAATAGATCACAGCTGTGAACGAAGTGAAATCATTGAGAGGATTGTCTAGCAGTAAATTAGTAGACAATATACAAAAAAATATATATGAATGCAATTAGTTTGTAAGGCCTTGACTTAAACTCAGCAACTTCAGTTCTGAAGTAGCCTTTTCACAGACCAGTGCATTTGTAAGTGAAGATCAAGAGGTCTACAAACCGGCAGTAAATTGAGAGTCTGGAATTTAGGTTACATATGGCTTAACAATGAAGGACTAGAAATATCTCCCTGCCAAACACAGGTGTGTGAAATTTACAAGCTTTGAAGATCTGTTTGTGCTATCTGCTGAGGATAATTCAAGTAGGTCCTTGACCGCTACCTTGTTTATGTCGGTCAGTTCTGGACATCTAGGAGCTGGTCAGTGTGTTTATCTGTGAGGGCCACTTGTATATCACTGACCACCGAGTTATCTCTTGACCTCAGGCAACCTTCCACATGAAGAGAGCACTTTTCAGATGATGGGAATTTGTATTGATTATTCATTAAGTCCAAATAATGCAAATTATTACTGTTACTAGGCGTACAAAGTCTGATCTTCCTCAATTTTTTAGCTCAATTTTTTTTAGCTCAATGATTAATAACTGAAGCCAGTGGTTTTCTTTGTAGTATAGGTGGACCATATTCCAAGTATATTTCTGGCAGGGTCGATAATCAGTGTTCTGGCACAGATGGTGAAGTACTCCTGCTCCAGACGTGGATGTAGGTCAGTCTCGCCTATATGATCTAGCTTACATAGATGTGCTGGAGGATCCAGGAGGAATGCCCTACCTGTATGCCGGGAATGAAAAACATTCGAGGATTAACTTTTCCAATGTGAGATCGGGTGGCATGAATGTGAAATAGTATCCTGTAGGTATGGTCAGTGGGGGTTTGATGGACATTTGGTTCATTCAAATGGATATCTCTCCGTCAAGTTACTGGTATTGTCCATTTAAATGGATTTGTCTCCATCAACTTACTGGCATTGTCCATTTAAATGGATAAGTCACTTGCCTTCCTTGTGAATGTCACTGCTTCTTTCATCCCTGCTGCCAGTTGAATTGGAATGATTGTTTAGATAAAGGTTGTCCTTTGGAGCCTATCAGCTTTGCCAAAAAAATTAATTTACTGAGAGTAGCAAGATATGTTTCTGTTCTGTACTGACTGTGTTATTGTTGATATGGGTCCAAGATGTTTCTCTCATTTTCTCACAACATTAAAAAATATCAAGAATGAGCTATTTGTGAACTACAAAACCTTGACCCTCAGGATAAGCTAAAAGTATATCTTCTGAAGAGATATCTATTTAGCTCAGTTGGTTGAGTAACATACTCTCGCCTGGAGGTCCTGGGTTTGATCCCAACAAAGGGAAACCTGTTGAATCTCCTGTTTTATACCCTTGAGACGTCAAGATGGTGAAGATGCTGTACAGTGAACACAATGCCCACAGAGAGGCAAATGTCAAGTCCATTTGTGTCAGGCTATTTGGGAGGCTTATTGTAGATCTGATCAGCAACATCTGTTGTTATTGATTACAATGTTTATTACATAGGTTATTGCACCTAACATTTCTGATGAATGAATCATTTTCACTACACGGTTTTAGAAGATGTGAGAATTCTTGTATAACATCGTGTTGGAGCCAATGCAGCGTGAAGTTGAGAAATCATTGATCACCAGTTTACAAACCGTATAATAAATGTTCGTGAGATATGTTATTACATTAAGTTAATCTTTTTATAAACGTTTATTTGGTAATGTTGGTGGATTTTTGCCGATTCATGATTTGAGGCTCTTGCGTGAGGTTGTTTCCTGGATGAACCTGATTATGTATCTAGTAAAATTTCATAAGTTTCTTTAATCATTGTATTGTCATCTCAGGAAATGGAAATCAAATGTTAATATTCTTTTCTTTAATACTACCTATAACTTCTATAAAAGTTGTAGTTGTTGAATTGGTGCTCTATAACATTGAAATAAAAAGAGATGACTATTCAAAAGTCAGTGATAGATGTGGAAAAGTTGGCAAAGTTCCATGCACTGGAGATGTAGTCATTTCGACATTTGTTTCCTCGCGATTAATTTGTAATGGATGCAGTTGCATGTAAGCCTTGCAGTTAATGGAACTATCGATTCACGAGCCCTTGCCCATTGCTGTAAATCAGCATTGCACTGTATTAGCTATTCAAAAGCACTAAGGTCCATTGTCTCTGGAGAAGAACATAGTCCGTCTGCTGCCTGGCCATGCTGCAAAAGGTGGAGCAAAATGTTGTCATTCTCTGGGAAGTGTGGTTGCTGGCTTTGCAGTTTTAAAAAGGTTGAAAATCAATGTCTAGCAGTTTTTTGCACTTTGTCTCAGAGCTCTGTTTGTTTGGTAGTCAATTGTTTAAATCAAGCAAAATCCTCTGTTTTGGTGCTTTTTGGACAAGGTTAAAATCTGATAGGTCACTGACCATGGATTTGTTGATTTTGAAACCCCAGACACTTAGATCAAATATATTTTCTATAAAATGTCATGAATTTGTTCACTGAATTTGAATTTTGAAAGAGTGGATGGAAAATATTGTCCAGAAATTGTAAACAAATGTACGTCTGCTGCGCTTGGATAACAATGTTAGCGAAGGAAGAACACAGCAAATTCTATCTTATCTAAGAAATGTCTTCTATCTTTTGTATTTCTTGTAACCTCTGGAAATTTTCAAATGCCCATTTTATATTGTATTTTTGATTTCCTGGAAAAGCTAGACTTTCTTTTCAAGATGGAGCCATGTTAAATTGAAAATGTCATTCTTGTTATTTCTTATGCTTGTATTTATAAAATGGTAATAGCAAAGGTAAAGAATTCTTTTGTTCACTTGGTCTTGAACAATCTTTTCTGAGGACAAGTCCTTTCTGATAATATTTCAACTTCCAAACTCAAGGCATAACTCTTGCCATTCTGCATTACTGTCTGATTTAACTCTTGCGGTATTTCCCTCGCTTTGTTGTGTCAAGATAGTGAATCGCTGCACCCGAAATGCATAGCGGGCCTGGATTTCTAAACACAGATTTTTTAAGGAAATACTGCAAGGCCTAAATCAGCCAGTAATGGAGACTGGCAAGAGTTATGCCTTGCATTGGGAAGTTGATAATATTTATGAATTGAGATTTTGATGATTTAAACATTTACTCTCAAGAATAAAATATGCTTCTTTAATTGAATCTTTGAAAGCCAGTTAGAAGTAGAAAACATAAGACAGATTCTAGATAACAACTTCTTTGTTGCGCTTTATTTCAACATGTTATTCAATTATTGTTATTTAATCTTGGTTTTCTTGCATTTTCTTGAAATCAAGATTCATTTCTTATAAAATAATATATATATTACATTGTTGTTACAGTTACCAGGTTTACAACTTCGTTATGTTTACAAGAAAGATCATTAGTCATAATTATTATAATTGTTGCACTTGCTTCAATAAGTCATGAACTATTATCTGGATCATAATGAATATGCCCTGTTAACGCCAATCAATAACGCCTATGTAATTACACAGCATTGCAATTTGCAAGCAGATTATACCGCGACATTAACCTGGACCCAAGTTACGAGAAAATGCTGCAGGCAGATTGGACCAATCAAACGAGAGATAATTACGATCAAACACAGCGACACGTGACAATTACACGTCTCGTTAGCGTCAAAGCCGTCAAACTTGAGAGAAACAAGGAAATATCTGGATAGGAGAAAATGAGTGAAAAAAGTAGTTTTAGAAATATAGAGAAAATACACTGAATTAAAGAAGCAGAATTTTGGGGAATTAAATGTAATAGTTGAGTTCATGCTTAAATCTAAATTTTTGAATTATTTTTTGTTGTTGATTAAAAAGCAAATATGATTATTGTTTGAATCCCTGATTACTTTTTCCTTTTCTCCCAAATCAAGATGTCTTTTTTCAAGAAGATAAGTTTAAGCGATTTTTCTTGAAGGCGGACTGTGAGATCAACTATGTATGATTATCCAACAACATTTAGCAGAGTCAGCATTTTAGGTATTCACTATAGGTATTTTATCTAATTGTGGATAAATCTTTGATGATATGATGTCTGAAGACCACAGACCATAAATATTTAGGAACACATGCATCTGATAGGGTTTTCACTGGGTCAGCGTGACACAGACAGCCGTCACTTGTCCACAGTGATTACAGGTACATATCAGTTACTTAATTTTGCAAATTTACTGTTGTATATGTGCATAAAATTTGTTTACAGGTTTCTTTACTCTCAGTGCTTTGTTATCATATATTGGGTTTTCTTTTTCATATACGAATGGTTATTTAACGTGCATTCACAAGGGAACATTCTGAATTTGTAGATGTTTGTGATTGGATGTTGTTGTTGCATCTCAAGGGTTCATAATTTTTTTTTTTACAAAATTTTAAATTATTATTTGCTTAAAAGTGTCTATTTTGTGCTGAAATTTGTTTAGGATGTACATCTTATTTGCCACATTATGTAGTATCCTGGTCAATTTTGCACTATATTTTGACAGCAAAACTTCAATTTGTTTTGCTTCAACCTAAAGACAGTTCTTAAATATTGGAGCCAAAACTTGTAAGCTATTTGTGTCAAGCTAAACATAGAAACTAAAAAACTCCTCAGACAGACAAGTCAATGCTTGTGGAAGCGTCTATTGATAGCTCAACATACAGAGCTTCATAGTTGGGTCAGGCAAGGTAATGCTGTAGGCCCTTGCTTGTTTAGCAAGACTGAATACTGATATGGGAAAACAACAAATATCCATTCATTCTGTGTAAGCATGTTTTTAAATCTGTCTAAATCATCTTCCCACAGATTTGATGTTTTTAACCCTCTCCTTCTGGAATTGTATAAGATTATTTCTACTTTTGGTTGGAGGTTGCTTGGTTGCTGATCGAGGGTTAATTACGGATAAATGTTTACCTGGTGAATTTCATGCTTTGCTGATAATAATTTTGTTGGTGAAACATTTCCCAAGCTCCCAATTTTTTTCTGAGCTCTTTATATTATTATTTCTTCAAAAGCTCAATTTGCAAATTTGAATTTCAGGTACTAATACTGTATACTGCTGACTCTTCTGTGAATACTCTCAGAGTGTTGACATTCTAAGTTTGTTCCCGTTTCCCAAATCTCACCAATATGATGAGATAAATACTGACCTAGGTGCTAACCCTGCCTCACACCTAGTACTTAGTACTATTTACCTGACCTGCTTGGTTTTCACACCTGTCGAGGTCTGTCAGATACACCTGGTTGAACTAGCCGATACTTCACAAGGTGTAGTGTGGACTGACAACTAGTTTGACATAGAACAGTTTCATTACTGGAGGCTAGTTTGAGGGACTAGAAATACTTTCAAGACAAGAGTCATTTGAACATCTAGACTGGGAAATTCACAAGTGTGAACTAACAACTAGTTATACATCAGTCTTGTTTTAGAGACTTTAAACTGGTTGGATGTACTAGAAACTAGTTCATGGGCGGATCAACTAGTCCATGTGGACGAGTAACCTGTTATGTTGACATATTGGGGTGTCGGAGAATCTCCTCCTTCAACAGCTTGTCAACTGCATTGTAGATCAAGTCATGGACTGCAACTTTTGGACCTAGATGTACATCGGACTGGATGTGACATTACATTGGCCATGTTATATATTTAGCAATTCTTTTTTTACATGCAAAAAGTTTCAAAAAGGGTTTCCGAACCCCCTGTATCCCCCTCTAGATTGCCACTGGTTGGGACAGCCCTCAAGACTTAGCTTGCTTAGGTATTGATAGGACATTTGCAACAAATCTGGTCTTTCTACCGTAATAAGAAGTCATTTGATTTATCTATGCTGTGTGCTGACATTCTTATTGCGACACTCCCTTTGTCTTGTTGAAGTCTGCTTCAGCATGAATTTATTGGATTAAATTAATCAAGTTTGTGTGGCAGGTGTTTTCTCTCACATTGTACAGCCCATTAGTCATGACTTCAGAGAAAAAAATATTGTTTGGAAGTTTGGAAATTATTTGCTGCTTTTTGTTGAACAGAAGTACTGTCTGGAAAAAAATATTTGAATAAATGAGTTCAGCATTTTCATGAAAGTGAAATGCAAATGGTGAACATTGAAATTACTATACACAAAATACACAAGAAGATTGTTGTGGGAGGACACTAATCATGTAGCATAAACTCTTATGCTAATTTTGAATCTGTTACTGCCCAACCATTCAGTATGACCAATTTACAGGACTCGCTTCTCATCAACAAAGTAACTGACCCTGGCTAAAGATAAGACTTGCTCTTAAAGGGTTATGGCAGGGTGGCATTTATGTATCATGTAAATCTGAGGGTTTACTAAAGGTCAGGGAGGGGAAACTGTACACAGAGATAGACATAGATAGATAGGTACTGGTCAGTCGGATCCAAGTCTGTCCATCTGACGTATGTAGAGAAGAGTTAATTCTTCCAGGCTCAGATGAAGATGAGTCTGACCGCCTGGCGTGTGTAGAGCAGAGCTAGGTACTACATCTACATCAGATAGGTAGATAGTTGCTGGTCAGTTATCATTGGAGTGGAGGCTTACATCTGACATGAGTCTGACCAGCTGGCATGTGTGGAGATGGACGTGTGAAAATGGAGACTTAGAATATATATGACCACCTGGTGTATGTGGACCAGGGACCTTACTACATCTTCAATAAGTTGATAGCAGTCTTAGTCTCTGAAATGGATTTGCTTTGTAAAATCTCCAAATTTTAAAAATATGAATACAAAAGGAGCCTCTGAGATGATCATTTTATCTGAGCTCTGCACTCTTCTTGTAGAGGTGCCTAGCCTCATGAAATATTAATGGGTCTGGATGATGGCCTAAGTTTACAGCTACCGGTCAGATATCAGTGATTAGGGAGGGCCTAGTTCTGACACGTCCCTGTCCACCTGTGTACAGCAACTGTGTACTGGTTCATCTTCATTTATTTCATATCAGATAATGTATGGAGAGGATGTTGGGAGAGGGTAGGGTGAGATCTTGGAAATGGCAGTGTTGGGACACTTGGGTCATGATAAGGCGCTGTGATTGCACTGCCTGGTTTGTGTGGAGCTTAGAAGTTTATTACATCTTATCGGTAGTGGTCAAAGATATGGGTTTGGGGAATGGGATCATGGTAACCGAGCTGGCATGGACCTGATACATGAATCTGACAGTCAGCAGTGCTGTAGCTATGTTTATATTGAGATTTGATAATATCTTTAGACAATTGAGAATTAACTTTGAAGAACAAATTTAAATCTTACACGAGATCCTATATAAATTTCAATTAGCAATTACAGAGTTAAATTGATAAACAATCTTTACTTATTCCAACAAAAGATCAAAATTAAAAAATTAGGATTTTTCAATAAACAACAGTGTTCAGTTGAATTTGAGGATAAACTTTGAGCATGAAAATACACCAAGATGGAAAAAATTAACAGATGTTCCTGTAACAACAATGTGAGGTGAATTGAGGGGAAGGAGAGAGAGATAAATAACACAAGCAGGAGGCAGGAAGGATGAGGGTAACATATGTCACTGACACCAGATACATACAATACACATTCCAGGGATACCTCAACCCAAATCAAAGCTGTAATATGTGGGGATTCATCTCGTCCAATTACAAACCCTGCATGCTGGCTCCCATGTTAGGGTTAGGAATAATAAGTGCTTTGGATGATGCTGGAGTAGATTATGTATGTATTGTTGTAAGGCTGGGCGATTATGGGTGAAGATGGTTAAGGGATATTTATATAATATTTGAGAAATATTTGGTGTATGAAAAACAAATTTTGAAGAAAATATTGATAATATTCAGATTCCTTATAATGTTGAGCATTGCAGACTTGCTTGTATTTGTTGAGGTCTTGGTGGCTGAATGGGTCAGCTCTTGGGCTGTCAGTGCTGGTGTTGGTGCCTGACTCTTAGGCTGTGGGTTTGATTCCTGCAAGGGACTTGGGGCTAAAAATACAAGAATTATAATTGTACTATTGCAATTAGTGTGATCCCAAATATGACGATGTTAAATTTATTCATTATCTACATGACATGTATTTCTTATAGGATAGGCTTTTACAGAGAAGATTCTGAAATGTACTTTGTTTCTTCGGTTCATGACATGAACTTGAGTTTCCTTGTTAACATATAGAAGTGCCGTAAGATTTTTTGTTGAGACCATCAAAACATAAGAAAGAGATCCTCATTGTGTAACTGTACTTCAACACAAGATACAAACTTGGTTAGTTGAGTCAATTGTGCTGGAAAAGGTCAGACGATGATTGTTGTGTAAGTAAATCGTTAAAAAGTCAGGATCCTTTTCACGTTTGCCTATTCATGCAGTCTGTACTGGTTCTATAGTTCGGGACACGAACCTGATTTCCCTTGTAATTAGTTGAGGCAATTCTGGCTGCAGATTTCACTGATTGGTGGTTTACGGGCTTTGGGAGATTGGATCTGCCGTCAGTGTAGAAACATGAATCAGGAGTTACAAGTACATTGTACTTACCAAGTTCTTTTGCTAAGGTTTTATGTAATTCTTAAATATTACACTAAGCAGTTGCGGATCCAGAGGGGGGGGGGGGGGGGGGTAGGGGGGTTCAACCCCCCATGTAAATTTGATCGACCCCTATGGTGACCCTGACCCATCCCCATCCTTTTCAATGAGTGACCCCAGGGCTAGAAATAACACTAGTCCTTTGGCCCGAGGCTAGTAAAAATGATGTCGGGCTAGCAAATGTTAGCTTCTGCTAGCCCTGTGGGCCTCTTAATATTCCTGAATCATTATGAAAGACACAAAGTATGAGTACAGATTCTTGTCTTTATCATCAACAATGGTATCAGATGTGAATGATTTAAGTGGGGAAAATACTTAATATTGTAGTTCAAACTTAAAATTTTATAACTGTTAGATTACTAGGAGATAAGGGCTAGTGATACTCATGTTTGGGTGATACTCATGTTTGGCTAGTATAAATCCGAACGACTAGTCCTGCAGGCTACTATGTTTGAGATGCGTGACCCCCCTTCAAAATGTCTTGATCTGCCACTTTGTGTATTATGATCACCTTTGTGTTTTGTGATGGGAAAGGGAAAATAGTCAAGAACAAACAATAATTCTGACAGGATATTATAACCAGTAAGTTGAATGACTAGACACATCAGTAAAAGTATCCATACTAAGCATGGAATTCTAGTAAGGTTGACCCTTCTTGAACTCTCTGTACTTGAGTTTACCTCTCACCTGAATCAGTTACATCACCTCCTGTGTCCAACACATCTCAGGAGGGTTGTTATGTTCATAAATGTCCTGTGTGAACCAAGGTCACACGAATTGTAGCAAGTTTGAAAGGAAGATGCATTATTCAGATGTCGAGGGTCATTTGCAACGGTACCTTTTGCGTTGGGTGTCTTTTGCATCTTTCTGATGCTGCATTTGTTTACTTTTACACTTTGAAAGACAAGTTGGTCATTGAGCAGCAAACAGTCTTGAGAAATATTTCATACAGTCAGTGTTTTGTCTAACCTTCCCTCTCTTCAGTTTTTGTAAGACAATTATTCAATACAAAATATTGATCTAGTGGTATTTCATCTCTTAGAGTTACCTCCCTTGTGAATTTTTTTAGAGTTACCTCCCTTGTGTCAAATGTACCAATTTTGTCTTTTTACCTTACACCACAGTTTCTTGCATGGCAGGTTTTAAAAGCCATTTAACAGATTCTTATAAATGAAAATAATTTTATCTAAAAATTTTATGAATTATTAACATTTCCTGTTTGTGTTTCAGGGTGTGGCTGGGCAGTAGCACGGGATGAGCGAGGGAGCCCAGGTGAACGGGCCGACCAGCCCCACGGGGAAGTACATAGACACAATAGGTATGTACCTTAACCTTTAACCTGCTCATTGTCTTAACTCTTGACCTGCGCATATACGAATAAGATTCTTCTGATGGTACATGGCAATACTAATTTTACCACTCAAACATTTTTATCTAAATGGTCGGACAAACTTTCGTTCAAACTTAATCATTTGGGTCAACAAGAGATGCTGGCAACTTTCTATCATTGTATCCGTCAGCATTCAGCCATGGACCTTCATAGCTTAATGTCAAGCATAAATTCAAATTGAGCATTGTCACAGCTGCTAAATTATTTAGTACCAAACCATCCCGAATGTCCATTTTACAGAATTCTTAATCATTTACAAAGGAAATAATCTGTGACTGGCTATTGGCCATGATAAGACTATCCTGTAACATTCCTGTAACATTCCTGGAAGATTCCTGGAACATTATTGGAACATTATTGGAACATTCCTGGAACATTATTGGAACATTATTGGAACATTCCTGGAACATTCCTGGAACATTCCTGGAACATTCTTGGAACATTACTGGAACATTACTGGATCATTATTGGAACATTTCTTGAGCTTTCCTGGAGCCACAGATGTAGGGTTAAACCTCACTCTAAGAAGAGTTTGAGAACTTCAGGAATGATTCATTTATTCAACTGGTAAAACGCTAATAAAACGTTTACTTGACAAATCCACCAGTAGCTTGAACACTGTAGAAATGAACACAGAAGAAGCTTATTACAACTAATGATCATCTTCATTGGCAAGAGGCGGTTCCTCAAGCTCAAAGCTAGATAGAAACCAGTTAAAACAAAACCAATAAATCCATCCGGGCATGCCAAGTCTTTATTAGCCTGCATTTGTGGAAACAGGTGAAACGAAGCAAGGAATTTGAAGTAATGAATTTACATTAGCCTTGTCTGTTAATCTTGACAGTGGTTCAATCTCCCCAAGTCTCAAAAGTTAAGGCCTAAAAAATAAAAATAAATGTTTCTGGTCTTTACAGCCGCTAATGGCTGCAATACGACCGAAGAGGCGTTAAACACAGATATCTGCAATTCAGGTTGCACTGATTGGATTTTCTTCCATCAAACTTTGTCTCATCTGTGAATACTTTACACTGTAATCCAGACAAAAGGTTAACACTTACTCTGCTGAATATTTAGTGCCATCCCATTCTGAGTGGCTGTTTTAGGAATCCACTCATTAACAAAGGGAAGTAATCAGGATTTGCCACTGGTTGAGGATCAGCTGTCCCGGAATATTTATGGATGCAGGCAAAGGGTTAATCTCTGATCATCATCCCGGTGTAACTAGTTCAGCAGCTAAAGAGTTAATACGAAAGAAGTCATTTCAGGACTGTTGAAAAGTCTAGTTCTGTGTGATTGTGTCAGTTCTTTCAAACAGCACAGCTACTTTGGCCCATCTCCATATATTTTTCCGAGTGTTTAAGTAGGAAGATTGAGAGAGATTGGAAACACTCTTGTTCTGTATGAGCTAGCCCTTCTTTCTTCAAAACACTCCAGCAGTTGAAAGTAGACAAATATTTGGCAAAGATAGAACACACTTTTGCGATTGAGCCTGCCTTGACTGGCCGCTGGCCTTTGTAAAATATTTTCTAAGAGAAATGAAATGAAATTTGATTTTGAGTTCTTGTAATGAATATGAGAATACACAATATTTTCTGACTTTGACTCTGATTCAATTTCCATGCGCACGGCATAATTTGGTAACTAGGATAACTGGCTTAAGCCATGCAGTATTTCCCTCACTTTCCTGGGCTAAGATAGTTGAGCGCTGCATCTGAAATGCATACTCGGCTCTGATTTACTAGCATGGAAACCTTAAAGGGGCAGTAGCACTTTTTTTGCAAAATTAATTTTTTCAAATTTCCCTTTTTTAATGATAGTTAAATGATAGTGCCATTTAAATTTACTTTAGAGGGTATAACATCCTATTACACAAACCAATTATCTGTAGTAGTGATAACGGTTTTGCGTATAAAGCAAAAATTGCATGGCCGCCATTTTATTGTGAACATATTTTATTATTTCGAATGACAAAAACGATCCCCATGGCTTTACTGAGCCATGTACACTCATTTTCAACTTGATTTTCCGAAGAGAGAAGGATGTTTTACTGTTGGAGAAATTATTTTTCAAATACATTTCATAGACTTATTTGAGCGAAAAAACGTGCTACTGCCCCTTTAAGGTAAAGCAGGAAGGCTTGAATCAGCCAGTGATGGAGACATGCAAGACTTATGCCTTGCGATGGGAAGTTGACTTTGTAGATTATTTTAATACCAATGTTATCAGAGGATACTTATAGCTGGCTATCCTAACACTGACGGTGCTTTGGAAATCTGGACCCTGTTTTAGGAAAAATACAGAGTAGGCAATTGGAGTTATCACTCATCATAAACTTGGCTTTTGCTTTCAAGAAACACTAAAGAGATGTTATGATAGGAAAGTTACTGCTCAAAGCAACTAGAGATGTAGAAATATGTGATTGGGAAATAAAATATAAGTGCTTTGGTCTGATAGCATCTTTAACGTCTGCTGTTTCTATTTGTAAGAGGACAGTTTTCATTATGGCTTCCAGATATAACTTGTGTATGTGTACTTTATGAATGAATAGTGTTAGGTTGACCTTATATGAGATTGACTTCCGTTGAACTGGCAAAGAGTAGGCGGGGTTGGGATAGCGCAGTGGTTAGTGTTCAGCTTTGAATCAAGAGGTCCGTGGTTTGAATCCTGACAGGGGGTCAGATTTGTCTGCTGTAGGGGCGGGGATAGCACAGTGGTTAGTGTGTTTGGCTTCCGATCAAGAGGTCCAGGGTTCGAATCCCGCCAGGGGCACGGCAACTTTGTCTGCAGTAGAGAACTGTTCTACACGCTGTAAGGTTTGGGTGCAATGCTACATTGAATTTCAGCGCAGTGCCACCCATGGTTCACTAGTTCCAGCCGATGCTCGCAGGTTTAACTTCGAAATTAACACTAGTCCGGTAGCCCATGGCTTGTGAAAAAGAACCTGGGCTAGTAGAGTGTAAAAACTGGTAGTCCACAGGACTAGTTAAAATTTGAGGTGAAATGTTCATGGAGATGTATTTGGCTAGCTGGAATAAGTCTGGACTAGTACTTTTAGAAATGCACTAGTCCAAATGGCTAATGCATTGAAAAAGTTAATTTCGACCCCAGTAGCCACATGGCGTTGCAGGCTTTCTCCCTGCCATAATACTAGCAGCCGATATAAGTGAAATACTCTTGAAATCGGCATTAAACCTCAACTCACCTCACCTTGTCTGCTGTAGAAAAATATTCTACACACAGTAAGGTTTGGGTGCAATGCTACACTGAATATCAGCGTAGTTCCACCCAAGGTTTCATAGTTCCAACCGATGCTCACAGGTTTCTCCACAATGGTGTTGCAGGCTTTCTCCTTGCAGTAACACTAGAAGTTGTGAAGTGAAAGGTTCTTGAAGGCAATGCTAAAATCCCTCCCCTTGCCTTAAAGAATAGGCTTTATTATATTATATAGTGGGATTTTAAAAAATGACTAATTATCATACTGAAGGCTAGAAATCTCTCCAATCTTGCCGGAGACCGTGAAATATCATAAAAATCTAAATAATAAACTGAAAATAATTCAATACAGTTTGATCCAGTGTTAGATTAAATTCAGGAGGACATTTTTTTATAATCTGCAGTATGGAGGACAATAGAACATCACTGAATGAACTGAATATGTCAGATGACATGAACATTCAGAACTCAATGCAAATGTGAATAATTCCACTGGGTTTTAAAACATTCAATATTCCATGTAAATGATTAGTTCCAGTTTCATCCAATGTCAGGTCAGATGATAGAAAGACGTTCCGACCCGGTAAATGTGAACCAAGCAAAATGAAAAGGAATTGTGTAGAAAATCAATGAACTGATAATTACAGCAGAACATCGCGTCTGCTCCAGCCATTTATCTTCTGCTCCAACTCACTTCTGGAGCATCTGGTGCAGATTGTCTGCTGACTTTGTTTTTCTGTTGCCATGGAAACAAAACAACCACTTTGCTCCCCGACAACCCACAAGCACTGGGTGATGATGCAAACGTTTGTTAGAGACACATCACGAGTGATTATTAGTGTATTAATTCATAAGACTTTTGAAAGGAGGTGATAAAACTGTAGAGGGTTGGGTCATAGGCAGTTATGATGTTTAAGTTTATTTTTTATTCATAAGTTTTTCGAAAGTGAGTAATGAGGTTTTTGTGTTAAAAAATATGCCTGTTAAATCTCTCTCCTCTCATTCTTTTGAAATTAGATGGTGCAAGGTCTCTAGATATAGGCCATATGTAAAGATAATTATTTTTGCTCATGTTTATCTGTTGAGGTGTGATTAAAAAACCTTAATGAGGTCAAGAGCAAGGTCATAGGCAATTATACTTGTGTTGTTTCTTTCTATTCATTAGCAAGATCTTAGTTTGTGCTAAGATTGCGAGCTATATTATGTAATTATGCTTGTGAAAATATTTCTTCAAGATCTTTTCCCAAGATGTATTTTCTGTGAAAATAAGTTTGTAGATTAGAGCACATATTCTCCTATAACTTCTTTTCATTTAATTTCATCATATATTCAAAAATACATAAGTGATGTTAAGAATAAATGTTTCAAATCAACCAGGCTTTATTAGCAAATATTTATCTTTGAGATATTAATCATAAATTGAAATTAAAATTGGTTATGCATGTTATAACTTTCAAGGCAGTTATTTGAAATCAGTTTTGAATAATATCATCTCTTTATATCATATATTTCAAGTTTTTAGTTAAATAATAAACGCTAGAATTTTAAAAAAATACATATTTAACTTTACATTTGCCTGAAACAGGTTTCCTTTCAACTTCAAACGTTGCTACTCTGAAATAAGTGGTATGAGTCATGTTATTTACGGACATGAATAATGCTTTTGTAATTATCCTTTGAACATATGTGTAGTGACAGAAACAAACCTCGGTGTTATCTTTCAGCATGAAGGCAACTGAATTACTGAGGCTTGCTGCATGACCTTGGCTTTAAATTAGGTGTTAGGTCACAAGGGAGGTAACTCTAGGTGCAGATGAAGTGACATGCACAAAATTAAATCTGGATCAGGTGTTTTGTGTTATTTGATGTCGAGGCATAAATTAAACTGCAGTCTTTTGACTTTGAACATTCAATTAACATTTCCTTTATTTATGTTGTGAAATTACAAACATTAATTTTGCCGAGGTGCAGAAGCTTTTGTGGTATATTTTGTTCAATAGCCTGTGTTAACTAATGTCATCTTTTCAAAAAGGCTAAGAGCTACAGTGTTGTTCCTAGAGGGGGTCCTGTGGACATTTCCCCACCTTTTTGGCTTGGTGTCCCTCAAAATTTGGAGAATTAGGACACATTTACCATTGCAAAGGGTCCCACTTGTTCAGAAATGGTCAAAATGACTAAGTCACTTAGTTGCCTTAGGCCACGTCATAGACATAGTGTGACGTCAAAGCTTTGTTTATGACATCTCACCATGACAAAGGGATATTTTGCCCTAGGACATTGTACGAAGAATATGAACCCCCCTATGATGGCCCTCGTGGGTAATAAAAGTTATTCCATTCCCTGTTTGATGAATATTACCAGTGTATCACAACCATCCAACTCCTACTGCATGTTTACTGTATCTACAATATAATCATAATAATAATGACAACTATTCTCCCTTTCCAGACCCTGATGACCCGGAGTACCAGCGACAGATGCGGCGACCAGCGGAGGTGAAGGAAGACGTCAAGCAGATGGAGAACCGGAGCCGCGTATCCGTCATCCTCAACAGCCAGGCGTTTCGGGAGGAGCTGGAGCAGATCGTGGACGAGCAGATCCGCTCGGGCTCCCAAGCCTCGCTCATCGCCCTCCAGCAGATCTCCGACCTACTCATGCCTCACACACGCTCCAACATGGGAACCATCTCACAAGGAGGTGAGCACTTCCTGTCGGCCATCTTGTTTTACAAAGGGCCACCATTGACACAATGCCTTTGGTGATACTTGTTCAAGATACTTTCAGTCAGTTAAAACTAGTTGCAATGTTGCATTTCAGGCAAAGTTTGTGAAGTGTCATGTGGTCATGACTCAATTGGTCAGTCTTCCTTGATATGCAACCAAAATTTAAACTCAATTCTGGAAATTCTCAAATATCATTTCTAGACCATGCTTATTGCAAATTATTAATGAAACCCAAAAGATGAGTTGTCCCAAGAATTTGTTCAGGAATATCACACCCATTGCTTGATTGTCATGATTCAGCAAAAAATGAATAAATTTCTAAAGGAATAAATAAGTTGATGAAATGTATTTGAAAAATAATTTCACCAATAGTAAAACATCCTTCTCTCTTCGGAAAATAAAGTTTAAAATGGGTGTACATGTTTCGGTAAAGCCATGGGAATCGTTTTTGTAATACAAAATAATAAATTGTGTTCACAATAAAATGGCCGCCATGATATTTTTGCTTTATACGCAACATAATTTTTACCACTACAGATAATTGGTTTGTGTAATAAGATGTTTTACCCTCTAAATTTAGTTTAAATGACATAAACTATCATTATAAATGGGAAATTTGAAAAAATAAATTTTGCAAAAAACGTGCTACTGCCCCTTTAATATTGCCCAAATGGCATTAAACAATAACTTACACACTCACGGACTAAATATGTTGTCAATTAGTCATTCTAGTTAACGATATTGACTGACAATGTTTGGATCCCAAATTCAAGTGCCTCTATCTGTTTGCAGCCCTACCAGTCATTCCAGTAAACGATATGCGGGGGGTGGACTCCCTCAACTACAGTAAGGGAGAGAAGGTGCTGCGATGCAAGCTGGCCTCTCTGTACAGACTCGTGGACATGCAGGGCTGGACACACGGCATCTACAACCACATCAGCGTAAGTCAACATTCAACCGTCGGAGAAATCCTTTGTCGTTAGTTAGTCCTTCAATCTTACTAATCTTGAAGTAAAATGTAACATTTTGTAGTCTCAGATCTCTTTTTCTATTTCATTGTCTAAAGTTATTCATACACAATGCTGTTACAATTTTCATCCATTTCTCAAACCAAGCAAGCAGCAAACTGGCATTAGGGCTCCATATATCGTAATAATGATAATAAAAGGAACAGATTTCCTCTCTTAGCAAGATATCCTGATAGAATTGACACTCATTTCCTAAAACACAAAAGTTACCTCCCTTATAAATGCTGATGAGCATGGACCGTAATGAACTTACTGATAATAGGAAAAGTTATCCCTAATACTAACAGTCCATTTGTATAGCGCTATTTCCATGCATGAGCACGCTCACACAATTTCTATTATGACCCTGAAAGTAAGGGTGCAACGATACACCGATACACCGGTACACCGATACACCGATACACCGGTACACCGATACACCGATACACCGGTGCATCACGATTCATAGGAGTACGATACGATACACGATACGATTTTCCAGTGAACCGATACGATACGAAATTATATACAGTAAAATTTATTTCTTATCTTGTCAAATACAGTAAATGCTTTCTCATTAGAGTATTATAGTATTTCAACATGAAAATAAATTGTCTGATGAAACATAAAACTGAATGATCCAAACCTTCTGAACTTTGAGGCCCAAGTTTTAAAAAAACTTTCTGTATCGCGATATGTATTGAATCATGAGTATCGTATTGTGACCTACCTGCATGGTTGCACCCCTACCTGACAGAATTATATTTTCGGTGCCGTTGCTAAGTGCTCCACGTCTAATCACTACACATCTCCGTTGCAGGTGCGGATAAGCCAGGACCTCGAGCATTTCCTTCTGAACCCGTTCGGTCTGCTGTACTCGGAGGTGACTGCGTCCTCGCTCGTCAAGGTGGATATGAGCGGAAACATCGTAGAACCAGGCTCCACGACCTTTGGGGTGAACAAGGCCGGCTTTGTCCTGCACTCCGCCATACACCAGGCTCGCCCCGACATCAAGTGCATCATTCACCTACATACAGATAATGTAGTTGCAGTGAGTAACCCACCAATATCATTCCTTACAAACCTCCAGTGACGTCACACCACTATACTGCCTATAACATTATACTCAATTATTCCTATGTGAATGTATTGTTCCAGGGATTACCAGATTATCACATAATCCCCGGGATTCTAACTTAATTTCCCTCTACCAAGGGCAATTATCTAATGCCACTCTTCAAATATCTGTATTTAACGCTGAGATGTTAAGTTTAAGATGAAAGTTAGTGTATGTTATGTCTAACTCTATTGGAAAACAACTGTTAATTCAAACATCAATCTCCAAATGTTTTTTGCATAACCCGTCTCGAACCCCAAACCTCCATACTCCTGCACACCAAGCGCAGCGATGATACCGCTGTGCTACAGGGACTAGGCTGATGAGGTTGTTCCCTAAGTTCCCTTTATACCCTCCTGCCTTTCACTTTTTCGCACTATCAATTAGAATAGATTAAACATAAAATTTAACCACGGGTCGGTTTGTAAGCTTGATAAAACATGCCAAAGGGTGTTTATGAGATTTAAAACCCTTACCCTCAGGATAAACACTTGGGGCTGACTCCCTCGTGTTTATCCCTCGGGTTGCGGTTTTTAAATCTCATAAACACCCTTTGGCATGTTTTATCCTATACAAAAAGGGATTCAAAAGTGTGAGGATTAGAGAGAGTCACAAAGGCAAATTGCAATGCATAGCCACATGGTGTTGCAGGCTTTCTCCCTGCCATAATACTTGCAGCCGTGATATAAGTGAAATACTCTTGAGAGCAGCGTTAACCCATAACTCACCTCACCTCACCTTTCGTCTCACCAGGTTTCCACGATGAAGTGTGGGTTACTGCCCCTGTCCCAGGAGGCGCTGATCTGTGGCAATGTGAGCACACACGAGTACAGCGGTCTGCTCGTCGACCAGGAGGAGAGGGATAAACTCGCTCGTAGTCTCGGACCTTCTAACAAAGTGAGTGGCATACCGTATCCATCTTGTACAATTTCAATAATTTGAGAAGATACCCAAGCCTCAGCCCCTACGTGTAACAATAGCCTTCTTGTCAAAACTTCTTGATTTTATTTTCAGATATGACATATCATGACTGAAAAGTTGCTCTTTTGTCTTATTAGCAGCTCCGACTAAGTCGAAGCTGCTATCAGTTTTTGCGCAGTTTCCATCGCCGCCGCCGCCCGCGCGTTTTGTATTGGCTATAACTTTTTTCCTAGAAGGTTTTGAGAACTCATATACATAACTTCTTACTTATACCCCTGGGAAATTTTTCTGACATGTTCACATTCAATGTCAAAGTTCAAGGTCACGAGTTATGAAATCGCTAAAATCCTTGTAAACACGATAACTTCAAAGTTTGTTTGTGCTATTAGGCTCTTTTTTGGTTTATATGAACTATGGAGAAAGACCAAGATTTGAAAACGTTTTCGCTAAAATCTGTCAAAGGTCAAGGTCACAGTGAGGTAAAAACTTAAGCATGCTTTTGTGAATATGCCGTATTTTAACTATGAACACTTTGTGTCATTTCATGATTGTTATACGCGTTGAAAAGTGATCATTGATGGTGTGACCTTGAAGGTCAAAGGTCAAGGTCATGAGATATTGGTTAAGGCCACGTTAATCCTTTGATCAAATTTTGAAAACTTGTGAAAAGTGACCCCAGTGATGATTAGTAATAACTCGAATAATTAAAAACAAATTGTTAAAAAGAATTGCCATTTCATTGTTGCTGACGAGAAGGCGGAACAGGGAAAGGTGAGACCCTAAGTTTCGGAGCTGCTCTGCTTTTGCGGTGTCCCGCAAACGCTAATCTAGTTTCTTAATAATTTCTTTAAAATTGTATCAAATTGTTACCATGTAAGTTCTTTGAATCTGAAAAAGGCCTTTTATAGACTATAATATGTTCCTTCTGAATATATACCACAATGGTTGAAAAATGAATTAAGATTCAGCGTAATTGGCTAGATCATAATGTGTGCCAGTATTGATTATAGTTTAATCTCTTATTTTCTGACGCTTATTTTCTGACATATATGTTTTCAGGTTATGCTACTAGAAAACCACGGAATGGTGGCATGTGGAGAGACGATGGAAGAAGCGTTTCACTACGCCTTCAACCTGGTCGCTGCCTGTAATACACAAGTAAGTGCTTGAAAATGTAGTTCAAAATTTCAAAATATCCGTAATTATTTCTGTCCAGTATACTATCTTAATATTGGCTGTGCTTAATGAAAAAGCAAAAGATCGTAGAACTTTAACCGAGCCATTTTTTAAACACTTGACAGCTGATAACTAACCTCCATCTACAGATGCGTGTAGCGCAGGTGGATGTGGAGAATCTCACACTGTTGGATGATGAGACTAGGTACTGGCTGCAACGATTCACTACGATGTATCGAAAATCGATACAAACTTAAGACATTGAAAAAAGATTCATGATTCAAAATTTCGATTCGATTCACATTCATTATTATCATGCAAAAATAATAAAATGTCATCTGATTTTATTACAATTAGATCGCGAAATTGCATTCGCGAGCGATGACAAGGCACACGTGAACGAAGTTCAGTGTCTACAATGTGTAACATAGTAAATGATTGGTATATATCCTCACCTTTTGAGATTCTCAACCAATCAGCGTGGCTTATACATTTCTCTTAGCAACACCGCATAGCAACGATCAAAATGGCAGATTTTTGCTTTTCTGTAGTGTTAAAAAATCGAATCAAACTGTTAAAATAAAAAATCAAATCAAACTTGTCTAAGTGAATCGTTGCAGCCCTACTGGCTATACATAATGCAAAAGCAAAACATCTTAGAACTTTAACAGAGACATTTTTGAAGCACTTGACAACATTACAGTATTTAACTAACCTCGCTGTACCTTCAGATGCGTGTAGCGCCGGTGGGTGTGGAAAATCTCAAACTGGTGGACGACGAGACCCGACAGAATACGTTCAAGAAGGCGAGTCAGGGCGGTGGCGGTGTCGACATCACCGGCCGTAGGTGGAGGACCGGAGAACTAGAGTTTGAAGCACTCATGAGGCAGCTTGACAATGCTGTGAGTTGGATAAGGAATATTTCACCATCAGATTTGCCCTGAGATCGATATGGAAATATTTTAGCTCTTCAGGTTTGCCCTGAGGTCTCTAACTAGAATCCTTTGACCCAAGTTGGAATTGAAGTTTTTCGATTTTCTAGAGCAATGATATCGTGGTTGCTAATATTTATTGGTAAGAATGTTTTAATCATGATGGATTTGATAGGCCAATTCCGCTAATGGCTGCAATATCAAGCGGCGACAATAACCGCTCATTTGCTCACTCGATCGACTCCTTTGCTAAGTAATCAAACCAAACTTTTAATATATACGTTAGTTTTCATTATAGAAGAAGTTAAACATCTTATTTGCACTACCGGCAGTCTATTCATCAAATAATCTCTACATCTCGATTTTATATCACCTCATCATTTCTATCTGATAATAAGCTCTGGAACAAACTACAAATCTTCAAAATGGTGTCAAGCTTGTAATAAAATTTTCAATAAGATATAATGTTATAATAATTATAATTGATGATGAACTAATGAAATAAAAGCATGCCATGCGCTTTTAAAAAAAATCATGAAACTCACCCAAATGAAATGTTTTTATACCGTTACCAGGGTTACCGGACGGGTCACGTGTACAAGATGCCAATGGTCAAACAGGAGAAGAAGGAAAGGTCAAACAGCGAGGTCGAGGTCCCACCTGCATCGAGCTCCTTCACCTACGTGTTTGACGGAGACCTCGAACACTCGAAATACGCGTGAGTACTTCATAATAACTTTCTGATAACGTAGAATTTCCTGCTTGAGTAATTCCAAAGGCAGGGTTCGAAATTAGTCTGGTAGCCCATGGCTAGTGAAAAAGAAACTGGGTTAGTAGAGTGTAAAAACTGGTAGTCTGAAGTACTGGTTAAAATTTGAGGTGAACTAATCGTGGAGATGTATTTGGCTAGCTGGAGTAAGTCTGGACTAGAAAGCACTAGTTCGAATGGCTACTGCATTGAAATGGTTAATTTCGACCCCTGAACAGCATGGCTTTTTGCTCGGCTTGTTATTATGCATCATCTGTAGGTCTAGGATATCATGCTATGCTCATGTTGACCGTTGCCTCCTGAAACCGTTCTGTGTGACCGATTTACAGGAAGTTCTTGATTGGCCAGGGACAACTTTTCCCCACAAGGCATAACTTGCTCCAGTCTCCATTACTGGATAATTTAAGCCTTGCCACATTTCCTTTTCTTTACCTTGCGTAGAATGGAGCAGCGCTACAGTAGCACAGGAAAGTTAAAAAAATATGGCAAGGCTTAAATGAACCAGTGATGGAGTGGGGTGGGGTGGGGGGTTTGGGGACTGCAGGGTTTGCATCATCCTGGGTTACCCAGGGTTTTATATATGCTCCGTTACTCTCCACTATATCACTCATGGGAAACCTTATCAGGGGAATCTGTTCTCAAATTACCCGCCCTTGGCCAGCATGACGAAGTCAGTAACCAAAGAAAATGTTCAATGGGATAAGACAGAAATGGCCAAGGGAGATAACCGGTGATGGGTGGATAACAAAATGACTTCGCTTGCTTTGAAACGAAGTGATATGAATTGTCATTGGCTCGCAGGTCCAAGCTGCATAGCAGTTTGATTGCCTCACGCCGGCCAAGGGCGGGTAATTTGAGTACAGATTTCTCTGATAAGGTTTCCCATGGGTGATATAGTGAAGAGTAACGCAGCATATATAAAACTATGGGTAACCGAGGATGGGTTTGCATGGGTACAGTAAACTTTTCATTCTAAATTACCTTTATCAACATGTATATAATGATTTTCAAGTTTATCATGGATATAAATACTGATGTGAGCATAGCATGATATCATTGCATCTTCATTTTGATTAGATGGAATGATTATAGGTAGACATTTTGTGAATATTTGACATTAAATATAAATATAATTGGAAACATTGCAGTTGGAAACATGAAATTTCCTTCCACATCTATACTTTAAAGATAATGAAAAACAATATTTGAATAGATTTTGCCAGAAATTGATGTCATAACTTCCAATCTTTCTCTACCAATCAATCTCACTGGCCAATTTTAAGCCTTTCTGCATTCTGTTACCTTTTCTGTGTCAGGATAGCAGTGCTGCATAGCATGCACATTCATTATCATTGAACTATAAAGCGCACTGCTTTGCTAGAACAGAAAAGTTAACAAAATGCAGCAAGGCTCAAAGTAGCCAGTAACGAAATGTGGCTCGATTATGACTTGCGAGGGAAGTTGTTAATGATGATTAGTATTGAAGTATGGATTGGAAATATTAACAATTTTATGAGTAAATGCATGTAGTAGATATATGAAAAATTACAAAAGTATGTAAAAAAGTTAAAACGTGATAATGATTTGCTCAGTATGGACCTAGCTGAAGTACTAACATTTTTTGCCTTGCAGATTAAAAAAGCATCGTAAACTGTGAATCTTTGCTTTAGCTTTTCAAATTGACACAAGGGGATGGCTACGGTCTAACTCTTGACCTCTGACCTGTCCATGGATTAACCTTTCTGCTCTTTGTTGACCCTTGATCTACAGGATTAGTGGATGTAAAGCTGAATAATTCGAAGTTAATTTCCAAATTTGACACCGCTAATGGCTGTGATCCTGCCTAAGCGGCATTAAATAATAATTCACTCAATTACTCACAATTTGAAATGGGCCGGGGGGAGAATTTTCAGTTGCGAAATTACATTTTTGGCACTAGCCATTGGGACTAGTAAATTTCTTAGTACCAGTCCGAAGTCATTTCAGCTAGCCATATGCGTCGAGGAGATCAAATCTTTAAATTTAAACTAGCCTTTTGGACTACCAGTCAAAACATTTTACGAGCCAAGTAACTTTGGGCTACTAGACTAACGTTGCCTAATTCAAGTGATTAAATGTCTATTTCATGTGATTAAATGCCTAATTCAAGCGATTTTCAAGTGATTAAATGCCTAATTCAAGCGATTGAATGCTTACATCACGCCCCTAATCCTGTAGTTTGAGGGTTGGTTTTTGCCTGTGTATCCTAGTAGAATGTGGTGTCGAAAGTATACCTAATTGTGGACGTGACAAATTTTCTAATATAGACGCTGATATACAGTCTCTTCAAAATCTTAGAAATTCTTTAGTTCTGTGTTGATTTTATTAGCGAGAAATTATTTTCGTTCAGCACGCGAGAAGTTGCTTACGTTTTTAGAATGTTTGTTTTTCTGCATGCATTTTCAGAAAAGTTTGCTTTTGGAAATTATAATTTGGAAAAATAATGGCATGAAACTGCAAGAGTTCATATAATCCAGATGATGAATATTTCAAGTGTTTCGATTAACATTCCAACTGTGTTGTCAATTAAATTGACGGATGTGTAAATGATGTCTGTTGAATAAAAATGGATCATGCTAAAATGTTTGTTTTACTTGTTGAAAGAGGTTTGAATAATCATATCTAGAAATGAAAACACCAGTTTTCAAGTGCGAACAGGTTTTATTGAATTGTGTTAATCAGACTAGCTGCTCAGGCTCTCCTCCTGTGTTTTTTTAACCTATAATCAATGTTAAACACATTTAACATCCCTAACTTGTAAATGCTGCTTTTAACTTCAAAACTTTTCATGTCGTAACAAATAGTCATTGGAAAATCTCCACAATGTTTTGAAAATGACAAACTGAAAAAGCACACACAAAATGAATGTGGCATTCCTATAGTCCACAATTTGTAATTTTATCTGGGATAAATATCACTTTAATATAAACAGCTTTGGTAATCTAATCACACAATACTATATAATACAACCGAGAAATAAAAAAAACACCCTGTAATTATGAATAATATTGCACATCATAAGTTGATATTAGAACATTTATAATGACAAAAGAAGCTAAAAGTGCTAACAGTTATTCAGTTTAAGTTCATGAATAATACAATTGCAAATAATGATTCACATTTTCATGAAAATCAAATATCACAGAAAGTCGCATGATAACTTTCTTTGAACTTTTCTTTACATTTTGTACATGGTTTAATAAGAATCTCAACTTCACTTTGATATTTACTATATGAATACTCATTTATTTAATTGTCAACACTGAGCAAATCATTATCTTGCAAAAAAAATCATGTTAAATTTTACATTACAATGAATTACTGCATTACAAAATAACTTAATTTTTTTTTATTTGCTCTTATTTCTCTTTGATGCCTAATGACTTTATTTGCACAATTTTGATCTTGTGATTGATATTTTGTCGCTAGTTCTCCGCTGAAGTCCGCACTAGAGAGACAAAAGCAAGCGTACAAGGCAGGATGGCTGACTTCACCCAACGCCTACAAGAAACAAGAGCTTGAGGAAACCGGCACACCGAACCCCAAGAAATACACAAAGGTAAACAATCCAACCCCAAGAAATACACAAAGGTAAACAATCCAACCCCAAGAAATACACAAAGGTAAACAATCTAGCCCCAAGAAATACACAAAGGTAAACAATCTAGCCCCAAGAAATACACAAAGGTAAACAATCTAGCCTCAAGAAATACACAAAGGTAAACAATCTAGCCCCAAGAAATACACAAAGGTAAACAATCTAGCCCCAAGAAAGACACAAAGGTAAACAATCTAGCCCCAAGAAATACACAAAGGTAAACAATCTAGCCCCAAGAAATACACAAAGGTAAACAATCTTGCCCCAAGAAATACACAAATGTAAACAATCTAGCCCCAAGAAATACACAAAGGTAAACAATCCAACCCCAAGAAATACACAAATGTAAACAATCTAGCCCCAAGAAACACACAAAGGTAAAAATTTAGTATTGAAAGACGTGTGGGGCATTGTTCTCCAAAGGAAATTTTTTTTTTAACTTTTCAATACTCAGCAAAGTTTGACTGTAGTACAGTATTACCACAAAGCCTAGCCACAGTAGTCATTTAGTCCTTCTCCCTGAAATAATACTAGAAGCTGTGATGTGTTTCAGTCATAGTCTCTCCAAACAGGTTACTCAGTTCATTTCTTCCCACATTACCTCTGTTACAAGTGGGATGTATTTCTGCGATACATTTCAACCAAAGTCTATCCCCACATAGGTTACTCAGTTCATTTCTTCCTATGTAACCTCTTTTACAAGTTGGCTATATAGAGCAGAATCACCAACTGGTGAAAAACGTTCTTGTCTCACCAATCAAAATGGTGTCAAAATTTCAGTCATGGGCACGGCAACTTTGTCTACAGTGGAGAACTGTTCTACACGTAGTCAGGTTTGGGTGCAATGGTACAATGAATTTTTCGCGTAGTACCATCCATGGTTAGCTAGTTCCAGCCGATGCTCTGAGGTTTCATCACAATGCATAGCCAGATGGTGTTTTGGGCTTTTCCCCTGCCATAATACTAGCACAGGGCTGCCAACTTGAACACTTTTGGAGTATTTTGTACACTTGACTGTTCTAAAATATGACTACTGCAAATTGTACTCCTCTCCTGTGAAAATACGAATTGTTCTTTTCATAAATTTCTGAATGGAGTACTGAACTGTTACTGAGTTAAATAATAACTAAGTTTCAGAGTAAACCTCAGTAAACAAAGTCAGACAATTGGAGGGTGATATCTTGAAACTAATAGTATCATACTAACTTCATCATTTAAACCTAAACATTCAAAGTATGCACTTAACACGAAAGGAGGGTAGGAAGTTCTGCTAGCACCCGGGATATAAGTGAAATACTCTTGAAAGCGGCGTTTAACCCCAAATCACCTCACCTTTAATGCAGTTACATCCTCTTGTTGCAGTGGGTACCAGAAGACGCCAACTCCCCATCCAAGACGAGCACCCCCGTGAAACTTGAAAACCCAAACCAGTTTGCACCACAGGGAGCCAACCCCAAGGAGTTTAGGGATCAACAAAAGAAGGTATGTCATGTGCCATGATTCCAGGATATTTGTCTTCTCGTGACCAATACTAGTTCAGTGTTTAGGAAGTCAGGACAAAAAAATCATCATTTACACATGCAAATGTGCTCTTGACTACAGAATTGGTGAAAATGACCCCTCATTTTGTGACCTACTACTCTTTTACTCAACGAGCGATGTGGGATGTTTATATCATCACTACTGTAATGGCATAACCATGAGTTTGATAGGAAGAAAAAGGATTGGGCACAAGTGATCCAACTTATAAAACCCTTTCCAGATAATTCCATCTCAAGGAAACAATGAAAAACGTTTTCACACATATGACAATATTGACAACATGCATCATGTTTTACCATGAGTGACTGTATTCATGGTTCCTACCTCACAAGGTGATATAAACAAGGTTTGTGTCATAAAGAAAAAAATCTATTTATTATATTATCTAATCGTTAAATTATTACCATAATCGGAAACAGTGTTGCATGAGGAACAATGACGTCATTACTGTGTCATTGTATCAGAGTTTTATTCAATAAGTGCCAATTTTGTTTGTGTCGTAACATGTTTCAAAGTTTGTGACCTGTGACTGATAACAGTTTATTATTTTTTGTAGATCCGAAAGGATTACTATGAAGACAAGGTATCCGCTGGTCCACAGTCTAAGGTTCTTGAGGGCGTGTCCTTCGAGGAGGCACAGAAATTAAAAGTAAGTTTGAGGCTTTCCTCATATCAGCTTGGAGAGACTAAAAGATTCAATAGTTCTGTCTTATGACACAAGTACATTAGAATATTATTTTATGTCAATTTATTTATACTTTAGCTACCGAATTGCTAAATGTAAAACCATTTTGGGTAATTCATTTACAGGAATTAGTTTTTTTACCACAACTTTGCCACTGGTTGCCCTCAGATATTACTGTATTAGTCATTCATCTAAAACTTATCTCCAGTGGGGGGGTGGGATAGCACAGTGGTTAGCGCGTTCGGCTTCGGATCAAGGGGTCCGTGGTTCGAATCCTGCCAGGGGCACAGCAACTTTGTCTGCAGTAGAGAACTGTTCTACACGCAGTAAGGTTTGGGTGCAATGCTACACTGAATTTCAGTGCAGTACCACCCATGGTTCGCTAGTTCCAGCCGTTGCTCGCAGGTTTCACTGCAATGCATAGCCATATGGTGTTGCAGGCTTTCTCCCTGGCATAATACTAGCAGCCGTGATACAAGTGAAATACTCTTGAAAGCGGTGTTAAACCACAACTCACCTCACCTCACCTATCTCCAGTGGATGCTGCACACTATTGTAATTTGCGCTAGAATCCATAGTTTCACCAATGGCGTAAAATTTCATCCATAATGAAAAATTTCAATGCAATACAAATAAAACAAGCCTTTGCAATTTAGTAATCTGAACTGTCCATTCTTAGTGCCTAGTGATTAACCCTTACGTTGCGTATATATATTTTACCATTTTTAGCCCCTGTGGCAGAATTTACAGGCTCGCAGCTCGCAGCAGTAGTTTGAGCTTAGGCACTAACGAGCTCTGCTGGCGGAATTTCCAGGCGGCGATTCCGGTACCGATTTTACGAAATATACCGCATCTACATGGCGAATAAGGACTATATACGGGCGTTCAATACAAATTCAAGTAGCGACACCCGTACACAAATGGCTAATTCACACCCAAAACTTTGAATGAGTTTTCTATGATTTTTCGTTTTTATTCTATTACTTTCGAAAGATTGTCTTTAATTCGGGCCTCGTAACATCATAAATACCAAACGAAAAAAAATCCATTTATATACGGAATTGAAAACAAGATGTCTAGCTTCACAATGATATAAAAATTATTAGAATGCGACCTTTGGTTGTAATTCTATAGCTATGTAAAGTTTGTCTTTATTTCCACCTATAAAATCGTCAATACTTACAACATGTATGCGACATTGCAAACGGTCGTTCATCGCACTTTTCCAAGAAATCATAATCTCGAACCAGTTGACAAATAAGCACATGTCAACCCAAAT
Source organism: Gibbula magus (assembly GCA_936450465.1). Lineage (NCBI taxonomy): Eukaryota > Metazoa > Mollusca > Gastropoda > Trochida > Trochidae > Gibbula > Gibbula magus. Next base: position 27,058,039 of record OW388303.1, read on the forward strand.
ATGGTTATGTTGTTTGACTTTTCAAATAAACGTTAACCTCGAACCATAACTGATGAAAATATGTTGATTAGTTTGTGTGCCATTTGGTTTCACATGCCTCTCAGAAAGGTAAAATTGTATCTTTATTTCTGTGAATAAATATGCGCATTTTATATAGAATAAAAGATTATTCTTTTCGGTTTATTGTGATATAAAAATTATGAAAATGCATTCAGTATTTTAGCCGTGATAAATGTTTTAGAAGTTGTGAAAATCGCCGATTGTTTCAAAATTTATGAAGTGTAAACAGGACCTTTTTCACGGCGCTTGCTGTGTCTTTATTATTTTTTTGAGATTTTCTAATTTTATATGGGAATGTAGTCCATTGTTTCCCCTTTATTTTGCCGTATTTTTTTTTGAAAACAAACAATTCGCTCACATGATATGAAGTGCGGGAGTAAGGCGAGTTAGCGATTTTTTTCCCCGTCTCGCGAGATGCGAGGCAGATAGCAGTCTCGGGCGAGGCAAACCTGAGGCAATACAAACACGTGGGTGAAAATAGCCTCAAGCGAATTAATGCTTCGGGGGCTAAGCCCGACAAAATTGGCCTTTTGTAAAGCTAATTATCAATGCGTTACGGGTCAACAATGCACACGCAATTTGGTGTGAATTTTACTTGATATTTCGACCGGACATTCACACAGACTCGTTATCGTGGCTATCTGCGAGATGTATGTAAACAAGTTTTCATGTGACGGACACACTTCGTCTCGCATTTCGCCTGGGGGGCAAATATAATTATTACTGACCCGGTAAATGCACTAAGTCCAACGTACGGGTCTCGCCAAGGGTTCTAACATTTTTCTCTATGAGCCTCCCGGATAATTACGGGACCCGCAAGTTAAGGTTTAGGATCAGCCACCTAGGAATTTTCTTTGACTGGTAGGTCAAGGGTTAAAGTTGTTTTAAAACCCAAATTATCTCATCTCACCTCAGGATTTTCAACTATGTAAATTTACTTTCAGGATGGAAACCTAAGCAACGCGTCGGACCAGGTGATCGTGGTTGGAGCAGCGTCCAAGGGCATAATCCAGCGTGATCACCAGCACAACGCAGTCGTCTACCGCTCCTACTACGCCGCAAACCCCTTCGAGAACATCTCGGAGAAGGAACTGGAAGAGTACCAAAAGGGACTCAAGAAAGAAGATGGTACGTGGAAAACTTGACATTTAATAATAATAATAATAATATACAGTTTAACGCCTAATATCCAATGCAAGCACCGTTAACTGACGGTACATTATTACCCTGAAGGAATTGTACTTTCGGCGCCGCTACTTAGCGCTCCACGCGACCGTATAGGTCCGTACTTCCTTTGTTCAGGTACCCATTTAAACAGCTGGGTGGACTGGTGGAGTGCAATGTGAATGAAGTGCCTTGCCCAGGGACACAACACAGTATGAGACCCACAGTATCAGACCCAGGACTGCCATTTCATCATGAATAACTGATGATAGATGAAATGATCCTTTAAATGATTATTGTTATGTTTTTTTCTGAACCAGTCACTGCTCATGACTTCAGTACTGCCAGTTCGGCTTCGGATCAAGAGGTCCGGGGTTCGAATCCCACCAGGGGCTTGGCAACTTTGTCTGCTGTAGTGAACTGTTCTACATGCAGTAAGGTTTGGGTACAATGCTATACTGAATTTCCGTACAGTACCATGATGCTCGCAGGTTTCAACGCAATAAATAGTCACCATGGCGTTGTGGGCTTTCTCCCAGCCGTGATATAAGTGAAGTGCTCTTGAAAGCTGTGTTAAACCCCAACTCACCTCACCTTCAATACTGCCCAAGTAAAGTGATAATATTACCGGTTTCCTTAGTTATTGCAATATTTTGGATGATATGAGGTCAATAATCGATTTCATTCAATCAAATGTCAATTTCGTTTTATTTTCATCTTTGTGCAAAAAGAAAATTTTACTTTTGTAGAAAAAAGCAGGATAATGCATTTATGAGTCGAGTCGATTTCATGTCATATTTACTTCTTTGTCTTTGGAGGAGAATGTTTCTTCAAGCAGTAAGGTTTAATTAATGCCACATTAGCTGAAAACCATTAATGGGTCACAAGTTTTAGCTCTCACTTGTAGATTTACTTACATTTTTGCTCCCTACTTCCAGGTGATGAGCTAAGTCCGGGCCCAGACGGTCAGCTCATCTCGACAGAGGAACGTATGGCCCAACTCAACTCCACAAACGCTGATGGTGAGTTCTAGCTCATCGATGAGTTCACATCTGTTGTAGTCGGTACATGTCAAACTGTTGTAGTGTGGGCGTCGTTGGTGCACCCCTGCATGTCAATATCACAATATGATGACAGGTGTAGGCAAGAGTTTGTAAATTGTATCGCAATGTTGTCAATTTCAGTCCGTCTGATGTCAATTGCAATCAATCATATATTTATTGTGCTTATTTCATCAAAAATGAAAATAATGTGAAATCTTTGGCACTGATCAAATTGGATTTTGATAAAGCATGCACTCAATTTTACAATTTATCTAAGGAAGAATTATTTTCTGAAATTTGAAAAATAAACAATTATTATTAATCAAAAAATTTAAACTGAATTTTTTTTAAAAGAAAATTATATTTTGTACCATCCTATTGTGATATTTGCAACATGTTCAATAGTTGTAGTACAGTGAGTTTTGTAGTCAGTCTGTCTTCTCCTCTTGTATCTTGGTTTAAGTAGTGGGAATTAAAGTTGAGAAATAAATATTCAATTAAAAATTATTTTAAGATGTTGGTCTGCTTGGTAGCTTTGGAATAGGGTACGTGTTAGCGGAGGAAGTTCATTTCTTTATTTGAATATTACATAGAGTAGTGATTTTATTTATCTATTTTGTTGTCATATTTTTCTGAAATTATGAATACAACATATTTGTTTTTACATCATTTGACACTTTTAAGGGAACAACATTTTGGGAAAAAATTAAATGCAATTAAATTTGAAAAAAAAAGAAAAAAGGCCAAATGGACATCTGCATTGCCTACATTTGTCTTTATGCTCTTTAAAAAAATGGAAGCCTTTTTCACATGGAAAAGAAATTTCTATAATCCATACAAGGATACAGAATGAGAACAATTTAAATTGGAAAATTAAAAAATACATCAGTTGTTCCTATATGATCCTGGAAGAAAAAGAAACATTTTGCCAACGGTTGTTACTAAAGGAAGGGAAGGAAATGATAACCCACTCAAAACACTGGGATACATGCTCTAACTGTCGGTGTTCGCACCTCTCTAACTGTGTTGTGTGTGCACGTGCCCCTGTTGTCTCTCTCTAGTGTCGGGAGTTGCTCCCCTTGAGGAAACTAACCTCGACGAGAGCGTCAACGGACAAACAGACTCGGCCAATGACTCGGGTAAGTAGCGACGCATCGTCCGTCCAGGGCATGGATTATCTGCACTTTGAACAACGTCATGTTTAGCATTGGATCCATAGCACAAAACTAAGTTAACCTTAACTCTCTGAGGTAGCCTATAGGATAGGTTAACCTTAGTGTTAAGATTTTGTGCAACAATGGATATCTTTGCAAGAATTTTAGAGAGAATTTTTGTGATGCATCGTCCAATCTTCCAAAGCATGGATGTTGAGCATTTGGAAAGAATTGGAGATTGGAGAATGGAGAGAAATGTTTATGGTGGAGTTATGAATTGTCAACTAATTTGTAATGAAGGATGTTTTGATTATTGGTGCCAGAATCTGGTTCGGAATGTTCTCGTATTATTTTCTTGTTGAGATTCTTGTAAATTTGTGTCACAGAATTTTTCGGCACTAATCAATTCAACAGCTAAAATGTTGAACAAAAAGTTGACAAATCATAGAACTCCTCATGCATATGTGTTCTGGTTGCCATAACAACAGAATTGTTGCCTTAACAACAGAATTGTTGCCATAACAACAGAAGTGTCGCCATGCTTGCTGAATGTGGATGGCATGGTTTGAACATGTAACTTGATGAATGATGAAGAAATCGGCTAGAGCATTGTGTACTGGAGCTTTAAATATATTTGGATGCTTTGTTTGGTATTAGTAGACTTGTTGAGGACATATATTGAGCTGTGTATGATATATGCATGGCTTTAGTACAACTATCGTCATCAGACACTCTTTGTAGGTTTAGTTTTTGCATGATCCCAAAACAGGCCATGACTTTCTTTATTGTTGACAATTTCATTATAGATGAATCTTTTTTTTTTAAATTGCAAGGGTGCGAGAATGATTTTTCAGTCCGTAAGACCTAACCCTCTAGACAATTATGAGGTCATAGACATTACAGGATTAAGAATTGTCTTCTAGTTACATTTCGATTGGTTCACTGGTTCCAGCAGCTGCTTGTAGGTTTCACTGCAATGCAGAGCCACAATGGTGTTGCAGGCTTTCTCCCTGCCATAATACTAGTAGCGGCGATATACTCTTGAAAGCGACATTAAACCCCAAATCACTTCATCTTTTACATTGATGTTAGCTCCAGATTTTGAACTATACAGTTTTTAGACAAAGTTATGAAAGTCAATGTCAACCTTAATGAAAGTCATAGCCTGGTATTCTTCATTTAGTTCTTTTTGCCTGTAACATTAGCTCACCTCTCGTTAACAATTAGATATTAGAAGAAATTAACTTCTTTTATAGTGCCACCTAAATTACCAAAGAAGCAGAAACTCGTAGTGAGAGGGGACAGTATAGACGTTATTCAACCAGCTGATGAAGGTATAACTCGTGTAATGTGTGACTGTCTAAACATTTCTAAACTATAACTTGGAAACCCATAGTGAGAGGGGACAGTATAGAGTTTATTCAACCAGATGATAAAGGTATAACTCATGTAATGTGTGACTGTCTAAACATTTCTAAACTATAACTTGGAAAGCCATAGTGAGAGGGGACAGTATAGACGTTATTCAACCAGCTGATGAAGGTATAACTCGTGTAATGTGTGACTGTCTAAACATTTCTAAACTATAACTTGGAAACCCATAGTGAGAGGGGACAGTATAGAGTTTATTCAACCAGATGATAAAGGTATAACTCATGTAATGTGTGACTGTCTAAACATTTCTAAACTATAACTTGGAAAGCCATAGTGAGAGGGGACAGTATAGACGTTATTCAACCAGCTGATGAAGGTATAACTCGTGTAATGTGTGACTGTCTAAACATTTCTAAACTATAACTTGGAAACTTATAGAGAGGGGACAGTATAGAGGTTATTCAACCAGCTGATGAAGGTATAACTCGTGTAATGTGTGACTGTCCAAACATTTCTATACTATAACTTGGAAAGCCATAGTGAGAGGGGACAGTATAGAGGTTATTCAACCAGCTGATGAAGGTATAACTCGTGTAATGTGTGACTGTCTAAACATTTCTAAACTATAACTTGGAAACCCATAGTGAGAGGGGACAGTATAGAGTTTATTCAACCAGCTGATAAAGATATAACTCGTGTAATGTGTGACTGTCCAAACATTTCTAAACTATAACTTGGAAACCCATAGTGAGAGGGGACAGTATAGAGGTTATTCAACCAGCTGATAAAGGTATAACTCGTGTAATGTGTGACTGTCCAAACATTTCTAAACTATAACTTGGAAACCCATAGTGAGAGGGGACAGTATAGACGTTATTCAACCAGCTGATGAAGGTATAACTCGTGTAATGTGTGACTGTCTAAACATTTCTAAACTATAACTTGGAAACCCATAGTGAGAGGGGACAGTATAGAGTTTATTCAACCAGATGATAAAGGTATAACTCATGTAATGTGTGACTGTCTAAACATTTCTAAACTATAACTTGGAAACCCATAGTGAGAGGGGACAGTATAGAGTTTATTCAACCAGCTGATAAAGGTATAACTCGTGTAATGTGTGACTGTCTAAACATTTCTAAACTATAACTTGGAAACCCATAGTGAGAGGGGACAGTATAGAGGTTATTCAACCAGCTGATAAAGGTATAACTCGTGTAATGTGTGACTGTCCAAACATTTCTAAACTATAACTTGGAAACCCATAGTGAGAGGGGACAGTATAGACGTTATTCAACCAGCTGATGAAGGTATAACTCGTGTAATGTGTGACTGTCTAAACATTTCTAAACTATAACTTGGAAACCCATAGTGAGAGGGGACAGTATAGAGTTTATTCAACCAGATGATAAAGGTATAACTCGTGTAATGTGTGACTGTCTAAACATTTCTAAACTATAACTTGGAAACCCATAGTGAGAGGGGACAGTATAGAGTTTATTCAACCAGCTGATAAAGGTATAACTCGTGTAATGTGTGACTGTCCAAACATTTCTAAACTATAACTTGGAAACCCATAGTGAGAGGGGACAGTATAGAGGTTATTCAACCAGCTGATAAAGGTATAACTCGTGTAATGTGTGACTGTCCAAACATTTCTAAACTATAACTTGGAAAGCCATAGTGAGAGGGGACAGTATAGACGTTATTCAACCAGCTGATGAAGGTATAACTCGTGTAATGTGTGACTGTCTAAACATTTCTAAACTATAACTTGGAAACCCATAGTGAGAGGGGACAGTATAGAGTTTATTCAACCAGATGATAAAGGTATAACTCATGTAATGTGTGACTGTCTAAACATTTCTAAACTATAACTTGGAAAGCCATAGTGAGAGGGGACAGTATAGACGTTATTCAACCAGCTGATGAAGGTATAACTCGTGTAATGTGTGACTGTCTAAACATTTCTAAACTATAACTTGGAAACCCATAGTGAGAGGGGACAGTATAGAGTTTATTCAACCAGATGATAAAGGTATAACTCATGTAATGTGTGACTGTCTAAACATTTCTAAACTATAACTTGGAAAGCCATAGTGAGAGGGGACAGTATAGACGTTATTCAACCAGCTGATGAAGGTATAACTCGTGTAATGTGTGACTGTCTAAACATTTCTAAACTATAACTTGGAAACTTATAGAGAGGGGACAGTATAGAGGTTATTCAACCAGCTGATGAAGGTATAACTCGTGTAATGTGTGACTGTCCAAACATTTCTATACTATAACTTGGAAAGCCATAGTGAGAGGGGACAGTATAGACGTTATTCAACCAGCTGATGAAGGTATAACTCGTGTAATGTGTGACTGTCTAAACATTTCTATACTATAACCCATAGTGAGAGGGGAAATGATAGACGTTATTCAACCAGCTGAACTAAACTATAACTTGGAAGCCAAAACTCAAAGTTGATGCTTTTGATTTTAGCATTATGAATTGTACAACTTGTGTTAAAAAAATTGTGTAATCTGAGGTCACTGACAGTCATTTTAGCTTTTACTTGCCCCAATTGTTTTTCTAAACTCAAAGTCTTGCTTTTACTCCCTAAATTGGCTTGATTTTCATACTGAACTCCATGACTTTGTGGGGAAAAAACAGCAGTAAGTCAATGACTTACGTTCACTGAAAATAGTTTGTTAACCGCTGAAAAGAAATAAATATGGTTTTTGCATAAATACATAAGTTACCTTCCCCAATGGTACTGAACAATCCTTGATATCCTATTTTTAACCTGTGTTGACTCCCAGTTTTTACTGTAAATTGGACACTCAGAATAGGTTGGCATAGCATGGTAAATTCATCCAACAGCTTAGGTGTAAGAGACAGATGTAAGACCAAATTTGTAAAGAAGTTGACTTGAAAAAAATTAGACCAAGTCTTGAAAAATATCTCCACAAATTTCAACGTTATATCAGTTGAATTGTGTATTAAATAGATAGTAATTATGGTTTCCAAGTTTAATCATGTCATAACTAACCAGTGTGGTTGAAACTATTACAACTAAAAAATCTCTAATCTTGTGACTTGTATATGTTTTATGTAAAATCTCAAACACAATATATAATTTGATATTACAGTCATATATGTTTGCATAACTAACACAACTAAAGATCAGACAAGTAACACTATAATTGAGTTATAAATAATCAATGTATAATTGTTGACGATCCTAATTGTTAATTTCTCAATATTGCGTTGATGTACACGTACAAAGAAAGAATATTAGAAATTCTGGAAATACTTATTTTTGTGCATAACAATCTGGGATAACCTACATATTTTACCAGGAATTATGTAAATAATCCTGCAGAATAAGTAAATGACTTAAACTATAACTAAACGATCTTGGTTTTACATGAATTAGGTTCATATTTCATCCATTAAATGTTTTAATGTGGCGCTCGGTTTATGGTTATGTATTAACAAACAAATCTTCACTTATTTCACTCCAGTGATAGTTGTACACCTAGTGCATTGTGGGTCTCCTAAAAGAACAGTACAACCAAGGTTTTTTTGTGGATACAAAATTTGAGGGGAATAATCGAGTTTGTGTAATTATGCTGTTAATTGTGATCTGAATAACACTCTAAGCGATGGACCGTGTTTAAATCAAGTATTATTAGCATGTTCAATCTCATTAAAATCAAGCTTGAGCATAACACTCGTACCATGGTTTTCTTTAGTATTCCACAGCGGTCATGTCTCATGACCTTTTCTATGACCTTTCACTTCAATAAATTCATCCGTTCACAGGCCTGCATTCATATGAAATTTTGCCTTCGAGCTCTTAGTTTTTCATCGCTGATTGGTAATAGGGAAGGTCATAAGATATGACCCTGCAGAACGGTACTTAGATTGGAAACAGAATGAGGTAGTAGTTTTGCTTTGATCTGATTTTAATGAGATAGATGCTAAAACATCTCCTCGAAATGTCATTTCCATAGAAACGCCTGGGTCGTACTGTTCACCTAATGCATTGTGGGTCTTGTCGCATGCTTCGCACGTGTAACCCTTGCATGTCCACAGATGCAATACGAACCACTCAGGTCAAAAGGTCGGAGTCAGAACGACAGCCAATGAGAAGTCCTGAGTGTGAGTTTGACATCTGTTCACCCCATAAATGGAGTTAACTCCATATATGGCATTTCACCCCATATACAGCAATGTCTGTCATTGTACTAATAGGGAGTCGGAATCGTTTTCTGTGTTTATTATTATCTTCACTATCAAAGGGAGACAACTAAAATCTTGTTACCGGTCTTTTCTAGATTATATTCACAAGTTCATATTTGATGTTTTAGACTGATTTTAGAAAATCTCAAATACTTTATTTGAAAAAAGTAAAAATGTTATCTTCACAAAAAATTATTTTCTAAAATCCACAAATTAACATTTTCCAAGCCCTGATTTTCGAAACTTATCTCTTGTGATTGTTGAAAGCATTGGTATAAAATTTTTAAGCACAGATCTTGGATTACATATTTATTACAAGAAACATGTTTTAGAGTAACCGATTACTCGTTTTTAAGTAGTCTGGTTTGAAAATATTTTTTAATGAAGTTCAGCGTTACGTTCTTATTCACTTCAGACAAAAATTACTAACTTAAGATAAGCAAATATTTTCTTCTAACACCATGTTGTATTTCTTTCCCAACTTGACGATTTATGATTGATTGAATGCATTTTGTATTGAACAATCCCACAATATCAAGTTATCCAACGTTTGCTGCCTTCCCATCCAAGATACTTTCAGACTAACGACAGTCCTCTGTACATCCACCCTGGAATAGTTCACGCTTGTTTTTGGAATCCAAATTACCCACAAGTCATAAGATATTGTTATGTAGCGATAGAAGGAAGTTTATTCGCAAATCATAACTTGTGTCTTCTCAGCCATTGGCTAATTTAAGCTTTGTTGCATATCATTAACTTTTCTGAAATTCAGGTGCAGCAGTGCTAAACTAGAACAGAAATGTTAATGACAAGCAGCAAGGCTTGAATTAGCCAGTGATGGAGACACGCGCAAGTGATGACTTTCGGGGAAGTTACGATTATAAAAATGAGATAAATAGAAATTTGGGCCACTGAGAAACTTTGTGATTTTCTTTTATGGACAATTTCAAAGTGAATCTATCACAAAATAAGGCCTCTGCCCACAGGCCAGAACCTGGCAACTTTTGCCATTTAACTTGACGACATAGCACTTTAGGATTGCCTATTTGTCAAACTAATTTTATAAACAGATTTCAATTCTATTTTCAAACTTCATATATTTTCATTAATTAATTGAAGCATCTATGACGATGGGTAATGAGTATCCCAAAAGCAACAAATATTTCGCGGGTGATGTGCAGAGATCTGCATCAAATAGCTGGAGTACGAGGATGAAACCTTTTCCACTAGATTTTGGTTTTGCTTTTATCTATTTCCAAGCTTCTGTTATGTCTTCAAGCTCTGCATTTTGTCTTTATCTTGTTCAGTGATTCGAGAACTTGAGAAGAAGAACCTGGAAAGATCAAAATCTGATCGCCAACCCCGAGGTGAGATGGGAAATTGTTTATATGATTTTGCGAATCTTTGATGATCGTGGGGGTGTGTCCTCGAGCAATGGCAATATTTGAAGCTCTTTGTTTTAAAGCAAATTGTCCTCTGTTCGTAATTGCTGTACGCAGTTTTGAAGTGTTTTACTGTGAATTTCTCAAAATTGTTTTTAGGAATTTCTGAATCTATGATAGTGGGTGTGTGTCCTTTAGCAACTGCAATATTTGAAGTTCTTTTGTTTTCAAGCTATTTGTCCTCTGGTCGTAATTGCCGAACAAAATCATGAACTGTTTTACAGTGAATTTGTCAACCATCCCAGGGTGCTGTTCCGCAAATTGATCTAAGCCATGAAATCTTGAGCGTTTTCTATTAGCTAAAATTCATTGTAGGGCTAAAACCGGCAAGTGGAACGGTAGGTTCTTGAACCAATCTAGTCGTAAAATTAATTGTGAACTCGTTTTTCAATTGCTAAGATTCTAAGATCAAAGGGGAACACGAACCTTTTGACCAGTTCATGAACCAGCCAAAAAATTAATCTTGACCTTGTCTTTTGAGATTGGCTTAGATTAATCACAGGCTAAGATTGGTAAACTTGTGAAACGATAGCATGGAATGTTAAGAAGAACGTTTCCTGCCTGGAAATGCATTGTGACATAAACCTTTCATCTTGGATTGTGCTTTCACAATCTTTATCCTCCATAGAGTATTTGAGTAATTTTCAAGTTCCCTACTTTTGGTTTATAGTGCCTGATGAAACTTTGGGTGCAATACAACACTGAATTTCAGTAACTTGACTTAACAGTATTTCACAATTCACTGTCTTTTGTCACTTTCTTATTCAGCAATCCATTGTTGAAAATCTTCTATAAAATTAAACCCCTGGATTTATGCTTCTTTTTGGGATTCAAAGCATATACTCATACAGTGAATGGCTGTGAGCTAACAAATCAACCAAACAATGATTAACCCCTATTTTCTTTACTTGCATACACTTCTTTGAATGCAATGTATGAACAGAGGACAAACGATTTGAACTAAAAAAGTAATCAAGTATTCCCTTGCTGTGCAGGAAGTTCTACTTGCCCCACATTATCGAGGATTAAAGGTTTAAAATTTCAAACAGTTGCCAGTGTAGATGAATTAGCTATGTTCCAAACAAATCAAAGTTTTGTGCATTTGTGTGCATAATTGTCTAGTTTGTATGTTACATTTGTATGTTCATGCAGATTTGTGTGTAATTTACCTTTTGAAGGAATAATGCCACTGTTCTTTAAGATATAAAATTGTTTTGAAATATTTGATGTTTTTGAACCTCATTTGAATGATTTTCATCAATTTGAATATTAATCAGTTTTGTTGGTTGTTTTACATGATTATATTGACATGATTAGTTAGAAAATTACCTTGTATGTTTTCACAACTTTTCAAGAAATGTTTATAAATGTTGATGTCGTATTTGACTTCTCTGCACTCTTTAAACTCTATTCACTCAGTGTTGTAATTCTGTCCGTTAATTTTCTTTCAAAATGATATATCATGATATTTTAAAATGTTGGTTTACAAAACTTTGAATAATTATGAAAAGATTTGATGGCTTAATCGGCTCATGTCTCCAATCAATGGAGGAATAGTTTTGCACAGATGATAGCTGAAATATTGCACGTGCTTAGTGTTTTCAGTCATTGTCTCCATTGTCATGTTTTCTGACATGAATGACTCTACTAATGACCTAAAACTGCCCAAGTGGCCCTAATCAATGGATTATCAACTTCTTTAGAATGTTTGAATATCAGACATTGATCTATTCCGAAGGGGGCACAATAATGTATTGGTTAGCGCATTCGGTTTTGGGTAAAGAAGTCTGGGTTTGAATCCCGCCAGGGGCTCTGCAACTTTGTCTGCAGTAGAGAACTGTTCTTCATGCAGTAAGGTTTTGGTGCGGTGTGTGGTAACCAAACATCGAGTAATGGGGGATACTTTGGCTATGATATAACTATTTACCGGTACTCGTAAGTTGATGTGGTCAAAACCATCCTAAACACTTTCTACATACTTGTAATTAATATTGTGCAACAGGTCACACATTAACGTTTTGCGAGAGATGTAGGCAAGTAGATTCAAGCATACACCTGAAAGTAACACGATTGCAAAATTAAAGAAGTTGACTTTCCAAAAGGTTTTTTATCATATCAAGAAATTATGGATATAGGGGTATATGTTGATTTTTGTCGACAGTCCAAAACACTTTCTAGATAATGGAAATTAATATTGCATGACATGTCCCAGATGAACATTTTGCAAGGAGGCAAGCAGGGAAATGTTGTTGTAAAAATAGAGGAGTTGGCTCTGAAAAGCTGTTTGGCACAGTTTTCTGACAGATGCTTCTGGGGCTCATACGGGATATTTCCTCATGGCTTGATGTTCTGTATTACAGAGGAGATCCCAGAGAGAGAGAAGCCCGGATCACCGGCCAAGTCGGACACCCTGAGATCCACAGACAGTGCTAGCGGTGGAGACACACTCGAGGAGCGGAGTAGCAAGGAGGTAATCATAATCATGATAATAATAATACTATTTGCAATGGAAGTTTTGTTGTTGAAACTTTTTGTTGTTTTCGTGGGTAAAGCTAGAACCTCAAATTTCCATCCAAAGAAATTTGTTCCTGCATATCAACACTTAACACAAGTCACTCCCAAACCACGAATATTAAAATCCACGAAAGACCGTGGGGTCCTGAACCTCGAAATTTTCTTGGTATACATTACTTTATTACCCTGAAAGGAATTCATTTTCTATCAACGACGAAGCTTGCGTACAAGAAAGAGCAGAAACCTCCCTTTCAAATTTTTTTTGCATAGGCGGGTATTGGTACCCCAAAAGTTGACCCCAACCCCCCCTAGTTTCTAGATCCGCCACTGTATTAATTGTATTTAAATGGGAATATTCTCTCTTGTTTCAGGGATCACCAACCAAGGAGCTACCTTCCCCGAAGAAGGAGAAGAAGAAGAAGAAGTTCCGAATGCCGTCGTTCTCCAAGACGAAGAAGAACAAGGAGAGCAAAGAAAGTGCAATCTGATTGGCCGGTTGATCCATCCAGCGTTGATGTCATCGGCAGCAACTCTTCATGCTAAGAACTTGCTCTTGTCCTTTCGTTCAGGCCCGAGGTCACTTTGACTTGTGTCCAGGCACGACTTCGGACAACGGCAGTATTTGACCCAAGGACTTGTTTCATTTAGCTTTTGATAATGGACGGACGGACGTACGGAAGCCAGCCAAGGTCCTCTCGTAGTCACTGTCTATGCATTTCACTCACGTCGTTCTTTATTTTTAATCACCCGGCCGAACGCTCGGGTTTGCTAACGTATATCCTGCTAGAATAGTTACGCCTACCATCGACTCATGCAGGCTTCATGTACATCAGTTGGAACGGAGAGCGTCGTATGACTTTGAATCTGGGCTTCCGTTGGAGGTCAAATTTTGAACTATGTGTTGTTTTGTATTTTAGTCACCACGTTTTAATTGACTGTTCCTAATATATATTTCATGTTAATAAGGCATTTACATGTTCGAGAATCGTGGCGATCATTCGAAACTGTTTCGACTGATGTTAGTGCTTTCATCAAAATCGCTCATCTTTTGTTGCCTGAACGATCCATTCTGATTGGTCGATTTAGTGTCACTGCCCTTCTCTTAGTATTATGTGAAATGTACGACTGTACATCTTTCGTTCTGACTAGGACCGTTCAGGTTTCATGTAAGAGGATTATTTTTGCTTTGTTGAATCCATTGTTGCCACTGTTTTGCTGCTGACACATTCTGAAATCTAATTCAGGGGAGGTAATTCATCTTCTGATCAAACCACGCTAGCCGAGTCAAATTGACGAGGGTGTTTGTGATCTATGCTTGTAAATCTGTATTGAAGCCAGAAAATTTAAATTTCGCTTCAATGATGTCTGTAAGATTTTGTCGTGTTCGGAGTCTGATCATAGTCAGAAACCGTTAATTCTCGCTTATAATGGACAGGTTCATGTTTGCCATATTTGAAATGTTGTCAATTTCAAGTCATCGTATGCCGAAATTTACATCAAAATGAACAATAGCCTATTGTGTCGTCCAGTATTCGTGTCCATAACCAATATAATATCAGATCATTTCTCAAGAGATTTTCTTATTAAGTCTGCCATTATTTCTGCATCAGACTGGATAAGTGTTTTGTTTGCCGACTATTTGGTTGTACCGTGCATCTGTAAATATTTGTACCATCGTCACCAGGAATGCTTCTAGTTCTCCCGTGTATCGCATGTACCAATTAGGTGTATAGTTAAGAACAAAAGTCGCGTCATGCATTCTTTTGACTGTATAACTGAAAAGAAACAAAGGCCTTACTTAACCATGGAATTGTTTTGTATTTTAAGGTTAGTTTTGACGCCTCGATTGTGTTTTTATAATAAGTTCGTCCATATTCTAGACTAAGCGGCCAGGTTTTGTAGCCGATCGTAGATGGAGTACGAATTGTTGTAAATAACTTGGTGCCATCCCGTAAACCTTTGAAGACGCATCCTCCACACGAGCAAAACCCGCTGGGTTTTACGAGGCGAACGTCGTCACGATTGGCTGCGCATCAAGTTAGAGCTTGGACGACAATGTACAGTGTAAATTTGACCAATGTGAAAATTTATTTTGTTTTGTTACAATGCTATTTGTTACAAGGCATGTTTTATTTAGCACATTCAGAAGCTGTTATTTTTCACAGCTTCCACCCGATGATCATAATGAGCCTCAAGACTTAGCTCCCTTTGCCAAAAAATCTTGCTTCCCGTTTTCGGATGTTGGAATTGTTTAATAATGCATGGATTCACTGACAACTTTCAATAAATTCATGTTGTCGAAGCATTTTAGGAGCTAGGCACTGCACAGGCAAGGGGAGCTAACTCTAAACGATGACCCTCATGCCGACCACTATGAAATGGCAACGGTCGGTTTTACGAATTGTTGACGTAACGTGACTATTTAAACTCTTGAATGTTTTAGGCATCTTTGGTTCCGTTTTCGAGGATGCTTTTGGTGACATCAACGGTGCAATTTTTACAAGAGCCATTTTAAGGAAAGATTTTTAATAATTTTATTAGCTGACACTTTGTTGGTTGTGAGGAAGGCGGCGAGAGTCGTGTTCGTGTAGATTATTGCTTTTTGACAGTTCTAGTTGTATCTCTTACGGTAATATCCATTATGTACCCAATACTGTTGCAGACTCACAGCTTTCTAGGTCATCTCTCTCAACTGTTTTCTCGTGCAGTGACCACCGGTCAAGACATAAGCATCCTGTCCAGTTAAATTTTTTGTTACAAACAGCTTGTAGTAACCCTGTACTGCTGTGGCAATAAACATGGTAAAATGAGTTCTTGTTGACTTGTTCTTTGGCATCGGTCACTGTCAAGGAAGGTGCTTACAATCCAATCTCATTAAAATCAGATCATTGATTCATTCCCTAGGCTTAGGCTAATTTGAGTTGTCACTCATCTATGATCTAATGGAATCACGTAGAACTCCGTGTCCACAGGAAGTTATTACAGGAAATGACCCCGAAATCGATAGCCAATCAGCTGTTAGGGCCGACTTTTTTCCGACCAATCAGATACCAGTTTTTTTGGCCACTTATTAAGATTCTCTCTCATTAAATGAAAGTCTGCAAAGCCACGGTAAATCAGTGTTTCTGCTATGGAGGGCCGCATGTGCACAGCCATAATGCATTTGGTATACTTCGGCAATTTCCATTAAAGGTACATCCATTGTGTTGTTGGGGGGTCACATATTCAAAACGTTATAAATGGTGTAACTTTATCGGGGAGAACCCACTGTTACCGAAAACCACCATTTTGATGATAGTCGACTTAGTATATTGACAATATGAAGGTAAAAGTAGTAATTTCTGATCGAAAACCGGACAATGCAATGCGTGTGGCGCGCACCAATGAGTCAAACGTCATTTGGGAATCTTATTTATAACAGACAAAATTATTAATTTCAGTTGATCATGTTTATTAGGTCATATAACTACTATGCATGTAAATGGAACATGCAGTTTCGGTTTCTGCACATGAATAATGATGTAACTCGATTTTAATTGGAAACTAGTAATTATGATATGTTTGGCGATTGGGGATGAATATGCAAGCTGAGTGAATTTATTTGCACTGTAAATACCACATGATGGGGAGTCAGAACGTGTAAAAGCCTGATAAAATTTTATGAAACACAATGGATGCACCTTTAAGGTATTCTCTTACAGCGTTGCTCAGAAAAGTTCTTAGTTACTTTCAGAAATTTGAACGCATGACTGGTTGGTAAGATTATAACTTCCTATGGACACAGAATTCTACGGGATTCTATCAGATCATAGACAACCCATATTAGCAATTAAACATAGGGAACGAATCAATGATTTGATTCTAATGAGATTGTTACAGATCTGAAGATGGACTCCCATTCTCTCTTGACTGAGGTTATTCAAGTCATATTTTACCACATGATGCTGTATTCAACCGTAAAAGCATCCCATTGAAAATCCACCAACCGCAAACTTAATAATAATAACTCTTTATTGTCCGTAATACGGTGTACAATGGAAATTTGTTGTGTGCAAATAGCACCCGGCAGCCACAGTGTAGCACCAGTTAAAGCGTTGTTCTGTCCTTATAATGCTGAATGTCAAGCAAGGCAGCAACAACTCCCATCTTTTAACGCCTTTTAGTATGATGCGACCGGGAATCTAACCCGGCCTTCCGGGTGATGAGCGGACACTCTACCAACTGAGCTACATCCCCGGTTAACTTGGTAATAACTAAATCATGAGTCATTTATAGTTCTATTTGTGTCTGTTCTTGACCCTAAACCCAGTTTTAGAACAAGGAAATAAACACTTCTTTGCATTCAGGTTCCTCATTTAGGCATTACTGCTATAAAATTTTATTCTTTTTATTGTAGGTAATGTGGGAAAATTTGATTTTTAGTAACTTCTGAGAGGAGTGATTGAAAGTCCCTGAGGTATTTGCAGTCATTAACATGGTAAAATGACTGTTCTGTTGGTTTCTAACACCAAATAGAGATGGGAGATTTGATTAAACCAAAGACTTACTTTACAACACAAATACTGGACTGCTCAGATTTTACATAATTTATTATCTCCAAGTTTAAAGACGACAACATACACAAAAATTCAGCATATTCTGGATTAAAGTCGTCAGTTCGTTTAGTATTTACAATGTGATGAGTTGAGGTTTAACGCCATTTTCAAAAGTAGGTTACTTCTATCATGGCTGCTAGTATCATGGCGGGGAGAAAACCTGCAACGTCATGACGGATGTGCATTGCGGTGAAACCTGCGAGCATCTGCTTGAACTAGCGAACCAGTGTAGCATTGCACCCAAACCTTACTGCATGTTGAACAGTTCTCTACAGCAGAGAAAATTGCCGTGCCCCTGGCGGGATTCAAACCCTGAACCGGAGACCGAGTGCCCTAACCACTGCCCTCCCTACACAAGGAGAGCTAATAATCATTTACAGTAATACAAAGATTCATCTTGGAATAAGAAGGCAAGACAATATATTTCAATAATAAGTTTATTCACATGAGAATACACTTTGAATAAAGCAAATCTTAGAGAGGTGATTGACACAGATTGGAAAAATACTGTCACAACCATAAAGCAAATAGAAAATAATTGTGTCAGGAAGATATTGAAAAATTATGCAATTTGCAACACTGATGTGTACATTTTCAACATAAGTATGACTCAATTTGGCACCTTATTCAGCAAAAAAAGGAGGGTTCTATCGGGGTATTTTTTGTGGAAACGAAATTTGGGAGGATATTCCTGTTTACACATACGTTATTAAAACACAGTGAAAATGAAAGATACTAATGAAGGTAACATTTTGATGACTTTATATTTCACAACTTGATAAACAAGAGAGCATATTTCTTGAAAAATAAAACAATGAGAACTGAAGCCATTAATCGGCGCTGCGAGTCGGGGAAAACTTCGCTACAGCTTAACAGCAAATTGTTTATTAGTTTTATGACGTATTATGTGTTACTGTATGGATAATCTATTATTGTACGTCTTAAGAGATTAAAAAGTTGTAAAATTAGGTACAATATAGCGTGTGTTCACTTCACGCAATGCAAAAAATCCAATATGGTGACAGAACCATCCCTTTAAATTTGTGTTATTGTTTTTGGAGCCTATTCCAAGGCTTACAACACCTTCATTGTTATCCATGAAAGTCACAAAATTCTCTTCTGAGCAATCTTGAATTGTTTTCCTTAAACAAATTATGCCTATTAAAGTATTCTAATGTTGAATACCATTTAAACACATTTCGCTAAAATGTGGCAAAAACTCTATATTCTGAATATTTCATAATTATTGGAATCAATGTGCTCCAAAAAGAGGCAGTCGTTTCAAAATATTCCTGCAAGCTACTCAACAATTAAATTAAGAAACATAGAAATTGGTTGACTTGACACTTAAATGGGACATTCTATTATTAAAGATATTAACTTTTTGCTATTGTCTTGTTAAGTCTTATTGTTTTTGATAATTGACTAGAAAAATTATACAAACTTTTTGAAAAAATCTGAATAATAATATCTCAAAGCTCATTTCCAATTCATGATAAAAAACACTACACTATTTGGAAAACTAAAGTACAAAATATCAAGAAAATGATATATTTCCATTATTATCATACAAATATAATGAGTCAAAATAAAGAAAGACACATCTTTAAATACGTATATTAGCCTTTTACTTTTCTCTCAAAAAATACAAAAGGGGATTATAATATTATTATAATACATTTAGAAAATATGAAACAAAAGGGCAACTGTGAAAAATGTCTATACATTTGGAAACAAAAACTCCCAAAATTTGTTTTGACACTAAATGGGACCTAAATATATTAATAAACTGTAATTTAATTTTACTCAGGATTATGAATAATTTTCATTACTGAAATAAAATTATTCCCTCAAATTTGCTTGACGCCCATGATTGTCATACATTTGTGTCTAAGAAAACAAACAAATTCTCAACATCAAATAGTATCACAATTCTGTTGAAAATATCACTGTTTATGCTATTGAATTTAACAAATAACAACAAATTAATCAATTGGAAAATATCAAAGTTAGAGAATATTACCACAACAAGTGTATTGTACAGTTATAATCTATGAAATGTGAACTTTAGGGTTGCCAAATCAAGTGTGAACTTTAGGGTTGCCAAATCAAGTGTGAACCTTTAGGTTGACCAATCAAGTGTGAATGTAAGGGTTGCCAAATCAGTGTGAACTTTACACTAAGCTAATACAATAGTAAGACAATCTCATTAAAATCAAATCATTGATTTGTTCCCTGAACTTATTTACTCATTTGGGTAGTCACTCATCTATGATCAGTCGGAATCCCGTAGAGATCTGTGTCCACAGGTAGTTTACAGGAAATAACCCCGAAATCCACAGCTATACTTTGGCTTAATGAATTTCTGTCAGAATAAATGAAAATCCGTAAAGCACACATAATTTGTGTGCAACAGTACATATATTTCGGTGTGTCAGATTCACTTGTAGCCATGGCGAATCAGTGTTTCTGCTCACGGAGATAACCTATCGAGGGTACATGAGCACCGCTATATTGCAAACATTCGGAAGACTTTGGCAATTTCCGTTACGGTACTCTTCGCAGCGTTACTGAGAAAAGCCATGTTTGAACTTCTTAGTTACTTTCAGGTTGGCAAGATTATAACTTCCTGTTGACACGGATCTCTACAGGATTCCATCAGATCATAGATGATCATGAGTGACAACCCAAATTAGCTAATATGGCCAGGGAACGAATCAATGATTTGATTTTAATGAGATTGATAGTTAGATGACAGAGTTTCAAAAATAATAAAATTCCTTTTTTGCCGGTTTCATCTATTTGGTTGGCAGTAAAGACAGCAAGCAAATGAGACAGTTTTCCTCAATGCTTAAATTAACAGAGGAACATTTGGCAGAAACAATTGTTCTGAGGCAAAAAAAATACATGTGCACAAAATGATATATGATATGACACAATATTTTACCTTATAGGCAAGAACAACTGTTTATTAATACATCTTTCACTGGGTTATTGTAATTATTCGGGTTGATAAAGGAAAGTCATCATCAAGTTTAATATAATGTCCTTATTATTTAACATGCACCAATTTTGCTATTTATAATGTTATCATTTTCACATTGATCATTATCATTATTGTTGTCTGTGATATCATAATAATCGTTGTTGTCTGTAACACCATAATCATCATTTTGTCCATGACATCATAATCTTCACTGTTGTCAGTAACATCATCTTCATTATTGTCAGTATCATCATCATCA
This sequence comes from Gibbula magus, assembly GCA_936450465.1. Taxonomy (NCBI): domain Eukaryota; kingdom Metazoa; phylum Mollusca; class Gastropoda; order Trochida; family Trochidae; genus Gibbula; species Gibbula magus. Next base: position 27,078,867 of record OW388303.1, read on the forward strand.
TCATTGTTGTCAGTAACAACATAACTATCATTGTTGTCAGTAACAACATGATCATCATTGTTGTCAGTAACAACATCACCATCATTGTTGTCAGTAACAACATCACCATCATTGTTGTCAGTAACAACATCACCATCATCATCATCATTGTTATAATTAACATCATCATTGTTATAATTAACAACATCATTATCATCATTGTTGTCAGTAACAACATCACCATCATTGTTGTCAGTAACAACATCATCATTGTTATCAGTAACAACATCATCATCATTGTTGTCAGTAACAACATCATCATCATCATTGTTGTTGTCAGTAACAACTTCATCATCATTGTTGTCAGTAACATCATTATCTTTTTATAACATCCATCTCTTACCCTATTTCAGTGTACATCAAAATATATATACTGTCCAACCTTCTGAATGTTAATATACAAAATTAAGTAGGACGAACACACAATATCATTAATACAAATATAGTACAAACATGTTTTAATTAACAGATTTTAGGAAATTCAAAATAAAATTTTACATAAATTAATTTTGTTGGAATGAAATTTTAACTTTAAACTGCAAGAATCAAATCCAAAACAGAAACACACAATATTGTTAGAATTATTCATATTAAAGGTGCATCCATTGTGTTTCATAAAATTTTATTTGGCTTTAATACGTTCCAACACACCATATTTGATGTTTACAATTCAAATAAATTCACTTATCTTGCATATTCATCCCCAATCGCAAAACATATCATATTTACTATTTTCCAATTAAAATCGAATAACATCATTATGCATGTGTAGAAACCGAAAGTGAACGTCCTATTTACATGCACAGTAGTTATAAGAACTATTGAACAATATTAACCCAATTTTGTGATTTTGTCTGGTGTAAATAAGATTTAAAAAATATGTTTGACTCTGTGGCGCGCGCCACACGCGGTGCATTGTCCGGTTTTCGATCAGAAATCACTACCGGGTACTTTTACCTTCATATCGTCAATATACTAAGTCCAGTATCATTAAAATGGTTGTTTTCGGTAACAGTTGGTACTTCTCGATAAAATAAGACCATTTACAACGTTTGTCATATTTGACCCCCAACAACACAATGGATGTACCTTTAATGAACAGATTTTTAAGAAATGAAAAATTAAATTTTACATCAAAATGTTGGAATGAAATTCAAAATTAAAACAAGAAACAAATCCAGAACAAAGCACAATATTGTTAGAACTATTAATAATGGTATATCTACTCTATTTCAAAATCTGTAAATATAAAACAATAACAAATCTGCAATTCTACTCAAATCAAATTTCATTTTAACAAAATTTAAAGTGGATGAAATCAATATTATCATAAAATCAAAAAAAAATAATACTCTTAACTTCAGCAAATCTATCAAAGATATTCTTTTTAAAAGCAACTCTCACTAATTTATTTAATTTGATTTCAATGAAGAAATATACAGCAACAAATAATTATGTTGTGATCACTTGGTACCAACAGATAGAAATCAAATATATAACAGAACAAACAAAATAAGCACCATCCATGCCTTTCAATGAACTCTTTGTAATATGAGATGAGGTGGGGTTTACCATCATTTTCATGAGTATTTCACTTACATCATGGCTGCCTGTATAACTGCAGGGAGAAAGCTCAAAACACCAGTGTGGCTATGCATTGCAGTGAAACCTAAACAATGGATGGAACTAACAAACCATAGGTGGTACTACGCTGAAATTCAGTGTAACATTGCACCCAAACCTTACTGCATGTAGAATTGTTCTTTACAGCGAAGTTGCCGTGCCCCTGGCGAGATTCGAACCCCGGACCTCTTGATCCGAAGCCAAACGCGCTACCCACTGCACTATCCTATCCCCTCTTTGTAATATGAGAAATTTAGCTACCTGATTGCAATACAGGTGATGCTAAAACAGAACCGCTACTTGTAGCTGTCCTTGGTTCAATTATCTCAGTTGAACAGAAGATGAAGTTCAGCAATGATTAGCATGGTTTATAATCAGATGGGTGACCTGCTTTAGGGTTGCGGAATCTAAGGATTTGAGTTTATGACCTTGATTTATGAGAACTTGTAGGCTTTGGACAGCATACATGAAACATCTTGGTTTGATTAAATTGGAACTTTATGAACACTCTTTTATGTTGATCTATCGAAATGAAGACAGAATAATTGTCAATGTAGCAAGATGATTAACAATTTCACTGAAGAAACTCATCAAAAAATTATCCTGTGAAAGACCCTGCATAATCCAAGTATACATATATATAAATAAACAATATCACAGAGTGTATTTGTTCTAAGAGTGGTTACCTTTTGCTGCAATTTTATTCCCACAGAGGTTATTCAAGATAAGGTTTTCAATTTGTTTTATTCGTAGTATGTTAAAATTATTGTTTGTCAGTGGTCATACAGTTTAACAAAGTGTCATACAGTGTGTCAATGTGTCACATAGTTGGTAAATGCGTCATACAGTGTGTCAATGTGTCACATAGTTGGTAAATGTGTCATACAGTGTGTCAGTGTGCCAGTTTGTCAATGCGTCATACAGGTACAGTTTGTCAATATGTCATACAGTTTGACCTCGTGTCATACAGTTTGTCAATGTGTTAAAAATAATTTTTTCATCTATGGTCTTTTACTTTCATTTGAGACAAAAAAGGCAAGATGTTGACAATTAAATCAAGCCAAAATAAATTGTTTAGAAGAAAATAACTTTGGCAGGTTGCATTGCAACAAAATCACATTTCAATACAACAATTATATAAAAAAATATGTAAGTTAAACCTTATATAACTATGGCCATTTTAAAACACCTGTGAATAGAAAATAATATTCTTTTTTTTAAGTGAAGTAACCTCTTTGCTTGTATTCATCCTGCATCAGATTCTGAAGCAACAGTTTGAACATACGCAACAGATAACAACTTCTTTATTGTGAACTGACACTGGATAACAACTTCTTTATTGAGAATACCAGTATTCATTGGATAACAACTTCCTTATTGTGAACTGACACTGGATAACAACTTGTTTATTGTGAATATTCATTGGATAAAAACTTCCTTATTGAGAACATACATGTGTTGTTCTCGTGTATGTTCCAAATAAAGACTAAGAAGTTGTTATCAAGTAAATGTTGCTTTTATTACGATTTTTTCAATTGAACAAATAACAAAATTATTTAACAAACAAAACAAAACAAACATAACAAACTTTCTGGATTTAACAGATTTTAACCTGGACTTGTTTTGTTTGCACATTTCATTGTTTATGAAAACATGGACATATTTACCTTCTTGAAATTATAGTCTATAGCTTAAATTCCCAACAGTGTAAATGTGATAAGCATATATCTCGATTTGTAAGTACGGTAATAGATTCATGATGACACGAGAAATGTAACCAAAATATCAGCAAGCTATTATGGGTGGGACGGGTAACTGAGGGTGGGTACTGTGTAGGACCCGGGTACCCATCACATTACCCGGACCTGTTATCAACTTATCATCATGTGACTAAATATAAAACATTTCAATTTGTTATTCTTTTATTACATGGTTGCAATGTATTTGAAGATTCCAACACAATATTAAAATCAATTGTCATTCATAATAAAATTTGATTGAAATAGCCATCAAGGGCGGATCAAGGATTTTTGAAAGGGGGGGGTCCCAAAAAAAAAAATTTCCACTCAGTGGGGGGGGGGGGGGGGGGGGGGGGGTCAGGACCCAAATCTTATACATGGATTTGAAAGGGGGGGGGGGGGGGGGTCCGGACCCCCAGGACCCCCCCCAGGATCCGCTAGTGGCCATGGATCTCTGTTTTAGCTTCTCTCTCCATATTTCCGCCTACCAGTTGATTAAATTATTACAAAGTCTTACAAATTAGATGTTGGAAATCGTCAAAACGGGTGTCCGGGTAGGGTAGGATATCAGGGGGTCGTGTACCCGGGTAGAAATATTCTACCCATCCCAGCCCTACATGCTATCCATTGGTTTGATAGCAGCTGATATCTTGTGTACACCCACTTGTGACAATCATTTATCTGTGGGAATTCAGAAGGCATTGAACATGTTGTGCCTATCCTTGGCACCAAATAGAACTGTTTTCTCTTTATCTAGTAACATTGTGTTATCCACATTGGCGTCTAGCTCTAGCAATGATCGTCATAATGACGAGAGCAATCATACTGACAAATTATAAAATATTTTATCAGATGACACAAGATAAAACAAACAAAATTGACTAATTCAAATTTCCTTCATTTTCATAGAAAACTAAACCTTAATATTCTTTATATATTCTTTGGATTCAAATTGATATACACGTCTAAAATATTCAGATATTTTAGATTTGACAACATAGCTATTTTGGACATGGCAGATGGAACTTTTGATGCTAAAAGTTTGTAAGAAATACTGTAGTATAAGGATGACAACTACACCCTTAAGGGGTGATAAGGTTCTTTCATTCCTGTCTTATAAGCTAAGCAATCTGCAATCTAGTTGCTCGTGAGGTGAGGTGAGTTGGTATTTAGCGCCGCTTTCAAGAGTATTTCACTTATACTGCTACACGGCTGCTAGTATTATGGCAGGGAGAAAGCCCGCAACGCCATGTGGCTATGCATTGCGGTGAAACCTGCGAACATCGGCTGGAACTAGCGAACCATGGGTGGTACTGCACTGAAATTCAGTGTAGCATTGCACCCAAACCTTACTGCGTGTAGAACAGTTCTCTACTGCAGACAAAGTTGCCGTGCCCCTGGCCGGATTCGAACCCCGGACCTCTTGATCCGAAGCCGAACGCGCTAACCACTGCGCTATCCCGCCCCCTGGTTGCTCGTTTTCACCCGCAGGGCATAACTAGCACCAGTCTCTATCACTAGCTAATTTAAGCCTTACTGTATTTCATCCCCTTTTCTGTACCAGCTTGTCAGTGTACTGCACCTGAACTTGATAGTCCAATCAGAAATGTCCTTACAAATCTACATCGTGGGACAAAAACCAACATGGTGACCTATAAGTTGCAGATTTGCTAAATATTATGCGAATGAAACGGTGGTGTTGATTCGCTTGGGCAGGGGAGGTAACTGGACGAACTTAAGGCCTGCTCTTTTAGATTAACCAAAGTGCTGTGCGGCTTGCACAACCTATTTCATGGGAACATGTTCTGAATGCCAAGAGCAGTGTTCAAAGCCAGTCCTTTCAATTCGCACAAGTACCGGACGTTTGGAACAAACTTCAGAAATCGAAAGAAGCAGGCCTTTATACTTGCCAGTGAGGATGCTGCAATCGAGCCATGATTGAACTGCGGCATCGCTTAAATAAGCTAGTGATGGAGAATGGCATGATTTGACGGGGCGTTGAGTGTTACATTGGGCACTTGCGTCCAAGGAAGCAAGGCGAGTTATAAGTGATCAGTATCTTAGCAACTCTCTTTAACAGACAGTTGTTCTCTTTACCTTGTAGATAAGTTGTCAAGAATTTGGCGAAATCAAACCCTAGACCTAGATCTGAAAATGAAGTAGCTACTGTACGATCCCCATGCCATCAGAAACAGAAGTCAAGATAATAAACTAGGATTGATTCCTGGCTTGTATAACAGTGTTGTCAATCTAAAATAAGTAGTTTTAGGTCTGTATGTTAGGATACGCTTGTTATCCTTGTTAATATCTTCACGCTATAATCACATCAACAACATTTACAAACGTTTCTCAACACAAAGCATGATGGGATAGGTCAGCTTCCTTTGCAAATACACGCTGATTTCTGGATGTCACGTAACTTGAAAGTGTCCCCTGAAATAAAATGAGTTCAAATGTTAAAAATACCCCAAAGCTAGATAATCAAATTTGTTTTACCTAAAATTTTGATATAAAGAATGGTCCCTCTGAAATTATTATTTTTAATGTCAAAAGCATCAACAGTACCTATTCAAATACAGTTGCAACTTCCCAATGCAAGGTATAACTCTTGCCAGTCTCCATTACTGGCTGATTTAGGCCTTGCAGTATTTCCTTAAGAAATCTGTGTTTAGAAATCTAGGCCCGCTATGCATTTCCAGTGCAGCGATTCACTGCCTCGCCACAAGAAAGCTAGAGAAATACCGCAAGGGTTAAATCAGCCAGTAATGCAGACTGGCAAGAGTTATGCCTTGCGTTTGGAAGTTGATACAGTTGATGGTGAATCAAAATGTCTTATGGTGTCATAAAATGACATTGAATTGGTTTATTTGTCAATGGGGTTATCTTATGTCTGAGAAATCCATATTTTCAAAGATCTCTTAGCACTTAGATAGTCGTAAGTGCCATACATTAACATTGGCTTATGACTATCTTAGCACTAAGACAACTTCGAAAATATGAACCCTGGCTTATTTGATGTTATTTCCGTTTTGTTTTGTTTCCTTTCTTCAAAATGAAAATGATATGCCTTGGTTGCAATTGGATATGTCAATAATTTTTCATGGTCCCGTGAATTTGAGAAAAGAAATATTTCTTGCATTGTCTCCCTTATACCATTAAATACATCTAAAGAAATCTCTTACTTTGTGGTGACGGTGGCGTAGTTGATTCTAAGTAGTCGCTTGCTATCCGAGTAAACAGCTCCTCTGGAAATAAGTATCAAAATATAAAATTAATTTCATTTTAATTTTTTTCACTAAATATTATAATCTAAAATCCTGCTTACTACGATACAATCTAGTAATACTAGCTGTTGTGTCCTATGTCCCATAAGTCAACATTAAGAAAATTACTGGTTGGGTCATATTCACCTGACCTTTGGTGAACTTTGTCCAACAACATCTTAAAGTTTATCCACAAAAAATAAGTAAAGTATAAAGTGTAAATAAATTTGAATCCTTATGCATTATACGATTTTAATAGATTAATAATATTATCTAATAATAAACAAAGCTTACTTATGTTTTCTCCAGTTTTACTTGATGTCTCGTATATCTCGGCCATACAATCTAAAAACAATAATAAAAAAAAAAAATTAGCAACATAATTTTTTGGGATTATTGGAATGTATTTGAAAAAGATTATTAAAATGACATGTTCCCTTAAGATTTAGTCATTTTGCCTTCAGTGTTTGTGCCGGATACTGCGTCTCTGCCGCAAGTCCCAACTTACACCAATCTCTAGAGCTGCAACGATACATTCGTATATTCGGTGAATCCAACCGTGGCAGTGTGTGAATCGTATTTAATATTCGTTACAATGAAAACCAAATATTTTCGATTTTTTTTTTTTTTACTATTCACAATAACATAATTATTGTGAACTCCATAGCACAGAAAAGTTTTCAAAATGCAGCAAGACTTAAATTAGCCAGTGATGGAGAGTGGCACAGATTATGACTTAAGGGGGAAGTTTTGTCTGCACGCGTTTGTTTTGACTAATTGCCCTTAAACACTGAAACTGTTGAAAAGTGTTATTTTAATTCAATACCCAAAGTATTGTGAGCTTTCTATCAAAGAAGTTGATGAAATGTATTTGAAAAATAATGTCACAAATAGTAAAACACCATTCTCTCTCCTATGAAGTTCAAAATGAGTGTACATGGTTTGGTAAAGTCATGGAAATTGTTTTTGTAATTCGAAATAATAAAATTTGTTCACATTAAAATGGCCGCCATGCAATTTTTGCTTTATACGCAACATCATTATAACCACTACCGATAATTGGTTTGTGTAATAAGATGTTTTAGCCTCTAAAGTAAATATAAATGGCCTAAACTATCATTATAAATGGGAAAAAAAAAACGTGCTACAGACCCTACTAAGAAAAAAAACGTTCTCAACTCACCATCTGCAAGAGCTTTAGCTGCTCTCTCATTGACTTTCCTCAAGACCGGGTCTTCCACAACAAGATCCTTCTTAGTACCACACAAGTAGATCTTACAACTCTGCAACGTAAACCCATGTAAACCTATTAGAACAGGGACTAGCAATAGCCCAACAAAGGTGAGTTGAGTTCAAGAGTATTTCACTTACATCACGGCTGCTAGTATTATTGCAGGGAGAAAGCCGGCAATGCTATGGTGGCTATGCATTGCGGTGAAACCTGCGAGCATCGGCTGGAATGAGCAAAATATGGGTGGTACTGAGCTGAAACAATATTCAAGTTGCAAGAGATAGGTAAACTTATATCTACCTCTTCATGGGTTCTCAACTCTCCAATCCAGAATCGAACCCGATCGAAACTAGACTTGTCCGTAAGATCAAAACACAAGATGGCCGCTCGAGCACCGCGGTAGTAAATCCTACTCATCGCTTCATATCTTTCACTACCTGCAGTGTCCTGGAATAAACGATAAAAATATCCAATATTGGAAAAAAAAATTAATTCTTCACCTGCTAGTCCTTGAAAAAAAAGACAGAACTAGAGGATGCTTATATTCATAAAAACAGACGTCTCCCCTTGCCCCAATTCAATTCCTGTTGAGAAAGTTTAAATCCCAAAAAGGTAGTATGCCAAATTTGGTGATGATAGGTTATGTGGTTTAAGACAAAAAGTTAAAATTGTTGCCATGGAAACAGAAAGGAATTAAATTTTATAAAGATGAGATTCACAAAAGGCACACCTACATGATATGGGGAGGCAGTATACGAAATTTGGTGAGGATTGGTCAGTAAATTAGGTGGTTGAGACATAAATATCAAAGTCAATTGCAGGATTTGAACCCACAGCCTCAGTGTCAAGGTCTCGGTGGCCGACTGGATAAACTGTTGGTACAGTCAGTGCAGGTACTTGTTGCCTCTTTCTGAGTGAGTGGGTTTAAATCCTACAAGGCACGCGTCAGGAACATGTATAAATGCAGTTAAAGATGCATTATCAGTTTTGCATGATATTTTATTTGGTTCTAAAATGTACCAAATTACAATAGGTGCTGGTGTATGTTATATCTTCTTGATCAAACTTTCATACTCACCCCTAAATGCTTAATTTATCAAATTTATGTTTCAATGAAAACCAAGGGACGGTCTCAAACATGTGTAGTAGCCGACAATTATTGCTCAATCTCACGTATATCGTACTCGTATTAATAAATATAAGATACCCACGGCAATTCAACACAGACGGTCAATGGGACCGACAGCGTGCTTTATGAGACAATAAAACATGCTCGTGATTTTAGACGTCAGTTAGAGCGTCGCTTAGCAAATGACGTCTACGACGGGAGCCGTCGGGAGGCATTAATATTTCCAAAATATAGTTTATACAAACAACGTAATATCTCCACGGTTTGTATATGCAAGCGAGTAACTGTTTAAGGGCATCTCATATAAGAAATAGAAGACTGCGCCCTTCGTGTTTTATGCTCCCTGCTATGTTTTATTCAACGATAAAGCCAACTCGTCTTCTATTTCTTAATTAAGACCTACTCTGTAGCAATTCTGTCTTCCTATCTACTTTATTAAAGTTTCCCAAATTACGTTTGACTTAATGGCTGCAGCAAACCAAGGTCCATCGTCTGGTTTTCAATCATGACGACGACTTTGAATGGTTGTATTTTAGTTATACTGACTGATTGACTTTAAACTGTTATTTTCGGTTAAAGTTGATAATTCTCAATTAAATTACACAAATTATAACATTGGACATGTGACCTCACCAACATGATTATGTCCCTGTAATTTGAACTCAAATATAACAAAGTTTCATGAAATTGGTCTTATTATTTACTTTTCAACCGTCAAATTATCCGAAATCTAACCAAAAGTATAAGCATGCACATAAAATTGTTAGAGTGAGTGAGTTATTGTTTGGGCAATATTGCAGCCATCAGCGGTGATAAATTTTTGGAAGTAATATTACATAACTTACCCATATTCCTAAAACAAGATGTTTGTTGCCAAGGTCAATCTTCTTCGCTCCAAAAGCAGCACCAATTGTCTACAGAATCAATGTACAATGTAAGTAAATTGTTCATCAGAAAGTTTACAACAAGACAATAAATATGTATGTAAATAAGATTTTCTAGATAAGGCTGGGCACACACTACATCTGATTTTTCTTGTGATGCGTTATGCCATAAGTTAAAAAAAAAAAGCAGTGTATTTTGCATAGGCCCACACTATGTCCGATGTGTCAATGCGATGTGATCCGATGCGATGAAAGTAGGTGCTGCACCTATTTAATCGCATCAAAAACGTAATCCGCATGGAGGATTCCCTTTCTCAGTAATATTTTACAGTTCTCGAGGGGGTTTCCCAAGAGATATATAGCACCTTAAATGAAATTTTTATAAAACGCAATATCTAATGCTCTTGCTTAACGTGTGTAGTGTGCGCGTAAAAACTCAACGCAACACATCAAGTGATAAAAAAAATCCGACGTAGTGTGCGTCCAGTCTTACAACATTTTTTATTGAGAACAGAAAAGACATTTCTGAGTCTTTATTATCTAATGAATGAGTAAGCAAAGCATTCTCCAAAACATTCTTGTCTGTTCACAATAAAGAAGTTGTTATCCAGCAAATCTAAATGTCCTACAAAGACTTGAAAATTATTCCGAAATAATATTTAGATTTATAGAAATTATCCTCTGAAAATTAACGATGATCTAACGAAATTAATTTTCTCGAATAATATTCTTAAATAGCGCTCCATCTTTTCTTCAATAACATTCACATTTTTAATTTGCTATGTAGAAAGTGAATCAAAGATATAAATGAGAATTGATTAAACTTGACACTTGTTCCGAGGAATTATAGTTCACATAGGGATAGGCATGTATTTAGTACCAGTTTAGCGCAAACAAGCCCAGTCAAATAACTGACCAATCACATCACAGTTTTTAAATGTCACTGTTTTGAAAGCATTTGGAACAGACAACTTTTAATTCCTTGGAAAACTGTCTATTTTAATCTGACTGTGAATAAGTTTAAATATATTACATTTTGATAGGGGACGACATCCCCACTGAATCGATCATGAATGTATCTCTCGACGACGCTCGTTTTCCCCGCGTATGCTTTCCCCAGCAGAACCACTTTGATATCAACTTTACTTCCTGCCATTGCTGGTCCTTAACATTCTAGACTACCTGAAAAATAAACATAATGTTTCACAGAATTATTTTTAAATAAATAGAGCCATTGGCTATGTAGCTCATCAGGAACTGCATTATTGCGTATCTAAGATTACAGATCTTAACAAATAGAGCCATTGTCTCTGTAGATAATCCTTTTGCATGCTTTATACTTTTAGTCGTAGATTATCATATAAACCAAAGGTCACAATTGTGATTGGCTAACTAGAACATAAGAACAGGAAGATTTTCTGGATTTTTTTATTAACAACTTCTTTAATGTGAAAATACACGACGTTTCGGAGTACATACTCACTCCTTCAACCTGAGGATTGAGTATGTACTCCGAAACGTCGTGTATTTTCTCATTAAAGGAGTTGTTATCCAGAAAATCTTCCTGTTCTTATGTATACCACTTCTAAATGCCCTTCAAAGACCTAACTAGAACATGCATTTATCTGGATCATCACACTGTTTGGAGAGAAACCCCAAGTGATACATGTTTGTGCAAGGCTATGGAAACTAAAATAAGACGGTAGACAACAAAGATTAATAAAAAAAATGAAGGTAAGTCGATAAATTTTAAGACAGAAATATCTAAATATAGACTCGATTTGCATTTCATAGTAAAAATTAGAGTAATCTTATCACCACGGAAATAGGTTATGCGAGGGTATGATTGTAAAAAGAAAAACTTTTAAAATCACTTATAAGGAGCACAAATAGACAAATTACTCACAATTTGGTTATAAGAAAACACTTTTTTTAAAAAGAAGACTGGCTTGAAATTTAATTCAACTGATCCTTGTGTTACTATCTATCTAAAAACAAATATAGACCACTTGTAAAAATATATCTATTTTGTAATGATCCAAAAATAATCAAATAAACAAATTTAAAGGAACATTTTTTCATGACATGTCAAGCCAGTTATTGATCATATTCTGATCTGATCGCATTATCTGGTGATGGTTAGTATAATCATGATTCATTCAGACGTATATCCAGCTTATTATTATTGATACAAACAAAGGCAATCATCTCACAAAGTTTTTCTTCTTTTCATGATTACTATCAGTATCGACGGTGACTCACTTCGATTTCGATATGACATTTTCGTTTCACAATAATTAATATCTCTCACGTTAGACCTTCTTATCAAAATGATAGGCTTCCTTTCCAGAATACTAAGTAAACAATATATACTTCCCCGTCCAACAAGGATTTATAAAAGTGTATTATTTTACCGTAAAACAAATTTAACCTGTAAACTGAAGAAGGCTATTTGTCGAGTCCAAGGGTGTTTTCCTGAAGTTATTACAAGGTTAGAGTTACCTCCCCTTGGATGTATTTTCATTTTTTCAAAAAGACTGGGATTAAAAACGGAGAAAAAATTGAATTTACTTTTTCTTGATCTTTGGACGATAATGTGGTGTTGCAAGATTATTTGATTTTAAGAAATCGGTTTACGTGCTGTTCTATCGAGTTTAATGGCTAAAAGTCAAACTTTTATATTTAAACATTATTTTTAATATTATAAAAATGTTCAAAGATAATATTGTTCAACGATATTTCTTACGTATTATTAGCCATTTATTTATAAAATCGCAAGGAGGTGGCATTATGTATCTGATTCTTAAAAAAAAATACTTATCACAATCTCATTAAATCAAACCATTCCTCCGTTCCCTTGGCTTATTTTTACATGTATAGATGACTGAGTGAAAAACCTTTATAAGGTCAGTCAAGGTTTTCATTTTAATGAGATTTATGTTTATCAGTTATTCTAAAAAGTATATTACTTAAAAAAGAGATTCATTTTATCATTACACTTTTGTATTTAAAACCTATGTCGCAATTCAAATTTGTGTGTGATTACTTTTTGGAATTAAAAACATCATACATTTTGACACATTCGGTTGAATTTAATTTCGGAAAAAAGCAACTTCACCTTTTTGATATCGTTAGAACTCCACACACCGTCAACCTTGCGAGGAGTTTACCACACGTGGATTCTTTCATCACTGTTTATTTCCTGTTGTTGCATCAACAGTGATCATCATCCATATTGCAACACGTGAGATACTTTTCTCATAGGTGTAATGCAGACATCAAAAAGGTAATGTCGTACGAAAATACTTGTCTAAGCTGTAAAAAGATAACCAAAGACGATGTTGTGTGGAGTTGTCCGGTTTTCGATCACTACACTGATCAGCTGACCAGCTGCTGACAGCTGTTTGACAATGTCAACACTAATTAATTTCTTTTACATTCATTTTATAATGGAGACATGTTCATTACTTGTGATTATGTGCAAGTTGATTATTGAAAAAGTCTGAAGTTATGCCTTGATTGTGATTTTCTAGTAATGAAATTAATTAAGTTTTTATTTTGGTGTAGAAGATACCCACGGCAATAAGACACAGGGGACCGACGGCGTGCTTTATGAGACAATAAAACATGCTCATGATTTTAGACGTCAGTCAGAGCCGTCGCCTAGCAAATGAAGACATATTTAACGTCACATTGATTGTTCAATGCTAGTGAATGTGTTCGGGTTGTAGTCAAAAAGGCCGAATGTCAAAAGGGCCGAGGACTGCATAGTCAAAAGGGCCGAAGGAAAAAGTCAAAAGGGCCGAGGTGAAAGTCAAAAGGGCCGAGCCATTTAGTCAAATGGGCCGTGTTCCAAGTCATAAGGGCCGAACCCAAAAAATACCAACATATAACATAGCAAAAATTTAGGTTTCATCTTAATTTGCCATTCCTATTCATGTGCCAAAACCTGCTTTAGTATCTTAACGAAAAGAAATGACTTCTTAATTTCCGTTTACACGTTTTGGCTTTATATTGTATGTAGATTTTAATTGTATTTTAGTATGGGTTTATTTTACTTTTTAAAGTCTCTCATAGAACATTAGAATGTATATATATTTTATAGTTATGTATGAATCCATTTTAATGAGGTGAGACGATAATAAAATATCTGTCTCTAATAAAGATATAGACCCAACACATAAAATGCGATCAACCATGAATACACGATTACTGATTGATTTAATTAATTAACACAGTCAATTGCTATAATACCTCGTTAGTAGCTATTAATGTAAACAATAACGGGATTAATTGATAATTGCTTGTGTAAACATTGGTCGCAACTACCCGCATGTTGATTTCTCCTTTCTGTCTTCTTGGACACCGTACAAGGGAACGGAATGTTGGGAATAATATCCTTCCTTGCTAAGTTTCTTAATTTTAAAAGGGTGATTGTGTTTAATAATAACAACAACTGTGACGTACATTGAGTATATAAAAATATAAAATATATATATATATATTTCACCAAACACACACACATCTTTCCAAGAATTCGATGTCACAATATTACCTCTCATATGCATCCATATATATGTATATGTTTAAAATAATAAAAAATATAATTATAATACCCGGTATATAAATTTATCATATTTATATTTTATTTATCAGTAGTGTGACCTGTGACAAAGAACTGTGAAATGTGACAAATGAGAGTTTCACATACATCATGGTCTCATTGACTATTAATATGAATATGAGTCTAAAAATAAAACATTAGAGACTAATACATTTGTTTGTTTTTGGTTATACGAGTGCATAAACGGTGGAACAATTACAGTCACTAGTCATAAATATAATAATTTTGGAATTGATTGGGATCACTTGGCTAAGTAAAGATATTACAACTATCAACTGTAGGTTGAATACAATGAATATATAATAATTTTTATTTTCGGCCCTTATGACTATTTACTTCGGCCCTTCTGACTTTTTCACTCGGCCCTTTTGACTTTTTTTATCGGCCTTTTCACCCTTCAGCCCATTTGACCAGATCCCATGTGTTCTACTTCGGGAGACTTTAATATTTTTGAAAAATAGTTTTTACAAACAACATAATTTCTCCACGGTTTTTTAATATAAAAGCAAGTTACTGTTAAAGGGCATCTCATATAAGAAATAGAAGACTCGTTGTTGTGCTTTATCGTAGAATAAAACATAGCAGAGAGCATAAAACACGAAGGGCTGCGCCCTTCGTGTTTTATGCTCCCTGCTATGTTTTATTCAACGATAAAACACGCCAACTCGTCTTCTATTTCCTAAGTACAGTACTCATGTATAAATTTATGTTTTGTGTGTTATGTTCTGATTATGATTTTCCATTCAAATTAGCATATGATATGATATTTCTTAATATTTTTGGGCAAAAGAAAAATAATTACTTGTTTAACTTTGGGAGGGTAGGAGAAAAAAAGAAGCAACTATATGCTCTTGCGAGTTGTGTGGATGAAAAGTTGTGTTTTCAGGTTAAAAAAGGAGGGTTCTATCGGGGTATTTTCTGTGGAAACGAAATTCGGGAGGATATTCCTGTTTACACATCTATGTTATTGATACATGATTAAAACACGCTAAAATTGAAAGAAACTAATGAAGGTAACATGTTGCTTAATTTATATTTCACCACTTGATAAACACAAGCGCACATTTGTTGAAAAATAAAACAATGAGAACTGAAGCCATTCATTGGCGCTGCGATTTGGGAAAACTACGCTACAGCATAACAGCAACATGTTTGTTAGTTTTATTACATGTTATGTGTTACGATGTGAATACTCTGTCAGTGTATGTCTTTAGTTATCAAAAGTTGCAAAATTGGGTACATGATAGAGTAAAGTCCGCCAATTTCGTCCAGTCCTGATATTTCGTCCTGAGTTTTCCAAAAAGGCGAATTTACAGCCTGTCCTACCCTCAAATCGTTGTCTCGTTTGTTATTTTTCTTACTAAGAATAGCAGTCAATTGATATTAGTCACATGGTACATACAGCATTGTTGAATGGTTGATACAACATGACGAAGCTGTTATGTCACGATCTTCCAGCCCGCAAGACTTGAAAACGACATAAACAGGTGGACGAAATTATAATACAGTGTCTCCAATACTTAAATCTGTGTGGACGAAATTACGAGATTGGTGGACGAAATAACACGACGCATACCCTTGCTTTTACGCTATTTTATTCATAAGAGTTACCCCCCTTAGAATATCAGCCAATCATTTTTCTTATAACAAAGACTCTTTGCCTCGGGCTGATTGTTGACCAAGAAGTGCCGAGTGAAGCCAGTGAGGGTTAGAATGCCGGCAAGCGAGGTCACCGTAAAAGTGGACGAAATATGAGGACTTTACTCTATAGCATGTTTTCATTTCACGTAATGCAAATTATCCAAGATGGCGACAGAACTCTACCTTTAAGCACACAGGCACAACATTAATTTAAAAGATTCAGTTTGTCACTAAATTTGGCAACATATTCTATGGGGTGGAAATCTGAGAAGCATTTTTTTCAAATCCCCCAAAAAATCATTAACAAAATCTATATTTATCACTAATATCCAAAATTTCTTTGTACAATATTTGAATATACTTCTAAATATATTCTGTTTCAATTACTACAGAAGGTAATAAAGGCAACCCCATTAGGTCACATTGGGTATATAATATTAATTAAAACATTTTTAGACTGACAATTTAAATGTTAAAGAATTATTCACTCAATGACTTTCAGCTACATTAATGTTTGAAGTTTTGTTTAAAACACTTTAGCACTGAAACTTTTTCTGATGGGTTAATGGCATGCTGTCTGGCGTCCGTAAACTTTGCGCTTTTTGACATCTTCTCAAGAACCACAAGCTTTAGAGAACTGAAATCTTGTGTACAGACTTCTTGGCCAAATGCCTCAAAGGGGGTTATGAATTGTAGACTTGGTGAATAAGGGCCACAGGGGCCACGCCCTAAAAATTTATTTTCATTTTCTCTCGAGGACAAAAAGGTCTAGAGAGCTGAAATGTTGTGTACATACTCCTAGGCAATTGAGATTGTAAATTGTAGATTTGGTGCCTATATGGCCCCAAATAAGGGCCACGGGAGCCATGGCATGACTAAAAAACCTAATTATGTCTTCTTTTTGTAAAAATTAAATAGTCAAGGACTATTAGTCAAAAGACATGGACAACCCGGAAAAAAATAGTAGAAAGCTGATTTTTTTCTGAAGACCGTAAAAATATCTTACTTATATCAAAGGCACCAAGTTCTGCAAATTCTAGCTGGTGGTTTTTTCAAAATGGCCGCCATTTCCAAGATGGCCACCAGCGTTTCAGTTAATTATTAAATTATTTTTAAGTTTTTCATGTCATGTCATATATCAAATGAAAGCCTTCTTCAAATGGAATCTCACATTCTTACTTATATCAAAGGCACCAAGTTCTGCAAATTCTAGCTGGTGGTTTTTTCAAAATGGCCGCCATTTCCAAGATGGCCACCAGCGTTTCAGTAAATTATTTAATTATTTTTAAGTTTTTCATGTCATGTCATATATCAAATGAAAGCCCTCTTCAAATGGAATCTCACATGGGGTAATTAGTGTATCCATTAATGGAGAAGAAAAAAAAAGCCAGCTATAGATTTTGATGACTCTGTGGTTCCCATATAAAGGCAATCTCATTTAAATCAGATTGAATGTTGTAACACTCGCACCTTGTTGATCTAAAAACTGCACAATAGAGGTCATGTCAGGTGACCTCCAGCCAATCAGCGACGAGGCGAAAAAAGTTTCAGGCTTTTGACTGATTTGAGATGACATACGAAACACCACATTCAATGTCGTATCTCTGATTGGCTGAAATCATTTTATGGTGAAAGTTCACAGTGAAGGTCACAAAAAAATTAACCTCTGAGGGTGGCACACTGTTCAATTAGAGTTTAACTTTGATCTAATTTAAATGAGATTGATATAAAGGCAACAAGTTCTACTATTTTGTGTCTTATAATTCTTTATGACATGCAGTAAAATGCTGTAATCTTTTATACAGACTCCTTTGGCAGAGGGGGATTTTGAAAAGTAGTTTTGACGTTTGATTGCCTCCAACAAAGGCTAACCTTATTTTCTTTCAAAATGTTGGCTGAGCTTCAATTATGACAATTATTGTATCATATATCTTTTATTGTAAACAAATAAAACATTCTGATATGCAATATATCGCTTATGATATCAATACAATATAATGATTATCTATTGTGGACAAAAAGAGCTAGCCTGTTTGGGCGGTCCAACTATTAAATACTGAGTAAATAAATAAATGTGACAAAGCTTGGACAAACAATCCATTAACTTTTCTATGGAAGTCCAGACACCCCATTGTGCTTTAATCAACTTGTCTGGGTAGCTGATACCTATATAATAAGCCATATCGAGGAATTTGATACACCCTCCCTTGGGTAATGACCTAGGATAGCAATAAACAAAATGGACGATCAAGGGGAGATAATTCAGTCATTGTCATGCAATGCCACATCTCCTTAGATACACAAACTTTTGTTACTGAGGAAAATAGAGTATTTATGACAAGATTTGAATAAATATTTGTATGTCCAAATTTGTATGCATCTTGCCATAAGACTATACACCGGACAATGATTTGCAGGTGCATATGTACTACAGGGGTTGGTTTGGGTTTAAACTTATTTTATTCATAAGGGTTATAAACTATTGATTTTTGCACATTTACCCCCTACAATGTATCGAGGCTGATAAGTGTGCTGTATATTTGTCCGCCCAAATTGGTTTATGTTTTGCAATTGATTTTATTTGATAAAGGGTGAGAGAGGTGCAATAACCTAACCTGTTATCCCTGGTCTAGTTTCTGTTTGGGTGACAGCCCTACCTTTATATTCTTACAAATCGTTAGGTAGTGGTACCATCCAATATCCGTTAGTGGATTCAGAACTGTAGACAAGACTATTTTATTTTTCTGAATTTCTTTGAAAGTCTATGCAGTCTTTGAAGGGCATTTAGAAGTGGAAAATGGCATTTAGCAGTTTCTGTTTCTTACGTGATACCGTTTTCAATGATTACGGATAATCAGATTATGTAATTGGCTGTTTTACCCTCTTATGCCCCTATTTCACTACGAACCGAATTGTCACGGATCATCACGAAAGAGAAGATTTTCAAATTCATGAATATTCATAGACATTTCGTTATTATTTCTTGGAATTTGTAATTGTTCGTAGATAAAACAGATTTGGCAATATTCCTCCTATAAGTGGCATTCGTGAACAAATTTTGATTTGTTCAAAAATTTTCACATATCAACTTCGACTTTTTAATTCGTACCTGTTTCGTAGGGTTTCAGCATGAAAATCTAGGAATTTTCGTACAAGTGAAATTGCTGTTCACGAATTTTGCCGACTGTTTAAGAATTTATCCAATCACCTATGTGGTTATTCGTGATAATTCAGCTTGTAGTGAAATAGGGGCATTAGATAGATAAACTTCTTAAACTTTCATTATAAACGGCAATTTTTTAATATGAAAAAGCAAAAAACATGCCTTTAATCCTGATTTTGCCATCTCATGATATTTTAGGATAGTGGCCAGTTCCGGAATATTCATTTTCTTAAATAGTTGTGATTCCTATATTGAACACTCAGAATGGTTTTCCAATCTTGATTCAGCAGCAACAGTGTTAAAGGGGCAGTAGCACGTTTTTTCGCTCAAATAAGTTGATGAAATGTATTTGAAAATAATGTCACTAATAGTTAAACACCCTTCCCTCTTCGGAAATCAAGTTAAAAAGTGAGTGTACATGGTTTGGTAAAGCCATAGGAATAGTTTTTGTCATTTGAAATAATAAAATGTGTTCACAATAAAATGGCCGCCATGCAATTTTTGCTTTATGTATATGCAACACCGTTATTACCACTACGGATAATTGGTTTATTTCATAAGATGTTTAACTCTCTTAACTAAATATAAATGAAATAAACTCTCATTATAAATGGGAAATTTAAAAAAATAAAATTTGCAAAATGTGCTACTGCCCCTTTACATGTCAAGCTTTCAAATAATATGTTGGCATTCAATACTTTTTGCATAACATCGTCACTAGGAAATATTGCAATTTCTTCGAAGAGATTGACAATTCCTCAGGTTTTTTTTTCCATATCTATGATATCTTAATTGTTTCAATGACTTATGTCATATATTCTTTACCAGGATACATAAATATTTAGTGATCCTGACTGGGTCTCAGTATTTATTGCTTTGTTAATTTGGAAATATTGTTTGTAGTATATGAGGTATTAAGTATTGTTTTTATATGAGGCTTGATATTTTTTAATTGTGTGATATAGTTGTCAATGGTTAATAAAGAAAGATTGATTGTGATTGTGATGAATTTATAACCCTCAATAACCTTGAAGGGATATGTATAATGATCACTATTCAAAATCTGAGTTGAGGTGAGTTGAGGTTTAACGCCTCTTTCAAGAGTATTTCACTTATATCGCGGCTGTTAGTATTATGGCAGGGAGAAAGCTCCCAATGTCATGGTGGCTATGCATTGCGGTGAAACCTGCGTGCAAAAGCTGGAACTAGTGAACCATGGGTGGTACTGCACTGAAATTCATGGTAGCATTGCACCAGATCTTGCTGTGTGTAGAATACAGCAGACAAAGTTGTTGAGCCTCTTGATCTAAAGCTAAATGGATAACGAGGTCACGTGACACTAACCGGGAGCCTGCAACACAACTGCTGTCAGCAAATTCATATCCAACTTCCAAATGCAAGGCATAACTCTTGCCAGTCTCCATTACTGGCTGATTTAGGCCTTGCAGTATTTCCTTAAAAAAGCTGTGCTTAGAAATCCAGGCCGGCTATGCATTTCTGGTGCAGCGATTCACTATCTAGGCACAACAAAGCGAGGGAAATACCGCAAGGCTTAAATCAGCCAGTAATGCAGACTGGCAAGAGTTATGCCTTGTGTTTGGAAGTTGATTCATATCCAAAACGAACTCGTCTCAATTGGGAATTCGTAATCAAAACAAACTCGTTCCAAAAATTGTTTGACACCAGATAACCCTAGTTAATCTTGCATTTTATATAGTTGGTCGTGGAATATTTGAAGTAAAATTAATGAGAGGTTTTCAGAGTTCAAAGAAACAAAGTAAGCGTAAAGTGAATTTATTGTTTAGTTATTATATTTTACAACCTTGTACTTGATTACCTTGTCAATGTTGCTCAAAGTTTCTTTCTTTCTTGTATTCATATAAGGAAACTAAGATAGGGAGACCTATTACATACATGAAAAGTCAAGTTTAAAGAACCAACATATTCAAGTTTATTGTTTGTCCAAACACTTGAACTATAAATATACATAGATAAGTTGAATTGGCAAATATTTAGACAAGATCGTTTAGTTGCTCTAAGAGAATAAAAAGAAACAATTTTTATTTGCTTGATGTAAGTATAATAAATTTATGAGAGAACTTGTTTTTAAAGGCACTGTAGCACATTTTTTGCATATTTGTTTTTCTCAAATTTCTCAAGTTTATACAATATTTCCTTACGTAAGATTATAAAACATGTCATTACATGACCATAGAAATACATATCAATTGCAGTTATGCCTAAATGTTGCTGTTTTCAGTAATTCAGTTTTACTAGTGTTAAAGTCTCGCATTGCTTGTTTCGGTGTTTCTCGTTGTAAAGATGATTGTCTGAACATTTTTAGGATCTATTATTAGTTGTCTTTGATTGGTATTCCAAGATAAGAGATGATGAAAAATATAAAGAATTTTTATGGATAGTCAACTTCTTTATTTTATTAATCTAACATTTCACATAGATTCTATTGTCATTGTCAAGTTGTTGTGGGGAAGTCAAAATAAAATTAGGTCTATCATTTTATTCATAGAGCTCTTAACTTTGAGAGTATCTATTACCAAAACTCTTCACAATCTTTCAACTAAAATTGATTTCAGATAAGCTAAAAACCACAGGGGTAAAAAACAATCAAGACTGTCTTGTGAACATTATATTGAAGACATTGTGTATTTATTGTGTATTTATTGTGTATTTATTGTGTACTAGCACAGTATGTAATCCAGGCTCTATTGTGAAGTGTTTTTATACCACTAAACCCAGAAAACAACAATAAACGTGGTGTATGCGACACTTGACAACAATGGCATTGTCATTCCACCATTGTTGTTGGAGAGAAGTAGATATATATAGAGGAACTGCAGCATGAAATGGAATTGGAAATGTCTATCGTTAGTTCTTTGTTCGAGTATGACTTGTTTTTCTAACCGTCAGCGGGCAACATCAATTTAAACAAGTTATTTTTATACAGGTAGTAAGGGTTTTTATTAATTCATAAGATAACAGGGTGTAAGACTTTTACAGGCAGGGAGAAGCAGTCTGTTAAAAGGAGGGTTCTATCGGGGTATTTTTTGTGGAAACGAAATTGGAGAGGATATTCCTGTTTACACACATATGTTATTAATACATGATTAAAACGCAGTCAAATTGAAAGATACTAATGAAGGTAATATTTTGATGACTTTATATTTCACAACTTGATCAACATAAGCACACATTTGTTGAAAAATAAAAACAATGGGAACTGAAGCCATTCATAGGCGCTCAAGCGGGGAAAACTTCACAACTTCCCAACAGGATATTGTTTATTAGTTTTACGATAAGTTGTGTGTTACTTTGTGAATATTCTATCAGTGAAATGTTTTATTATTAAAAAACTATAAAATAGGGTTAAATATAGCATGTTTAGGTTTCACGAAATGCCAAGAAACCAAGATGGCGCATGCTGCCGATAGATCGGTGATAGAACTGTCCCTTTAAGCAGTGTGTTAAGATTGAAATATAATGAATTTGACTCTTCGTAGCCGGGTAATTACATTTGCACAGGTGGGGAAGTTTCCCCTGTACCTGGCTATTGTACCATTGTGTTTCATAAAATTTTATTTGGTTTTAATACGTTCCAACACACCATATGTGCTGTTTATAGTACAAACAAATTCACTAAGCGTCCATATTCATCCCCAATAGCCAAACATATAATAATTACTAGTTTCCAATTAATATCGAGTAGCATCATTATGCATGTGCAGAAACGGAAAGTGCACGTCCTATTTACATGCACAATAGTTATATGACCTATTGGACACTATCAACCCAAATTTGGTATTTTTTCTGGTTTAAATAAGATTCCAAAATTACGTTTAACTCAGTGGCGCACGCCACACGCGGTGCATTGTCCGGTTTTTGATCGATACTTTTACCGTCATATCGTCAATATACTAAGTTGAGTATCATCAAAATGGTATTTTTCGGTAACAGTTGGTACTTCTCGATAAAATAAGACCATTTATAACGTTTGGCATATTTGACCCCCAACAACACAATGGATGTACCTTTAATGAAACCTTGAACCATAGTATAATTATACAGGATATTATATGAGTGTCTATGTCAAACTATGTTTACAACACGAGTTCCTGAATATCAGTATTTTCAAAGGGAGAGCGATATCAACTGATATTCAGGCGTCGGTGTTGTAATATAGAATGACATAGACAAAAATATAATGCTCTATTTATTACATGAAATATAATATAAAGATAAATGTGTTAAAATTCATTATCTTGTATAGGGTGGCAACCTGTCGGTGCCCCATTTAGAATGCAACGTCATAGACAAAGCGTGACATCATAACATTATTTATGACGTCATATCACTATGACAAAGTGATATTTTGCCCTAGGGCATTGTATGAAAAATAACCCTGATATAATTGCCATTGTAATAAAATATAATAAGTTCAGATTGCCCTTATGCTTTTTGGGGCCACTAACTGTAATATTTGGATAATCATGTACAGTTTGTTCATGTTATGGTGCTTTAAACACTTTTGAACTTAAGTTCAAAATACTGTAATAGACTGGCATACAGTGAGTAAACTTCCCCCTTAATTCATGCCAGTGTCTATCACTGGTCTAATTTAAACCTTGCTGCATTTTTTCAGCTTTTCTGTGCCATCATAGCATATTTACTGCCTTAGTGTGTAAGTTTTTAGTAAGGTAAATTACATTTATATAAACATAACCAAAAACAAACAAAGATTTGTTTATATATACGGATATATATTTCCATACTCAAAATGACATCAACCCTGTAAATCTCTGTTTGACAAATATTTAAGAAAAAAATTAGTATCAAATTTTGACAAGTAAAGACAGCCAAGGTGTCCAGGATTTGGAAGGTCGATATTTTCTAATGTATGTTGATCGGTAGAGTGTATTGAGGACTCGTGCTGATAAACCACTTAGACGTAACCGGGGAATGTAACGCAGTGATTAGCACTGACTGATCATATCTTCTCTCAACAACCATACCAAGCTTTAATCTTTTCGTCAGCAGTCTAAATTCTTTATTTAGAGCTCTACCGCCTTGAAGACAGTCTATGTTATGACCTTTAGTGAAAAATGTCAGATCAGCAAATTTGTTTAAAATGTTTTTGTTCTTTTTAAAATTTAATATATAGAGGATATCTGTCTTTTCTTGACTAATACCATGTTTATCTCATCGAGTGAGGTAGAAAGGTTATATTTTCACGAGTGGCGCAGCCACGAGTGAAAATATATAGCTTTTCTACCTCACGAGATGAGATAAACATGGTATTTGTCAAGAATTGACGGATATTCTATTTATTATATGATATTACCCATGTAATTACGTCCGAAAAGGGTCGTTTTCACGCCAAGCGACGGCAAGGAACAGCCCGTCACCACAGCAACACTGTGACGTCATAAGCCAATTCGCCGCGTGAGACCATTGTTTTATGACGTCAAATTATTTCAGTCACCGTTCGCAGTGAAAATATAAGTTATTTTCACTGTAGCTTGATAGACAGTTTATTTCACTGATAAATCCCAGTATTTCACTGCTCGTCATATAATAAAATATTAAATTTAATTTAATATTTAATATTTAATATTTAAAAATATAATTTGCCTGGCCTATTAAGTGTATTGGTTTTTTTTCAAATAATAAAAAATTTGTTCATTAGGTCCAGCAAAATTAAAGGTCCATCCATTGTGTTGTTGGGGGTCACATATTCCAAACGTTATAAATGGTGTAACTTTATCGAGAAGTACCGACTGTTACTAAAAACTACCATTTTGATGATAATCGACTTAGTATATTGATGATATGAAGGTAAAAGTAGTGATTTCTGATCCAAAACCGCACAATGCACCGTGTGTGGCTCGCGCCAATGAGTCAAACGTAATTTTGGAATCTTATTTACAACACACAAAATGACAAATTGGGTTGATAATGTTGAATAGGTCGTATAACTACTGTGCATGTAAATTGAACGTGCAGTTTCGGTTTCTGCACATGCAAAATGATGTTACTCGATTTTAATTGGAAACTAGTAATTATTATATGTTAGGTGATCGGGGAAGAATATGCAAGCTGAGTGAATTTGTTTGTATTGTAAACAGCACTTATGGTGAGTTGGGACGCATTAAAGGCGCTGTAGCACGTTTTTTTCAAATTTTATTTTTTTCAAATTTCCCATTTATAATGATATTTTATGTCATTTATATTTACTTTAGAGGGTAAAACATCTTATTACACAAACCAATTATCCGTAGTGGTAATAAAGGTGTTGCGTATAAAGCAAAAATTGCATGGCGGCCATTTTATTGTGAACACATTTTATTATTTCGAATGACAAAAACGATAGCCGTGGCTTTACGGAACCATGTACACTCATTTGTAACTTGACTTTCCGAAGAGAGAAGGTTGTTTTACTATTGGTGACATTATTTTTCAAATACATTTCATCGACTTATTTGAGAGAAAAAACGTGCTACAGCGCCTTTAAAGCCAAAATATTTTTTAAGAAACACAATGGATGCACCTTTAATATTTTGGATTAAAGCGTATGTAATTTTTAGGGAAAAATGATGACGAAAAATTATTGTTTGCTAAATGCAACTTTGCTCTTGTGTGTATGAAATATGTTCAAGCAAGCAAAACAGGCACAACATTACGAAATCATTTTTTTTTTTATTCAGGCGATAAAACTGGCAACACTTTTAATTGGGAGGGAAAATTTGGCAACATTTTTATTTTGGAGAGATTCCGAGTAGCATTTTTTTTCAAAATTGTTCAAAATCTTGGTAGGAGAATCCGTAAACCAACTAAATTTGTTTTCTGCCTAATGTACATTTTGTCCAATTAGATTCCTTTTTTAGGGTCTGGGGGCCAAGACAATATCATGTAGTTATTAATCACACCATAAGTACTCTTGAAGGAAAGTGCCACCATAGGCATGAATTATCAAGTAGTGTTATAATTTAATTCACAAGTACATGTGAAGTTAAGTGTCACTAGTAGACGTAAACAGTCACGTGTCAGATTCCCTTTTCTCTTACCCAGGTATTTGAGAGGTACTTCAAGTGGAAAATCTACCTGAGGTTACATATAGACTGTAGTCAGTCTCTGGAGTCACTAAACTTAAAGTTCATTTAAGGATAATCAGGAATTTGGAAAAGTAGGCCTATTTTGCACATTGGGTGAAAAAATGACCCATTGAAATTTTGCTACAAATGGGAATGGTCCATTTAAAATTCTGAAAATGACCGAAAGCCCTAAAAATGGCCCAAAATCAAAGGTGTCAAAGGTGTCTTTCCCAAACCCTGAGTTAACCCTCAACTTGCTATGTTTCATATTAACCCTTAAGCTCCAATGGCGGTATTGTCAGTCAGCGATTCTACTGTCTAATTGACTTTAAGTTTCTCATCGGTAATGGCCGACTAAGAGAAAAACGAAGTCACCTTTCCTGACTTTGTCTGTGGGGATATATAAATGCACTATTTCCATCCTGCACTAACCCGGGATCTGCAAGCTAAGGGTTATGTGCCCTTTCTCTTACAGTCTTACCTAAATGGTTGGAATCCCGCCAGGGGCATGGCAATTTTGTCTGCAGTAGAGAACTGCTCTACACGAAGGAAGGTTTGAGGCAATGCTACACTGATTTCAGCGTAGTACCACCCATGGTTCGCTAGTTCCAGACGATGCTCGCAGGTTTCACCGCAATACATAGCCACATGGCGTTGCAGGCTTTCCCCCTGCAATAATACT
This sequence comes from Gibbula magus, assembly GCA_936450465.1. NCBI lineage: Eukaryota > Metazoa > Mollusca > Gastropoda > Trochida > Trochidae > Gibbula > Gibbula magus. The sequence continues at coordinate 27,105,991 of OW388303.1, forward strand.
AGCAGCCGCGGTATAAGTGAAATACTCTCACCTCACCTCACCTCTTACCTAGATATAATATAGAAGTAAAAAATGTAGTAAGTCTGATAAATGATTATTTCGCAGTCTTCAGATTATTCAGAGTCATTATTTTTTAACCCAGACAAAATCTAGCCTGTAATTAGTCTCATGAATAAATATTTCCCCTTCATAATGGTACACACACTTGTCTGCAGCAGAGAAAGTTCTACATGTAATAAGTTTTAGGGCAATGCTACACTGAATTTCTGGACAGTACCACCCATGGTTAGCTTGTTTCAGCCAATGCTTGCAGGTTTCATGCAAAGCAGTGTATTAAATAAGCTTGAAAAGTCGTCAGCCCAAAATGATCTTTTGTCAGTTTAGTGGCAAAATTCAGAAAAACCTCAGAAAGTTACGAGTCCAGTCCAAAAATTACCAGGTTTAGCCTGGCGGACAGGTTTATTTCATACGCTGTGGATATCCATATGATCATGCTGCGGGCTTTTATTTTGCAATAATTCTAATCACTTAATATACCGGTAAGTGAAATACTCTTGAAAAGGATATCAAATCTCAAATCACCCCAGGGAGTTGGATAGCCTGTTCTACTTTGGAGTGAAAGGGGCTTGGCAAATATGTGTGCTTTAGAGAAAAATAAGGCTTTAGAAATGAAAAAATAAAGTTCTAAAAATAAAAAAAATATTTAAAAAAAAAATATTTAAAAAAATTAAAAATAAAAAATAAAATAAAACCAAATAAAACCAAAAAATTTAAAAATGAAAAAATAAATTTTAAAAATTATTTCTTATACACAGCCATACCCAAGCATACATACCATTAACAAACTAGATCATACTTTTCATCTATCAAATTTCTATATTGCCCATTTCCTTTCAAAGACTTAAATACCAAGAGACAGTCTAAGAAATCCTTTCTTTCTCTTATAGATACTGAAGTGTGGCAACAAATGGAAAATCGACCCGTGGCAGTCGTTGTTAGCACAACAATGGGGGCATGAGAGTTAGCCTGGGAGTGAGGACGGTCTTCGTAAAACGACAGCGAGGTGAATTGTGGTGGCCGGTGAATCGTTTCTGTCCCACTGTGGAAGATAACAGGCTTTGTGGATTGTTCTCAAGTTCACAGCTTATAGATAAACTGATCACGGATTTGCGTTTCAAGTCCTTATGGATTAAACGCCAGGGAAAAGTGTCAAGTGCGTTTTCTGCTCAAAACTTTGAGTTTAGAGATTCCAAATCTGGATTTAATTCCGGATATTCCAATGGAGGAAACGTGAGGAGTGAAATTTTGTTTCAGAATTCCCCAAAAGGAAAAAAATTGGATTATTTATTCAACTGGAAAGAAAATTGTTGTGTAAAGCGTCGCACTCTGTCGAAGCTACGAGGGAAATATCGGGATTACTTACAAGGGATTTGTAAAAGAGAGTTTCACTCAACTGCAATCATGGCGAAAAGTAAATTTGAGTATGTGAAACAGTTTGAGGTGGAAGATCGGTGTATGCCAAATTGCTGGATTGTTATTCGGATAGACGGCAAAAGTTTTCACAGGTACGCACATTTAACATTTATACTTTTGTTTTTGAATGATCTTGATAATGATTTTAATTATTTTGAGACTATTATAGCGGGTGGCAGTAACCTATGTTAACTAAATTGTGAAAGGTATGAGTGTTAAAGCTGTGGATCAAATAAATGATTCACAATGGTACGGGATACTTATGATAAAGCGGGGGGGGGGGGGGGGGGGGGGGAGGGGGGATGTATCCTCAAAACACAGGTATAACACTGATGAGCGGTTCAACATTTAATTATCAGTGTTTTACCTGTGTTTTGACGGTACACCCCCTCTTTTATCGTTGTTTATGAAACGTTTAGAATAAATGGTGCATTATATGACATTTTGATCATTAAATCATGTAAATGCACCTCAAGTGATATATATCACAAAAAATGTTTTTCAAATGTTTAACCCTTTTGTGTGCCTCCTTGAAAATTCTGGGATACCAAATAAACCAGTAATCTCAGATTATTAATTTGTTATTTGAGTTACGATTCCTATAAATTAGCCACTCAAAATGGACCAATAATCAATCAGCTATAGTGATGAAATTAAGGCAATCAGATCTTGAAAATGTAGATTTTGAAAAATTTCAAAATGAAAGCGATTTGTCATAATTATGTAAGTATGATAAATGATAAACTCCACTTATATAAAGTCTGTAGAAGGAGGTTGTTGATAGCTTGTATATCTCTGATATCGATAGCACCTGTATATCGTCAATACCTGTGATTGAATAGGTTTCACAGGTGAGTGAATATTGGGACACCACTCAGCAAAATTGCCTCTCATAGCTTTATAGTAGGCAGTAGATCTTTGTTGGATTAACCTTTGACCCTTTATCGTCTGATGCAGGTATATAAAGATTATTACACGAACAGGTGTATCATACTGTCTCATTTCAGCAGGATTTATCTGATAGATTTTTTATATAGCCCTTAAAGTGAGGGTTCTATTAGACTATTTTTTTAGTGGGAAACAAATTTGAGGGGACATTTTTGTTTACACATACTATTATTCATTTAAGGTTTTTGTCATGAAGGCTTCACCTGTCTTCGATGTAAACAATCGGCGAATCGCGAACTGTTTTACATTAGTACCATAACTACTCATTTTCATGACAATAACCTATAGTCTTGTTGATTCCTTATACCTAGAAGCATTCAACAAAAGTATTTTAACTTCAATTCAAAAGTATTTTAACTTCGATTCATGTAAAGTACGGACAGTAAACAGTAAAAACATTACTCACCGAAACAGGAGAACTTTCTTCGAACGCCATTTTTTGATGTGTGCATTTCCGGCATCGACCGAGTATTCACGGAAATTGCCGATGTCTTTTCTGATATCGATGTTGTTCCTTCCGAAATCGGACTGTCTGTTTCTGTAATTACCGTAGATTCACCTATATTGCTGCGATTGTTTCGAGAATGGAAGCATTTTCTTCCGTAATGGGCGCGTTTCTTTCAAATTTGGATGGATTTTCTTCAAAATTGATGCATTTCCTTCAATTACTTAGGGGGGCCTGAATTTTATTTGAAAATTATTCAATTGAATGCAATCTTCCTATCTTAATCACTATCAACAAAGGCGACAAAAAATATAATTACCGACCTTTCTGTTTACTCATTACTTTCTACAATTACCTCTGTATGCCCAATAAAAGAAGTTAAATGACGCAGTCGTAAATCAATATTTTTTCATAGACACCAGACGCCTTTAAATTAGGTATGCTAAGCTTAACTCACGTCTTATACCAATATTGAATGCCTTTAATTTCAGAAGTCTACCAATCCTATTTACAATTTATTCCAGGCACGACCTGACCAAATATATTTCTCTCGACCCTATCATGAACATGCTTGAAATGCAAATCACACAAAGTGTCATGTGTCCGAACATTTCTTTAATCTACAAGTAGGTATAGAGAGATGGTTTAGGTTGAGAGATTAGACAGAAGGGACTTGTGATGTATAAACACCTTGAGAGATGGTTAGATATAATAGGGGTAAGGGACACAGAGGTTAAAGGTTATACAGTAGTAATGTGTCTTGCATTGCTTGTTTTGGTGATTTCTCGTTGTAGAGATGATTGTCTCAACATTTTAAAGATCTACTATAAGTATTCTTTATTTATTGTGTACTTATTCTGTACTAGCACAGTATGTAATCCAGGCTCTTTTGTTAAGGCTCAATATGGTTCGTTTTAATAGGGGGTAAGTCCTTGGTATTGTGGTTCGAAAGTGGAGTTATGGTGGGATAGGGGTAATAAGGATGTGTTGGGTTCCAGTGTATTGTGGTTCGAAAGTGGAGTTATGGTGGGATAGGGGTAATAAGGATGTGTTGGGTTCCAGTGTATTGTGGTTCGAAAGTGGAGTAATGGTGGGATAGGGGTAATAAGGATGTGTTGGCTTCCTGTGTATTGTGGGTCGAAAGTGGAGTAATGGTGGGAGGGGGGTAATAAGGATGTGTTGGAATCCTTTCTGTGTAACCTTGGTTGAAGTGCGATTGTTGGGTGGGGCTGGCTTAGTAAGAATTATGTCTCCCCCCCCCTAAGGGTCGGGAGACATATTGGTTTTTAGCTGAGTTCCCGTCGGCGTTGGCGTTGGCGTTGGCGTTGGCATTGGCGTTCCCATTTCGTTTCCGGAGCAGATCTCTAAAACTATGTGACCAATCATCACCAAACTTGGTATATATACTGTCTCTCCATATCGTGCAGATGTGCCTTTTGGGGGTTAGAGATTTTTTTATATTTAAATTTTTTTTTTTTTCCATGGCAACGATTTGGACTTAGTCTATTTCAAGGGTAGTGTTCGTTTCCGGAGTAGATCTCTAAAACTATGTGACCAATCATCACCAAACTTGGTATTCTGTCTCTCCACATCATGTAGATGTGCCTTTTGGGGGTAAGAGATTTTTTTAAAAAATAATTTTTTTTTTATTTCCAACTCATCGATTTGGACTGAGTCTTTTTCAAGGGTGTATTCGTTTCCGGAGCAGATCTCTAAAACTATGTGACCAATCATCACCAAACTTGGTATGCTGCATCTCCATACCATGCAGATGTGCCTTTTGGGGGTTAGAGATAATTTTTAAAAATTTTTTTTTTTATTTCCATGCAACAATTTGAACTAATATTTTGTTTGCTACAATTGTGGAGTTGATTATACAGAGAACATTAATGGTGCTTTATGATAGTATTGTTTAGAGGTTTGGAGCATTTGAGGAAGGGGGAGACATCTGTTTTTACGGGTAAAAACACTTTCTAGTTATGTGTTGGGTTTCTGTGTATTGTGGGTCAAAGTGGAGTTTTGAGAGAAGGTGGGGGAGTGGGTAGGGGTAGTGAGTATGCCTTAGGTACCTGTGTAACCTGGGTGGGATTGCGAGGTGGGGTCAGTAAGCAAGGTAAGGGTGTGTTGGGTTATATACATGTTGTAACCTTGGGAAAGGGACCACAGCTGAATTTATTTGATATGTCTATAGGGGTAGAACAAGTACCCCTTGACACTTGATCTAGTAAGTTAAACCAAATCTCCGCCCCTGGTCTAAAGTGATATGTTTGTGTGTCACTTACAAACAGTGACTATCACCTCAGTAATAAGATTCATTGTTTGGCTTGCCATTTTCATGATTTGTATTTGTTTATGTTTAGGTCAAATGTGGTGTCTGCCATGTATGGATTATGTCTTTTGATATCTGAGGCTAAAGTTTAGAAAATGAGAATTTTGCATTTTGAAATTGGGACAATTTTCTGGATATGATTTTCAAGAATATTTGCAGATATTCAATGTAAAAACATGACACATGACCAATATTATAATATTATTACTGGGAGTGATATTTACGGGTTTACAACAGCTTATCATGGTTGAATGCATTGATTGCAATCTTACATATCCTTATTACTGTCGTGGCTTAAAGTTAATTCTTATGGAAACAAATACGGCTCTACAAGTTGGAGATGATTAGTGTATTGGTCTGTCAGTAAAATAGGTGTGGTTCTAATCAATGCTGCAAGCTTAAAGGCGCTGTAGCACGATTTTCTTACTGAAATAAAGCTTATGTTCCCGATAACATCTCCCGGTGGAGACACCAAAACCTTTGTGACATATGTCTCATACTGTGTTGTGTCCCTGGGCAAGGCACTTCATTCACATTGCACACAGTCCACCCAGCTGTATAAACGGGTACCTGAACACAGGTAGTATGGACCCATATGATCACATGGAGCGCTTAGTAGTGGCACTGAAAGTACAATTCCTTCAAGGTAATAATACAAATTGTGTGCTTTGAGCATGATCATGCATGGAAATAGTGCTGTACAAATGGACTATTATTACCATACTATCTCGGGTATAAGGCCAGACAAACAAACATCTTGAAAACATGGGGGTGGGCTTTTAGACGGAAGACCTCAACTCATACCGGAGACCTTCAGACAGTCAATAGGTTTTATGTAGGTTTTTGACACTTAACTTAAAATAATATTATAGATGTATATGTAATGTATGCCCATTTAACATCTGGCAAAATTGGGAGTGGGCTATAACCCGAGAATAATTAACCCCAACCAGGACAACCCTCCGAATAGTGGGGGTGGTCTTAGGCTTAGACCCGAGAGTATACGCTATTATCATTAAACGTTCAAGGGGGTCCCTCAATTTCATTTTCAAAACAAAAATGAATACCTAAGGCAAGCATGTCAAGATAACTTGAAAATTAAGTTTCTTGAGGTCAGAAGTTTTGATAGGTATTTTTCTCATAACTATTTTGTTACCAGTTGGCAGATTACCAAATATCAAATTTCCAGGTGACAGCACATTCACTATAGAATAAACAGCAGACCGGAGACATGAATCGTTTGGACACTATCAGCCACTTGGAGGAGGGTTCTATCGGGTACTTGTTAAGCCATGACAAAATATTTCGAGTGATAACATCACTTCTTTGATAACACAAGATAACATTAGTGGCCTACACATGTCATTCTTTGAGCCATGACTGAAAAGTTTGGAATCTTTGTGTGTGGATAAAAAGGATCTTGAGTTCGTATTATAATTGGACACTTTTGAAATGAAAAGAGACATAATTTTGGTTTGGCCTTTGCTTGACTGTTAGTAAATAAATACTGAATGTGAAAATAGCTTAAAGGGACCGTCATAGTTCTTGTAACATAACACAGCGTGGTGACGTAAGTGTGTTTAATGTTGTTACTACCGTTACACCAGTGTGGATGTCGTAAATATATGTTACAGGTCTGTGATGTTGGCAAAATAAGCCATCTTGTTTTGTTTTTTTGGCATTACGTGAACTTAAACATGCTATATTGTACCTAATTTAACAACTTTTTTATAATAAAAGATATGCACTGATAGAATATTCACAAAGTAACACATAACGTGTCATAAAACTAATACCCGGTAAACAATTTGCGGTTGTGCCATAGCGAAGTGTTTCCCACTCGCAGCGCTGATGATTGACTTCTATTCCCATTGTTTTTATTTTTCAACAAATGTGCACTTGTCTTTATCAAGTTGTGAAATATAAAGTCATCAAATTATTACCTTCATTAGTATCTTTCAATTGAAATGTGTAGTAATAGGATAGAAGTGTAAATGGAAATATCCTCTTTCGTTTCCACAAAACATACCTCCGTTTAAGTACTGTTGGACCATATTTTGTCGGCTGAATGGGTAACTGTTGGTTCAGTCAGTGTTGGTGGTTGGTGCCTGACTCTGAGGGTGTGGGTTTGAATCCTGCAAGATACTCATCAAGAAAAAGTACAGAAATTTGTACTATCACAGAAACTGCAATCACAAATATACACGAATATCAATAACCAAATACATTGTATTATGTAAATTGATCAAATGCGGTGAGTGGCTTTCTATGTTCTCACAGTTGTACAACTAAGTATGAAATTAACTTGAGTTACAAATTTAAATATTAAAAAAAATAAAGTTGGAACAAATATTAAAGTTTTCAACATCATTTCAAAAGGCTAGGGAAATGTTTTTCTTAATTTTGTTGACCTCTATTATTTTTCCAGAACAAATCAACTTTGTCTGCATTGGTGTTAGAAAGATGTAATAACTAAATAATATTATAAAAAGAATTAATAAAATCTTCCCTAACAAATCTTGGAATTGAACCTTTACAAAAAAATGTGATGAGAAACAATAAATGTTTTATGATACTTAATGGGTCAATTGTTTCTTGATTAATTGATAAAGGATGAGTCAATCATTAATGAATTCACTACCTTGAACATGCGATATAGCAATTCACAGAACTATAAACAGGTATACAGATTCTCCCTGTCTGATGATTAATTAACTGAATGGTATTGCACCAATACAGCAACTACCTCCAGGACCATATAATACCGTAGTCACTACAATAAGCATCTCTGGTACTAAGCGAACAAATGTTCAAAGGGAATGCCCTCTGAGGTTTTTGTTTGACTTTTGTTTTGACTTTGATTTCAGTCTTGTAACTGTTCAAGATTTTTTCAGACACTACTTAAATTTTAAATGAGGGCATCTTGAAGTGGCATGTAGTCTGTTGTTATTGTACGAAACTAAATGTAAAAAGTAGTTTTGAGTTTCGTATTTGCCAAATACGAAACTAATGACGTCACTCGTACTCTGTCCGTCCCGTTTCTTGTTATCATGATATCTCATGAATCGGTGGACCTAGAGTCTTCAAATTTGGTACCAGAATTCATTAGGGGAATATGCAGACACCAGTCGATTTGGGTGACCTTGACCTCATTTTCAAGGTCACTACGAGACTTTGATCACTTTTTCAAATGTTCTTAGCCTGATATAATAACAATTGAATCAAACATGTTATGGTCATTACTCTGTACAAGCTGTGTACATCCTTTTAGCTCATTTCTTAATTGCGGCGGGGGACATGGTCACGTTTGTGACAATTCCTTGTATTGTATTAACAATCATCATACAATGTATGATATAGTCATGTATATCTATGAATCATGTCCGCTACAGATGATGTAAGATGTATGGCATTTCTTAGTACAATAAACTACAGGTTAATGTTCTATTTTCAATTTGTGGAGTATGTATAACGTAAGTTTCCTTAAACCAGTGCACAGCTCAGTTGACTCGCATCAGTGAAGTTCAAATGGGTGGGTGGCCCCATTTGTTGCTGGATAATCTGAAAGTTTGAAGGGTTGACTCCTTGCCACTGACAGAGACATGAGTTGTGAAACTTGTGGTATTACCTTGGGCAAGGGACTTCAAGTATGCCTCTGTTCACTCAGCAGTATAATAGGGTACCTGGTTTGCAAGTGAAGGTAATGTGAGTCACACAGTGAGAGATAACCTCAAAGCCTTAATTGGTAGCTAGGTTGCATACTCCAAGGGGAGTTGAGAATGAAAAAAGGAACGATGTTGGTCCTTACACTAGGGTAATAATGTGTGTGCGCTTTGAGCATGGCCCTTATGTGGCATGGGGTATAGCGCGGTATAAGTATCCTCATTTATCTTCTTTACAGATTGACCTATGTCGCCATGTTACGCTTATCGGAAGATTCCACAGCATCAAATTTGCAAATTTACAGTTGAGGTTTTTTCACAGATTTTCCGACACTCACCACTTTGTGAAGCCAAACGACGAGCGAGCACTGGGCTTGATGTCGCGGGCGGCGCAGACGGTGATGGAAGAGTTTAAAGACGTGGCGCTGGCGTACGGGCAGAGTGACGAGTACAGCTTTGTGTTCAAGAAACATACAACCATGTATAACAGAAGGGGCAGGTAACTCTATGTGAACACCTCATATCATAATCTGATAGGGATTTTTAGTACATACTCTTCTTTGTATATTGTTAATGAATTTATGCATGTATAGGCTACTAAAATAAATTCGCTTTCAAATCTATTGCTTACTTCAGAATATTCTATGTTCGTGACGTTAGAATCTTCAATTTATGTGCATTCAATTGAAAAAGCAAAGCATTTTATAGTTTTTAAGATGTTGATTTCAGGGTGACAAGATATAGTCTGATTATAGGTCAAAGAAATATATTACCGGTACGTAATATGTATTATTATTTTTTTACAGAACCAAATGTTTCAAATGTTCCTAACTTATGATTAATCCAACCGTTTTTAATCTTTTCATATGTCATATATATTTCAGCAAGATTATGACGAACTTAGTCAGCCTGTTCAGTTCAGCGTTTGTGATGAACTGGCCACGTTACTTCGCGACCCAAGATCTACAGTACCCGCCCTCGTTCGACGCCCGAGTTGTGTTGTACCCCAGCGACCAGAACCTCAAGGACTACCTCAGTTGGAGACAGGCTGATTGTAGGTGTAAAACATCCATTTTATTTAGAATAGTATTTTGCTTTTATGCGAACTGTAGTTGATTTTTCATCTTCTTGACAATACTATAAAATCTTGCACTGGAACAGCGGAAAACTTTGTACAGCTTCTTTGAATATGAAATGTATTAAAGCGCAACTCCCGGATAAAATGGACCAAAATTCGTTTGACTAAACCAAGCTAAATTGTACACTAACATGCATCTGTATGCATAGTATCTAGATAAATATGATTTTCCGGTAGGTCATAAATTTTTTAAAACAATAGATTATTTTATTATGTGCGATTATAAAAAATAGCGTCATTTACTTGCCGCGATCGTTTTGTTCCGGTGATGTAACCGGATGTGACGTCAACTGGGGCAAACAAACGTGACGTAACAGCCACGTGACAATGTAAACAACACAGCGCTTCACTTCGGTGATCGCGTTTTGACGATTTGGGTCACAAATAAAGTTAAACTGAGAGTGAAATTCGATTTATCTGCTGTATGAAAGTATAATGGCAACGAGGAATTAGCTAAATATTTGTTTTGGTACATAATTATGAGAAGAATTCATGATCCGAAAGGACATGTCAAATTCTGTAGCCTAGTGAAGGAGTCGTTGTCCTCTGTCGACACGGAATGATTTCGGTAAGTGGGTCTTTGATTTCTTTCTTCTAACGATTCATAATTTGTTATGTGAATGGACATGTTCTTTCGAAAATATAAATATTACTTGAATTTTCAATCTGAGTCGAGGAAATACAACATTTTCAGTCTCTCAAATCGTGGCTCTCGTCGAGTGTGTTTTGCAGATCCATTTTTCGATACGCGCTCACAATCTTCCAAAGTGATTTTTTAAAGAAATTTGTCTGGCCCACAGGGATGGCAGTATCCATAGTAATTTTTACTAGCCTCGGGCTGAATGACTGGTGTTAATTTTAGCCCGGAGATTCATTAACATGTCAATTATGAGAACTTATAATTAATTTGCACCATTTCTTTGGTAAAATGTTAATATGTGTTCATGACTCGCCTTTTTAAAAAACGTTTATTGATTTGTCTTCAACTTCAGGAACTTATTTTTTAAATATCGACATTTGCTTTCAATGAAATATATTAGACAGATATCAAATTCAAATCCATATAACAATGTAGTAGAAATTACTACTGGTATTTAAAAATTACAAATTAGAAGCCATATGAGTTAGTGATCATGAAGGTATATGCATATTTAAATTTTCAAAGAAATGGCTTTCCATAAAAGATTTCAATATTTTGTTTGATAACTATTCATTTGTTTGTGATGAAATTAGACTGAGGCTGTAGATGTTTAGAATTATTTCACTTGCCTGACATAAAAATATCAAAGGTCCTATACCAAATACCAAACAAACCATGTTATGAATTAATCATGTGTAAACATATGCAGCATCAAGAAAGATTTATTATTGTTGTTACAGGTGATGGGAGTCCCTAATACAAGAGAACACAACAACAACAAAAAAAACCCATTAGGAATGGACTGTATGTGCAGTAAAGTATTGGTGCTGAAGGTGTGATCCTTTGATATCAGGAAGTGATATATATAAACATTGTCATAAGAAGTGATATATATGCTGATTGTGTGAACTGATATCCAAATCATTATCTTCTCTTGGATATGAGAATGTGCCAATGTTTTAGAAATATTGTATTCAACTTTGAAGCAAACTTGAGCTGCCTCAGAGAAGGACTACACAAAACAGTGTAATAGTAAATCAAATTAATATTCAATTTAATTATGAGAGTAAATCAAATAAAATATTTCCAAAAAAAATAAAAAATAAATTTTATGATAAAATCAATTTCATGTGCACTGTTTCTATGTAATTCCTAAAATGCAAAAACTTACACAAAGTAATGGTCAATACAAGTTGTATACTTAGTTGAATAAATTTGGCTCTTATATTTGTTGTTTGTTTTATTCATGATTAAAAAGTGGAAATGCAATATTGCATATTAAGTGACATTAATGTCACAGTAAAAATAGAAAACTTGAATGTATACATTTTTTCAGAATTCTTAGGACTGTTTCAAGGTAAGTTTGTTTGATATGCAGTGTAGGCAAATGTAAAAAACACAAGTCATGCTTACATAGGTATTTACACACAGTTACAAATCTATTTTATAGAAATAAATATCTTTGTCCCTTTGGATAATGCTATTTACAAACTTAATCATATGCATTCTGATGAAGTACATATGTTTTCTTTTTTATATATATAGATCTACATGTAACCGAAAATACAGGTTAGTTAAAATTGCAAATGTTATTGATAAATGTCTGAATTTTCCATTTGATCAGATATATATACTTGACAAAATATCCTCAGAAAATATTATGTAAACTTTGAAATGGATAATAATTATCTTATCATTTAAATAAGATATCAATCACCAAAAATTCCATTATTCTTACCTATTTTATCCACTAAAATACAGATCAGTTAGATACAATATTTTCATTCTTTCATTCAATGTCTTTCAATATTTATGAAACAATATCACTACAATTAAATTATTTCTATTGCAATACACTATTCATCTTCAAACAAAATTGGGTACGAGTTCAGCGAAACGTGTGGATATGCATTGGAGTTCACTGCATCCCGAGAAGACATCACGTGACCATGCAGGCACGGTAAAGTTATTTCGCCAAAAATGAAAAAAACTATGTATTATAGTCACCAAATTACAAAATATTTAACTACATGCATACACTATTAATGATGTATCTAAAATACGTAAGTTTGCCAGCTATGTCAGCACTGAAACACGTATGATATCAGCTGTTCGGTTAATTATTTGGGATTTTACTTCCGGGTTTAGTAAGAACCATTTTTAAAACTTTATCGCTGATATTGAGTATATTCCTTTTCTGTTTCTCTTCAAGTTGTCATATGCAAATATCTTGCAAGTTTTGACATTAAATGGTCGACTGGTATGATTCCTATTGCCCGCGCAGTTTACTCGTCTGACAGTGCTATTACTACGGCGGTCGCCATTTGCATTCGTTTGTTTTCTCCAGTTGACGTCATACCTTCCTTCGGGAAAAATCGAGATTTTTCCGGTGTTCTCCGTAAAACAAGATGGCCGACACGTCAAAAAGCGACGTAAACAGACAGTTTTCTGACTTTTTTTACGATTTGCTAAAGTCACACATTATTTCAATGGTAATGGGATGCGAGAATTTGTTGTTTATAAACCGATTCACATAATTCCCATGTCTTTGCAATGTGCATGTACACCATAGGCAGTTACTTGAAAGAAATTGGAGCAAAATCATCCGGGAGTTGCTCTTTAACATTGGTGGATCCAGTAAGGGAAGCTCGGTTTGTAAGTTTATAATAACTGCTTGACTCAAAATTTTAGAATAAAAATTAATGGTCAGACACATTGTCCTTTAGATCCATTTACATTTTCATATTTCATATTTTTATCAATAAATAAAGTGAAGAAAAGGGAAAAATCTTTTCATCTTACTATTTCATCAGCAACAGGGGAACAATTTATTTTTTCAAGTCATAGATTAGTCTCCCTTATGTGTATATCTGCAAATCTCATTACAGCGATTTAATATATTAAAATGTGCTGAGTCTTTTGCGTAGACCGAGTTGGTTTGTTATGTTCAGAAAAAAGTGAAATATGTGAAATTAAAGATTTTTTAAAAATATATTCACAAATTGTTTTGAAAAGGTGTACAGGACTAAGTCTTTGAAGGGCATTTGATACATAATAAACAAGATTTTCTGGATAACAACTTCTAAATAGTGCTTGTATTAAAGTCATGTAAATTGTGGATTGGCATCAGTTGCACATCAGGATATACAAAACCTACAACGGTCTTATAGTCGCATATGTCCTTACAAAACAATTTGTAACTGATGTAGTTAGTGGGCAGAAATGACATGTCAGGTTCTTCAGGTTTCTTACATATACGAAGGTTGCAGGCTTTCCTCTTGTTGCAGGTCACATCAACAACCTGTACAACACAGTGTTCTGGAAGCTGGTCCAGGAACGATCCCTCACTCCAGCACAGTCACAGGAACGGCTTAAGGTGAGTCGACTTGTGGGTCCCAACAGCGCGACGTTTCAAGATGTTCAGGGCGCAATTTTCAGAACATCGATTGATGTCAGCCATTTGGGTCTAGTGGTTTCTGCCTGTCAAATTCCTTGCCCTTGGTATAATGTGCTATTTTTTTAGATTCGCAAAAGAGGTCTTTCTGGTCTCTGAGCCAATAATAGAAGATTACATCAGCGTCGTGGCTGTTCAGTTAACTAGTGTCAAACCATTCATAGTGGTGAGAATAGAGTTATCTGCCCTTGGCTGCATACTAACCACTAGGGTTGGAGGCTCAAGAGGGGTGGCTCAAAGTACGTTTTTTTTAGTTTTTTAATTTTTAATCGATTTTTTATGTGGAAAAATAGTTACAACCTGTCATATACCTAAAATCAGAGATTTTATGCAATAAGTACCCCAAGGAGGATCCCCTTCAAAGAATCTGCAACCTATACAGCTATGTTCGAATTTAGAGGAATCACAACCTAATTCAGGATTGTCCACAAGTAAAATAGTTTGATGCTAGTACCGATAGTACCTTCATCTCGACCAGTGGCTCCTTGAATCATCTGCTATAGCCTTTCTCTGGGAAACAGTAATCTGTAGTTGTAGACAATGGTGTGACGTATAAAGCGACTGTTTTGTGGAACTCTGCAGTGTGAGAGGTAGTTCATGTGATTTTGAGAGTTCAGACAACAAAATGGTTGAATATTAAAACTCTACTCTTAAAGAGTGTTTAGGTATCGCTAGGTATCACTTGAACTACCTTGGAGCGGCCATTTTAGTGTGAACACCTTAAAATGGCCTCTCAAAGGAAATTAATTCACATGGCTTACTTGAACCATCTACATTCGTTTTAGAACTTTTTTTTGATTGAGGAGTAATGTTTAGCCTTTGGTAACACATATTTTCCTTTTTGCACTTTATTTCAGCAAAAATGGCGTGCTACAGTGCCTTTAAGCTAGTGCCAAGTCCCGTGTTATCGTTATTGAGTTGAAGTGCCTGTGAATTTGCCACAAAGAATTGTTTGGCAGTTTTTCATTCAGCAGCTAAATGGCCAAAACAATTTCATAATCTCCTTTCCTTTGATGCATGTTCAAAAATGTTGGTGGATTTATTATTTTCAGGGTACATTATCAAGTGACAAGAACGAGATCCTGTTCTCGGAGTTCAACATCAACTACAACAATCTGCCGGAGATCTACAGAAAGGGGACAGTCCTCATCAGAAGCAGGGTTAGTGGTTGGAGTAACTCATGGTCTGTCTTCTGGCTCACAACTAAGTCATTACGTGAAACAATCTTACACTTTCAATAAATCATTATCTTCCAGCGTCTGTGTATTAAACAATCTTATTACTTTTACTAAGTTATTGACTTCCAGTGTTTTTTCTTTTAAGTCACAAAGCTGTCTACCATTGTTTTCGCAGTTTATAATGTAAAAATAGGTGAGGTGAAGTGGGGTTTAACGCCGCTTTCAAGAGTATTTCACTTACGGCTGCTAGTACTGACAGGAATAAAGCCTGCTATGCCATGTGGCTATGCATTGCTGTGTAAAAAAAAGAGCAGTCTGATTCAAATCAACCCTAAACCGAGGTCTAAAGATTGCAAAATATTCCAAATTTTTGTGTCTCATCTCAAAACTAAACAATGTTATTAAAATCAACCCTATACCTGAGAATAAAAGTTACAAAATATTCCAAATTTCTGTATCATCTTATCTCAAAACTAAACAATGTGATTAAAATCGATCCTATACCTAGGACTAAATATTGCAAAATATTCCAAATTTCTGTATCTTCTCATCTCAAAACTAAACAATGTCTTTTTTTTTTCAGGAAGAAAGTGCCACGCCTTCAAGACTTCCTTCATCCAATTCTTTGAACCATTCCATGTCCAAGTCATCAATCAGATACAGATCACCCATAACCGTACTCAACTGTGATATAATCGGGCGCCAGTTCTGGGAGGATCACCCAGAAGTACTTGACCCCAAGAAATGATAATAGTCCAAATAATAGGAACTTTAATCAAATTTTATTTAACAGCATGAAGATATTATTTATGCAATATATCAGTATTCTATATGTCAAAATGGCCCCTTTAAAAGATATAATGCCGGATGGGGTAATTATTGGAATTGCCCAAAGGCTGAGAATGTATATTTAGCATACTGCCATTGTTAGGTATATATGCACAGCTGAAGACTCAATGGACTTCTACCTTTAATGGATGATTGGTATGTTAGCGTTATCCATTGAAGAAGAGATAGAATGAAAGTGTGTATTTGTGATGGATGAAATTGATGAGTGTTACA
This sequence comes from Gibbula magus, assembly GCA_936450465.1. Classification (NCBI taxonomy): domain Eukaryota; kingdom Metazoa; phylum Mollusca; class Gastropoda; order Trochida; family Trochidae; genus Gibbula; species Gibbula magus. Next base: position 27,122,320 of record OW388303.1, read on the forward strand.
TTTTCAGTGTGATGGCCATCACCTTAGTGAAAAGCGTTTTCAATGGACAGTTTTATGCAAGGATGAGATTGGATTATTCTATCCCTGCTGCAACGAAGTAGCGCTCCTCGTGTCCGCCTTCAGTCGTTTCGAGAGCCTAAATCAAACTAGGACATAGAAACTGTATGTGAGCTTTATCGTTGTGATGTGCCTTCAGTTGCTTTAGGGGGGAAATGATTTTGGAAATTTTGACCAAAATATAAAAATTGTCTGCAGTTTCAGGAGCGCAACTCGAGAACTGTTTTGGAAACTTGTACTCGGGAGTTAACAATTTGGTGGTGTCCATTTGGGGGTTACAACTCCAAAATGTCCATTGAAAATTATTGTCATTCATTGACATGATCGACTTAACTATAGGTAGGGGGTAAATGAGCTGTGCTCACTTTTATCGTGGGAACAAGCAATTATTTTGCAAGGGCAGGTTGCAAGCAAGTCAGAGCCAACCCAAATAAGCTCATCAGATGATCCGCTGAATATTGTCATCCCTGTCAAAAATACGCTGTGGAGAATTGAGAAAATTGTACATGGATAACTTCTTTACACATGGTGTGTAGTGTTTCGACAGAGATTCTTTTGTCCGATGTTCACTGTCAATTTCATTGTCTTTTCAGATAAAAACTGTTCAGTGTAATTAATTAATGTCATAAATTTGCGAGATGATGTAATGTTGAGAACTCGACATTGACACAAGAATTCTTTTCCCTGCAATAAACTCTCCTGTCACTCACTGCCTTGTTCTCTTGGATAAAAATCTATTATAAGATGTCGCCAAGTTTGAACTTTAATTGAAATGATAATAACTGTTTATTGTCCTCAGTAAAAGTAAATTCAAGTTTTTTTTTCATGCTTGCTTGCTGGGCATGTTTTTACCTTCATCAATGAGTGTTAATATATACTGGACCAAAATAATAAGTGATATGATGATATATTAATTCACTGAAACACTGATAGACAACTTATTTTGTCCAGTTTATGTTATATTAGTCTAACACTTAGACATAACAAAAATTGAAAAGGAGCCTTTTTTATGAGAATTTCATTTCTTACAGCCTCCTTTTCAATATTTAATAAAATGGTGATACTTTTTCATAGTCTGAGTGTAAGACTAATGTTATATCAAAAGGCAAATAATTTGTTTCCAATGAAAAGTGTCTGAACACAACACTGCCATTATACTTCCAGTGAAGTGATGTCAGAACATGTTTTGATACAGGGTTCATGATTAGACCATCTCCCAGAAGATATCACTTACTCTCACACAAGCCATATCTCCAGTTCATGATATGTTTGAACCTCATGATAGTAAATAAACTCTCTTCCATCTTATTTCAAAAGATTGCCGGTAATGGCTGTCATACTGCCGAAGCGGCATCAAGCAGTAACATACTCTCTATTTCAAAAGAAAATAAGGCAATCTGAGTTGGTGTACGTTTATTGTGCCGTCGTTTAAAACTGCAATAATATAGTGAACATACACGTCTGTACAGAGATATGTACAAAGCATAATTACAAAGGTTATGTACAAGGTGAGCTCGTTTGGTTTACACAAGCTGGCAAGCACTGTTTTGTGTTGTATCCCACATTTGTATTATTGCTTAATGTATTTATGTAATAAAGAAACTGTCAACTGACTAGAAAGTTTGTTTATTTTGTGACAATTGGCATCATCATAAAAAGAAAATTGGGACGTACAAGATTTTGAAATAGTTCCTCCTACAGCTAAGAAACTTCAAAATAACAAAGTCCAATTTCCGCTACAGAAACACGTTTGACAAAATGCTACCCAGGGCTATTATTTTCGAAGCTATCTTAGTGCTAAGAAAGTTGTAAATCAATGTTAATGTATGGCACTAAAGACTATCTTAGCGCTAAGGAAGCTTCGAAAAAGTGGGACCTGGAGGTCATTTCACCAACCGATTTTGGCCCTATGAATCGATTTTGGCCCTATGATCAATCGTAAGCCTATCCTTTAAAGACACATTGAGTATATTGTTGGGAGTCAAACATGATAAACATGATAAATTTGGTTATTTTATTGAGAAGTTGCTGAAACTTGTCAATTCAATGCCAGTTCATTCAGTATAATGATAACATAAAGGTGAGCGTTTATGTGGGATTTATGATAAAAAAACGTATAATTTTGGAATCGTACCTATACCAGACAAAAAGACAGATGTGGGTTGGTAATGTTTAAAATGTGATATAACTGCAGTGCATAATATATCATATATTTGGCAATAAAATTGAGTGAAATTATTTAAACTTAAATCAGCACATGTTGTCTTTTGGCACTTATGATAAAATTTTATCAAAAAATACTCAATGGCTCTTTAACATTGGCTAAGATCGCTTGGTGGAATGACACTGGGCCAAGATGTTCAGAGATCTGTTAATACTGAGATAACAATTAGTACCATAAATTAACATTTGCTTATCGTACAGCTGTGACTTCAGGGGGAAGTTTGTAAGCATACCAAGCAAAACAGAAAAACTTGTTTTTCAGGACATCAATTACATAAACATCGTCTTAAAAAATGTTGATGGCTGCAAAAGGAAAGACCATGTAGTAATCTCTATAAATGATTGGACACAATGATTAAACTGGATTAAATACAGTATCATTCTCATTTCACAGCAGTTACTCCCTGCAGATTTTCTACCACAACCCCTGTTGCATATAGGCAATATTTCACTTGCCGGTGAAAGTTTGAAACACTGATGACATCCTTATTTTTGTCCAATCAAACATCATTTTAAATCTGCGACTTTATGTGCACATTACACAGATAAAGCAACTTTGAGTCATTTCGACAGCTTTGGAATGTTAAGTTTGAAACCAACTAACTTCTAAAGCAGCCAATCAAAGTTCTCCATATCTAGCCGAGAAAGTGCTCGCTATGTAACAGAGGTTACGATAGAAAATCTGGAGGGAGTATTGTAACCTGTGATAAGAGAATCATAGAGCATCAGACAATCATAAATACTATGATTAAATGTTACAACTAGAAGATAGAAGGAATCAAACAGTTGATGAACTACCCACTGACGTTCAATTCAGGTGAGGTGAATTGGGGTTTAACACCGCTTTCAAGAGCATTTCACTTATATCACGGCTGCTAGTATTATGGCAGGGAGAAAGCCCGCAATGCCAATGGATCCGCCACGGCATTGCACCCAAACCTTACTGCGTGTAGAACAGTTCTCTACTGCAGACAAAGTTGCTGTGCCCCAGGCGGGATTCGAACCTCTTGATCCGAACCACTGCGCTATCCTGCCCCCTTTCATAGGTAGAATTTAGGAATTAAACTTATTAGAAACATGATTCCATACTGTTTGGCCAAGCCAATGCTTCAAACAATAACTTAGATAGAAGATATCGCTGTTAAATACATCTACACGCGTGTTCCCAATTAACATGATGAAATAATGTTTAGAATATGATGTCACAATACCAGTGTTGCAGTCGCAATGGCGTGCATCTCATTTATCGATAAGTTTGTGGAGTTGTGATATTAATCAGCGGGGAATTAAATATAAAATACTTAACTCTGTCCCGTTTAATAACATATGAATGTTATCAGTATCTAACTCACTTTCACATGTTAACTTCCAATCCATTCACCTGTTACATAAAGATACTATTAAAATGGATGTCATTTAGTATTCTCTATCTATATCACATGATTTTGTGTTTAGAGTCATAATTGATAAAGATGCCTGACCACATTTTCTAATCCTTACACACTGAGGTCATATATATAACTGGGTAGATTATGCGGAAATATGGTTTGTAGGATATATTATGCTATGTTTTGAAATCAGTGGTACATTATTATGTAGTTGATAAATACTTATGATATATAATATGAATTAATCAATAATAAAAGCCAAGTAAAAATTTCTTGCTTTTCATAAGACTCTTCCCAATGGTTCTTCTCTAGGCTCAAAAGTTTTAGAATGTTTCGGTGAAATTTTTCTTTGTTAGTTGAGTTTGGGTTTAACGCTGCTTTCAAGATTAATTCACTTCTACCATGGGTACTAGTATTATTGCAGGGAGAAAATCTGCAAAGCCACGGTGGCTATACATAGCGGTAGAACTTGCAAGCAGCGACTGGAACTAACAAACAATGGGTGGTACTGCGCTGAAATTCAGTGTAGCATTGCACCCAAACCTTACTGCGTGTAGAACAGTCCTCGAAATATTTCTAGCTAAAACATTTGCCAGTTACATTTTTGAACTGGCTTTTTTTCAACTTTCATAAACTGCTTTATTTGGGAGGGTGGGACAATATTTTAATATTTCATTTAACAATGAGAACTTTCAAAGTCTAAAACTGAGATTACCGGTAGCTGAAAATGTGGACAAAACTTGAAAAACAAGAATATTTTATTTGGCATCAAATTATTTGAAGTACTTAATACTGATGGCTTTTATGGATATTAAATAATAAAGGGAAAATATAAGCTGGATAGTTATGAAATAAATGTATTACCTTTATATAAATTGTAACAATATTGCACATTTTGATTTCAATTTGTTGAAACAAAATATTTCAAATTTGCCATAATGGAACAATAAACGCATTAAATTTCACATGAATACGTACTCGCATGCAAATATGACTATCTACTCTGTGATTTTTGTGTGAAGTGGTGTGTCTTAGTTATCAGATCATGCAACATGCAACAATATCTTCTCTATTTTGTACTAATGTGTACAAAAACCCTTAACCACGTTTCTTCCAATCATGTGATAACAATATTATTTTGTCGCGTCAATATGTAAAATAAGGTTTTGAAAATTGATACTTGTTACATTAAAGGCGCTGTAGCACGATTTTATTTTACTGAAATAAAGTACTCTTGTACAAATTTAAACATGTAATAAAAATACTACAGGGCCTTTAAAAGTCATTAGTTCAAAGATGGGGTTTTGTCAGTGACGTAAAAAGTTACATGTCTTTTAAATCACACTTTTCCTGCTCCAAAAAAACAGAGGCCTTCCAAAGTACTGGACCAAAATTTTGGAAGTTCTTTTGGAAAGTCAACGACTCAGTGGAAGAACTTCAGAAATCTTTGTCCGGTCCCTTTCACAGTGACTACGACCCTTAGTCCTTCAATAAGATATTATACCATATAAATATACTTAACATGTGAATTCTTATTTCAAAGGTTCAATTTATGTTACAACAACATAAAAAACAGACATTCAATAAACAGGCATAAAAAAACAAATTCAAGCCCATGAAGGTATAAAATCATTTCTCCTTTGCATAGCACCAGACTATAAGCATCTAATACATCACCATATTTATCACTTCAACTTCACCGTTGTTCGATTTTTCAAGGGACATCAATGGCAAAATTTATCAAAGTCTTTGTTACACAGTATTTCCGCAATTATTTGCAGATATCGACTCAGAGATATCAAATTCCGATAAAAATAATATCGCTAAATACATATTTGCATTTAAATATATTTTTTCTTACCTTAATATTTAAACTTTATAATAATTTAACGAATGAGAAATATGCTACAAGAATTATTGTTAGAATGTACAATAAAATCGAATGCCCACAAATCTTTGAGATAATATTCTCAGCAGGGAATTATTCCAATGGACTGTAAGCATCCAACTTAGGATTCTCTTTCCACAGTGGTTACTCCTTCATATTTCTATTGTAACCTCTGTTGCATATAGGTGATATTTCACCATTCTTGGATAACCTCCCCACGGTGACAGTTTGCAACACTGCATTTTTGTCCAGTCCGAATTCTGTCTTGTAGACAACATGTGAGCAATACACAGATTAAGCAACTCTAGTTATTTTAACAGTTATGGATTGCTCAGTTTGAAACATTGCTGATTGCACAACTAACTTCTGATGCAACCAATCAGAATTATCTATTTCTAGCTGAGAAAGGGCTCGATATGAAAAAGAGGTTATGATAGAAAAACTGAAAGGAGTAACCTTTCTGGGAAGAAAATGCCAACTTAGTGCTTGCTCGGCAAATCCAGGGCTACGTTTGATTTAACATTACTAGGGTCAATCGATGCATGTGCTTTGATGTTACAAATCAAACGCATCAAACACTCAAGTGTTGACTCAGTATAAAAATTCTCTTCAGCTATCAACACGAACAATTAACTTTTCTGTTGAAAAAAATATAACTTATCTAAATATAAACACATATCAATGTAATAAAATTTAATATTTCATTAATAATATGTACGTGCGACTTGCTTGGAGAGGAATCTGCACTACACATAAAACAACTGACATCACAACCAGAGTTGTTCTTGCAAATTGGGAAGTATGTTGTAGCTCTACCCTAGAGTCACGTTGACCAAGAACAAGTGTTTGATTTACAAACTCAATCCGCAAATCAAACGCAGCCCAGAATTACCTGCATCCTTTTGATCAAACAGTAAATCACTGACAATAGTGTAATTCATTTACAGGGGATCACCAAACTTGAAAGGCAAGCATAACCCTTTCTATTGGTTGCCGAGGAGCAATTCCAGCGCAGCCGACACGCTAACGGTGACCCCGGTTCACACTGAAAGACTGACGAGAGAAAATCACAGCATGGCACTATAGATGGCGTCGGAATGAATCTCAATGTAAGAGGCAGAAAGTTCGTCTCTGATCTGGAAAACATAGTGCAGTTTGACACGAATCATTTGCTTGAAAAAGTTGAAAATCTTCACTTGGTAAAAACGCTTCACTTTGAAGACTTTGTGTTTGTAAGTCTACGTTTCCAGACGTGAGTTTGACTGCTGTTTTGTGACCCTGTATTTGATCTACATTTCCAAGGCTCCTTACACTTGAGGTGCCGTGCCATTTTCAAGGCCTTTCAACTGTTTGAGAACTGTCTCTACCAATTTCTTCTTATCTCTCTCGCCCTTTTTGAGAGAAATATTGAACAGATTGTTTTTCTTCTTGTCTGCATTGTTCAGCCTGAAACAAAAAAGGGGTGTTAATTTAGAAGTGACTCTAGCTATTTTTACATTCAGTATCCCTCTGATAGGTGTAAAGTGGCACAGCTCCCAAAATCTGCATAAGACACAGCCATTTAGATGTTGAATAATTTGGGATCACACTTTATTACCCGTATGGTTGAAAATAACCGAGTTAATATTATTGATATGAGCACATGTGCACATATCACTTTTGCCTAGCAACCATTGTTTCACCGCGGCTTCCCGTATTTTGTCGTCTGTGACGTCATAAAAAGATTGTTCGTGACGTCACTGTGGCTTGCCGTCGCAAGAGAAGTTGGCCGCTTTCTGACTATTTTTACGCGAATCACATGGAATAGAAACGGGTAATAAAGAAATTATTACACTCGAAAGTGTGTCTTATGACTTTTACGAAACTCGTGCAAATTTGTGTATTGCCCTCGCTCTCGCTCGGGCAATAAAAAAATTCACACTCATTTCGTAAAAGTCATATGACACACTTCCTCGGATAATAATCTCTATATCTGCAATAGTACAAATTCTTATACATTGACCCTGAGAATGGTTTCAACAGCAAGCTAAAGGAGAGATTTTATGGAGAAGAAAGCTAATGGGATGATGCATTTCACATATCGGTAATATATCAGTTTTGACAAATAATAATGTTGGTAATAATAGTCCATTTATATTTATATCCATGCTCATTGCATGCTCAAAGTGCTGGCCAACATATTACCACTGGTCAACGAGTACAGAACACTCCCTGAGCAGAATACAACAGGTCGTCTGTCAGGCGCTCAAGGTTCAAATTCAGACTACCATTATATCAAAACAGGTACCCATTTACTGCTGGGTGGAAGGAGGTACACTTCGAACTAAGTCACTTACCCGGGGTGACACCACAAGTTTCTCAACTCATATCTGTGTGGGGCAGGGAATGAACCTTCAAACTCTCAGTTTATCCAGGAATGTAGCGGGCAACCACCAATGCGGCAAGACACACTCATTGTTGCTGAACTTTACTGATAGCAGTCGACTGAGCTATGCACAGGACGACATGTCACCACAAATGGGTCATATTTTCTGTTTTAGTTGCAGAATCCAAACCCTCTTGATCTAAAACTGAACACACATCTGCTCCTAACCCAAATTCATTTCCACATTTTGGCTTGTACTTACTTTTCCAGCAAGCTGATAGCCGTATGACGCGGCACACGAAGGTATTTTGACTGCTGTTTGCCGTAGTCTGCCAGATACAGCGACCAGTCCCAGTTGAGAAACAGATCTAGAAGCTACAGGGATAAAAGAATACACATAGAGAGTTTTGCATAAATTTGGATCAACTTGCATTTAGATTTCAACAGTGTTCAATGAAGCCATTTTCATGTCCCAAAACATTAACAAGTGACTCTATAATTTGATATCAAATGTGCCCAAATGACTCCTTATATTAATTTAAACTTCAAACTGCATATTTTGCATCACACTGGCTGAGATGTACAATGTTTTGTGTTCTGTCCAATGGTCATTTCAAATTTACAGGTTTGCCGGTTGCATAGCTACCTTTTGACATATGCTGAAGGCAAGAACTATCATAGTTATCATGTGTCTTGGGGAATATCAGCAGCAAGTTCATTATTAGAGGTGAGGTGAGGTGAATTGGAGTTTAACGCCGCTTTCAAGACTATTTCATTTATATCATGGCTGCTGGTATTATTGCAGAGAGAAAGCGGTGAAACCTGCGAGCATAGGCTGGAACTATCAAACAAGGTAGTCATTATGAGAGATTGATAATTTGCAGTATCATTTAGCATGCATTCCTACAAAGAATCTTTAGTCCTTAGGTCAAACGTTGGCTAGAAACATATTTTGTCCAAAGTTACTGTTTTACCTGCCGTAGGTCGGCAAAGGCTAACTGCAGTGTCCCATCGTTTGATCCAGGCACTGGCTCAGATGCCGCAAATTCTGGCGGAGGAAAAGGAAAAATCCATGAAATATGTTTCTATGAGCAAAACCATTTTAGGGAAAAAAGAATGTTAGAAGAAAAAAAAATGTTATAAATTGTTTTTTAAAATCCTGTCATCACATCATTTTTGTCAGCCTGTAAAGACCAGAAACGTTTTTTAAAATGTTTGGGCCCCAAGTTAAAAATATTACTAATAGACGTACGTTCACATTGCATAAGGTCGAGGTTGAACTGCTGCAGCGAGCCCATGGTCATCTGTCTGATCTCGTTGTCGGTGAGGAAACACATCATAGTGCTGGCGATGTGCTGACACGCCGACATACACGCCGTCTTGGCGACCTTCTCCTATTAACAGAAACACAAGGCTTTACACATACTGGCAAACTAAACATTTTTGAAGTGACATATTAATGCTTTGTTTTGCAGTGCAAAATGTGTTTGTGATGATCTTTTCAAAGTGATTTAGATTTTGTGTAATTTTTCAAAATGTTGTATACACATGGCTTATGTCATCAATCATAATGATTTTAAAGGAGTAAGTTAAACCTGGCCTTATTGCAGTCATTTAGGCAAAATTTTGAAGGATAATTAAGTACCACAGATGATTCAAGAAAATACTGGAGATATTTGACCAGTACGGCTTACCATGATGATTACTGACCACTAGTTAAATCAAATATCATTTTTAACACGAGTTCCAAAACATGAACTCGATTATCATGACACAGGATGTAAAAAAAATTTTTCAAAATTAACCAAGGCTGCAGTTTAGCATTGATGTCTTCGATTAAAAGTCACCGCGTTCACTACCACCGAGTAACCTGGTGGCTAAGGGCTAAGTACTTGTCAATACTTTTCAAACAATTTTTTTAAAAAACTTTGTATCTAAAATTGGGGCAGCATGCATAGTTTGGACGGTTGGGATAGGTTTTCAGCATGACAAATCATACAATTTTGGTAAATTAATAAGGCTCATGCAGTCAACAGGACCCGTTTGCACAAAGCCCCTTAAACTAAGGTGTTCTTAGCCTATAGTACATTGAGTTATGATCACCTTAGGCTAAGGGCTCTGTGAAATTATTCATTATTCATATATTTCATTGTGTGAGGATGTATGGAAGTGCGATGGTGCTGATTTTGCTACTTGGATTAGAACTAAAACTCATTTTGTATCTTTTTAAAATTCATGGTTAAAAATTCAGGGATTTTATAAACTTTTTCATATTTCATGCATTCTTGGTGCTCATGCACTCAAAATTTGTGCAAATCAGAAATTACCAAATCAAAGCTTTTTATCCTCATCTGTAAAAATACAATTAATTTTGATTCATGGAAAGTCCTGGAATGCTAGTGAAAAATTAAAATAAAATCATGACTGCATGTTGATAAGTTTTAAACAATAAACATGCATCTTGACAAACACTTGATTCGTAAAAATGTTTAACTCACTAGAGAAATTCATTCAAAACAAGGAAACATTTTGAAGGCGATAAAAGAATTAATTTTCAAAATCACTCAAAACAATCAAAACTTAGCAGACTCGTGATACCATTATCCTTTAAATTAATCTATCTTATTCTAAGCAATTTCCTTTTTCTTAGTCAGAAAATTTACACTACAGGTTGTCAGCAAAGACTCTTAAAGTCAGTGTAGCATTTAAAAAAAAATGTTTTTGTTCAAATTTGAAATTTATTAATATAATAAAAGTTTATGCAGTAGAGGACGCATAAAATGAAAACAGTTAGCGACCATTTTAGAATGAACACCTTTTGATTATTCGATAGGATTCGTGTGGTACTTAAATGAACAAATTGTTTTAGAACTCCATTTATGGATTGAAAGGGAATGTTCTGTAATTGACAATATTTCTTTCCCATTTTTACATTAGAAAACGTGCTACAGCCCCTTTAAAGTTGTGGAAATTGTGCATAAACCCAAAAGGAAAAAGAAAAGGTCAGAATAACCTAAGCATGAAAACGAAAAGCAAACTAAGCAGAATTTAAACACACAAGTGGAAGACTATCAAGGCTAGAAATCAGGCAAAGCTCAGTCTAGACAAACACCAAAAACCAACAGAAAGAGTAAAAGACTGCTATAAAGAAAGACGAGACGTTGACTTACGGGCAGATTAGTGAAAGACATGAAGGTACTCTGTAAGAAGGCCACGAGATCCAGGAGGTACCCACTTGCGTGACCTCGAGATTCAACCATCATCCAGTCATACGACGCTGCAACAGAAAAACTTCCTTTGTAATAAAATCGCAAAGTGGATAGAAAGAGCTAAAATGTTTTTTCTATCAAGCTTCTTGGCAGGGTTCTATCTGAGAATCTGCCAGTTTGGTTTGCATAATTTTGTGAAATAATAACAAATGCTGCAGGTAAGGAGGTGATTTGGGTTTTTACGCCAGTATCATGGCAGGGAGAAAGCCTGCAACATCATGGTGGTTATGCTTTGCGGTGAAACCTGCGAGCATCGGCTGGAACTAGAGAACCATGGGTGGTACTGCACTGAAATTCAATGTAGCATTGCACCCAAACCTTACTGCGTGTAGAACAGTTCTCTACTGCAGACAAATCTGGAGGGATTCAACCCTTGATACGAAAACCAAACGTGCTAACCACTGCACTATCCCGCCACCCAAAAACACTGTAGTTTACTAATTTTACATTAATCATTGATGGAATATCCACAAATAATTTACCATTTGACTCATCATCTTACCTAATTCTAAGAATTCATCTATCTTCTGGTTAAGTTGCTGGTATATATGTTGTTCTGCATCATTTCTAGCATCCTTGAAATAAAATGAATAAAAACACAGTTTTTATATAGTACCAACAGACAATTGGACAAAAAAGAACATGAGAGAAGATATATACTTCAGGAAAATAATTGCCCTCTATTTTCATAGATGGAAATAGACCCAGGAAGTTTCAAAGGGGTTCACAAACTGAAAAAGGGATTTCATAAAATGTACATGCAAAATGTTTTAACCCTTTCACCCCTATAGTACACGCCTAAAATTAGGCACATAAAGGAAACGTTCAGATTTCTTAGTGGTGAAAGGGGGATTTGTGTTGCCATAATTAGGACTCAGAAATAAATTTTGACAAGCCTTTGACTGGTACACTCAGCATCCTAACGAAGTCATCTGATTGATAAAAGGCAAGAAAGGGAGGTAATAAAATTAGCAGGATCAGTTTGGGATACATCTGGATGGTCAAGGGCACATAATCCAGGAAAATCGAAATCAGAATGTGATCTCGGGAGATAAAAAAACTTTTTCTGATGTTATCTACATGTTGTCAATTGTGCACACAAGGCAAGGTGTAGCTACCATTTTATTGGATAACTAATATTTGTCTTACCTTGAACATTGACGTCCCATGCAATCTTGCAATATGTACACTATCTTTTTCAGCACTGCAAGAACAGAAACAAGTTTACAGCTTATTGAGTCATACAGTGTTAAGAATGTGTGTGGATAAACATTTCCTTTTACACAAAACAACAGTTTGTACTTTTGTTTTGTCATTCTCTTAATATGAGCTAAGAGAATCAAATAGTTATTAAAGGACTTATTCCCTCAAAATAAAGCATTGACAAATATTTAGATTGAAATTTAGTCCAATGACAATTAACAATGACTAACTTCATCCCATAATTTTATTTCTTTGACATTTCACTTCTTTTAGGCTTACTGATGAATGATATTGACTAAGAAAAGGGTATTATTTCACACAGTCATTTTGGGCAGGACTCAAAATTTATAATACTCTATTTCTCAACTCTGATAACTTGTGCGTACTCACCCAGTTATACTTGAAATATATTCTTCCAAATATTCACACGACCGCTCTAGATAGTTCATATTGATGGAGATTTGAATAAGCTGGAAGTAAAAAACGCCAATAAATAAAGAAGACAAATCAATGCTTTGCAGTACTTCATCTGGTGTAAATTCACCAGAAAAACAGTCAACACAAGTGCAGTTTTATACATTTAAAGATGGTCGTAGGGGACATCTTTCTTGGGGGAGGCGGATTTTACGAGCGCTTTCAAGCGGAGATGATTTCGCTTTCCTTGGGGAATGAGGAAATTTTATATCCTTCAGTGATACGAGGCTGAAGGTGTTTATGAGAACAGGGGATTGAATTAGCCTGGAGGATACAGATACCCTGGTAGAGCAAGATGTCAATCTCATCAAAATCAGATCATCGATTTATTCCCTAATCTTATTTGCTAATTTGAATTTTCACTCATCTATGATCTGATGGAATCCTGTAGAGTTCTGTTTACACAGGAAGTTATAACAGGAAATGACTCCGCAATCGACAGCTAATCAGCTGTTACGGCCGACCATTTTGCAAGCAACCACTTCGGCTTATTGAGTTTTCATCTGAATAAATGAATATCTGCAAAGCACACGTAATATTTGTGCGACAGTTCGATGGGTCAGATTCGCTTGCAGCCATGGTATATCAGTGTTTATACCCAGAGTTAACCTATGGAGGGCTACATGAGCACCGCCATATTGCAAACATTCAGAGGACTTCGGCAATTTCCGTTAAGGTATTCTCTTTGCAGCGTTGCTCAGAAAAGCCGTGTTTGAACTACTCAGTTACTTTCAAAATTTGAAAGCATGACAGTGATTGGTAGGATTATAACATCCTGTGGACACGGATCTCTACTGGATTCTGACAGATCAAAGATGAGTGACAACTCAAATTAGCAAATAAGCCTAGGGAACGAATCAATGATCTGATTTTAATGAGATTGAGCAAGATGTAAACAGACATAATTGAAAGTTTGTGTAAACTTGAGTGAAACCATCAACCCACCTGTATTAGACTAAGGTTTGGACGCTTGATGAGATTAGACAAGCAGTTGCCGAGGGTTTTAGTTAGGAGCTGATTCGCCGACTTCCGGATCATGTCGTCTATTTCTGTATGACTGAAAACAAACAGGTGTCAAGATGAGAAAATAAACATTAAATTACGTCCGAAGAGAATTTTGGTATTTTTTGCATGTATCGTTTAATTGTTAGAGAGTTTATCAATCATTTGGTTGACCATGGACAGAAATTAAATTTGACCAATATTAGTTCGGACATATGAATCAAACAAATCCAGGGCATTTTAAGACTTATACAAGTATATTTATGCAAATATACGTCCATAATAAATCTTTCAAGAAGGGAACTTTCAAGGCATTCTTCATTTAATTTCACTTTAAAAGCTGCTTCCCAAAATTATTTTGTATTTACTCTTCAAGCCTTCGTGTGCAAGCATTTACAAAATGAGAAATTATTGCAGGGTTTGAAAATTAGCACTAGTCTGGTAGCCCATGGCTAGTGAAAAAGCAGATGAGCTAGTAGAGTGTAAAAACTGGTAGTCCGAAAGACTAGTTAAAATTTGAGGTGAACTGATCGTGGAGATGTATTTGGCTGGCTGAAATAAGTCTGGTCTAGTACTTTTTAGTCCGAATGGCTACTGCATTGAAAAGGTTAATTTCAACCCCTGTATTGCCTCCCAATAATACTTGTAACTCACCTTAGATGAAGATCAGCTGAGAACTTCAGACAGGCGTTGATGTATTCCTTGACTTGAATATAAATACTTGGCACAAACTGGGAATAGGGGAGGACTTTGGGGTAGGGTGACTGAAAACAGAACAAAGGAAAAGAAATGAGATGAGAATCTGTGATATCAAATTCAATTGCTGAAGTTCTTTAGCTACTTGCATAAGCAATCTTTACTAAAGTTAACTGCAACTTCAAAATATTGCACTTGTGATAACTACCATAGTCTCTCGGGCAAACAAACATCTTGAAAACATGGGGGTGGACCTTTAGACAGGAGAGACCCCAACTCAGATGAAAATTCATATGGAGAGTGCCAGACAGTCAGAATAGTTTTTTTTCAGTTTTTTGACACTTAACTTGAAATCATATTATAGATTTATGTAATGTACGACCATGGAACATCTGGCAAAGTTGGGGGTGGGCTATAACCTGAGAATAACCCCAACCAGTACAACCCCTGAAAAGTGGGGATGGTCTAAGGCTCAGAGAGAGAAAGAATATGGTAATTGACTGATGAATGCCTGTATTTTTTTAAAGGATTCAGGAAGCTATGACATGTCGATGCAAGGCAAACCATATTTAGATTTTGCAATTGATATATTTATATGTCTATCTGCCGAGACACGAGATACTGAAAGATATCATGTTTGACATGAGATTTTGTGTTTGATATCTGTAAGGGTGAAAGGGTATGCTTGGACTTCGGTTCGGTACAAAACCAAAAATGTCTTTCAATATATAAACTAAAACCTGAAAATAAGTTTGTAGAGTGTGGAAATCATTTGGTTTTTAAATTTTACAACTGAAAATATAATTACATCTGAGTTAATAATAAATAATTGTCTAAGTTATATATTCGGTATATACGAAAAATCATGTCGATGTACCAGGTACCGAACCGAAAGCAAAATACTGAGGTTCAACTACTCGAACAAACCTGTATAGGTTGCAGATTCTTTGAAGGGGATCCTCCTTGGGGTACTTATTGCATAAAATCTCTGGTGAGAATAGAGTTATCTGCCCTTGGCTGCATAGCAACCACTAGGGAGGGAGGCTCAAGAGGGGTGACCCAAAGTACGTTTTTTTAGTTTTTTTTAGTTTTTTAACCGATTTTTTATGTGGAAAAAATAGTTACAAACTGTCATATACCTAAATTCAGAGATTTTATGCAATAAGTACCCCAAAGAGGATCCCTTCTGAAAAAGAATGTAGTTGTGAACTGTTTCACTCCTAGATATCTACCTGCTGAAGCTCTGGCGTCTTGAGAGGAAGTTGAGACATGAGTACAGTGAACTCCTCCTCGTTGCCGCAACAGATGGGTGTGTAGTTGTCCTCTCGGAAGATCTCCTTGAAGACATCGACCCACTGCTCCGACAGAATCTCGCTGTACCGGTCTCGCATCTCCAGTAGGAGCTCTAACAGTCGGCCCACGCTAAAACCGTAACCCTGCAACACAACGATGATATCGAGATCACATTCGAGTTTAGAACTGCTCGTGTTTAAGGAGCAGAAGCACGTTATTTGCAAATTTTATTTTTAAAAATTTCCAATTTATGATTATAGTTTATGTCATTTATACTTACTTTAGAGGGTAACACATCCTATTACACATACCAATTATCCGTAGTGGTAATAACGGTGGTGTGTGTAGAGTAAATATAGCATGGCGGCCATTTTAATGTGAACACATTTTATTATTTCGAATTACGAAAACCATTCCCAAGGCTTTATCGAACCATGTACAATCATTTTTAACTTGATTTTCCAAAGAGAGAAGGGAGTTTTACTATTGGTGACATTATCTTTCACATCCATTTCACTGTCTTATTTGAGAGAAAAATGTGCTACTGCCCCTTTAATTTGTGCCAATTATTTTTCAACAAAAGTGTGCTCGTCTTTATTAAGTTGTAAAATATATAGTCATCCAAATATTACCTTCTATAATATCTTTCAATTTGACTGTGTTTTCATCACGTATTAATAGCATATGTGTAAAATGGAATATCCTCTCAAATTTTGTTTAAACAAAAAATGCCTCGATAGAACATTCCTTTTAATTGGTTCTTACCTTTAGTGTGTGACAAAACAGTACAATGAGTTTCTTGATTTCCAGCATCAGATTTGCTACCTTGCATGATTTCTGAAACAAGAAAACAAAAATGATCTTAAAAGTTACATCAATAAACTCAAATTGATAATTACATCAAAGACAAACTTCTGATAAATTACTGATAAAGTTGTTAAGTTCATAAAATTGCTGAAAGAAATCCTTAAGAGGAGAGGTTTGCAACAAAATGGGATTGCCAACAAAAAAAGAAAATTCGGGTTTTTAACGAAGTGGGTATAAACCAAAACCAAAGATTAGCATTCCAAATCTTGTTTTGTACCGGTAAATTATAAAATTTCTAAAATGAACATTATTTAGTTTATTTTTAATAAATCTCCTTTTAGAAAAAAATATTACAAATATATTTATATTTGTTAGATTGTTTGGTATCTGTAATATTTTCATGCTTTTGAACATGCATTTGCAAAGTGAAGTTTTAGTTTTAAATTTAATATATTCTTTGATCATACATCATACATTTTGAAATTCAAACGAAGTTAATTTAAGCAAATATTTCAGTAACAGAATTTTATCACAACTTTCAATGCCAAAACAAAACAAATTTATTCATGAATAGTGTTGAATTTGAAAGAGAATTAATGAACCATCACTAAAGTAACAATGAAAGAATGTATTTTCTCACTTTCAGAATCGGTAGCCGTTAATGACCAACAAATGTCTCTTACATAACTTCAATATTGAAAATGTTGAAAACTTATTGAAAATGAAAATATCATGCATGGTATACATATGATCATGCACTGGCAGTATAATTCATATAGTTCATGAATATGCATGCAATACATGGGAACAGTACAATGGGGACATCACATTATACTTATGATGATGATTATGATGAGTACAGGTATCCAAGCCATTAGATGCATATTAGTAATATCGAAGGATGAGTACTGATAATAGAAATTTTTGCTTGAGCACGAAAACCACACTAAGAATCCATGTGACACATATTTCATCTACGTAACTCAAAACTATCACTTTGCTGCTCAATGAAACCATTCTTGGTGATCAATTTACAGGAATAAATTTGTTAACAAAGAACAAAAAAGATTGGCCCCTAGCACGGCTGAATTCACACGTAATGCTAAACCATTCTGAGAGAACAAACATCTCGTTAAGTGAGTGAGTGAGTTTGGGTTTAACGCCGCTTTCAAGAGTATTTCACTTCTATCACAGCTGATAGTATTATGGCAGGGAGAAAGCCCGCAACGCCATGTGGCTATGCACTGCGGTGAGACCTGCAAGCATCGGCTGGAACTAGAGTGCCATGGGTGGTACTACGCTGAAATTCAGTGTAGCATTGCACCCAAATCTAACCACTGCGCTATCCCCCCCCCCCCCCCCACCCATATCACAGCTGCTAGTATTATTGCAAGGAGAAAGCACGAACACCATGTGGCTATGTATTGCGGTGAAACCTGCGAGCAACGGCTGGAACTAGCCAACCATGGGTAGTACTGCACTGCAATTCAGTGTAGCATTGTACCCAACCTTACTGCATGTAGAACAGTTCTCTACTGCACACAAAGTTGCTGTGCCCAAGGCGGGATTCAAACCCCTTGTTCCAAAGCCAAACGCGCTAACCACTGCGCTATCCAGCCCCCTACAGGAATAACAATTAGTTAGCAAAGGCAATCATCTGGGATCTGCCCCTTGCTAAAGTTAGCTGATCCTGCATTTCGCAGACATGCCAAGTCTACCGGTTTACCCGGTAGACTACCGGTTTCTAGACCATTCTACCGGGCTACCGAGTTCGTGGTATTTTCTACCGGGTTTTCAAAAAATAAAAATAAAATTAAAATTTAAAGCAATGTAACAAAATAAACATTAAAAGACTTGTAAAATATCCACTCATAATGCAGCAAGATTAATTTGGGAAGACAGCCAGTTTTTTGTAGCAAAAATATTGTTGAAATCAAATCTACCATGTGCGCTGGTCACAACAAGACATACTAATCGATAAATGAGCGGTGAAATATTTTTCACACTTCCTAACTTATTCAGTTAGTAATGACAAATTTATCAAGAATAATGCTATATAATCAATATTTACTGATTATAAGTCTTGCTAAAACCTAATAAGTATTATAATAGAACTACAAAATTGTCAAATCCTACCTGAAAATGTGTTTTCACTGTTATCGGATAGAATAGCAATGAGATTGCCCGACCACGTGTTTTTATTTTCAACATTAATTAATTTCACGTAACAAACACCCTACATATTTTGACCTCAAAGTCAAATTACCAACTATAAAGTGACAATTTAATGTCTGATTTATGAATTACATTATCAAATTGCGACAATGTAAACCGGAAACAAAACATTGCTTTTCCTGGAATATGTTTATGTAAGGTGAAAGGTTAGCCAATCAAATGTCTCAGATGTCGTAAACAAGGTCAAAGGTGAAACTAGGCCACCCTTTGTAACAAATAGGCGCAGGATAGATTTCTATCACCGTAGAGACTGGTAATTGTTTTACGGGACTTGGTTGCATGATATAATTTAATTCTGTCATTTGATTAGCATTTTGATGAAAATATAAATTTTAATCAAGAGGCATAAGCTAGTTTCTAAGGTTAAATTCCAACAGTATTTTTTTTATTGGAAAATGAAACATTCATTGATTCAAACAAACATAAAACAGTGGACTGATTACCAGTACAGTACAGTGCTTGCTTAATTCAGGAATGTTTTGGTTTGTACTCAGCATTTATACCATCAAAATATTAGTTTAAAAGTTATAACCAAGACAGCTAATTAAAACTGTCAATTTGCATTGGTTAATATAATAAAAGACAGCAATACAATAATTACAGATAATTTGTAAATTTTGAATTGAATATTTATAAATAAACTAAATTCCTCAATTAAAATAAACAAAGAATGTGCTGATTTAAAAGAGAAAATGTTTTTGTAAAATGATTCAAATATCTAAATATGACATTAAAATAGTGAAAGTGTAAATCTTTGTTGATCGGTAAAACGACGGCGGGGCGATTCAGAAATCTACCTGGTTGGAACCTTGAAACCAGGTAGATCTACCTGGTTGGACCAAATGAAACTTGGCATGTCTGATTTCGGGACCTCCTGTTAATGGTTAATAATCATGGAGAATATTGGGCTCAAGAACAAAGGGTTTAAAGGCAGTTTCAGTTGCCATGGAACGTAATAAAATCTCCTGATTCAGCAGACGAATAAATAAGTGTACATGGAGTCGGAGTGTGGACTCGTGCAGTGTTGGTACCTGTGCATTCCAGTGTTTGTGGAAAACAAGCTTAGCCTGTGAGGACAGACAGACAGACGGACATTCAAACAGGTCAGGGTTCGACAGAAACAATATCAATATACCTCCTGTTTACAAAAAGCGATGCTTTCTTCCTAAAAAGCCAAAAGCAGGTTAAAATATTGGCCAGGAAAACTTTCATCAATCTATAATCTTGTAACCATTTTAGATATGAAATGATTGTATTTACTTGATTTGTCTTTAACACTTCAATGAGGGACAGCTGGGACAATATTTCAACCATTTTCTCGCCACAAAAGTTACTCAAGTCTATGCATCCCACATAACCTCTGTTCAAAATGGAGCCTATTTCTCGTTTCTTGCAATATTACCAAGTGTCAAAAATCGTACCGTGAATTAATTCTTTCCCTACTTTCTATACAATGAAATCTCATCTTGTATTGACTTACATTGAGTTTGAGCCCTAAACTGTAAACAATTGTTCTAATTTGCATATGTACTTCCAGTGATTGGGAAGGTCAATTCTTAGCTTGAGACAATGGCCCCATGTGTAGGAATTGTAATGGGCCATTTCAATTTTCAATGGGCCATTGGTCTAAGACAATGGGCCGGAAATCAAGAAATAATTTTGATGGAATTTTAAGCAGCAGGTTAATTGTCCTGAACAGTTCTTTTTAAATAGGTCATTTACAAATCAATAGGTCACATTGTTTTCCCATTTCAAATTCAATAATAAAAAAAAAATTGCATGTGTCAGTTTTATTATTTTCATGTTAACACTTGGTCTTTAGTTCACCATTAATAACAACTCAACACAGCCTGACAGGTGAACATGAACACATAAAATTTACTGTTTGCAATAAAAAAAAATTCTGAAAACTACCGTATATTACCGGGTATAAGTCGAGAATTTTATACCAAAAATTAGGGGTTCAAGGAGGGGGTTCGATTTATACACGGGGTCTATGTTTCACCCCAAAAAATCTAGAGGCCAGGTAAGTATCTGCCAGCCCAGCAAGTCGAACGGACGATGTTTACACCGGAAACAATTCACAAACATCGAGTCAATATTAAAATCATTGAGTAAAAAACATGCTTTATTGTTGTCTTTTTAAAATACAAATATAGCGTGATATATGAATAAAAATTACATTTCAATCACGAAAGTTCATAAAAGTTTATATTATAATTTTCACTATCTACCTGACAAACATCGATCGATAATCTAGCCTTGATGTAAGTCGAGTGACCCGATAAGGTCACGTGGACCAATGAGATTCTACATAGAAGCCGGTGACATGCGAGATAGATCCTCATGAAAAAATAATCACAGTGAGAAGTGCAAATTACTGGTACGAGTAGACGTATAATTTGTGAGATGTTCTAACAAAATAGAATATATTAAAAAATATTTAGATAAATGTAAATTGCCGATTATCATTGTATTGTTACTAAGATGTTCACCATTCATGTTGTATAATAGTGTATACATACTCAATATACTTGTTGATAGACAGACGTGTGATTAAGGTTGTGAATAGATTTGTTAATTGCCAGACAGGGTAGTGATTCATTAGCGCATACGGCAATTATCTAAGCTTTGATGTTAAATTAACATTAATTGATTGTAATTAACAGTTATTAAAGCCTGTCACTTCTCATCTCAAAAGTAAAAGCAATGTCTTTTTACGTCTTTTTCTATTAGGTAAGAATTTAACTATTCACCGGTTATCTAATAAAGTTTTGTCAACATGTTGGTCGTAGTTTATTCGGCTTGTTGATAGGAAAATGTAAGTTGATTGAAACAAATAATAGCAGACACCGCGAGTCACAAGCTGTATTTTATTATTGGTTGTTTACAACGTCTGAAAAATAAATTATCATTTAATAATTTTTAGGGCAAAACAATTGATCAGTCGGTCGACATCGCTGCTTACCAATCGCCGCTATGTTGACTCTTGGGCATGTCGACTTGTCGCTCGGTGTCAGTCAGCACGTGGTCAAAGGGGGGTCGACTTATACATGAGATATAGGGTTTTGACCAGTATTTTGGTATATAACATTCCAAAATATTGTAATTATAAGAATTTCAAAAGTAAAATTCAGTTAACTTTTCCGAGACAGGAAAAATCGTTTCGGTCACGTGTCTCGTCGCCCGCCTGCCATGTTTTCTATATATGGTGGTGTAGTACTACTCTTTCATTGATGAATTCATCACGTGATATCTGACGACCATTCGATTGGTTAATAGCCAGCAAAGATGGATGTACTCGTGGGAGGATTTCTTACTTCGTTATTTGATAGGATTTAGAGGTACGCATGCCCATTTATGAATTGGTATGAGTAGCAACAGATTGTATTTAGGTTCAAAATTAGTTGAGAAAAGCTATTGCGCCATCATGGCGCACGGGTCACAAACTGTATGGGGACATTTTGAAGGAGAATGCGCGAATTGCGCATGGCGCGTGGCCTTCCCAATCACTGTACTTCTGATATGTCACCAGTGATAAATTTAATATATAATTTTTGCATCAAGTACGCATAAAATGTGGTAAGGGCTCATAAAAATCTAAGCTACTAGTCCCCAGGTTTTTTGTTGTGATATTTGCTTTCTTATTAAGGGACTCACTTATATTTGCTGGGACTCACAAACTCTTGTGGTAGCGAGTCCCTGGACTCTGCATGTCATATTTGTAAATTTATCACTGAATTGTCTGATACAAGATACTAAACTATTTTCTGTTTTTGTCTCAGATTTAGTCTTTTCTATTCATCAGCATGTTAATGATGTATCCAAAATTGCAAGTTTCCAAATATAGCATTATAACTTAGAAAATGGTCACCTTTATGACATCGCAGATTTCACACCTAAAATACAACAAATCAAGATTCTCTATATTTGGCTAAGAAAGCGCTCCAATTGCAACAAAGGTTACTTTGAAAGGAACTGACTTGAGCAATCTCTATGAGGCGGGATTGGTCTTCAGTAGAAATCCGAAACAGAATTTATTAACATGAACTGGTAGATGTTTTTGGGGTATGTTACATGTCTCAAAACGACTAAGAATAACTTTGTAAATTTTATTTATGAGAGACAAGACAGCAATTTCTACTCATTCTTTGCTGCTTTTGGCAATCCAAAAATATAAGAAATCAAAATTAAATTGGGAGGAAATGAAAGGGGAAATAAGCAAACTAAAATGAAGGAGTAAAGAAGAACACTATCGATAAAATCACGTTTCAATAATGATAATAGCATGGCATGTTTAATAAAAAATATCATATCAGAAAAAAGTTAAATCCAAAAGTAAATTTTGAGATGAACAGTAAAATGTAAAACTTACATCACACTTTGAGTGTTAAATTACACTTAAAAACATTCAAAGAAATTTGATATGCAAGCCCTGCTAACTAAAAGCTGTAAAATAAAAGCCGAAACCATAAAGCAGAGAAGATAAGAATTGAGAAATATCTAAGCACTAAAATCTTCCACCAGTGAAAATTACCAGGAAAGCTTCTAAAAGATAAATTTAGCTTCTTCTATACTGCCAACAATGAATCAATTATTATTTGTATAAATGATTTGATGTAGATGAAAAAGGATAATGTCCA
Source organism: Gibbula magus (assembly GCA_936450465.1). NCBI lineage: Eukaryota > Metazoa > Mollusca > Gastropoda > Trochida > Trochidae > Gibbula > Gibbula magus. The sequence continues at coordinate 27,145,863 of OW388303.1, forward strand.
ACACTAACATAAGCTTGCAGTGATGCAAGAAAAGTTTCAAAGTTATATAATTTTAGTAACGTTCGTCATTTTCGAAAATTTCTTTTTGCTTTGTTTTTATCAATTACATCATTTACTTTTCATCTTGCCTTCATTTTGGATGAGTTTAAGATTTTCATATAATAATGAAACCAAATGTCAAGAGAACGTCGATGGTGGTTCAACATTTATAAACTGCATTAGAAGAAACCATATGCCCTATATAAATTAAGCTGTTTGGTGGATCATTTCCATCTAACTTTCAAAAGTGATCCAAAAGATAAAAAGATTTGCAGTCTATGGCTAGTTTTTGTTGTCATGAATATTAGAAATCAACCTATATCTGACATCAGGAAACACTAGACTCTCCAAAACGATGGCAAAGTTCTGCTAGCGAAGAGAATCAGAGAGTTGATATTTGAAGCGTTAACAAGTAATGAGTATTTAATACTTACGCTCGTTGATCTGAGAGTTGCCGTTATCTTTTCCACAGCCTTCTCCCACAGCTCGTCCATGTAAGCGCGGTTCACCAGCCCTTGTGATGTGTGGAGGATGTGGTCCTCAACCACGAAGAAACTGTAAAACATGCACCGCTTACATCACAATTATTGTTTTAGGACTCTGGTTGAATACTTTGCGCAGACTTTGTGGCCAGATTACAACCTAAAATCTGACAGACTGACAGTTGATTAACGAAAAACAACAGAATAATGAAACACTTACCCAACGATATCATGGAAATATTTCCTGTACTGATCTGCACTTTCATGCTGGAAAAACAAATTTAAAATTTGATTCTCTTATTTTAATGTCAATACATCTAATGACATGTATATATATATGTACGTATGAAAAAGTTACATGGACTTGGTTTTGATTTTTGATAGATAGACATATTTAGGTCATGTTTGAATGGTGTGTCTGGTTAAAGATGAAAGACAAGAGTCCATCCTAAACTCAAGAGCTTTACTTAGAATGCCCTGGAAACACTCTGCCTCTTTCTTGTGACACATTCAAACAGACCAATAACATATAATATCATCACTAATCGATAGTGTGAATTAAAGAATTTCACCTTGAGTTGCTTGCATAGTTGAGATTCGCTGATGCACTATGCCCTGGAAACATTCTCTTTCTAGTGACACACTACATACAAACCAATCACATAGAATGCTAGCACTTTTATAGAGTGAAATGTAACTAGTGAATCATAGCACAAGGGCGGATACAGAGGGGGTTGGTGGGGGAGATGGGGGTTCAAGGGTGCGCAGCCCTCTTTTCATATGATTTTTTTTCAAATGACCATAGAAACCATAGTCAAAACAGTGATGCATCCCCCTTTTGCGAGAGAGATGATGCACACCGTACTAGTGTGTTAGTGTTAGTGTCCTAATGAAGTGCATCCTTTTAATGAAAGATGCAACTACCTTTCCTACTAGACATTAAGTATTATTTTCTTAATTTAGAAAGAACATGAGAGCGTAGGCTCTCAATTAGCAATACCCTCCCTAACCAGGCCCTCAAGGAGCAATGCCCTCCCTGAACAGGCCCTCAAGGTGCAATACCCTCCCTGAACAGACCCTCTACTCACCATCCCTCCCGGAGGTTGTAAAGACAGCCTGGCTTGCTTCCATCGGTTCTGTCTGTAGTATGTCTCAAACTTCTCCTTGTCTCCCTGAAACAGTTTGTAAATGGGCCTGACATTTCATTGTCTGAGGTTCATAATCAGGTAAGACTACAGAGCAGCCTGCAAAGGCATAGTCGTCTGTAAAGGTTCACAATCAACTTTATTTTTGCATCAGGAAGCACTTGGAGGACAGTTTATCATATATAAGGCCCTTAGGTCCCACATTCAGCTTGCTGATGATGAATGTCCTGTAGATTATAGGACAACGACAGATGACTGAAATAGATACAAGGATTATCACTTCTGTCAAATTAGTTACAATTTGAATGCATTTATTTTGTAAGGATAGTTCACGTCCTTCTTGAATGTTGATAATAGTGTACTGGACAAGGAGAGAGGGAACTTAAGACTAGTTCAGATCCTATGCTCTGACCCTGTCAACCTGCAAGCTCCCCTTGTCTTAACCCTCAAAAGGTGAGGTGAGATGATTTTGGGTTAATGCTGCTTTCAAGATTATTTCACTTATATCACGGCTGTGAGTATTATGGCAGGAAAACCCACACCGCCATGTACTTATGTATTGTGGTGAAACCTGCGAGCATCGGCTGGAACTAGTGAACCATGGGTGGCACTACGCTGTAATTCAGTATAGCATTGCACCCAAACCTTACTGCGTGTAGAACAGCTCTCTACTGCAGACAGAGTTGCCGTGCTCCTGGCTGAATTCAAACCCCGGACCTCTTGATCCGAAGTTGAACATGCTAACCACTGAGCCATCCCAGCACTAACCCTCTCAACATTTTGAAGAGCAGCTCCCTGTTGCCTTAGGATTCAACTAGAGATGAAAGGGCTCTATTGGTTCAGAATGGGCCGGATTACTACAGTGAAACAAATGTCATAGTAACAGAGCACTTACCAGTACTGAGTATATATGCAAGCATCTGTACACCGGGGAGAAGTCTACCAGATCTTGAGCACTGAGTTCCTGAAACAACAAGAAACATGACGTTAAATAGGATCCATCAATTTGTCTTCTAAACTATATCGGTAAGCTATCTCCATTAATATCTACAAACCTCTTACACTCTCGTTACATTGGACTTCTTGAACGAATTTTGTAAAACCCTGGGGGTCTCTCAAACACAAGAAACACAGCATTAGTTGCTACCCTGTGTGAGGTGCCTAACAAGTTGAATGTTACCTTATGAAACAAGCTTTTTGGTTTCTTTTAAAAACGTATGCTAAGAGTATTTCACTGGAATCATTTACGATTTCCTTAAATAAGATCATAAGAACATTACTTATCTTATGAAATTGTTTTAATGATCAAAAAACTCAAATGATCTTAACTATAGTAATAAACTAAACAAAAATAGTTAGGGATATTTTGAAATTCTAAAATTCTGAATAATAATGTAATTATTATTTGAAATACTAATCAAATATCAATTATAAAACATGTATTCCCAAAATATTTTGTCCAGTATATAAAACTACTTGATGCAAAAGAAGGTCAGAAAAGTTTTTCCTGTCCTGTGACAACAGATTCCGTTTACAGAAGCTTCAGATCAACTTCCTGAGAAGTATCCAAGCTGTTGTTTAGACATGGTTCTATTACATTACTAATATTGCAGATGGATTTTGCAGCAAGGAACCAAACAGGAAGTGCAAGGTATGCTGTCTGTCGCAGGGAGGGGCTGGGAAACAAAATGAGGTGTACAAGAATTTATCACTTCTACCTGATGAAGGAGTGAGTATGTACTCCGAAACTTCGTGTATTTTCACTAAAGAGGTTGTAATGTTATCCAGAAAATCTTCCTGTTCTTAAGAATTTATTCTTTGCAAATCTTGTCTCTTTAAGTATAAATGTCTTCATTTCATGTAGGGTTGATAAAAAAATTCTTTAAAATTAAAAGACGTTTTTATAATATTACATTCATTTCATTCATAATTTGATGTATATTTAAACAAATGTATTTGTGGTTAGCTGTCAATAGGCAAGTTAATTACCATCCATTGATGGGCAATCATTTTTAACACTTGCTTACATTTAGGGATCATACAAGCATTACATTTGATCACCATTTTCCTATTTTTGAATATATTTGTAAAATTGGAATCAATTTGTCTACATCATCGTATATGGAGTTAAAGATGCATGATCAAAGTTCATGAAATTTAAATGGTAGTTGCAAAAGGGCAAATTACTTACCGTACACTGATGAGCAATAATATTTTAATCTCTGCTAAGATTCTTAGATCATACATTTACACACTTTGCCTATTTTAAAATATATTTGCAAATTACGAATCAATTTGCCTACAGCAGTGTTTATGGAGTTAAATATTGGTTTTAGAATATTCAAATAACATTGTAGCAGCTAATATAACCACATAGTCTAGGAATTGTTGTAAATTATATTACATTTTGAAATTTGACTTATATATCTACACCTGTATTCAATCTGATATTGATACATAAATGTATCCTTGACATTACGCTGAAACCTAAAAGCGCTGGCTGGAGCCAATAAATGATAGATGTGATGCAAGTAGCGGGAAAAGGATGAAGTTATCAAAATGACATATTCTAGCAATGTTTTCACACAGAAGTTTGTTCTACCTCCTCCCAATCACGGGAATCTGCTACCTCAAAACTATGCTCATCACCTTCCTAGGAAATATATAATCATGACTTTGATTTACCTATAGCTACTGGATAGATTTAAAGAGAGGATTAAATTGAATTCACCATTTTGTTTTGTGCCTTACATGAAATGAATAAGTGCTACTTTTATGTTTTGACAACAAAATATATATATATATATGACTGATCAACAATGTTTTGTTGTGCCCTAGTCAAGCATTTCACACTCCTAGCCCACATGACTTCACTTCTCATTTATTTTTCATTTTTAAATGAGGTGGAGTTCGACGCTGCTTTCAAGAGTATTTCACTTATATCTCGGCTGCTAGTATTATGGCAGGGAGAAGGCGTGATAAAACCTGTGAGCATTGGCTGGAACTAGCAAACCATGGGTGGTACTATGCTGAAAATCAGTGTAGCATTGCACCATTACCTTACTGCGTGTAATATAGTTGTCTACCACAGACAAAGTTGCCGTAACCCCTGGCACGATTCTAACTCCGGACCTCTTGATCCGAAGCCGAACGCGCCAACCACTGCGCTATCTTGCCTCCAACATAAAGCTGAAACCTACAAGCGCTAGCTGGAGCCAAATAAACGAGGGGTGCGATGCAAGTAGCAGGAAAAGGATAAGGAAGTTATCAAAATGAAGTATTCTAGCGATGTTGTTTTTCACACGGAGGTTATATCCTACCTCTTTCCATTCAAGGGAATCCGCTACCTCAAAACTATTCTCATCACCTTCCTGGGAAATACATAATCATGATTTTGTTTACACATAGCCTACTGGAATTATTTAAAGAGAGGATTCTGTCAGATCCGCCATTTTGTTTTGTGCATTACATGAAATGAATAAGTACTAATTTTAACAACATTTTGACATCAAAATATATAGTCAGACCCCGTTTATCCGGCCCCTTTAATTTTTGATTCCACAAAAAATACCCTGATACAGCCCTCCCTTTATAATACATTTACAGAATTCCACAAAGTTTCCACTAAAGATGACAGTTTGTGTTGTCTGAAAAAGCAAATACTTTTATTAATTAAAGCATTTAAAATTGTCAAACACTCAGTCTTCAAGATGCTTTAGGGGGTAATTAATTTTGTAGAAGTTAAATTCAGGTTCAAACTAAAATTTTGAAATAAGACAATACCCTTACCTCCTCTCCTTCGATGGAGTCGTCTCTCACAACCGTAGGCATGTGTTCCACCTCACCAGTGAACGGGTTCGGGGGCGGCGGAGCGCGTCGTTTCTTCAGCTTCTTCCGAACCACAGTTGGATCCATGTTGTTCTGTTCAGCAGCCTGCGAATTAATTAAAGAGTTGCAACACACAGCTCCTGTATTGTGAAAATATTGCAATATATCGAATGAACATTTATACTTTACTATGCAGTTTAACATTATACTCAGGGGTGTGGAATTACTGTGCCCGACTTGCCCGACCTGCCTTTTCAATTCACCGGGCAAGTAGAATTTTCAAGATTGCTTGCCCGTGGGCCAGTGAGAAATTTCTTTCAGAACATAAGTTCAAATTTACAAATCAAACATTCCTTCAGATTCACCCTAACCCTTTTATTATACTTTGGTGACTTTAGATAAAACACTATGCAGAACTCTCAAAATACAGAACATTACTCAAAACAATAAAATTTGCAAATAAAACTTTTAATTGCAAAATAGCGACTATCACTTGCTATACAGCCCAACAAATGTCAAGGATAATTTTCTTGTATCTAAAACCTGCATCTTTACCTGATAAGAAGATATAATTATGATATGCATAATGATATATTTTACTTAAAATATATTGCTAAATGAAAAACACATATTGCAATAATTGTATTGCACAATTTTACCTGTATACATACCGATATACTGATACTATCACATAACCTTATAAACATCATCATTTCACAACGTTATCCAGAAACTTACATGAGTCATAGCAACTTCTCCTATTTTCTCCGAGTGTTTCCGGATACTCTCCAGGAAGTCCTTGAGTTCCGACATGGACGCTTCCTTGATCTTCTCCCGCAGTTTGGGGATCGCCTCCGCCATCGTCTGTGAGAACCAGTGGCTGATGACGCGCGGCAGATATGTGTGCTCCAGCTGTTCAAGTGTCTTTAGAGCAGGGTAGTACCTGTAACCATGGCAACAGTGACAATATGAAGGTGTTCTAAAAAGTGATCAGGTTTTGTAAATGCCATTCACTCCAAGACGAGGATCCTCAAGTCAAAATTTTTTTCTGAAAAACTCAAACCTTTGAATTCTTGGCATGACATTTCACTTAAATACAGAGAAAAACTTTCTGATGTTACTGAATTTTACTGTAATTTCTTTTACTTCACATGTATCACATTCCTACAGATCCAAATGCAAACAAATGCCCCTCCTTGCTAAGTCCTGGTATTATATGTATAATTAGTATTTAACATGGTGCTGAAAAATTAATTACTTACCTTTTATACTTCATCTGTTCTTGTAGTTTCCCGTAAAGCTCAAGAACTGAAAGTGAAAATGGATGAAACATCTAGAGATCGAAATGACACATTTGTAACATAACAAAACATCCAATTTACTTTGAAAGAATATTTGAAAGAATAATGATCTTTTCTTGGAAGATTATTTATCTTTCCCTTGCCGCAAATATGATACAATTAACATGACTTGTATCACATTTCAAGAATAAAAACTTGAGATTGTAACCTGGTAGACACATTGAGAGGTTCTCGATGGCTGCTGTGATGTTCTTCTGAATCTTGCGACTTTTGACAAGTTCATCTCCTTTTGCGAAGAGAGGGTCACAAGACTTCTGTAGTTCACAATCCACTCCACTAATTTCATCCTGTTGGCAAATCAAAATTCTTATGATAAGAATCTCGGCTTAGTTTTTCAAAGATGTTCTTGCGCTAATCTACACTTAAATGCTTATCATCTTTGGCTAAGAACTATCTTAGTGCTAAGAGAGCTGTGAAAATCTAGGGCCAACCTGACAAGTCTGACAATTTGGGTCCTAGCCTTATTTCTAATGCCACCTTAGGGACTATCTTTAATAGGAACACTTGTTTGAGATCTTGGTAAGTTGTTTTACACCAAAATTTCTCAACAGCAACTCATCATTCATTGCATGATTTATTATCTAAGAATAAAGACTTCTATATGACATAATAGGATTATAATAGTATGAGCAACTATTGATCCACAAGTACTATTGCGATAGCAATAGTCTATTGTGACTAACTATTGCGATAGCGATAGTCTATTGAGACCTACTATTGCCATAACTACTTATCAAACTATAAAACAAATTCTAGAAGTTGAACAAACAGTGTTTTATTGTCTTTACTTTGAACTTTCTTCTTCCAAAGTGACAGAACTCAGTGCAAAAGTAACAAAAATAGAGCCATGGGCTCTGTAGCTCATCAGGATTTGATTTTTTATCTAAGGTTGAATATCTAAGTTATCTTAAGTAATACATTGTTAACAAACAAAAAATAGGTTTTAAGATCATGACCCCTGTGACCTGTATTTGGAGTCACAGGGTCACCAATCCTACAATTAAGAATCACCTTTGACCAAAGAGTCTCTACACAACTTTTCAGCTCTCTTGACCTTTTGGAACTGGAGAAGAAGACGAAAATAGGTTTTTGGGGTTGTGATCTCTGTGACCCCATTTGGGGTCACGGGGTCACGAAATCTACAAATTAGAATCCTCATTGGCCAAGGAGTCTGCACACAACTTTTCAGCTCTCTAGACCTTTTGGAACTGGAGAAGAAGATGATAATAGGTTTTTAAGGATGTGACCCCTGTGACCCCATTTGGGGTCACAGGGTCACGAAATCTACAATTTAGAATCCTCATTAGCCAAGGAGTATGCACACAACTTTTCAGCTCTCTAGACCTTTTGGAACTGGAGAAGAAGACGAAAATAGGTTTTTGGGGTTGTGACCTCTGTGACCCCATTTGGGGTTACGGGGTCACGAAATCTACAATTCCGAATCCCCATTAGCCAAGGAGTTTGCACACAACTTTTCAGCTCTCTAGACCTTTTGGAACTTGAGCAGAGATAATAGGTTTTGAAGGATGTGACCCCTGTGACCCCATTTGGGGTCATGGGGTCACGAGATCTACAATTTAGAATCCCCATGGGCCAAGGAGTCTGCACACAATTTTTCAGCTCTCTAGACCTTTTAGAACTTGAGAAGAAGATGAAAACAGGTTTTTAAGGATGTGACCCCTGTGACCCCATTTGGGGTCATGGGGTCACAAAATCTACAATTTAGAATTCCCATTGGCCAAGGAGTCTGCACACAACTTTTCAGCTCTCTAGACCTTTTGGAACTTGAGAAGAAGATGAAAATAGGTTTTTAAGGATGTGACCCCTGTGACCCCATTTGGGGTCATGGGGTCACGAAATCTACAATTTAGAATCCCCATTGGCCAAGGAGTCTGCACATAAAATTTCAGCTCTGTGGAGTCATTGGTTCTGGAGAAGAAGTCGAAAAAGCGAAAAGTTTACGTATGGACGGACCGACGGACGGATGGACGGACGCCGGACACCATGCCATGCCATAAGCCCATCGGGCCTTTCAGGCCTGATGAGCTAAAAATGATAACTCTTACATCTTCCTGTTGTTATTTTTTAAGATCTGTTTGGAGTGTTCCAGCATTTTTCAAATTTTAAAGCCGCATTTGTGTGCAAATTTACTTTTAGGTTCATGTAAATAACTGGATTGAATAAACTATTGAAACTATCGATAGTTATAGATGCTATTGATGATTTTTTAAAGTTACTTTTGAAACCGTAACTATTGGGATAAATCGATAGCTCGATCTTTTGTTACACCCCTACCCCTAGAGCACTCCCCCCCCCCCCCTCCCCCACCATCTGCCTGCTGAATAGTAACAGGGATTGGAAAGATACCTTTGACAATGGACCATTTTTAAAGCTTTTTGTTATTTTCAAAATTGTAAATGGGCCATTCCCATTTGTACCAATAGTATAATTTGAATTTTTTTCATCCAATGTGCAAAATGGCCCATGGCCCCTGCCTTTCCCAATCCCTGCAGTTAGGAAAGTATCCCAATATACAGCTTGCAGGAGATGATTAGTTTAACTCCATGCAGCTGTCACACGCCATAATTAATAACAGAGAAACTTGGAATTTCAATAAGCGTAGGCAAAATAATGCAGCTATATATAATAAGCTATTTTAACAGTTTGGCTGTTGAATGAGTTTGTGCTAAACAATTTAGCAGCCAATTTACACCTAAACTATAGACATACAGCAATGTAACAGCATTAAGCAAAAGAGGCAGTGAATAACTGAGCAGGGATCACTTTAGGCAGGGATTTGGGGATATTTACTCATTGATGTACCAAGATATCCCATAATAATTACTGACGAGGGGAGAAAATCCCATTGCAAAAATGTAAAATGATTGTTATTATTTAGAGATATCCCATTACTTTATCTGAAAATCCCATTATGTAAGGCAAAGCAGAGATTATTCTCCCTTTGACACTCTGCTCCAGGGTGATCCCTGACTGAGGGGTCATTTTGACCAATTCGGTATGCATGTATGGGACCTGCAGCAGTGGTAAAAGTTATGGTTATGCAATATAACCGGTATATCGGTATATATAGTAATTTACCGGTTTTAGATTGTGCAGCAGTACAATTATTGTAATATGTTTCTCATTTGGCAACATTGTGCACATAATAATTTTAAGTGAAATATTAAAAGAATATCTTGTTCTAATGTAAAATTGTAGGTTTTAAATGAAAGTAAATGTTCTTGATGTGCAAAAACATTTGTTGGGTTGAAAATTGCTGTTTTGGAATCTACTGTATCAAATTTGCTTTTGATCTTTTTGTGAAATATTGTGTAATTTGAAAGTTCTGTAAGGTATTTCTTCTAAAATATAATGCTTAGACAGCATTTATAAGTGTAAAACTTTAAAACTTGCATTCAAGATACTGCAATATTATTGCAAAAACGTGGGCAAATGTGCCCAGGAGCCCCTCCAGGAATAAAAATTTCATTTTTTTAACAAAAATCAACATAAAAGACAGCAGTTGCCAATTTGTCTGGGAGGTTGATCATACTGTTGCATGAAGGAGAAAATTATTAAAATGTTTTTAGCTACCTGAAGTTGAAACAGTCAACCCCTAAATGGCACCACTATTTATACCAAATTTGAAGTTTTTGAGTATTGTTGAGGTCGTAAAACTGATAACCTCATCTGAATGACAAGGGGTTTACTGACAAGTCACAAGCTGGGCAAGTTTTATGGCGGCTTTCTATATATTCTATTATCTATATTTATACATTATTGATATTTACCTTGTGTAATAAGATGTTTTACCCTCTAAAGTAAATTTAAATGACATAAACTATCATTATTTAAATGAAAATTTGAAAAAATAAAAATTTGAAAAAAATACCCATTTTCAATATTAATTTACCTTGAGTTTAGCAGCGTCTCCACTGACTTGTTGCAGCTCTCTGATGGAGTCGATGAAGCCCTGGTAGTGGTAGTTACACATGCGCTCAATCTCTCGATCATGGCCCTTGATCCGAGAGTCCAGGGTGTCGTGGAACTTGTCCAACTCGTCCCCATCATAGACCGCTCTGCAAAATATCATCAATTATTGAATGATGTCATATCATCAATTATTGAATGATGTCATATCATCAATTATTGAATGATGTCAATCAATCTCTTATTTCATATTGAAGACACCCAGTAGTACATAAATAAGGTGAGGTGAGTTGGGGTTAAACGCCGCTTTCAAGAATATTTCACTTATATCACGGCTGCTAGTATTACGGCAGGGAGAAAGCCTGCAATGCCATGTGGCTATGCATTGCGGTGAAACCTGCGAGCATCGGCTGGAAATATGCAAACCATGGGTGGTACTACACCGAAATTCAGTGTAGCTTTGCACCCGAACCTTACTGCATGTAGAACAGTTCTCTACTGCAGACAAAGCTGCCGTGCCCCTGTAGGAGGAATGACACTGGTTTAAGGTGGAATGATGCTGTTTAAATGACACTGTCATTCCCCCTTTGAACCAATGTTATTTCTCCTACAACCAATATCATTCCATTTTGAAATGGTGATATTGAAGATATAATAACTCAAAAGTATCTCATTCCATGGTTAACAAGTGTCATTCCATCTTAACCTGTGACATTCTACCTATTACCAATGTCATTCCACTTTTAACCAGTGTCATTCCACCATAATCCAGTGTCATTCCATCTTAACAAGTGTCTTTCCATCTAAAACCAGGGTTATTCCACCATAAACAGTGTTATTCCACCTTAAACCACTGTCATTCCGCCTACAAACAGTGTCATTCTACTTTGTATCATTGTATTGTTTGTAAGCATGGTAAAGGAGACTGAAAATATGCATATTAAACTGTCATTCTGTTTTCAACGAAACTGAATAACAAGGGAGAAATCATTATGCAAAAACATTACCTGTCATTCGTCATTGCATTTCATTCGTCATTCAATTTTGGGAGAAAAGTTGTTATAAAAAAAACTTATTTTCTTATAACAACATAATAATTCATTTGTTTAATACACGATACATTAAAAATAAAAAGCACTGTAAAGATGCATGCAAAGTAGCAAGAAGGTAGATAAGAGTCTAGAATGGTCAGAGTAGTTACTAAACATTTAGAATACTGAATGGACAACTATGCTCGCTTTAGTCTAGCTCCCTTATGCTGGGCTATGCTCTGCTATGGGAAAAGAGTTTTATAATCACAGATACAATATAAAAATATCACAGCAAGCATTATAAAATAAATCTAAAATTGCCCACAACAAATGTGTTAAATCAGCACAGCTGGAGATATTCAACAGGATCTAGCAAGCATTTGCATTTACAGGAATGTTACAGTTAGAATAAATAATTGCATTTGAGAAAATAATAGTTTGTCAATGACATCATGTCAATGTATTTTCAAGATATCTAAAACATCGACCACTTGCATTCTTGAGTGAGTCACTGGGACCAAAACATTTAAGATGTCAACAGGAAATCGGTGGTGTACGCAAGAAGATCGTATCAGTCTTTCATACAATATATTTCCCTAATGATGTGCAATGTGAACATGTTGGTGCATATCACAATAATATAGTTGATCGCAGACACCCAAGGGCAAGACATCCAGGTGTGAAATGTGTCTGTGATATATGTATGTTTTTGACGTAAGATTGATTACTCGACGGATATTGAGGTGTTTTACCTGAGCGTTGTGGCTAGGGGGCCGTCGGAGGTTTCAATTTCTGTTATCAGGTGGTCATGTTGGGCACTGACAGCCTCCTGTCTCAAAGTATTTGCATCTTGGACAGTGTCGTTTAGTTTTTTCCATCCTGCACTTCGTGCAGTTTTGCGGGGTGTACTAGCTTCCGCCATCATCCCATATTGCGATTGCGCATGCGCACTTGTATGCTTATTGCAGACGATAAGTTATTCGTGCTTATCAAGCCCTTGTTTCGCACCCATGTTTGTTCAAGCGCTTATAAAGGCTGCGCATATCTGTTTAATTTCACAGTTTAGTTCGTTTACTATAAGTCATATATAAATGTATGTTAATGCACGTTTATCTATCACTCAGACATGAACACTGAAAATCCAAAGTAAAATCACATAGACATAAGGGAAGGTAGCCTACTGATTGAACTTTTTTAAAAAGTGGAATTTGGAAGAATTGTTATCTTTTCCTTAATCAATCCAAAACGCATTAACAAAACAGTCAGAAAACGATAAAAAGTTTGACAATCAAGGATGAAAATCGCCATTTTCCAGAATTTGTTTGGGCGAACATAACTGCTTATGGCACTATAAGTGTTAAGAATCACACGAGAACATATAGGCCTACTGTTATGTGCTATTAGTAGGCCTACTGCAGATGACGTTGATCTCTGTTCAATAACATTATTTAATAGTTTAAAAGTTCCTTTGGCAATAAAGAAAGATGTCTAAGACTATTTTGCGTTGGAAAAGATAGAAAATACAAAAAGCAAAAGAAAAGAAATAAAAAAGGAAAAGAATATAAACAGAGACCATAACATGAATATGATCTCTGATATAAGCAATAACAAAGAAAACAGGTCAAAGTTTTAATCTCAATTATTTTGAGAATTATTATACCCTACAGATGGGTACTCTTCGAATTGTTCCTCCATCAAACATTATCGACAATTACTCAAGAGAAAATCAATTGTAGATTAAACGAACCTGTTAAATATTCTTTGACAGAGACAGGCATAGACGATTTCTAAGCTTGTGTCTATCGCTGCCTCTGCCACCCAGGCCTTCATTTTGATGGTGTTCAGAAACAAGCTTTGCATTTACCGTACTAACTATAATACGAGAACCTTTGGTGAAACGCATATTTCATGTTTGCGTTTTTTTGTTGTCTGAAATCGCGGACTCTCTTATTAGAGTGTAGAGTCCCTGGTGAAAATGTATTTGTGAATTTGAAATGGATTAAAAGAAAATAATTGGAAGAAAATGTAGGCCTACAAAAATTCACTTTTCCTCTTTTATTGAGAATATATATATATATATATATATATATATATATATATATATATATATATATATATATATATGTAGACATGCAATGTGGCACGTACCTTATTAGTCAATCTAAATAAATTTAAATCGACTGTCCTATGCTATATGGTAATACAGTCTGTATAATCTAATATATAAAACGCGTTGATCTAAATTTATTTAGATTGCTCATTAGTCAGTTTCTAATGAGATGTTTTACTCTACATCTACACATATTCCATTTTCAGCATTTACAAAATATAAATATAATTCATGGGGTGGCGTGAAGTAGAACGGAAAAAGTAAAATCGCCCATGTGAAGTAGAACGGAAAAAGTAGAATCGCCCATGTGAAGTAGAACGGAAAAAGTAGAATCGCTCATGTGAAGTAGAACGGAAAAAGTAAAATCGCCCATGTGAAGTAGAATGGAAAAAGTAAAATCGCCCATGTGAAGTAGAACGGAAAAAGTAGAATCGCCCATGTGAGTTAGAACGGAAAAAGTAAAATCGCCCATGTGAAGTAGAACGGAAAAAATAGAATCGCCCATGTGAGTTAGAACGGAAAAAGTAAAATCGCCCATGTGAGGTAGAACGGAAAAAATAGAATCGCCCATGTGAAGTAGAACGGAAAAAGTAAAATCGCCCATGGGAAGCAGTACGGAAAAAGTAGAATCGCCCATGTGAAGTATAACGGAAAAAGTAGAATCGCCCATGTGAAGTAGAACGGAAAAAGTAAAATCGCCCATGATGTTCTGCTCTTATCCATGATTTAGTTCTACTCAGGAGATAAACCAACTTCCCCCGAAAGTCACAACTTGCGCCAGCCTTCATCGCTGGCTAACTAAGCCATGTTGCGTTTCGTCAACTTTTCTTTGCTAGCGTAGCAGCGCACATTATGAAGTGCAGGTGCCGCGCACTGCAACATTACGCTAGCATATAAAAGTTACGATAGTCAGTGATGGAGAATGGGGAGAGTTATAACTTGAGGGGGAAGTTGGAAATAAACAGAATAATGTTGGAATATATGCGAGCACTGTGGATATGTGAATATAATATTGTTTGAAATTGATTTTGTTTCTGTGGATCTCCCCAAGATTGTGCAACAGTGACCTATTTAGGTTTATGTGCTTTCATAAAAAAATTTAAAAAAAGAAACTGGGACTCGGTCACTTCTAAAACATACATGTGGTTTCAAATCTGTTTTGAATGTTAAACATTCTTAATTTCCTGAAAAAGTCTTGCTAAGTGTATAATGTAATAGAAATTGGGGATCTAGAATGCCTATCACACAGTTGTATAATGTAAATTGCGTTTTGTGTAAGTTCGATAACTTGATTATCTAATATCTTTGATAGGGATTGAGAACGGAATGCCTATATGTTCTATGTGATCCTAATGCATGTTTTTAAAAAATATATATATATTCTAAAACGAATTTCACTTATTACTTATATGCCCTAATTATAGTACGAACAGATGTAACAAGTTTTACCAAGGTATACTTATGATAAGACTTTTTAGATTTAGAAAGAGTAGATCTACATGTATGAAAACATATAAAAAGTCTCATAACATCATCAATGTTCATATTTATAAGCATTATGATTGTTTCGATAGATTATTATATTTGGTTCAGTCATTACAACCCACAAGAGTAAATACGGTCATCAAGTGGTCATTAAGTGATTTGAAGTACTCTCTCTTTATATAACGCCTCATTAACTCGGAAACAACGAATAGTGTTACAAACTTAACTCTCCATAATGGCGGGTTGTGGGAATTGTTTATACTGAGACTAGTTATATATTCTATAAAGATTTGTATATTCAACGAAACCCAAAATTGACCTTTCAAAATTAAAACTGCTGAAGACACAATAATAAAACACTGCAAATCTAGAAGGCAAAACAATCGATTTTACGAATGCTTCATACAGTATCTCACTAGATCACCTGTAACTTAAATTGTGAGGAGAGAAAAAAACGATTAAGAAAACATATTGATGAAATTGAATATTCCTTTAAACTGCTTAAAGTGAATTTTTCAGCTTATAAGACTATTGATTTTGGTACTTCGGGTTGGTTTCAAAATTAATAATCAAATCAGTAATGTACAAATGCCTGTCCTTTAATTAAAACTTTTTCAAGATATTTAATCGATAAAAAAAGTAAATGGAAAACAAAAATAAGAAATGTGTTCAACTATTATCGTGAGAAGAATTAAATGAGTAATTCCAAAAGCCACCCCATTCCCAAAATAAAACTTAAAATATACACTAGACTCGAACCTTCACTCTATTAAATAATTTATACTAAATTTACCCTCTAATACGGGCGACGTGGTAAATTATCTCCCCTTAATCATTCACTTCCTACTTCCTGATTGACTCTCTCTTGGACCATTACCTTAAATAGTAATTATGCATTTTTGTTATATATTTAATTTTTCATTATTTTCAGACAATTCAGACTATATTAAACAGACTAAATGATTTATGAATTCTTTCGTTTATAAACAGAATTAGAATTTAATTTTATCAACATCTTTTTCAATAAAGGCTACACTAGTATAATATTGTGTTTTAGTTTAAAGAATAAACATATCACAGTATAAATTGTATATGAAATTATGTATATTTTGACTTTGATGTTCTGTTTTTTTATTTTTATTATTTGAGTATTATTTGTCCTTATAAGTGTTGGATTAAAAATACAATTGATTATTAAATTAATTTAGAAAATGAATTTATTGTTTCAATATGAACCATACTGTGGCAATATCATTTGCGTCTTAATTGCTAATCCAGCAAATATATATTAACAAAACATTTAACAAATAAATAAACATAATGCAGTAACTTTTGAAAATTTATAAAAATATAAAGTTATATCTTTACATTTTTTTTATTTGTGATTAAATTGAAATTTTAAAAAATAATACTGCTTGTGTCTGATGTATTTCAATATTACACAGGTGTAATGGCGAGCTGTAAAGTTCTAAACTGCCGGTTCAAGCGCCCCGGGGCCGCCTACCGTCTCCTCTGTTTCCCCTGGGCGGGGGGAGGCTCCAACTTCTATGCAGGGTGGGGTAAACTCATGTCTGATAACATTGAGGGTGAGACTTGTTGAATTTTAAACAAAATTTATTATTCTGTTTTTTCATTACACAAAATATTTGCACCGTAACTCATCACCACAATGCTGCTACTGCTACAAAGTTTTAATTTTTGTTGATAAGCAAGGACACATTAAAGGGACAGTTCTATCAGAGTATAAAGGGACGGATACTCCGATGAAACTCTCTCTTTAACTTCCATCTTTAACATTATTCAATATTACCCCTCACCACTAAAGAGAACATAAATGTGATATGCTAATCTGTAGCTCTTTCAACCAGCAGTAAAACTGGGTACCAGGCTGTTTGAAAATTTCTAAATATTAAAATCTCCAACAAGCCACCTGGTGTCTGTTATCTTCAATTTAAAATGTTAAAATCTACATTGTTTTAGAAGCTTTACTCACCATATTTTGTTTAAACCTAGTCAATATCAATGCATATGATAATAATCAGTAACTTTAATGAGATTTAAAAAAATTTAATCGTATAATCCGATTGTAAAGCAACTACCATTCTCTCAGTTCTTTCAATTTTGAAATACGAATAAAATTAATGATAAAAATGTTTATGTTTATAGTTGTCGGGGTAACGTTACGAGGAAGAGAATCCCGATTCTGTGAGCCATGCTGCGACAACTTTGAAGACACAATTACAGAAATTACACAGGCGGTGATGGACAATTGCTTAGATAAACAACTTTTGTTTTGGGGACATAGGTAACTATTGGTTCGTAGCATGAAAAAACACTGCAAGAAAGGTCCTGAGATGTGTAACAAGCGATAATGGTTCTTCCCAAATATCCATAATGGGAAACTGCTGCCAGCTGTTTGAGGGTCAGCGTGATTAAAAGGTCACAAAGCTAAATGACTTGGGATGTTTACTCTAATTGTGATCTATCATGTATTTTGATGTGTGATATCATTCAGTGACCATTTTCCACTTTCCCCACTTGGCAATGTGATATTTTTGTTTTCATGTCATATTTTTATTATCATGACATATTTTTATTTTCATGTAATATTTTGATATTTGCATTCAATGTGATATTTTAATTTTTTTTATTCATGTGAGATTTTAAATGTTGATATATGCATTCATGTGAAATTTTTGTATTCATGTAATATTTTTAATTTTGTATTTATGTGATATTTTTATTTTTGTATTCACGTCATATTTTTAGGTTTGTATTCGTGTGAAATTTGTTTTGATTCATATTATATTTTTATTGTATTCACTTGTTTTATAATTGTAATATTTTTCAGTATGGGAGCTCTTCTTGCTTTTGCGACCGCTTTGAGGATAAAGAAATGTGGAACAGAACCAGTTAAGATGTACTTGTCTGGGGTGTCAGCTCCACATGTAGATATTACATTTTTATTTGATAAAATTGATTGAAATTTATAATTTTCAAACAATTAAATATGTGTGTGATCATTTGTGTTCAAGACAATAATCATGGAAAAATATTCTGTGTAATGTCATATAATCATTGTAGCTTGAACAGGCCTGAAAGGTCAAATGGGCTTATGGGCATGGGTAATTGTCGTCTATTGTCTGTCAAGCGTTTGTAAACTTTTGACTTTTTTCAACATCTTCTCCATAACATCCTCGGTTACCCATGGTTTTATATGCTCCGTTACTCTCCACTTTATCACCCATCGGAAAGTTCATCAGAGAAATCTGTACACAAATTACCCGCCCTTGGCCGGCGTGAGCCAATCAAACCGCTATGCAGCTTGGACCTGCAAACCAATGACAATTCATATCACTTCGTTGCAAAGCATGCACGGTCATTTTGTGAGCTATCCGTCACCGGTTATCTCCCTTGACCATTTCCGTTCTCTGGTATTGAGTATTTTCATTGGTAACTGACTTCGTCACGCCAGCCAAGGGCGGGTAATTTGAGTACAGATTCTCCTGATAAGGTTTCCCATGGGTGATATAGTGGATAGTAATGGAGCATATATAAAACCATGGGTAACCGAGGATGCTCCATAACTGCTGCACCCCTAAAGCTGCAATTGTGTTTGGAGATACCTTGCACTAGGGGATGAAAGTTACAATAATGTTCATTCAACCGTCAACCCTTATGAAATATGGGTGTGGCAGGTGTTTTCCTGAAAACCATTTAATGACTTCTCCAAAAAAAACCATTTGACTTAGGAAGCTTTAGAATAACATATTTGTTACATGGAGACTGAGGTCAGAGGGGTATATGAAAATTTGGGGAAAGATTGGGGTTATAAATTATATATTTGGTGGCCCTGTGGCCCTATTATGGGCATCAGGGTGATACTGAAAACACATATTTTCCTCTTTTTCCCCAGAACCAGAAAGCTTGTGAAAAGTTTGTGACTGTGTCTGTATATGGGTCACATAAGCTTTGCCCTAAAAATTTATTTTGTTCACCTTGTGAAGAACTATAAAACATTGCAAAACTCAAATCAAATTGGAATATAAACTTTGATTCCTTGAACTTTTGATAACTGCTTCAGGAAAGATGCGACTATATGTTTATTTTACTGAATATATTATTAGCTCATCAGGCCTGAAAGGCCCGATGGGCTTATGGCATGGGATGGCGTACGTCCATCCGTCCATCCGTCCGTCCGTCCGTCCGTCCGTCCGTCCGTCCGTCCGTCCGTAAACTTTTCACTTTTTCGACTTCTTCTCCAGAACCAATAACTCTAGAGAGCTGAAAATTTATGTACAGACTCCTTGGCCAATGGGGATTCTAAATTGTAGATTTGGTGACCCTGTGACCCCAAATAAGGGCCCCAGGGGTCATAACCTTAAAAGCTATTTTCATCTTCTTCTCCAGAACCAATGACTCGAGAGAGCTGAAATTTTATGTACAGACTCCTTGGCCAATGGGGATTCTAAATTGTAGATTTGGTGACCCTGTGGCCCCAAATAAGGGCCTCACAGGCCATTACCTAAAATCCTGTTTTCATCTTTTTCTCCGGAACAAAAAGATCTAGAAGGCTGTAATATTGTATGCAAACTCTTTAGCCAATGGGGATTCTAACTTTTAAATTTGGTGACCCTGTGACCCCAAATATGGGCCACAGCCTAAAAAACCTTTGAAAATGAATTTTGAACTGATATTTTATGGGCACTTCATTCACTTTATTTGAAATGTATGTCGACTTGAGATAACAATCTACATTGTGGACATGTTTGTCAAATTGATGTAATCAATGTGAAATGAGAACTATTGAATAGCCTATGAACTGAAAATTGTGACAAGTCATAAAGGACTAAATTGAAGAGGAGTTAAGAATTCTTTTATTTTACATGAGATATGTGAACTGCATATGACTGGTGATGAAATGATAAGATAAGATTATTTTCATCTTCTTCTCCAGAACAAAAAGACCTAGAAGGTTGTCATGTTGTGTAATGAGTCTTTAGCCAATGGAGATTCTAAATTGTAGATTTGGTGACCCAGTGGCCCCAAATAAGGGCCTCACAGGCCATTACCTAAAATCCTGTTTTCATCCAGAACAAACTAGAAGGAATATTTTGTTCAGAATGTTTAGATGTTTGGATGACAAGGCTTAGAACGAGATTGTTTAGCCAAGGTGATTCTAAATTGTACTATGTACCATGAGATTTCTTTAAATTGCCTGTTCTCTTTAAGCCTTATACAGTTAGATCAGTGCTGCCATTGTTTAGTGCAAGCAAGAGTCTATTACATAATTTGGCGGTAAATCACAAAAAACACAGCTGGCTTGTAACCAGAGCCAAGGGGTCAGAATATTGCATAATCTCCTGTGTGTTGACCTTGCTGAGTGCTCTCTCTCAATTTCAAGAATAAGATTTGTCAGGGTTAGGGATTGTACATTATATTGAGACAACATATTTCTGTCTTCATCATCAAACAAAATAAACTCTGATGAGCTACAGAGCCCATGGCTCTATTTTATAATATAAAGCCTGGGGAGCCACAGAGCCAAGGCTCTTTTTTTTAGAAATATTTATACTGGAGAAAAAGTGCAGCTTACCTCTCAAAATGTGTCTGAACTTACTACACATTAAGATTAAGTGCCAAGTAAACTGTCAAAAATGTCCCAAGAATTTGAGGTATTTTTTGCATGTAATTAAAGGGACACTGCGTCGAGGATAAGAATGAGTCTCACTTTTATCTACCTATGCTGATTAACCAACCTGCTAATGAGTTACGCTTCGCTTCACTGTCTACATGCAGTAGTTTTTTTATTACTAATTACTTGAATTGTCTTAATTTTGGGTCTGTAACTCTTTACCAGACATGTTAATCAGCATAGGTAGATACATCTGATTTCATAGTTCTCCTCGACGCGGTGTCCCTTTAAGATTCCTCCCACCCAAAGTAAGATGAAACAAACACATTTTTTAGGACCCAATTTAAAGGGGCAGTAGCACGTTTTTCACTCAAATAAGTCGATGAAATGTATTTGAAAAATAATGTCACCAATAGTAAAAAGACCATTCTCTCTTCGGAAAATCAAGTTAAAAATGATTGTACATGGTTCGATAATGCCATGGGAATCGTTTTTGTAATGCGAAATGATTAAATTGTGTTCACAATAAAATGTCCGCCATGCAATTTTTGCTTTATACGCAACACCGTTATTACCACTACGGATAATTGGTTTGTGTAATAAGATGTTTTACCCTCTAAAGTTAATATAAATGACATAAACTATCAATATAAAAAGGAAATTTGAAAAAATAAAATTTGTAAAAAAACGTGCTACTGCCTCATTAAGACTTTCTTTGATAATGTCCATCATGCCATTGATTCATATTACCGGTACATTATTTTCAGTCCCCAATGAGGAAAAGGCTGAATATTACCTCATCAACAACAGACACAGATTTCATTGCTTACATGAGGAGACTTGGTAAGTTTCTAATATTTAACCTCTAAAATATTGGCAATATCTGACCAATGATGATAACTCATGGTCTGTGATAATAAGAAAGTTCCTAGTTGAAACAAATTTACAAATATGATGTATGTTAAAGTTCATATTAAGAAATTCTAACAAAAATATCTTTTGATAACAAATATATCAATATGAGTTGAGGCTTGCCAATGAGTTCCCGTCGGCGTTGACGTTGGCGTTCCCATTTCGTTTCCGGAGCAGATCCCCAAAACTATGTGACCAATCATCACCAAACTTGGTATACTGTCTCTCCATATTGTGTAGATGTGCCTTTTGGGGGTTAGAGATTTAAAAAAATTTACATTTTTTTTTTATTTCCACCTCATCGATTTAGACTACCGGTAAGTCTTTTTCAAGGGTGTATTCGTTTCCGGAGCAGATCTCTAAAACTATGTGACCAATCATCACAAAACTTGGTATGCTGCCTCTCCATACCATGCAGATGTGCCTTTTGGGGGCTAGAGATCATTTAAAAATTTTATTTTTTTTATTTCCATGCAACAATTTGAACTAATATTTGTTTGCTACAATTGTGGAGTTGATAGGTTATTTATTCAAGTTGAATTATACAGAGAACATTAATGGTGCTTTATGATAGTATTGTTTAGAGGTTTGGAGCATTTGAGGAAGGGGGAGACATCTGTTTTTACGGGTAAAAACACTTTCTAGTTTTGTTTCATTTACTAACAAGAATTGGATGATTATACAAACAACTAACTTTTTTCTTTATTTTTGAATGACTAATATATTTGATATCAGAAAAAGGATGAGATTCTTGATATCAACTTGAGATTCTATGAATCATCCCAAATAATTTTTTCAATGGAAATTACATCTATGAAAAGAGCTTTGTCATTAACCTTGAAATTCATAGTTGTCATAGTATTTTGATTTTTTAAATTAATTTCGAAAGATCAATGAGTGAAATCATTGTGACTGATGCCCATTATGATTGAACAGGATTGTTATGTCATGTAGTTGATGTCAATGAATTGTTTAAAATCAACTGTGAACAAATCCTAAGAGTCTTGAATCAACACTGCTATCTCTTTTGGAATTGTTTAGGACATATGTTATTCATATTAAGGATAGAAACCATCCTTCTGATTTTGGAACGCTTCATGTCATATCCATCCATCCATGCATGCATCCATGCATGCATCCATCGATGCATACATCCATGCATCCTCCCATGCATGCATCCATGCATCCTTTCATGCATCCTCCCATGCATACATACATCCATCCTTGTGTCCATCAATGTATCCATCCATGCACCCTCCCATGCATCCATCCATCCATTCATCCTACCATTGACCCATCCATGCATTCATCCATGCATCCTCTAAAGCATCCATCTATGCATCCTTTCATGCATACATACATCCATCCTTGTGTCCATCAATGTATCCATCCATGCATCCTCCCATGCATCCATCCATCCATTCATCCTACCATTGACCCATCCATGCATTCATCTATGCATCCTCTCAAGCATCCATCTATGCATCCTTTCATGCATCCTCCCATGCATACATACATCCATCCTTGTGTCCATCAATGTATCCATCCATGCACCCTCCCATGCATCCATCCATCCATCCATCCATTCATCCTACCATTGACCCATCCATGCATTCATCCATGCATCCTCTCAAGCATCCATCTATGCATCCTTTCATGCATACATACATCCATCCTTGTGTCCATCAATGTATCCATCCATGCACCCTCCCATGCATCCATCCATCCATTCATCCTACCATTGACCCATCCATGCATTCATCCATGCATCCTCTCAAGCATCCATCTATGCATCCTTTCATGCATCCTCCCATGCATACATACGTCCATCCTTGTGTCCATCAATGTATCCATCCATGCACCCTCCCATGCATCCATCCATCCATCCATCCATTTATGTGTCCATCCATGCATCCATTCATTCATTCATCCATCCATCCATCCATCCATTTATTCATTCATCCATTTATGTGTCTATCCATCCAATGTTTTTAAAAATGGATGTTATTCTCACCTTAATTTGATATTTCTGTTTAGGTGGAACACCTGAGGAACTACTTGAAAATAAGGAAATGATGAAGATTGTTTTACCGTGTCTACGTGCGGACTATACTCTTCTAGATGGTATATCGTGAGTAATTATAATAACCAACTGATCTTATTGAAGGTTCTATAACTTACACTTTAATCTTTGAATTGAGAAGCCTAGGGCTAGCAAATGATGTTGGACTGGTAATGATCAGTTGTCCGAAGTACTAGCCATTATAATCATGTTGTTGTACTTGGCTAGCATTGAGGGGTTTGAACAACTGTTTTCAGAAATGCTATAGTCTGAATACCTTTGATATGCTTAATTTAACTGGTTGAGCCATTGATAACCATCCTCGGTTACCGAGGGTTTTATATATGCTCCGTTACTCTCCACTATATCACCTATTGGAAATTTTATCAGAGAAATCTGTACTCAAATTACCCGCCCTTGGCCGGCGTGAGCCAATCAAACCGCTTAGGACCTGCGAGTCAATGACAATTCATATCGCTTCGTTGCAAAGCATGTGAGGTCATTTTGTTAGCCATCCGTCCGAAGTACTAGCCATTATAATCATGTGGTTGTACTTGGCTAGCATAGAGGGGTTCGAACAACTGTTTTCAGAAATGCTATAGTCTGAATATGAATATTTGATATGCTTGATTTAACTGGTTGAGCCATTGATAACGAGATATTCTCAAAATGCACTTTGAAGTTGGTTAGATAGGTGACAAAGCAGCGAAAAGTTGCAGTTTAGAATAAGGAAGAAGCTGTGTGTGAACTTTTGACTTACAAAGATAAGTGAAAATCACAAAGAGACAACAATTTTGAAGAATGAAGTGTCGACCATGAATAGTCGTCCTATCAATAAAATTGGTTCCAAGATGAAATGATCCTAATCCCACACTCAACAGTCAGCCAACTTTTATATCTTAAAGGGAAAGTCCTATCACCGTTTTATCGGCAGCATCCGCCATCTTGGATTCTTGACATTTTGTGAAATGAAAACACGCTATATTTAACCCAATTTTACATTTTTGTAATAATAAAACATATACACTGATAGAATATTCACATAGTAACACATAACCCTTTCATAAAACTAATAAACAATATTCTGTTAGGTCGTAGTAAGTTTTCCCCACTCGCAGCGCCGATGAATGGCTTCAATTCTTATTGTTTTTATTTTTCAATAAATGTGCGCTTGTCTTTATCAAGTTGTGAAATATAAAGTCATCACAGTTTTAACTTCATTAATATCTTTCAATTTGACAGTGTTGTATTCATATTTTAATAACATACATGTGTAAACGAGAATATCTTCTGGAATTTCATTTCCACAAAAAATACCCAGATAGAACCCTCCTTTTATAAAGGAGAGTTCTGTCACCATCTTGGATTTTTGGCATCAATTGAAATGAAAACACGCTATATTGTACCTAATTTTACAACTTTTTGATAATAAAAGACATATACTGATAGAGTATTCACATAGTTACACATTAGATGTCATACAACTAATAAACAATTTGCCGTTTTTTTCCCACTCGAAATGTCAATGAATGGCTTCATTTCTCACTGTTTTTCTTTTCCAACAAATATGCGCTGTGTTTATGTTTCATTAGTGTTTTCAACGTTACTGTGTTTTCACATGTATTAATAACATAACATTTCGTTTCCACAAAAAAATAAGCTGATAGAACTCACCTTTTAAGGTGTGGAGAAGTAACAGTCACTGAGTGATTTTAGTGTATGATGAATCCCAAACTACATCCAAGAATCTTGTTAGCTGAAGTTAGACCATTTTGTTGAAAGGGCTTAGGTAACTTTTTATCTTAAAATTATCATCACTGTCATTCATGATTCCAGGTACACTCTTCCTGATGGCCCCCCTGATCTATCTTGTCCAGTAGCTTTCTTTGATGGTGATAAAGACATAAAACATGATATTGATGGTGAGTCATGCATTACATTTCTAGAAACAGGGTACTTTCATTGTTGCATAACTGTATGGTTTCCTCTAGCATTTTCTACTGGTGATAAAGATAAAACACCTTTTATTGATGGTAAGTCATGTAATATAATTCCAGAAACATGGTAGTTTCTTTATTGAATAACTGTATGTTTTCATGACGCTTTCCTTTGATGTTGATAAACATGTAATGTGATGTTCTTAATTAAGTATTTCAATATTGGCCAAGTTTCAGGTCTAAGGTTCATTGTATTGGCATGAGATGAATCTGTAACTCTGACAATATGGAAATACTTAATAAATGACAATTTTATGAATGATATGATGAATGAATTGATTTGAGGAATGATATAATCTTGGCAGAAATACTGTATAAGTGTCATACAATCAATATATAGTTTATTTAGTTTATTTATTGATAAAGCACGATGTTGAGAGTAAGCCATGTGTTACATTCAGTTAAACAGAATACCTTCTTCATTGCATAACTGTATGTTAATTGCATTCTTGATGGCTATGAATAAACTGAACATTACTTTCATGTTGAGATTGATATCAGTGTCAAAGATTTACTTTTAATCACAAATAGTTTAGGCTGATTTGAATTTTGTTATCGACATGTGCTCACAGTATAACAGGACACCCTTCCAACTTTGGTGAACTGATTCTATTACTGCCATTTTTCCCTCCATAAAAATTGTTATCTTAAGTTTTACACATACTAAATATTTTGGTTTATTGCACTGATTCATTTGTATTCTTATTTTACAGGATGGAAAATGTTGACAAGTGGTCATTTTTCACTGACCATGCTCTCTGGTGGCCATTTTTATCTGAGAGAAAAGTCAAATATGACGACACTCATTGACACTATCAGCAGAGATTTTTCAGATGAACATGATGTGGTTTGACAGTAGTTGTCTCCCTTTCTTATATTCTAATGTCATATCTCATCATTTTATAATTTATTGTTACTTCATAAAGTATGTATATGTATGAATAAACAAGATTTATTTTTTGTTGACTAATTTTGCACATTTTAGGAGTTTCTGAAAAAATGCAGAGCTCGATGGATTTACACACATGTATTTTCTACCAGTACATTTTGTTTGTGCTCATAAACTTGCAGAGAATAAACCTCTTTGTAAACTAATACTTCAAAACATGATATAAAATCAAACTGAAAAATATTTGATACAATTTTTAACATAGTTTTAAAATGGCAGAGTATTTTTCATAAAGTTTTATTTGGCTTTGATACTGCCAAAATATCATACATGATGTTCAAATCTTATCCGACTGACATATTTATTCCCAGATGCCAAATATATGGCAATTACTTGTTTTCTACAAAAGACACAATCAATTCTACCATGACATTTTAAAATCCTTGTTTTTGATTGGTTTATTTTATGGTCGAATGGAGGTTCAAACACAAATTTTGGGAACAGCGATTTTCCGCGTTTGGATACATGATGACAAAAGATTCTAGACCAGAAATAACATGGGTAAATCAGTTATCTTCACTTTACGGTTTCCATCATGTTTTCCTTCTACGCAATTTTACCTGTGTATCTGTTTTGGAAAATAATTCTAATTTGGACCGATGTTTTAAACAGTGAAACTACAGTAGTCGATCAAGACCGCGATAAGCCGAGAACGAACCGGTTTCGGTTCGGATACAATGACGTCATAAGCTCAATCAGTTATGACATCATAGGAAATGGTCGCGTCAATTTGACAAGTGGTGGAGGAAAGCTTTCAAGGCGGAGAAACCTTAAGATTTACAAACCTGTATGTTCTATTTGATTAAAATCTATGTTGTCGCTTAATCATCATATTTGAATATGAATGAATTTTAATTTCACTGTTTATTCAATTTCTACCGCATCGAAAACAACGGAAATGTGATGCGTCATACCTGAAGAAAAATGGGTTCAACCGATTACCACATCACTCAGTTCACTTCCGCAGTGTCAAAGAAACACGTTTAAAATACGCTGATAACTCGTCATGTTAGAATGAAGTTAAACCTACTGTGTTTTTAACTTTTTGCGAGTCTAACGTAGATTCGATACCTGTTTTTATAATTCGAAGCCTCACGCTGACGTGTTCGACTCTGAATGATAAAAATCGGTATCAAATCTATGTTAGACTCACAAAAAGTTAAAAACACAGTAGGTTTATCTCCTAATTGACTTACACATATTTTGAAGA
Organism: Gibbula magus; assembly: GCA_936450465.1. NCBI lineage: Eukaryota > Metazoa > Mollusca > Gastropoda > Trochida > Trochidae > Gibbula > Gibbula magus. The sequence continues at coordinate 27,174,039 of OW388303.1, forward strand.
ACAAATTACATGTCACATTTACACATATACTACTTCTATCGCCTTTTAAAGACTACCAACCCAAATCTGTCTTTTGTTTTCTAAACATTTCCAAACCCGGGGTTGACTGTCGCATTCAGCATTAAAATTGTTATTTTAGCATTAGTCAGTTTTTTATTGGTAAATTAAAGAGAGGTTCTGTCGGGGTATTTTTGTGGAAGTGAAATTCAAGAGGACATTCCTGTTTTCACACACATATGTCGACCATTAATACATGCTTATTGTACAATCCAATTGAAACATATTACTTTGGCATTGAAAACGTTTGGCATATTCCAACAGAACTAAAACCAAAATATAAAAAAATGTAATTGTCATTTAAATAGATAGTTTTTCTCCAAACAGAGCTCGAAACACAGAGACAATTAAAGGGACTGTAGCACGTTTTCTAATAGGAATAAATAGATAACACAAAATAAAAAGATTTTGAATGACTGTGTGATGAGGATATATTTCATAAAGAGATATACACAATTTCATTCATGAGAGTATGATACTTTATATTTAATATCTGTTCAAACACACAAGGGGTCCTGAAAGTACTGTTTCAAAAGGTATTTGGGGAAATAATGTTTGGTATTTAAAAGGAGGGTTCTATCGGGGTATTTTTTGTGGAAACGAAATTCGAGAGGATATCCCTGTTTACACAAAGATGCTATTACTATATGATTAAAACACAGTCAAATTGAAGATATATTAATGAAGTTAATACTTTGATGACTTTACATTTGACAATTTGATAAAGACAAGCGCACATTTGTTGAAAAATAAAAACAATGAGAATTGAAGCCATTCATCGGCGCTGCGAGTGGGGGAAAACTTCGCTACGGCCGAACAGCATATTTTTTATTACTTTTATGATACATTATGTGTTACTATGTGAATATTCTATTAGTGAATATGTTTCATTATAACAAACCAATGACTCCACAGAGCTGAAATTTTGTGTGCAGACTCCTTGGCCAATGGGGATTCTAAATTGTAGATTTCGTGACCCCGTGATCCCAAATGGGGTCACAGGGGTCACATCCTTAAAAAACCTTTTTTCATCTTCTTCTCCAGTTTCAAAAGATCTAGACAGCTGAAAAGTTGTGTGCAGACTCCTTGGCCAATGGGGATCAATCGATTCTAAATTGTCGATTTCGTGACCCCGTGACCCCAAATGGGGTCACAGGGGTCACTTGCTTAAAAACCTATTTTCATCTTCTTCTCCAGTTCCAAAAGGTCTAGAGAGCTGAAAAGTTGTGTGCAGACTTGGCCAATGGGGATTCTAAATTGTAGATTTTGTGACCCTTTGACCCCAGTCTAGGTCACAGGTCACGACCCAAAAACCTATTTTCTTCTTTATCTCAAGTATGTAAAGCTCTAGAAAGGTGAAATGTTGTGTAGAGACTCTTTGGTCAAAGGTGATTCTTATATTAATTGTTGGATTGGTGACCCTGTTACTCCAAATGTGGATCACATAAATCAATGAAATCCTGATGAGCTACAGAGCCCATGGCTCTATTTTTCATGTTTTAAGTGCTGATGAGATTTCAGTCTTAGTTAAGTCACCTTTCAGCGTCGAATTTTCCATAACGTATTTAACACTCGTATTTCACTGCGTTTCTGATCTGAGTACTGCACCATAGAGATCATGTCAAGTGACCGTTTGCTCCAGCCAATCAGCGGACGATGATTAAAAGCCATCGGACCGACTTGAGTTGACATACCAAACACCCCATTCCATGCAATATATATGGCCAACTAACATGGCCTAACACGGCTATGATAGACCTTGATGTGGAATGGCGCTCCTAAACTGTTGGGCCCAATTGGCTCAACCATTAAAGGTCCAGTTCGAATCTAAATGTCAATTTTTTAACATGGGACACCATTTTAAAATGCATTTAGAGACTTGAAACCTTTTTGAAAAATGCGCAAAAAGTAAATCATTGCGAATTCGTAGGTCACATTCTTTCGCTGCCATATTGCATTTTATCGTGTTTTCGCATTTACTGATGTACCTTTAAAAACATCTCCTCTGAAGATAATTGCATCTAAGCACTAAATATAGGTAGCTGAATCGTTGTAGATTAGAGTTTGCTTTTTTTAATAAGAAAAATCATAATATGTTGTCCATAGTGAGAACTCCAAAACCTACCCACCGAATTTAAAGATTTTTCCAAGACAGTAAGACAAGAATGCTGTCTTTATTTTTCAATCATAAAATTGCATATGAACAGTCATTTCCGTTCACAAAAGTTGTCGAGATCTATTAAATTTTGATTTTTTTTAGCTCATCTGGCCTGAAAGGCCCGATGGGCTTATGGCATGGGATGGCGTCCGTCCATCCGTAAACTTTTCGCTTTTTCGACTTCTTCTCCAGAACCAATGATTCCAGAGAGCTGAAATTTAATGTACAGACTCCTTGGCTGAAGGGGATACTAAATTGTAAATTTGGTGACCCTGTGACCCCAAATGTGGGTCACAGGGGTCATAACCTTAAAAGCTATTTTCATCTTCTTCTCCAGAACCAATGACTCCAGAGAGCTGACATTTTATGTACAGACTCCTTGGCTGAAAGGGATTCTAAATTGTAGATTTGGTGACCCTGTGACCCCAAGTGTGGCTCACAGGGGTCATTACCTAAAAAAAACTATTTTCATCTTCTTCTCCAGTCCCAATGAACGTAGAGAGCTGAAATTTTATGTACATACTCCTTGACTGAAGGGGATTCTAAATTGTAAATTTGGTGACAGTGAGACCCCAAATATTGGGTCACAGAGGCAATGACCTAAAATGCTATTTTCATCTTCATCTCCAGTCCCAATGGCTCTAGCGAGCTGAAATTGTATGTACAGACTCCTTGGATGTAAGGGATTCTAAAATGTAAATTTGGTGAGTCTGTGACCCCAAATATGGGTCACAGGGATCATAACCTAAAAGCCTATTTCAGTTTACAGCATCTTTCTGAGGTTATATGTGCACTTCAATCAGTAAGTAGGTAAGGGAATGAAAGTTGTGTTGACCTCTTCCTGGCAGAAGAATGAAAACTGATAGTTACACAGAGGTTTCAGGTTACTTCAAACTACTGTGCAGCACTGTGTTATCATAGACTGTGTGTGAGACTGCTTTAGTCTTCCACTGACTCTAAAAAAGAATTTATTCATAGAATATCACCATTTTATCAAATATTGAAAAGGAGCCTATAAGAAATGGTGAAAAAGAATTTACTAAAAAAAATTCACCAATTTATTAAGTATTGAAATGGAGCCTATGAGAAATGGGATTTTCAAAAACTGAGGCTCCTATTCATTATGTAATAAATGTTGGTATTGCCATAATGCAATTAAGAATTAAAACAATATAATGCAAAGGTGTATGATATTCATAACGAATGTTGATTTATGTGTAACCAATTTTGATAATAATTAGCAGGGGTCATGACCTTAAAAGGTTTTTTCCATTTTCTTCTACAGCCCCAGGCCATAATTGCAATAGCTTACAGTGGTGAATTGTATGCAAAGAATTGTACCCGGTATATTCATTATTATATGATGTGTGTACGATCTTAAAAAATAGTATGATCTCTCCACCACATTATTATATGTTTGATACCAGCAATTTATTTCCAAGCTTTGTGTTGCTCTTTCAACACATATATATATATAGCAGATTGGCAAAGTTATGGTAACAAAATATTTTTAAACTGCTTTAATCGTTTCACTACCTAGATTCTTATTACTACATTCCATTATCTGACCATTGCTATAAAGTCCACTCCATAACATACCCCACTTATTATCTCCTGATGAGCTACAGAGGCCATGGCTCTATTTTTTTAAGTTTAAGTGGATCTTGCCGACAGGGGACGAAGTTTTCGACTTAGGGCGTATTATTTTCAGCGGTATAATCCCTTAGTGGCCCATGAGTAGATTACGTAATGCGCAGACCGATGGGCCACTGTGGGATAGCTCGTTAATGAGGTGTGATAGCCCGGCCCACTACGGGAGAGGTTGTTAGTTGTGAAGGTGTTAAGGGTGATTAACCAGGTGAGCAATAGATCAGAGAAGGTGTTAATGAGAATGAGAAGGAAGGAAATAGGCTACGGTAAGTTTGGTAAGTAGTTTGTGTTAGCTGAGAAGGGAAGAAAAACTATATATTAGAATGTTAAATTTTTTTTTAGTCAGTTCAGCTATGGAGTCGAAGGGAGTGTTAGTGCCAAGTAGACATAATGGAATCGACCTTTTGCTGGGGGGATTCAAGTACAACAAGAAGAGGGTGAACAAGAACAAGACCATCAGCTGGCGCTGTAGGCACACAAGGTTACACGAACTTGGACTTTCAAGTGCCTACCGAGACAACTCATCAGATATCTATCGATGGTTCAAGATGTTCATTGGACTCGCCCGCAGCAACTTCAACGCCTACTTCAGAGACACTTCCCAATCTCTGTGTGGAATCACTTTCGCCATGACATTCCAAGGACGAACAACAACTGCGAGGGTTACAACAGCCGACTGTCCAAACGAGCTCTGAAGCCCCATCTGAACTTGTACGAACTCATCCTTCTGTTCAAAGATGAACATTCCAACCTGGCCGCCTAATTTTCTTACTTCTTGTTATTTTTTCCATAAGTAGTAAGTAGTCTTATGAACGGTTAATCACTTGACACTTCTTAACAAGGTAATCACTCCTGTTAATTAAGGCAATCAAACCTATGTGGGCCACTATGGGTCAGCTCAATTATCCGCGGCCCACTCTGGGAGAGCTCGTTAAGAGGGTGTGAAAATACCCGGCCCACTATGGGATGGGCCACAGTGGGACTAACCCATTTTCAGCAATATCAGCCCAGGTGGATATTCTAATATCTTCAAGACTAGAGATATTCTAATGTAAAAAAAAGTCGTTCATTCTAAGACGTTGAATACACGTGAGGTAATCATATTACAAAGGGAATAATTGTATTTGTATAATCAATCAAAAAGTACTTCTGGTCACACTTTAGTGAAATATGAATTTCTTCTGCTTTTGAACAACATATGATATTTTCATTATATAGTTTCAGAGTTCATTACTAATTGTCCCCCGCCGCAACGCGGAACGGGGGACTATGTATTCAGCGGCGTCCGTCCGTCCGTACGTACGTACGTCCGTACGTCACATTTCTTGTTTACACGATATCTTATGAAGCGTTCCATCCAAAGTCTTCAAATTTGATGTCTGCCTACATTGTGGGAAGACGCAGACACCAGTCAATTTTGGAGACCTTGGCCTTATTTTCAAGGTCACCACGACACTTTGACCACTTTTTGAACTCTTGTTTACGCGATATCTCATGAAGCGTTGCATCCAAAGTCTTCAAATTATTTGTCAGCCTACATTGGGGAAAGACACAGACACCAGTTGATTTTGGTGACCTTGACCTTACTTTCAAGGTCACCGTGACACTTTGACCACTTTTCAAACTCTTGCTTACGCGATATATCATGACCGGTTGGACCAAATGTTTTCAAATTTGGTGTCAGTCTACATTGGAGGATGACGCAGACACCAGTCGATTTGGTGACCTTGACCTTATTTTCAAGGTCACCTCTACACTTTGACCACTTTTTGAACTCTTATTAACACGATATATCATGAACCCAAGCACCCAAAGTCTTAAAATTTGCTGATCATCATGGCACTTTTTACCAGTAATGTAATATATAAGGTAGCTTCAATGATGTGTCTTACTAACTCCATGTCACCGGCGGGGGACATTGCCATGTTAGTGGCAAACACTTGTTATCAATTAAATGTTCTTATGTCAGATGTGTAAAATGAAATAAATTCCAAGACAAATATGTTAGATATGATAATTTTATTTTTAATACACTTTAGGAAAACGATTGTTAAGGAAATTAATTCCGACATTTTCGTCAATGTTTATCCAAAAAGGCTTGCCGTTATTTCCCGTTCAAAAGTCTGTAATATAAAATACAAATCATTATATAAAATGGTAGAATACAGAATAAAAGTAAACTAACGAACAAAAGAAAGTAAAACACTTCGATTACTTCGCTATTTTAAAGAAATGAGATGCATTTGATTATGGCACGATACAATAACATCTTTCGGCGCTAGTTTGAACAACTTAATTAGTGACTGGTTAATTTTTAATTAAAGATATCATTTTTTAAAGTAGACAGTAGTAAGAATGAAATTTACACTCCTACCATGTTTAAAATGTTGTTAATATGTGCGAATGAGGCACATTTATTGATTTTCACATAGAGTATGTGTTATAATTGTTACGTCGATGAACAGTTTTATTGTATCAAAATTAATTTTGGGGAATTTCACAATTTAAAGTTTAAATTTCATATCTAAAAAATCCCCAAAAAAACACGTAGAAGTATTCTTTGACTGATGTACTTTTTTAGGATTAATTTCCAACACTATTCACTTTTTGAATACAACGTCGAAAACTCGAGAAATTTGACATTGAAAATTATACATATGATGAATGCAAATGAATGTTATAATTTCTTTTGCACGTCAGTTTATATATTTATCGAATTGTTATGATCTGAGTATGCCTTCTTATCCAACAGAGTTAACTCAAACCAGTTAACTCAAACGAGTTTTCTCCACACCATGGTCATGTTCAAAACAGGTTTCAAAGCAATCGTTCAATGAGCGATTACTTTTAAACCTCTCTTGAACGCGATTGCTCAATGAAGCAAAGCGAGCAAATTAAACCTCGAGGAATCGCACCGGTTCGTTCAGGAGAGAATGCGCTACATTGAGCGCTCAATGAGCGATTATAATCGCTCGAAGTTAATGGAACGGAGCCCATATATTTCGTTTGTAACAAAATCCCCTAGCGACGAAAAAAGGTTCCACATATTATATCCCTGCTTTTTATCCAATTTTTACTTCAAAGATGTTAGCTTTTGCCTTAAAATGGGCAGTAGCACGTTGTTTTTAATACAAATTTCCAATTTATTTTGATAGTTTATGTCATTTATATTAACTTTAGAGGGTTACACATCTTATTAAACAAACCAATTATCCGTAGTGGTAATAAAGGTGTTGCGTAGAAAGCAAAAATTGCATGGCGGCCATTTTAATGTAACCACATTTTATTATTTCGAATTACAAAAACGATTTCCATGGCTTTACCTAACCATGTTTACTCATTTTTAGATTAATTTCCTGAAGAGAGAATAGTGTTTTACTGTTAGTTACATTATCTTAAAAATACATTTAAATTTCATCCCTATTTGAGCGAAAAACGCACTACTGCCCCTTTAAAGGGGCTATCGAATGTGTCAGATGCAAATAATACAAATAAACTTTTTTTTCAGTTTTGTCCTTATCATGTTTATGATCAATTGATTTCACAAATTCGAATAGCATACATCCAGGAAAGCATATTAAACGAGGAAACGTTTATCCTACGTTTATTTCCAAAAATAGCATTATGGCGATTCATTGTCAAACGTCATCCTTACAACGGCGTTGCTGATTGCACCAGCAACTTCCAATGTAATACCATATCTAGCCGAGTACGTAGACTAAACATAACAGAGGTTACGATAGAAAATGTGAAGGAAGTAAAATATATATAATAGGCGATATATATATATATATATATATATATATATATATATATATATATATATATATATATATATATATACCTTACACTTGTGGGAAGAGAATGCGAGTTTGAATATAGACAAACGAATTAGATGTCTATATGTTAATGTAATTGATCATTTGTTTACAAGACTACGCTACTTACCGACAGAAAATATTGACGTGAACGTAGAAAGGAAGTGAAGATTGTCACCGTCCTCTTGCAGTTACTCTTTTGAATCCTGCAACGGAAACCATAATACCAATGTCTAGATATTATTGTGTATGAATGGGTTTTTTTTATTCTCTCTCTCTCTCTCTCTCTCTCTCTCTCTCTCTCTCTCTCTCTCTCTCTCTCTCTCTCTCTCTCTCTCTCTCTGTCTCTGTCTCTCTCTCTCTCTCTGTCTCTGTCTCTGTCTCTGTCTCTCTGTCTCTGTCTCTCTCTCTCTCTCTCTCTCTCTCTCTCTCTCTCTCTCTCTCTCTCTTTCTCGCTCTCTCTCTCTGTGTATCTCTTCACTCTCCCCCTTTCTCTCACTACTTCTCTGCAGCCCGTCTTTCTCCTCTCTCTTCCCATCCTCTTTATATCAATCTCTCGCTCCCTTTCACTATCTTTATTCCTCTAACTACCCCTCACTTTTCCCTTATGTGTCTCACTCTATCCTAGCTCCTCCCTCCTCTCTCTTTATGTCTCCCACTTTCTCTTTCTCTATCTCTTTCAAACCGTAAAATCTTAAATTACCTACCCCTTTCGTGTATCAAGTGCGTAGATGACATCATGTAGTACGAAGTACTTGAAATCTCTATGCGGTGCACCACAAGAAACAGGAGACATCTTTAACTTGCGAATATCGTACCTAAGGAGGCCATTGTTGACGATATGAAGATAACCTATAATGCAAAGGAATAAAGTAAATAATGTAGACCTGCAATACTAATTAGTTGATAATTCCTTTAAGATAAATAAATTTCATACCATTCCACATGAAAGTTGGTACACACGGGCCCCTCATTGTATGTAATCTGTTGAAAGTCCCACTGAATGCCATTGTGCCATAGATGGACCTGAAGGTCATATCCTCAAAAATACAAAGGCTCACTAAACTGAAATAAAGAAAATACATTTAAAATAAATAATCGAATACATCTTCCTTCTTCATTTGTACATGTCTGTCTGTGTCAGTTTCACTTCTCTTTCTTTTGCTTTCCCCTACTCCCTCTGTATCCCTCTCTCCTTCTTATCTCTCCCTCTCTCCTTCTTTATCTCTCTCCTCTCTCATTCTTATCTCCCCCTCTCTCCTTATCTCCCCTCTCTCCTTCTCTATCTCCTCTCTCACTCTTTATCTCTCCCCTCTCTCCTTTATCTCCTCGCTCCTTCTTATCTATCCCTCTCTCCTTTATCTCCCCTCTCCCTCTCTCCTTTATCTCCCCTCTCCCCTTCTTTATCTCCTCTCTCCTTCTTATCTCTCCCTCTCTCCTTTATCCCCTCTCTCCTTCTTATCTCTCCTTTATCTCTTGCTCCTTCTTATCTAACCCTCTCTCCTGATCTCCCCCTCGCACCTTTATTTCCCCCTCTCTCCTTTATTTCCCCCTCTCCCCTTCTTTCTCTCCCCCTCTCACCTTCTTATCTCCCCTCTCTCCTTCTTTATCTCCCCCTTCCGCCTTCTTTATCTCCCCCTTCTGCCTTCTTTATCTCCCCTCTCTCCTTCTTTATCTCTCCCACTGGCCTTCTTTATCTCTCCCACTGGCCTTCTTGATCTCTCCCACTGGCCTTCTTTATCTCCCCCTTCTGCCTTCTTTATCTCTCCCACTGGCCTTCTTTATCTCTCCCGCTGGCCTTCTTTATCTCTCCCACTGGCCTTCTTTATCTCTCCCACTGGCCTTCTTTATCCCCCTCCCTCTTTATCTCCCCCTCTCCCTTTATTTCTAAGTCAATCGCCATGTCCCTCTTTCAGTCTCTCATCCCTCTCATCTTGTGTTCGTCTCAATATCCATTGCCTCTCTATATCCGTAGTTCAAGTCTCTATCTCTTTCTCATTGTTCCTTTCTGTCTCAATATCCATGTCTTTCTCCGTCTCCGTCTATCGTCTTTATCTCCATATTCAAAGTCTCTGCCTCAATTTCCATCTCCCTCTCCCCCTTTCAAGTCTCAATCGCAATCGCCATATCTCTCTTTAATTCCATCTTTCAAGTGTCTTTCTAAATCTCCACCTCTTGCTCTGCCAATGTCTTCTTCAAATCTATCTCTCTCTCTCTCTCTCTCTCTCTCTCTCTCTCTCTCTCTCTCTCTCTCTCTCTCTCTCTCTCTCTCTCTCTCTCTCTCTCTCTCTCTCTCTCTCTCTCTCTCTCTCTCTCTCTCTCTTTCTCGCTCTCTCTCTCTGTGTATCTCTTCTGTCTCCGTAGTTAAGTTGCTATCAATTACACAGTTTCAGTAGCAAGCAGAGCTGTAGCCCACGCTACAGATGCGGACTCAAATTCAAACAAGGAAATTCAAATTCAAATTCAATTCACGTTTTAAAAAAAACATTTAAACGAATATGTTATTTTATACGATAACTTTGAAAACACTTATTTTTTTTAGCAATGTGGATATTATTTTTGAAAAGATTTTTATTGACAATTTGATGAGCTCTTTACCTTTTAGAAGGACAGATTTCCATTTCCATTATTCCTTTTATTTTCAGAAAGTTTGATGTAACATTTCGCTGGTTGAACATGTTGTATATTATCAGATAGTTCATGCTCGACACAAACACAATTTTTCTGCCAAAATCAATTCGCAGAATGCGTACCCTCTCTGTAAAAGACGTTGAAGAAAGTTATAAACTGCCAGGCAAAAGAAAATACTCAGTTGGTTTCGATTAATTCAATATTTAAACGAAATCCGATGCATTTGACTATGGCCCGTTACAATAATACTTATCTGCAGTAGTTTGAATGAATTAATCTGTGACTGTGGTTAAATTTTAATATCTTTGTTTAATGAAAATGAAAACATGATCTCTACCTTGTTTAAAATGTTGTAAATGTGTGCAGAATCAGGCACATTTATTAATTTTCACATAGAATATGTCTTATATGTCAATGAACATATTTTTGGAAAACCTTTTTGAAGAAATTTTAAATTTAAAATAAAAAAAACCCAACAACATGTAGAAGTATTCTTTGACTGCTGACTAAACACCTGTACCTTTCAGTTTTAGATAATGACATCGATATTTGCAATTGAAAATCATACATACCTGTCATACCTGTCATACCTGTATGATAAAATCAGCTGAGATGCGTACTTTTTATTGCCTCAAAACAGTCAGGTATCTTGTCTGCTTTACGAGTTTATGACAAATCGAGAATTAATGAGCCCAGCTCTTAAGCTGAACCAGAAATGTTTATCATCATATATTATATCATATTTATTCATTATCAGTCGGTGTTTTGTGAATTTCCTACAGATGCTATTTCACATATGTTTTTAAAGACCCTTTATGTTCATAAATATACATTATTACCCGATGAAGTGTGTCATATGACTTTTACGAAACGACTGTGAATTTTGGTATTGCCCGAGCAAGAACGAGAGTTATACATAGATTTGCTCAAGTTTAAAAGTCATATGGCACACCTTTGAGTCTAATGATTTCTTAATTACCCATTCTATTCCATTTGATTTGAGTAAAAATAGTCAGGAAACGACCTATTTTTCATAGTGACGTCACGAACAATCGTTTTATGACATCACAGACGACGAAATACACAGTCTAAGTAAAGCTAACACTCCCACACTGAACAAAAGAAGTGCTACGGCGCTTTTAAAATTGGTCATACAAAATATTTCAAAATGGATAACTGGCAGTTTGTAAGGTGTTATAATGTCAGAATAGAGTGAGATGAGTTGGTGTTTAATGCCGCTTTCAAGAGTATTTTTCTTATATCACGGCTGCTAGTATTATGGCAGGGAGAAAGCCCGCATCGCCATCTGGCTATGCTTTGCGGTGAAACCTGGAACTAGCGAACCATGGGTGGTATTACGCTGAAATTCAGTGTAGCATTGCACCCAAACCTTACTGCGTGTAGAACAGTTCTCTACTACAGACAAAGTTGCCTTGCCCCTGGCGGGATTCGAACCCCGAACCTCTTGATCCAAAGCCAAACGCGCTAATCACTGCGCTATCCCGCCCCCTGTAAGAATAGATAAACAAAGTCAGCAGGCAAACCCCTTACCTATGATGTTCACTGTTAACACCGTCCTACGCTTGTTCTTCTCCATGTCCATGCTAATTATATATTGTACTTGAAACATACTCTTGGCAAAGAAAAGCTGGTTTGATAGTGGATTATATTGTATTGCTTTTGATGATGGGGTCTCTTTTACAGTCTTGAGGATCTCCAACTTTTGCGAAGGTGTCCCGAAGATCATTATCTTAAGTCCGGTTGTTCGGATTACTTCAACAAGTAGATAATGTTCAGTATCTGGAGGGTGTCTAGATATCCTGTGTTTACCTATAAGTAAATTTTAAAGAAATCACAGTGTATTCAAGATAAAAATGTGTTATTTGCGCTTCACTAAAATATAACAACTACAAAATTTAAAAAATAGGACCATGGACTTTTGACCTACAGCTAAACTCTTATTTTGTGAGAACTCTGATATGTCGATAAAGGGACTGCATAAAAGGATAACGAACATGCATGCAAGGTACCAGGGATAGAATTCTAAATGAAAACAATTTTCCCTACCAAAGTTGTTACCAAGGCAACACAAATTATTCACAATGTGGAAATTTTAAACATAGCCATGCATATCATGCATGGGGTGACACAAGAAGTTATGGTATCTGAAATATGATATTCAAGTTCTTAACAACTTCCAACGAGTGAGGTAGGAAGTTTATATTATCACGAGTGATAATATTTAAATTTTCTACCCCACGAGATGCGATAAACATGGTTTTTGTCAATAAAAGACAAATATTATATTTATTATATGACCAAATCCTTGCATATTCACCGAAATCGACTTGCATTTTCGTTAGGTAGGCTCCAGAATGAGCCTGTCGCCTCAGCAACAATGTGACGTCATGAACGTGTCATGACGTCGGAGCATTGTTTTATGACGTCAGGTCATTGTTATATCAGTCACTAGTGACTGATAAAACGTTCCATTGTTATTTTCACTAGTGACTGATAACACGGTTTATTATAAGAATAATCAACGAGTTGCGAGGAATTACGGATTATCTGTCCCGAGTTAATTATTGTGATAAACTCCGAGCTTTAGCGAGGAGTTTGACATAATAATTCACGAGGGACAGATACTCCGTAATTCCGAGCACCGAGTTGGTTATTCTTTTTCTTACCCAAGATCATTTTGATGCGTAAAAGTCGAAAAACAAGACCCCAATTCACGATCTTAGATTAGACTGTAAAATACAAAGTTTAGTCATACGCCATTCATAAACTCCTTCACACCATCAAGATGCGCATATCTAAATAGTTTGCAACTTGCTCTAATTTTTCAGAACTATTCTAAAGTAACTGTTAAATTTTATTGCCAAAACGGTTTACTGACATAGTAAACAACTCGTTAATATTGTAAACTATGTCGCAGAATGAGAGAACATTAGTGAAAACATGAGCTAACAATCGCACTGTTGGAATGCAAGATAGAAGTGTAATTACGTCACCAAATGACGTCACAAAGCAATGACGTAACGGCAGTGCAGTCGGCGACTCTTGCATGCTACTTCGCCTTGCAAGTTTAATACTGTAATTATGGTCTCGGAAACTTAGGTTGAACATGATTTTATATTTAGACTGTGTTTTACTGAGGTGTGACTTCAATTAGGGATGCTCTAAATTGTTAAATTATGTGATTCAGCTTAAACAGGGTAGCTAAGCAATTCATGAATGAGCGCAAAGTAGTTCTGTCAACCAATCAAAACGCAAGTTATATTTAGAAAAACTGTAATTCCCATGACCATTATAAAAACTTTAATACGCGGCATATCTGTGCCCGCTTGGGTAAGAATTTCATTAAAATCACCTGCAATCATATAAAAAAGGCCAAAACCGTCAGGTAACACGGTC